>CM050218.1:22982500-23012500 GCA_027475355.1 Coilia nasus | reverse complement strand
TTGGCAATCTTCCCTGAGTAGAAGCCATAAAAGTGCAGAGGGCTTTCTGAACGCCCTACTTAAATCTATTAAGTGTCATAAAGACGGGCTGCTATAGGGCTTGGCGTCGGGCATTAGAGTATCGGCGCATCGGCTGGGACGACGCCAGGTCAGCCGGGAAATCACAGCCAATAGGGAGATCTATGAGGGAATTAAAGAAGTGCAAAGCAGCAGGATTTATATATTTGTATCGATTAATTTGTTAAGTTTTTTTTTTTTTTTTTTAATTCGAGGGGTCAGTGAGATCAAAACAATCCCTTCACTGTGGCTCTCCTGAGTCCTGGTGTCCGGGAGATGTGAATAATGTTTTTTAATTTGACTTTTTGAAAAATGTGTCCTTTGCTCTTGTATTTTTTCTTCATATTTTGTACCATGTTAATTGAATTATTATGATAATCATTTTAATTTCCTTGCCATTAGAAAGCCTTTAGAGCAGTGAGAGTGAGGATGGCTCTGGGGTGAATCGTCGGGGAGTCAAGAAATGAGCTAATTCTTTTTCACACTCGCTCACTCATGCATGCATGAACACGTGCGCACACACACACACACATACACACACACACACAAGCACACACACACACACACACGCACACGCACACGCACACGCACACGCACACGCACGCACACACACACACACACAGAGTGATTTCTTCTTGGGTAAATGGGACATATCGATTATCCAGTCATTCTGCCCAGAGGGTTTCAAGAGACAGCTCACAGCAAAACATTGTGCATGTCAACCACGGAGAGAAAAAATAGATTGCAAGTCTGTGTGTGTATTACAGAAATAAGAGAGACAGACACAGACAGAGAGACAGACAGAGAGACAGAGAGACAGAGAGACAGAGAGACAGAGAGACAGAGAGAGAGAGATGTGCTTTGACTTTTTATGTACTAAAACCACCATTTTCGGACCAATTACATGCCCTTGAAGTACCCCACTTGGTCTACCACATCGGTTAAGAAAAAGTCTCTCATTGTCATCAATGCAAAGTAGCCCCTTACTCATACACCACTTTTATGTAAATTGAGCTGAATTGTGTGTTTGATGGCTGGATGTGTGTTTAAGGGGTGGGGAAAGTGTGTGAGAGAGAGAGAGAGAGACAGAGACAGAGACAGAGACAGAGACAGAGACAGAGACAGAGACAGAGACAGAGACAGAGACAGAGACAGAGACAGACACAGACACAGACACAGACACAGACACAGACACAGACACAGACACAGACACAGACACAGACACAGACACAGACACAGACACAGACACAGACACAGACACAGACACAGACACAGACACAGACACAGACACAGACACAGAGAGAGACACAGACAAAGACAAAGGCATGAAGGATAAATAACCCCCCACAAAAAAGCAAAGAAATAGAGAAGGACCAGAGTAACGAGAGATGGATCAGGAGTGGCAGAGGTGCTAAGACCAGCAGCTCTTGATTGGCAGACGCCCCACACCCCACGCCCCACCCCCTCAAGGCCCCAAGTCCTCAGGTCCATTTGCATCTCCTCATGACTCTCCCTGCTCCTCATGACTCTCCCTGCTCCTCATGACTCTCCCTGCTCCTCATGACTCTCCCTGCTCCTCATGACTCTGTCTGCAATTTAGTAGGAGCTGCCTGTCTTTACTCTACCCCCTCCTCTTTTCCTCCTCTCTTCCCTCCTCCTCCCTTCCTCTATCCTCCTCCCCTCACCTACTGCTCCTCTCCGCTCTACCCTCTTGTCTCTCATTCCTCTTCTCTTCTACTCTCCTCCTCTTCCTTTCCCTCTCCTCTCCTCTCCTCTCCTCTCCTCTCCTCTCCTCTCCTCTCTCTCCTCCCCTCTCCCCTCCCCCACTCTCCTCTCCTCTCTTCCCCTCCCCTCCCCTACTGTTCTCCCCTCTCCTCTCCTCTCCTCTCCTCTCCTCTCCTCTCCTCTCCTCTCCTCTCCTCTCCTCTCCTCTCTTCTCCTCTCCTCTCCCTCTTCTCTTCTCTCCCTCTTCTCCTCTCCTCTCCGCTCCCTTCCTCTCCCTCTCCCCTCACCTAGTCTCCTCTCCTCATCATCTCCTCCCCCTCTCCTCCTCTCTCCCTCCTCTCCTCTCCTCTCTCCCCCTCTCCCTCTCTTCCTCCTTTCCTTCTCTTCCTTTCCCTCTCTCCTCCTTTTCTCCTCCTCTCTTTGTACCACACCTCCTCTACCATGCACCGCACAGCGCAGTGGAAGCAAGCTGGCCCGTGGGTGAACCCCACCCCCCTGCCCTTCCCTCCTCATGTCTGTGTGCCGCTCAGGCAGGTCTCCATGGGGGGGCTTAAAAGAGGCTGGGAATGCCGCGGTGTTCCATGGGGCGCTGCACCTGTGCAGGGAGCCCCCTCTCTGTGTGTGTCTGTCTGTCGGCTCACTCCTCCTGCAGGCACACACGCAACAGGTGTCCACACACACCTGAAAGTCAGAATGGATTTAGCACTATATGGCTGAATCCAGTAGGTTTGTGTTTTTATGTGTGTGTGTGTGTGTGTGTGTGTGTGTGTGTGTGTGTGTGTGTGTGTGTGTGTGTGTGTGTGTGTGTGTGTGTGTGTGTGTGTGTGTGTGTGTGTGTGTGTGTGTGTGTGTGTGTGTGTGTGTACACGTATGGGTAACACTTTATTTAAGGGGCCTACATAAGGATGACACGAGCCTGACATGTCATGTTGAGTTGACATTGTTTTGGGTGTCCTCATAATGACAACGTGGCATTTCTCATGACGTCACATTAGCTCACAAAATGCAACCTGTTTAAGATGTTGGCTCATGGACTCATGTCACCCTTATGTAGGCTCCTTCAAATAAAGTGTTAGCCATGTGGGTTAACGTGTGTGCGCGTGTGTGGGTGTGTCTGTTTGTGTGTGTGTTTGTGTGTGTGTGTATGAGAGAGAGAGACAGAGAGAGAGAGAAAATGTGTGTTAATGAATGTGTATGTGTGTTTATGTCTGTGTGGGTGTGTGTATGTTACCCATGTATGTTAGTGTGTGTGTGTGTGTGTGTGTGTGTGTGTGTGTGTGTGTGTGTGTGTGTGTGTGTGTGTGTGTGTAAGTCAGCATTGATTACCGCAGGGCTGGGTGGCTTTGTCAGCTCTTGTCCCACTGGAGATGCACAGGCCACTGACCTTCATTTTGAGCTGACAGATGACTCCGTAATGAGAGACAGGCGGAGACATCTACACAAAGAGGATGGGTTTAGCCCTCAAGAGCACTGACAGGTATATGGGTTTCTATGCTGTACACGTCGGTGGGCATCTATTTGGGTCTCTTCTTGCATGAGATTTGTTCTTGCATGTGATGTGCAATTTTGTGTATGTGTGTTGTTCATAGTGTCATGCATTATGGAGTATGTTCATATGTGTGTGTGTATGTATATGTAGTTCAGTCTCCATGTGGGCATGGTGTGCATGTGTGTGTGTGTGTGTGTGTGCGTGTGCGCATGTGTGTGCTTTAGTTTGTGTGTGTACTGTACATGCATGTTTTTTAAAGGCTGTGTGTATCGACATATTGTATGGATGGTTACCTGCTGTCCGCCCCACTTCAGAAATGACAAAAAATGTGTTTGCTAAAGGTCACACCAGAAATCCCAGCACTCCACTGCCTCACATTTCCGCCTACTCCTCCTCTCCTCCCTACCCCTCTCCTCTCCTCCCTACCCCACTCCTCCTCTCCTCCCCTCCCCACTCCTCCTCTCCTCCCCTCCCCACTCCTCTCCTCCCTACCCCACTCCTCTCCTCCCTACCCCACTCCTCCTCTCCTCCCCTCCCCACTCCTCCTCTCCTCCCTACCCCACTCCTCCTCTCCTCCCTGCCCTGCTCCTCCTCTCCTCCACTGCCTGACTCCTCCTCTCCTCCCCTCCCCACTCCTGCCTTCGTCTCCCCAGAGCACATCTCATTCTGCAAACTCCCCTCGTCCTCCTCTCTCTGTCCGTCACGTGCCAACACCTCTCTGCTGTCTCAGAACCAGAGTTCTGTGCCCATACAGTTGTGGAGTTACAGCCAGGCAAACTTTCTCTCTCTCTCTCTCCTCCTCCCTCTCTCTCCCTCTCTCTCACTCTCTCCCCCCCTCTCTCCCTCTCTCTCTCTCCCTCTCTCTCTCTTTCTTCTCTCTCTCTCTCTCTCTCTCTCTCTCTCTCTCTCTCTCTCTCTCTCTCTCTCTCTGTCTTTCTCTCTCTCTCTCTCTCTGTCATGCATAGAATTAATAAGAAGTGGGGAAGGAAAAGTAGTTAGGGGCCCACAGCACATATAACAGATGTGATACTAGTTCTCCAGGTAATACAGTGTCAGTGCGTCCCCCTCTCAAGGGCCTTAGGACTCCTGTGGCTCCAAACAAATACCTCTGATTGTGTCGGGCGAGGTGTCCATGCACTTCTCCTGGGAGAGTAATGAGCCCAGGTAATGTACTGCTTCTGGATGAATGAGCCTATACGTGACAAATTTTGAAAAATGAGTTGGCCTCTAACTACTAATTTTATCACAGAACCACAGCAAAACACAAGACACACCGTGCACTTCCAATCCTTGCTGGACCGAACTACCCCTGAAAAAGTTCAACTAAGTGAAGAAAACAGCTAAATAGCTCGTTTATTTCTGCAGAGTTAGCATGTGGTATGTACTGTACATCTTACTCATAAATATTCATGATTTTCTCCTTATAGTTATCCTCCTTATGGTTATACCCTCAAAGTGCTGTTCCTGTTTTGTTGAGTTTTTTCTTGTCTTTTTTTTTTTTCAGTGAAAGCAGAACATGCCACCATGCTGGCACACAGAGATGATTAAAACTAAAAAGACAACTCATCAGCGCTACACAAATAATGAGCTGCCACTTTCTGTGACATGTGGTCATTACGTAACTTGTAAGTCTTGTAAACAAAACCATCAAAATGAACCTGACATGCTTGTTAAGCAAATGCATCAACAATGAATCATTTTGCATCTGACACATTTTTTATGGAGTTAGTCACAGTATAAATGGACACATAATCTATTAAATTACTAAGTTGGAACATGCAGAAAACTCAAACATGATTAGGGTTATTGAAATGTAGTGCCTCGCACATTTACTTACTCTTTACTCAGCCAATAGGCATGAGGAAGCAGTTGCCTGGCGCTCGATCAATGTCTGACTCTAAACCCACCCCAGGGACAAGCGTCTGTTCTTGTTGTCTTGCAGGGCTCATCCTCTTTGACAGGGGGGGTCGCTTTGGTGTCTGGAATGGGCCCCTGGCCAAAACCGGGAGCGGTGATGAGAGGTTTTGACAGGAAAGGTGTTAACGTCATTATTGATGTCCTTTTGTCGGGTTTTGTTGGAGATCTGAGCAAAAACCTTGGGAAGCCTTTGTGATTTGACACACGCACACAGTGACCGTAAAGCTCTTTTAACGAGTGTGTATCAGGCCAGAGGGAGGGTTTTTGGTCGTGAGTGAAATTTTAAACGCTCCAGGATGTGCTGCGGATGTTTTCTTCTCTGCTGTTTAACTCACGAGGCTTCCACATAAAGCAAACGACTGCTCTTTGAAGTGCCATGCTGAATACTGTGCAGCTTTGACCCGCCAGCACATCTTCAAGACAGACACCGTCTGCTGGAGTTTAGAGGCGTCATTTGTACAATTTGCCCCCTCTTCCTTTGACAGTTCTATCATGCCAAAAGGGCTGAGTGGTTCGCCAGTGAAAAGTAAGTGACATCTGAAGCTGCATCAAGTATTTGACTCTGAGGTTAGCCATTGTCTCAGTGCAGCCAGATCCTCCCCTGTTGGAGGTCTTGATCATAGCCTGGTCTCCTAGTTATCATAGTAGCTGAAGTATAATGAAAAAAAAACATATAGCAGTTGAATCATGTTCTGCTCCATTTCTTTAACAAAATCCATAAATCCCATGTAGATGTTACAAGATTTTAATTCAATCTAGGCTAGATATGTAGGCATATACATGATGAAATATGTAATTACAGACTGCAGAGATGGAGTCTGTATGAGCTGTGTGGAGTCGCACAAAGACTGTGGAGTAATTAGTCATTAGTCTGACTGACTGACTGACTGTGTGTGTGTGTGTGTCTGTGCACATGTGTGTGTGTGTGTGTGTGTGTGTGTGTGTATGTGTGTGTGCATATATGTGTGTGTGTGTGTGTGTGTGTGTGTGTGTGTGTGCGTGTGTGTGTGTCTGTGTGTATGCGTGTGTGTGCGTATGCGTAAGTGGTGTATTTGAAACCCAGTGAGCCAGAACCTTGGCAAGGCAAGACTAGACTGAACTGGATGGAGCAAGGAAGGGTCTTTGGTAGGTGGTACACTTTGCTACATTGAGCCCCTCCACTGGTGGGAAATGAGACATCAGACAGACACCGATTAAATCTGAGTCGGTTTTGACTTGATGTTGACACTCATGATGGGAAGAGGAGAGCACTGTTGTTTAATGCACTACTGACAGAGCCTCTGACACACCAACATCTTGAAGAGTGCTGAGCTTTGAGAAGGAACATTACCCATCAGGATGCAATCAGGATGGCCAAATGTAAAAATTATAATGCACACCACTATAATTTAAGGATCCCCCAAACAAATCCCCCAGACAAAATTCCTGCAGATCCTATAGATGGAGCATAATTGCCTGAAGCAATGTCCTTGGCTGGTTAAAGTTTATGTGCTAGCACAGTAAACCCAGTATCCCTTACGCAGAATGTAATGCAGAGGTTTTTTACATTACATTACATTACACTCAGCTGACGCTCTTACCCACAGTGACTTGCAGATATTTACAGGGTTTCAGTTACAGTCCCTAGAGCAGTGTGGGATTAGATGCCTCACTCAAGGGCATCTCAACCATGGGTAGGGTGGGATTTGAACAGGCAACCTTCCGATTACAAGACGAACTCCCTAACCACTAGGCCACAGCTGCCCAGTTCCCAAAGGTTTTGTTACGTAACATAATTTAAAGACAGCCCAGAGACATCCCTTCACTGTCGATACGCCCCCTGAAATCTCATTGCCGTAATGTTAGCCCAGAGAAAGTCTTAGCTACAGCAAAATGTAAGGATTTAGCAGACATCCCAAGTCTCCCACGTTTGAAAAGCAACTCCCACAAGTAGCCTAATACAAAATCTCCCATAACTCGTGCAAATTTCATTAGTTAATTAGGACAAGTGACAGGGAGACAGGCGGAGTGAGAGTGAGAGTCCCGTGATAAAGTGAGACTGAGGGGCATTGTAGACCTCCCATAAAATGAGTTTCTGCAGGTTGGGCTGTCTGACTCAGGCCAAATCAAAATCAGTACAACATCTGGACCAGGTGAAAGCCAGATCAGGGCCAGATGTGTTCCTTAGTTAATCCAATTCAAATCAATCCAATAAGCTATACTGACATGGTCATTCAAATAGAACCTGTGTTGAGTCTGTCTCTGTGTTTACCTCTAGATTTGAAATGTATCCTATTTAGTGTATATGT
This sequence comes from Coilia nasus, assembly GCA_027475355.1. Classification (NCBI taxonomy): domain Eukaryota; kingdom Metazoa; phylum Chordata; class Actinopteri; order Clupeiformes; family Engraulidae; genus Coilia; species Coilia nasus. The sequence continues at coordinate 23,005,024 of CM050218.1, read as the reverse complement.
TTGCTTAAAATGTACTCAGTGTTTTTAGTGCTTTAATTTGGACATCACTGATGCTAAACGGGAGCAAAATATCAGCAGCAGCTTTGATGACTTAAGTTCTTTTAATCAGCCTGTAGCTCTCAACTTTAATGTGTGTCTTAGACTGATTAAGTATGATTTAGTATTGGAATCAAGCCAAAAACATGCTGCATATCTAAGATTGCATGAATTGCTGCACCTATAAGAGTAATTTTCTATGACCTTGGATAATTAACATTTAGATTACATGAAAGGCATCATCATCATCATCAACAACATCATTCATAAAATATTTTGTTGTGTGTAACCAGTCAGCTTTGTTAATCAATAATGAATTGTGCACTTTTAAAGTGCACTTGTAAAGGTGCACTATTCTGAAGTAGTACCAAACCCCAAAACTATTTAATTTTTGCGGCACTGCATGAGAATGATCTGCCACGTAATTCATCAACTCGTTTGAGGTGAATAAATATTTGCGTTGGATAAATTGTGTGGAAACACATTAAGTGAGTAAATATCCAGAACTGGAAACGAAATGATACCGTATGACTGATCATCTATTTTCTCTGCCCCTCGTCCCTCGTCCCTCTAATTACTTATTACTTTTCACTGAACAGTTGGCTGCAAACCTGGCACACGCCACACACACACACACACACACACACACACACACACACACACACGCTCATACACATACAGTAAACACACACACTCATACACACACATAAAAACACAAACCCACTGGCTTCAGACACATAGAGCTAAATCCATTCTGACTTTCAGGTGTGTGTGAACACCTGTTGCGTGTGTGCCTGCCAGGCCATGCTGCCAAGCCAAGCTAGAGCTCGCTGCTCCATGTACAGAGCCGACAAACATACATAATTCATGGTGCTGTCTGGTGGCAGGGCCTTACCTCTCATTCCCATGTAAACATCTTCACAGCTTACGTAAGGACAGGCTGCAGGACTGGGTCTGACAGCTGGGTTTTTTTTTTTTTTCCACAGGCCTAGGGGCGCAGAGGCATGGTGTCGGTCCCGGTTCGGTTGACTGTGATCAGTCACAGGACACAGCATCACTGGATCTGATGGAGGGGAGGTATCTGTCTGTGCCTCTGCAGGGGTGTAGTGAGACCAGACCACTGTGGGTTATTTAGAATGCAGGGGCGCGTTTGAACCCTTCATCAGCCGAAGATTGCCAGGCTGATGATTCAGGGAGGTTTAACCTGGGAGCTACAATTAGTGTTTGAACTGGGTGATGTTATGATGTACTTAGGGGAACTCAGAGGTACAAATTAGTGTTTGAACTAGGAGAAACTGCCATGCGTTTGAACTCGGTGATACCTTTATGTTTGAACTGGGAGGAATCATCAGTGTTTATTATGGCAAGACATCATCCCTTTGATGATAAACAGGGACAGACACAGCAAAGGACTAGAAGCACAATTAGTCCTCCCAGATGAAGGATAAAATATGGCCATGTCTGGAAACTTTTGAAGACCAATTTATAGTCCGGGCGACAAGTGTCGGACACAAAAATAGGTCGAAAAAGAGAAAAAGTTCCTTTCTGCCAGGGTGTTGCAGATCTTGCCGCATACATTTCAATTCTTCGACTGCTGCAAACATTGTCGCATACTTTAATTGGATAGCAACTCAAAGTTCATACAAGTCGGCAATGTTTCTGTGTTTTGTTGATTCTGTAACTTCTTTTATGAATATGGAAGCCAGCGCAGCAACAACTGTGGAATTTTCTTTTTTTTTTTGATTGAGCAACTGTTGTCATCTGAATTCTAAATCGGCTTTTGGTTCTGCTCAGTAAAGCCCATACCATTGCTTCAGTTACATGCCCTTCATTAGCAAGGATACACATAAGAGCATGAAGGACCATTCCTCCAATTTATTTCTCCTTGACAGTGAAGTCGATTTTCCCCTCGATTTATTTATTTTTAACAAGGCATGATTTAATCTTCTCTAAGAGGGCCCCCTGTTGTATTAACATGCAAATGTAAACACACTGAAGTAGATGACCTTGTGGCTCCAATTAAAGTTTGTAATCCCCCTGCATTGTTCTATCTAAACAGTGGCAGGCGTTCAGCAGAATTCTCTGTCACCAAAGCCCCTCGCCTGAAGAGGACCCAGAATATTACTGGCGATAGAATATTTTTAAATGGGTTCATTTTTCTCTAAATATAACGTGAGGTTTTTTAGCCTCAGTTAGCGGTCTCAAATGACCTCTCACTGGCTTTCATTACTCTTCTCTCTGCACACACCCCTCTCATCACTTTTACAGCGCCTCTTCATCTTTCATTTTGTCTCCTTATCACAGTCGCTCTTACTTATCCCTCTCTCTCCTTCTCCTCCATCTCTCCTCATTGCTATCCTCTACTCTCTCTCTCTCTCTCTCTCTCTCTCTCTCTCTCTCTCTGTTGTATGTCAGTATCAGTATTACTTTTTGCTTTTCACTTTCTCTCTCTTTATAGCATACGTACACTTTGTGTCTCTCTTTCTCTCTCGCTGTCTCTCTCTTTCTCTCTTCCCCCTTCTCTCTGTTTTAGCATCCATTTTGCGGTTTTCTCTCTCTCTCTCTCTCTCTCTCTCTCTCTCTCTTTCCCTCTCTCTCTCGATTTTTCCCTCTCTTGTCTGGAATGATATTGCACTTACCCCAGGGTCTACAGTGCTCTTTGATCAAAGTCAAACTGAGGCGTCTCGAGTGTGCGCGTCTCCCACTCCCTAAATTGGATTCTGTCCAATTTGACAGGGTTCACCAGAGGACGGGAATTATTTGGAGGGAATTGATTCAGGCGAGAGTCCCACGCCTGGAAAACTGGCGGCAGCGACGGTGGGGAGAGAAATGAAAAAATAAAAAGAAAAACAAAGAGCCTATGAAATTGATTAATGTTTAAAACCCTCTCACCACCCACTTCATCTACATGTTTAATAATGGCCAGGACTGTTGCGTGTTATTTTAATGAGCCAGTGAAAGATGATCATTAGGAAACGCCAGCCTCGAGAGCTCATTTGACTGAGGATCACAGCCACTTTCTGTGGGGGCAGTTGGTAGTGCCATTGCGCATAACAAACTGATGCAGTCGGCAATGACATGCAAACTTAATCCCACCCAGTTTTGTGGAAGGGGATCAGTGAAAGTTTACTGTTGCTGATTATTGGTGATGGGGCATCATCGATCAACACTTTAGTTAGGTCTGGCATGACACTGTACACCACAAATGCTATTTTCATACCATTATTCATTAATGAATGATTAGTCATTCAGAGCCATATTTGCCTAAAATTCATGCACATAAGCAGCTGGTAGGCTTCCATTGGTAACACTGGAGAACTAGCCTAAGAACAGCTCCACTCCTCTCTTCTCTCTTCTCCTCTCCTGCACTTTCTTGTCTTCTCTTCCATTCTCTCTTCTCCTCCTCTCCTCTCCTTCCCTGTAACTCGTTGTGTCTCCTCCCCTTGAATCCTCTCCTCTGCTCTCTTGTCCTTCTCTTCTTTCATCTCCTCTCTTCTTATCTCCTCTCCTCTCTTCTCTTCTTCTCTCCTCTTCTCTCTTGACATGTCTTCTCCTCTCCTCTCCCCACCAGCAGCTGTGGTTGGTGTGGTTGTCGCTGTAGATTAGATGGGGCTGACTGAGTGAGAGAGGGACACAGGGAAGGATGAGAGGAGTCAGAAGCTTTCCTTGGAGATTAGTGGCTTTGCTTGGATGCTCGTACCCCACCCAGAGTTAGATGCCAAAGCCCATAGCCTTCTCTCCTTCGCTCTCTCTCTCTTTCTTTCTTTCTTTCTTTCTTTGTTTCTTTCTCTCTCTCCCTGTCCCTAACTGTCTTTTGCCCACCATCTTACCATCTGTATCTCTGTCACCTGTGTTTTTCCTTTTTTTGTTTACCTTCTGTACTCTCTCTCTCTCTCTCTCTCTCTCTCTCTCTCTCTCTCTCTCTCTCTCTCTCTCTCTCTCTCTCTCTCTCTCTCTCTCTCTCTCTCTCTCTCTCTCTCACTCTCTCTCTCTCTCTCTCTCTCTCTCTCTCTCCATTTATATTTTGGTTCTTGGCTTTGTGTTCATGAATAAATCATACCTCTTAGAAAGCCTAACAGAAGAAAGAGGGAAATCTGGCACAGGAGAACCAAGGGCTGAACGAGGAAAGCAGAAAATCACTCCTCACTGGCTCTTGTCAATCCTATAATATCACATACAATGCCATTCATGGCAAAGAAACGGCAAGGCACCGCAGTTAATTTTACAATCTTGTCATCTCTCCTGCAGAATGCATCATATTCTCCACATTCCAACAAAATACTTTACCTCACCTCAAAGTGTCTCATTCTTCCATAACCATAGAAAATGTCCAGCTGTCCTGAATGTGAGGCATGTGTATATTGTGTATACCGCATGAGCTCCAGTTTCGCATACATTTTAGCAGAAAAAGGGGATTGCAAAGAAATAATCTGAAGTTCTACAGTAGGTGTCATGGCATCTTTGAGCACCAATTTTTGTGGTAAGCACAAAGTGTGTCAATGGTACATATAAGCATTTGATCTCCAGTGCAGTAAACATTATGTTCCCCTGTGTCCCTGGTGTAGGCAAGGCAAGGCAAGGCAAGTTTGTTTGTATAGCGCATGTCATACACAATGGCAATTCAATGTGCTTCACAAAAATAAAAGCAAAGGACAATATGTAAAAGCATAAAAGATAAAGTAAGTTTAGAAGCATAAAAGATAAAATAAGTGCAAAACCATACAAGTAAAATCGGTATGTGGTAGATAAAAGATATAAAAGCATAAAAAAACACACAAAATACACAAAATAAGTATAAAATTAGTAGAAATCATTAACAGAAAACATCAAATTGTAGGGACCACATTTGGTGATTTTAGGCTTTCGGCTTCAGGCTTTACATTTACTTCCCTTGAATCTTTACATGAAACATCTTCAGTGTTCCTCACCCACGCCCCACAAATATCTCAAGGCAAATCAGTGTCATCACACAGAGGACAAGCTCTCTGATCCGTTGGTTTTTGCGTGACAGCACACTGTAATGATGAGCTTCTGAGGCCGGCACGCCTCTACTGTGTTTCACTTATATCAGATAACAGGCACAAAGAGACTGGATGAGAAGGCATCTCGTGCACTGATATAACACACTTCTGAGTGCTAGATCACAACACAAACACACACATGGCCATTACACCACAACACAAACACACACATGGCTATAACGCCACAACACAAACACACACATGGCTATAACACCACAACACAAACACACACATGGCTATAACGCCACAACACAAACACACACATGGCTATAATGCCACAACACAAACACACACACATGGCGATTTCACTACCACACAAACACACACATGGCTATAACGCCACAACACAAACACACACATGGCGATTTCACTACCACACAAACACACACATGGCTATAACGCCACAACACAAACACACACATGGCTATAACGCCACAACACAAACACACACATGGCTATAACACCACAACACAAACACACACATGGCTATAACACCACAACACAAACACACACATGGCCATTACACCAGAACACAAACACACACACATGGCTATTACACCACAACACAAACACACACATGGCTATAACACCGGAACACAAACACACACACATGGCTATTACACTGGAACACAAACACACACACATGGCTATTACACCAGAACACAAACACACACACATGGCTATTACACCACAACACAAACACACACATGGCTATTACACCAGAACACAAACACACACACATGGCTATAACACCGAAACACAAACACACACACATGGCTATTACACCGGAACACAAACACACACATGGCCATTACACCGAAACACAAACACACACACACACACACACACACACACACATGGCTATCCGCCTCTGTTCAGATGTGACACTCAAATTACACGAAACTAAACAGGCAGGAAAACACAATGAGCACCTGTGACACAGGACACTTAACACAGATTTTATCATTATAGGTTTTTGCTTCAATCGCTTACACACTGTTATCTGATTTAAACTCCCCTTGCTCCTCTTACAGAAAATAAAAAAATAAAAAAAATGTAAGTGTAGCAAAGGGGAGGAGAAGTCACCCCACCCAGCTTCAAACTGCGGTCTCCGGGTTACCAAACAGGGGCTCTGACCGCAACGCCAAAGAGCCAGGCTCATTGGGATGGCAGTCAGAGCACACCCACTCTAACTCTAGTGATGGTCACTCCATAACAGTAAGGTTCTACCAAACAACAGGCCCATTCCCAAAATGGTTAACACAAAAATCCCATCATTTCTAACTGGCTAAATTATATGCCACATTACTGTAATAAAAAAAAATAAGCATTCAACATAACAAACCCAAGTCATCACAGTTCAAACCCAAATAACACTCACAATTCCCTAGCTAGAAATGCTTCAGGCCAAATATGTTTGCACCCCAATCAGACCCCAGGGTAGATAGATTAAAGGGAATTGGTAATGTTTTGAAAAAGTCTCTTTTTTTACAAGAACTCCACAGTCAGTTTGCTTCATTGATACACAACGCCACATGCTAAAACCTGTTGAGTTGACAGATCATAGGTGACACATATCAAGTTTCTTTGTCAACAGAACATGAGAAGGCAGATAAAAACAGAGCAAATGTGTGAACATCCAGATGTAATGTGACACTGGTGTTTGAGCATCATGTGTACACAGACAAACACGGAATAGCAGAACAGGAAGTATTACAGGTATTGCAGCTAAGCTTAACAGTGCATGAAAGGCAGGTATCATAGTTACAGCAGGGGTGGTAAACAGCCCTACCCAACACATGGATACCTGTGTGTGTGTGCGTGTGTGCGTGTGCGTGTGTGTGTGTGTGTGCGTGTGTGCGTGTGTGCGTGTGTGCGTGTGTGTGTGTGTGTGTGCGTGTGTGCGTGTGTGCGTGTGTGCGTGTGTGCGTGTGTGCGTGTGTGTGTGTGTGTGTGTGTGTGTGTGTGTGTGTGTGTGCACGCATGTGTGTGTGTGTGTGCATATGTGTGTGTATAGGCATGTATGTGTGTGTGTAGGTGTGTGTCTGTGTGTGTCTGTGCATGCGTGTCTGTCTGCACAAATATGTGTGGGTGCATATTATTAAATTCAGGATCTCTTCACTGATGTTATACAACTCTCTAGACATGACGAATTCATCCCTATTTCAGTAGCACCCAAACAGCACACATCAATGTAACACACATAAATCAATACTACACAAATTCATTTGATACTTCAATAATGCTAATTACATTTAATGAATGCTAGTTAATGGAACCATAAGATTCAAGCATTACCATTAGGCACGTTGATCAATTGATGGTATGCTTTCAAGCTGGAATGACAAAGGCACATCAAAAGCACTTTCAGCCCCATCACCATCAGTATTCCTGACAGGGCTGGGACGGCAGTCGCATGCCCCGTATAACTTTGGCCACCCTGGCGTGTGTGTGTGTGCACGTGCGCGTGCGTCCAGTCCGTCCGTGAGGAGCGCGGGATTGATCACTGGGGTCTCACGGAGCATGATGCCGGCCCTGCTGGGTTAATCGTGTTTGCTGAACCATTTGCCCCCTTTGCTGTCTCATTATTGAATGCAGATAGATTATGAGTGGGTGCAAGTGCGGGCGGGAATACCAACAAAATCTCAGGGCCATGGGGGTTCACCCCGTGTGGGCTTTTGTTTGTGTTTAAACTTTTTCTGTGCACCTTTATTTTTATCAACAAAAGCAATTAACGGGAAACTGCTTTAGGTGTATCTGGTAAGTTTCACAAATAATTCCCTTTTGTGTGCACTTTCCTACAGTAAATGTCACTGGCTTAATCAATAATTAGGGCAATTAGTTATTGAACAGAATGCAGGCATGCATACATAAAATGTTGTAACCATCAGGAACAAATCGTTTTTGTCGTAACACAGCATTATAGCTTCATCTTTTAAACATGCCATTATTGCCTTGGGGGATACGTTTAAAATCACGGGGTACATTTCTGTATAAATGCAGGAATTTAGCATAAGCACCTCATTCAACTTAGTTCATTTATAGGGAAGCCTGCCTTGCACCAATACTTCAAAAACATTTAACCTTCTTACAGAATTGCATTCTAGGCCTGTGTTACTGGTGTTTTTTATCATGTATAGTAGGACAGACTATAGTGCCAGTTTGAATACGCTGGTAGTTAAAGGTGGCAGGTTTTTACAGTTGAATTTATCTGAAGCAATAGGCACTCACAGTGTTGTGAATTGAACCCAGGCCTCTCATTGAAAAGGCAGCTATAATATATATACTGTAAGCTTAGCTATATAAGATTATAGCTATAAGCTATAAAATAAAATACTACTGCTGCACTACACCTATGAAACAATAGGAATAGTTAATGCAGGCTATTATAGATCTGTAATAATAATAATAATCATAATAATAATGTTTTAGGCAGACTATGCATCTATATCGTGCATTTGCAAATTGTTGTCTTTCACAGGCATCACAGATGGTTAGAGGGCTAACTAACACTGTTGCGCTACAGGGGGCAGAGCTGCACACCTTGGCTGAACTCCAGTGCACCTCACTGGGGTGACTTTCCCCCGGGATCCCCGATGCTGAGCTCAGATGAGCCTCATTACTGGCACTGTGCCATGTTGCACCTGCAAGATGCAGGAGGGAAAAGCCTCTTCATGTTTAATGGATTCTGCAATTTTCCTGAAACGACTGTATAATTATATCATTAAATCATCTGATTATTAGTGAAAGCTTGATCATTTATTGTTTCTTTACAAGTGTGTGTTAGCATCATTCTAATGTTAGCTATAAAAGAGTTTATGTGAAATTGTATGTATGCCATTAAATCCATGTTTGTTTTTATTAAAATTTTGATGAAAATGCTCAGCTACTGATTATAGTATTACGCTTTTAATATATTATACAGTACCATATATATATACTGTGTATTAATACAGTACAGCTCTTGAAAATAATGTTCAACATTCAATTGCTGTTGAATTAGCTCCTAAGGACTGCATTCACCCGAAGCCTGATGATGTCCAGTATGCATGTGCAGTGTGCATGTCCCTGTCTAAGATCACAAACAGTTATGCCGCTTTTGGAAAGTCATGTTTGTCACCTCACTGCTGCTGGTGACTCATGTTCCATTCGGGTTTGTCACCTCACTGCTGCTGTTAATTAATGTTCAATACGGGTTTGCTCCATTACCTCTTACTGTACAATACCTACTGCATAATGTGAAATACCCACCTCAAAGTGCAATATTATTAATCACAGCCTCTGTACTGTACATAACCCTTTTATTATTTATTATTTATTATTTATTATTTATTATGCCCTTGGATATACTCCCTCCTTCACTTGACACTAATTTTTTTATTCAACACTTTCACCTTGCTCCTTCGTGGCCTTGCAAAGACTAATATCATATGAATGTCTACTGTACTCCAGCAAACACAGCCAACAGGCCTCATGCCTCTCACTTAGAGAAGTGCAAGCCTGGCTATGACAACATCCAAAGGCCCCACAGTGAGGCTGGGCGTAGCAAGGAGTGAGGTGAAGCGAAGCAGGGCTTAGTAGGGAGCATAAGCAAGTCTACTATTGGCCAGGTGCTATGAAAAATGTGGATGCGAAATTTAACAGTTTAAAATAAACATTATGAGTTCACTTAGTAAAACCAAAGGCTTATGGTAGCTGCATTTGTCAATTTACACAGGAGTAACTTCTTTTTCACCAGGTGAAGCATTGTTTTAAGTGGAACAACAGGGAAGTGGCTGATAATAGGCCACCATGTGACGATAATGGCATCTCTTACGCTAAATGTGTAGTTCTTATATGGGGCAGAGCCCTAGTGACAAACCCACAGGAGGAACAGTCTATGAGAGCCCTCAGCCTCCTAGTGGTCATACTAAAGCAGACTAAAGAAAATAGGCAGGCAGACAGACAGACAAACAGACAGACAGACAGACACAATGCAGAATGCCATCAGAGCAGACACATGGGACCTAGCAATGCAGTCCAGTGGTTCTGTGATCCAATCATTAGTGTGTGGAGCAAGCAGGAACTCTGAGACAGGCCTTCCTCCTCCGAAGGGGCCCTCATCCGTCAGCATGTCAGCTCAGACACTGCACACACTCTGTGCACTCACTGGCCATCAGCGAGAGCAGTCTGGCTGCTATTTTTTTTGCTGTAGCTGATTGTGGAGGGCCAGGGCGCAAAGCCCGAGTGGATTTGGCGGCTTAAGTCTGCGATGTAACTGTTGCCATTCTTCTGTTGATAATGTATGATCTTCACAGCGGCGATGACCTGTTTGAGCACTGCCACTCTTAAATGGCTTTTTGTGTTGCAGTCGTTTGTCTGGTGATGCAATCTCTCCTCTCTAAACGCCACTATTTTCCATGAACTAAGACAACAAATTTGTGAGATAGTCCACACAGAGGGCTTTATTTTTCACTTTTTTTCCCAGGTGTGTAGTGTACTAACCTTGGGCTTTTTAGGGAACTGAAAAGAGATTTTACTTCTCTTTTATTTCAGAAGTGGGAAGTGGTGATCTTGCAGAACAAGTCTAGCATTGAAACGCCATCACACAAGAGATGGGAGCAGACATAATCACATTCATTAGTGTCAAAAGGTTAGGTTTGTGACCTTTCAACATTTGATGTTATTGTTTCGCATCTCAACTGACAAAATAACCCAAGGCATAGGCATAAATAAGTACTTTCCTTTAGACTGCAGTTATAAAATCAAAAGAAATCAATCGGAAATATACTTTGTTTTGCTAACAGTTCTCTTTATGATGTCTTGCAGTGCTAAGAGCAAGATAAAGCAAATACATTCTGGTCTGATAGAGAAAAATAAGGAAAAAGGAAACATTTTGTCAGTGAATTATGTACCAAACTCATCAATAAAAAGGAAGTGACATCATTGAAGGGTTTATGGGTAATTTGGTCAACTGTGGGCTCTAAAGTAAGTACAATGCATCCTCAGTTGCCTGCTCTGCTGAGCCCCGAGAAGCCTAGACGGCCGTAACTGCATGACCTGCAATGGCTGACTGATGACCCTACGCTGTTCTCTCATGCAATTCACATGCTCTGTTGATACAAAGAGGAAAAAAAAATCCTTCTGTGTTTCAAGTCATCGCAGGCAAAGCAATCCTATTATCACGGCAAATTGAACACAAGTCTCTGTGTTTCTTCTCCTATTTGAAGGGAATAAAGCCCCTTTTCCCCTAGGCAACACATTCGAGTGTGGATGTCGATTCTGTAAGAAGCCCCACGCAGCCCCGGGGCTATGCCTTTCCAACACAGCCTACTGCGTCTTCCAGATAGTGTGTACAGCCCTCCGCCACCCCCACCAGGGTATCTCTGGGATTTCTCTCCTAATGACATTCAGGAATCAAACACCATGAAGATTCAACATTCAACATTCAACAGTCAACGTTTGTTTATTGTGGTTTCCTGCAACACTGTGCGATAAAAAAACGAAAAACCTAGAGTGAAATGGTTTGTTCAAATCTGCATAATCTGTGATGTTTAAAACACACCGTTATCAGCTTGCATTTGGCAGCTTCTGATCTGCTGTGAATCTGATGATGGAGGCTCATCCTATATGGTATTGCCTCTGGCTAAACAATTTTTTTGTGAAATTGTTCAATACATTTTTAATTCCCTTTTTTACTGGAAAGCATGCTTGATTGCAAACGAAATGCATGAATAAGACATATTTGTTTATTTACCATTCCTAATAGCCTAAATAGTGAGCATTATTACCATTATTTGCAACAAATGAGCAAGGAAATCCACATACACATTTGCTCCCACACATTCACACATTTAGTTAGTGTTAAAGCTTTATAATGTTTGACATATTTATTCACAATGTCAATCATTATAAAGCTTTATGAATGCATTATAACCCTTTATGTATGTGTTTATAGGATCTTGTGAAGGCTGGGTGCATAGAAAGTGTTACCATAATGATAATAATACAATAAAAATAATAATTAGAAAAGCATTCAGAGAGTGCAGACCTCTGCCAGGGCAGCTCAGATCACTACCAAAATCTAATCACTTAAGTGAGCCTATTTTTGAAATACCCTGAAAATTTCAGCAAAATCCATCCATAACTTTTTAAGTTATGTTGCTAACTGAAAACTAACAAACAAACAAATGCAGATGATTACATAACCTCCACTGGCGGAGGTAATAATGATAGCTGCCTTCATCTCATAGCTTAGTCTTTGAGGAAAGTGACCCATGAGTCAGAGCAGTGCAGTGATTGGCCAGTGAGCAATGGGGTCAGTATGTGCCTCAGCAGGGGGCAGTTATGCATCAGTACAGTCAGAAGGCCTCCGTCACTCTCGCTGGCAGGTCAGGGAGGAGAAGAGCTACCACGCAACGCCAGATTTAGTCCCTGCCAGGCAGCTAGTTTTAGGTCAGGCACTTTACAAATCACAGCACAAACACACAAATTGCTGTTGAAGCCACCAAACCTAAGACCTAACCCAGGGCTCTTGGTGCTATTTGAGAATAATGCAAGAGGGTTTACAGGTCTTTTCTGCCTTTCCTGCTGCTGTCACTATTAAATCAGGGAGACAGAGTGGCCCAGAAAAGCATAAGAAAGCCATGCTGGTCATTGACAGGCAAACAGTGTCTGTGATGTGGTTGCAGAGGACAAAAGGTCAAGCTAGTCATTGGCTTCGTTGTCAGACAAAGTATCAGGTCATTGAGGTCAGGGAAAACATTCAGTTGGTGCAGTTGCTGTGCGTACGCAGCCCCGTCACTGACAGCACACAGATGCAGGATGAAGACTTAATTCAGAGTTTGTTTATCTTCACCAGCCCGTGCTAATGCCCGCCTCAGCTGGGGCAGCACGCTAGTGTTGAATTATTCATATCCAGAAATCATTCAGGTTAAGTGCCGAGATCAAGCCTCCCAACTGTCTGTTCAGATTTATGTGGAGGGAGACAAACAAACAAAAAAAAAATCCCTCACAAGGCCTTTCAGAAGGCTTTTTGGTTAACAATGTTGCTCTTGCCTAGACACACTCAGGACACAACATTGACAGATAATAACAGGTGTGCACTGAATCCACAAGACTTTGGAATAAGACTAAGAATTGGTTGTGGTTACTTCATAGTCAGTAAAAGCGCAAAGATTTGTTGACACACTTGAAATAAGGGATAATGCACAGCAAGATGTCTGTGAAGGTCATGGTAGTCAAAAGAGCTAAGTTGTAAGCAACTGGGCTTCTTTTTAGAGCTTTTGGAGGTTTTTTTTAGAGCAAAAAAAGTCTAGTTGCTTACAACTTACAGGTCTTTTGAATGCACAGCAAGGTCACTGTCACGAAACAATCCCCTGGCAAAGAGAGAGGGTTAAGACAATCTGGTTTGTTTTAGAATGGACTAAAGCAGGAGACGAGTATAAGTACAACCAACAATGCAAAGGACCACTCGCTGTATCCTTACAATAGCAACATCCCGACTACAGCCTATCGTGTGACAGAAAGTGTTCCCATGGACAAGCTGATCCACTCCAGTGGGTTGGCCACTATCTGCAAAGCCTATTCTAGTTTTCTGCTCAGTTTGAACTCATGTATTCATATGTCCATTCTCATATCTATTTTGCGGTGCAGAAATGAGCGTGTTTAATGAGAGTGCCCTTTCTGTCGGTCTAATGACGGCCATAATGGAATTCTCAGGCGATGGCTAATAATACAGAATAGATCGATTCGAAGCTAATTTTTTATTTCTTAAAGGCCACTGCTAATGATAGCTGACCGTTTGACATTGAATTACAATTTAATTAGTTGGCCATTAGCGGTCAGCCTGACACAGTCTCCGCTGAGCATCACGGCAAACTTACACCTTGCCCTTAAAATGGTCTTATAGGCATTATCTTATATAGGCACCAACCGGGCAATTGCCAAAGGCAGGATGAAATTGCTTACTGTTATGACATCAAAGTATGACATTAACAGACTTTGACAATTTGAGTAATGTCACAGTTTGCAGAGGGTCATTTCATTTCCATTTTGTCACAAAACATTAGTTTTTACATTTGTCAGTAACATTTTACACAATTTGGAGAAATGATCTAATCTAATCTGCTGATTAGATTACAGTTGTGATATAGAGAGCAAATAGCAATTTTTTTATTCATTACTTTGGTTTTTTTTGTTCTATTTCATGTACATTAGACTTGTTTAATTATATTCTCTTTTATATGGGAAATGTGCTTTGTAAATAAACTTGGGAATAAACCTCATGGCACTGTACGCAATTTCACTGTTCAAGTTCAGTTTAAAGATTCATAGTACATTTACAATTCACAATACATTTGCATTACAATGCGAGAGTAACCTGTTCTTCACCTGAACATACCCAAGTGAACCTGGTAAATACCCTGTCTGGAATATTCCATTCATCTTGCTTGTGTCAGCAGTTCTCTAAGATCCCCGCAATGGCTTTGGTGGAATCGGATATAATACAAGGGCATTTCCATCTTTTTCATTTTTTCTTTCTCATCATGTTGCTTCTCATTGCATCAGGAGCTCTGTGGGTAAGTCGTCTCCCATTCATCTCAATTCCGCTTACATCTAATCTTCATCTAATCTGCTCTAGAAGGTGGCATGAATGCAGATGGTCTGGAGATGCAACCAGAGTGTGGTGTGTGTGTGTGTGTGTGTGTGTGTGTGTGTGTGTGTGTGTGTGTGTGTGTGTGTGTGTGTGTGTGTTAGTGTGTGTGTGGAGATGCATCTGATACACACATTCTGTGTGTGTGTGTGTGTGTGTGTGTGTGTGTGTGTTTGTGTGTGTGTTAGTGTGCGTGTGGAGATGCAGCTGATAACTTCAGTGTAGGTGGGGACACGAGGGAGTGTGTGTACGCAGTGACACAGGATTTGACACAAAGATTTATATCCGTCCAGCTTGCGTCTGCACAACAAAGCAGAATATGGAATCACTGCGCTGGTGTAATTGATGTTCACTACGTTCAGGGCACCAGGTTTTTCCTCCAGGTCCTCCCTGTGACATTTCTGTATCTGTGTGATCAATAACACAGTCACGCCAGAGCGGAGGGCTACCGTACCTGCACACATGTGTATCATGTTTTCAACACGGAAATATTCTCGTTGGCGTGGTGGGGATGCATCGACTGGGGCTAGCAAGCAGGCAAAGGGCTGTCCGGCTCTCAGCGCAGATAAAAATCAATGAACGTACACACCTGGCTCTCTGGTCCAGTGGGGCTTTGTGTCTGAGGCGACTCCCCCGTGGTGATGTCAACTTTGTTAGAGGCATTAATCCAGGAGCCTCTCTCAGAGGGACAGGGCGATCAGAGCGCCTCTGGGTGTGGAAGAGCCCTTATTAGGCTGAGCTACCAGAGAGCGCTTCTTCTTCTGTAAATACCTCAGAGACTGTGTGTGTGTGTGTGTACTTGTGGGTGTGCTTATACGTGTGTGTCTGTGTATTAAAGTGTGTGTAGGCCTGTGCATGCTTATGTGTGTTTGTTTGTGTGTGTGTCTGTGTAAGAGAAAGATAGAGAGAGAGCATAGGTATGTGTGTGTGTGCGTGTGTGTGTGTGTGTGTGTGTGTGTGTGTGTGTGTGTGTGTGTGTGTGTGTGTGTGTGTGTGCGTGTGTGTAGGAGAGAGACAGAGAGAGAGCATAGGTGTGTGTGTGTGTGTGTGTGTGTGTGTGTGCGTGTGTGTCGGAGAGAGATAGAGAGAGGGCATAGGTGTGTGTGTGTGTGTGTGTGTGTGTGTGTGTGTGTGTGTGTGTGTGGGTGTGTGTTTGTGCTTTTTTAAACTGTGCAAGTTTATCCTCTACCTCCTAGGCGTGTGTCTCTTGTGAGCTGTGTTGAGCTGCAGTCCACAGGGATAGAACTCCAGAGCTCCTGAGAGCAGACGTTTGTGCAGTAGATGTGGCCTCTGCAGCCCCGATCCACAGGCGAGCTCTCAGGCCTGCTCCACTCTCCACAAAGACTAATTACTGTAGCTTCTCTCCTCCTGCCATGACTGAGAGCGCCACCTAGCTGCAGAGTTGCATGAAAGTAGCAAGTTTTCAGCTGACTACCTTATCTGTCATCCCTTTCCTTTAAATGAGCCTGTAGAACACAGAAATAATTATAACAACAATACACGTTGAGACACTATTTTAATTACTACTATTTAGTAATTACTGTACAGTGTCTTTGGGTACTGTGAAAGGTGCCTCAAATAAAATGTATTATTATTAATCTATTATTATTATTATTTTTATTATTATTATTATTATTATTATTATTATTATTATTATTATTATTATTATTATTATTATTACTATTATTGTTGTTATTATTGTTATTATTATTATTATTATTATTATTATTAATAATAATAATAATAATAATAATAATAATAATAATAATAATAATAATAATAATACATTTTATTTGAGGCACCTTTCACAGTACCCAAAGACACTGTACAGTAATTACTAAATAGTAGTAATTAAAATAGTGTCTCAACGTGTCTGTATTTGCTGTTAGCTACCTTGGAGGACAGCGTTAGCAAAATATAGGCTTAGAATATAAGTATTTCTTCTTGCTTGTCTTTGTCTGATGTAAGCTATGTGTCACTGTGCCATTGTAGGCCTGTGCCATTCTGTGGCTAGTCTAACAGGAGGGTCATTCTGGCTTCACAGAGTAAAACTCCTGCCATGTATTGGCCATAGCTGCATTCCTGTGCATGCAACACATGACTATTATCATATCTATCTGCCTGAAGATTTGTGCTAGTTTAAAAAACAGCTGGCTGGAACAAACGTGGCATTTTAGGCCAAGGCCTCCGAGTGCAGGGACTTATCTGGAAGGACTTTGTTACTAGGCTCAGCACTGACATCTAGATCCATGTGTGATATACTGTATCTGACCTACCGCTTTGGCTAAGAGGGCCAGTGCTGAAGAGAAATACTTCCCTAATGCACTATTAAAGCATAAATTCTACTTCTTGGAGATTCCTTTTAAAAGCATATTTCTGGCAAATTGGCTGCCGGCACATATCCTGGAGCTAGGGACATCAAAGCCTTAGTTCCTCTCATGTCAGCCTGAAAATCACACCGAGCACTTACACACACACACACGCATACACACATACGCACACATAAACGCATGCATGCACACACACACACACACACACACACTTCTCTCTCTCTTTCTCTCTCTCGCTCTCTCTCTCTCTCTACACGTACACACGTACGCGAAATCATCAAGACCCTAACTAGCACATGGCCTTGTTCACATCTATTACTCTATGCAAAAGTAAAACTGTTACAGAGGAAATAGAAAAAGAGACAGTAGACATGTTGCTTCCTTTAAAGGCTGATAGCTCAGCTGTCTACTTGGAGTACCATGAAACTGCCTCTGTTCTGACAGCTGACTGTGTTATATCTGTGATGTCAAATATGGACACATCACATCATTTAAAGTGCTAAAGTTTCTCTGTGATTTTGTCTGAGTGTCCAAAAACTAGTCTTTTTGAATGAATGAATGAATGAATGAATGAATGAATGAATGAATGAATGAATGAATGAATGAATGAATACCTCTGAAGAAAGTAAAAGTCATGGGCTACTGTATGGCCATTTACCTAACCAGCTGATTCAAAGTGGCACAACTCCTCAGATAGGTAGAACAGCCAACAGGTGTGCATAAAAGATTGGACTTTTACTTTGTGACTGTACCCCACCTCTGCCTGTCTACCTGTCTGTCTGTTTGCCTGCCTGTCTGTGTTACTGTCTGTTTGTCTTTTGTCTGTCTACCAGTCTGTCTGTCTGTCTGTCTGTCTGTCTGTCTGTCTGTCTGTCTGTCTGTGAGAACAGCTACGTGCACAGATTGGGGAAAAATCATGGGATTGAAAGCTAAGTGTGGAGATGGCGGTGAATGCATTCATCAGTGGTGAACATGTACTGCCATTTGGCTGGAGTATTTTTGTGGAAGTGGCTCTAATGGCGATTCCTGAGTTGCACAGAGCTGAGTGTAATGAGCCTAAGAGAATGTCATTAACCAGACCACTTCTTCTCAGTAAAGCAGAATTTATATTCTTTGTCAGATTTGGAAATCTGTAGAGTACCTGAAGATTTCTCTCCTGTTGGAGAACCTGAAATTAAAATTAAATGAAAACTGATGTTGTTTACAGGGCAGTAAACAACATCAATTTTCATTTCATTTTAATTTCATGAGGACTTACCTCTTCTGATCTTCGTGTCCAAGTGCACAACAGTGTTGTTTCCTGGCCTCCTAAAACGAAACACCGTCCACTGTAGCATTAATTAGCATAACCATCCCCACAGCACACAAACACTGCTAAGAGTGAGCCACCCAAGGCCGTGGCGATTAGCCAATTAATGCATGCCTCGGTCCAGAGGTAATTACTGCGCCATAATTCACAGGAGCTTTTGTTACAGGCCGGAGCACAATTGCACTGCCCAGCGCCTGCCAGAGGTAATTTAGGACAAAGTCGTGGATCTCTTCTTGGCCTGCATTATTTGACTGATTGGTCACAAGTCACGCCCTGACACCAGATAGTTACAGTGTGGGTGTTGATGCAGCTGTTGTTTTTGCATGTAGTGGCCACCAGGGGTGCCAGTGCTTGGTGAACTAGAAGCTGCTGATACTGTCCTTATTTGGACCCTAATGGGAGCTTACTGGCACCACAACATCTATTTAATTAACATTGGCTTAATTTTGGATTATGTTATGCTTCTTAACCTTTCGGTTTATGAATATGTATACTAAATGTCAACTCACCTTTTGCAGACACAAAGGTCACACAGACACACAGATACGTGTGATCATGCTGATATATGCATAGTTTAATGATTTCATAATTACAAAATTAGCAGATATAAAACGGGAATAATATCAAACTAAACAAAGAAAGCATGCAGACATAGGCATGTACACATACATACAAAGAGAGAGAGAGAGAGAGAGAGAGAGAGAGAGAGAGAGAGAGAGAGAAAGAGAGAGGGAGAGGATGATGTTCTGTGTTGGACCTGTTTTTCACACCTAGGCAAAGAGAGTGTCTTGGTATTTTCAGCACTGAAACACACAACGCACGTCTCTCATTGTTGATTTAGTCACAGGCTGTTGGTAGAACATCCCAAAAACAAGCAAGCAAGCAAGCAAGGTACAGAGGAATGGGCAATTTTGCTTCTGTTTAAGTCCTAGTTCAGGTGAAATAAAGTGAAACTTCGTGTTTTGCTGTCTGCTCTGCTCTCAAACACCACAGCACGGCTCTCCACAACTGGCCAATTTCAAAGACAGAACAGATATTTATTGTGAAATATTATTATTTTTGCTGTCAGTTGTACAGCGTTTATGCTTTGAATTACAGTTATTAAACAAAATAAATTATACAGACAGGAACACATAAATAAGACAGTAAAGGGAAATGACAAAAAGGAGGTAAAAGCTGTCAAGCTGTGTTCATTGTATTTATTGACATGTTAAATATGTGTATTCATTGACATGTTAAATATAGTTTTAGTTTGTGTATATTCACTTGCAAATATCACTATGATTGTGTTAGCACAAACATCTACATAGGATGTGGATCTCTCTTCAAGGAGCTCACCATATTACCCAGTCATGCTGTTAAAAGTAACTTAGAGGTCTTGCTATTATCGACTGCCCACTAGTTGTGTGTAAGGCCCAAGTGCTGAGACAGGACCTGGGAACTGAACTTGATCCACAAACAGAAAATGTAATAATGTATCGACCTGGGTGGGGTGCGTGGCCCACAATATACTGGGGTGGGCTCAAGACTCTTAGACCCATAGGAGGGCATTTGCTACAGTTGCTACAGTGGTCTACCGGGACAACTTACATGTCACGCTTGAAGTGAAAGGAGGGCCGACTGGAAAGGAGGGCTGACACCTGTCCTTTGTGCATGCTGTGTTGTCTTTATTTGTATCAAAATCCTGTGTCTCAATAAACGTGAGATCAGAAAATGTAGCATACAAATGTAGCATACAAATGCATTCATCCTACAGTATAGACCAGAGTGTCCCTCCTGCAAATCAATATAATTCCAACCATTAAAATGCAAGCTTTGTTAGAATCGATTAAGATTATATAAATACTTGATAGTGACATGATTTATTGAGGAGCTTATCAATTCTTACTGATCGATGAGTCACCAGTGCCAATTTGTTACTGCTTTTTGATATGCATCCTTAAACAGTGTGGCTGGACAAAGCGCTGGGTTAACAAGCTAACCCTGGATCAATTTCTTGCACTGGAAACAGTGGAGGTTGGAATCAGCTCCCACTTGAAAGTGAAATGGAGTTAAGGCCCAGCTGAGGGTGTTGAGACTACATTCAGTCCAAAGTGCCTTTTTTGCTACAGGAAGATGGGTTTGTTTAAGCAGGCATGTCAGGGAGGATTTGAATTACTGGTTGAGGTGTTCTGTCTCTCTGGCCGCTTGCTCATTGGACACAGTGTGAAACACAAAGAAAAGGCTAGTTGTAGTCCCAGTCAGTTTGTAGAAACAAACCCAGTTATATGGAACTGGTCTGCAGTGATCTCCTTCACCTTGAAACCCAAAAAAGATTAAGGAGGAAACCCTACCTCTGCAGAGAGCTGAATGGTAAGGTATACAGAAATTATTATGTTTTTGTAATATGTACGTATGTAAATATGTACAGGAACTGGGTAGTGATGGACAATCTGGCTTTAGAAAGTACAGTCCAGTTCCACGTATTCGTCGACACTAATCTATTCAGCTGAGCACAACTCTTTAGCCAAGTAGAATAGTTAAGTTAATGAAACCACTGATATTGACTGCACAAGTACTGTAAAAACAGGTAATTGAGCAGGATTGAGTTCTGTGGGGTGTTACAGTAAAAGTCTCAACTCCAACAATGTCTCTCTTTAGCTTTGTTATGATGTGTCATACTCAGAAAACAACTCTTTATTGTAGCAACTCAAAAAAACACAATGTTAGCTTCCAATAAATGACAAAAAAAACTCTCTCCACTCTCTCCACTCTAGCCAAAAGTGTGTGGGAACAGTGTCACTTTTAGCAGGTGGAGTTTAGTTTAATGAGAGAGCCAGGTGTGCGAGTGAATATTTGAGTATGTGTCATAAATATGTTTTT
Source organism: Coilia nasus (assembly GCA_027475355.1). NCBI lineage: Eukaryota > Metazoa > Chordata > Actinopteri > Clupeiformes > Engraulidae > Coilia > Coilia nasus. Next base: position 22,983,832 of record CM050218.1, on the reverse strand, counting down.
TTTTTTTTGCCCTTACAGTGTTGATCACCTCTCAGTACTAGCCAAGCCTTTCTTTCTTTTACTTTCACTTGGCTTCTGGGAAAGAGGATCATCTTGCCGATGAGACGATAAAAACCTGTAAAACAAGACGGCAGCACACAGCGGAGAGTTGCCGTCTGAAGACGCCCCGTACGTGAGTGGGTGGGTGGAGACTGCGGACTGACGGTGAGCTAAGAAGAGGAGGGAGGGAGGGAGGGAAAAAAAGGCGTTGATAACGCAGGTCCGAAGTTCACGTGTGGCTGCCCTTGGTACACCTGTGTAGGGGTGGCTCACACACACCTCACACACACACACACAGACACACACCTCAGGCACACACATACACCCTGAGCTCTGATGTGTGAGTTTGGATAAAAGAAGAAGAAGAAGAAGAAGAAGAAGAAGAAGAAGAAGAAGAAGAAGAAGAAGAAGAAGAAGAAGAAGAAGAAGAAGAAGAAGAAGAAGAAGAAAAGGGCCTTCACTCCCCCTCACAGCTCTCATCCCCGCAGCAGAACAATCAGTGGACTGAGAATGATCCTGCTTGTACGTGTGCCCAACCTGACACCAGAGGAATCAGGGAACTGAAAATGATCCGGCCTGTTCGTCTGTCCAACCTGACTCCCCAAACCTGCGTGTGTTTACACTGGTGGATTTATTCTCTATTTTCCTGAACTGGGATTTATTTATTTGGGTTTTTATTTTTGTTATTTTGTGGTATTGTGTGAGTGTAGAAGGCGTCACTCATCACACACTGGACCGCCCCAGCTGTTGGATATGTGGCTACTCTTGCTCCTCGCTCTCTGCTGCTTAGGTGAGTGCCGGATGACCTGTGACTTATTTCATTATGCAACCAACTTGACTGGGATGGGTGAGCACTCAACTCAACAACTCAGAGATTTGTGTTTGGGCTCTTTGTCTTTGTGAGGTGTGTGTGGAAACCACAAGCATACAATGCTGCATAGTTCATTGTTACTGTATGTACAACTTCCTCTTTAGGTTTGTACTGTTATTGTCACCTGTCAGTGTGCCATGTCAGTTACATTCAAAGAGTTCAGTCAAAGCACGCACATCCCTAATGAACACTGGGAGCAGGACCAAAAGGGCAGTCGACATAAGTGGAAAGGAAAAGTCCATTCAACCATTTATGCTCCCAAGTTTATTATTAAATACTGTGTGACATCATATGGTTCTTTAAATGTAACTGGAAAGGAAAAGTCCGCTCAAACAGATTTATGCTCCCAAGTTTTTTATTAAACACTGTGTGACGTTTCGGACTTCCTCACCCTTCCACAGAGGTATTTAATAAAAAATCTG
>CM050218.1:22965000-22977500 GCA_027475355.1 Coilia nasus | reverse complement strand
GGAAAGCGATAACAGACGAAAGAGAAAAAATGGCATAAATGATTGTGTAAGCAGAGACGAGCTTCTGAGAAGAGGATTTAGCTGGTTTGAGGGCTGAGGGTGGTGAGGACTTTACAAACTCATCTGGGGAAAAAAAGATTAAGAAGAAGCATGTAAAGTGACATGGAATTATATGCAGAGACGCACTGGCTGTGCCTTTACATTGGCCATATTTCTGAAGGTCAGTCTGTAGTTCAGGCAACAACTGTGGCTCGGAAGGCACAACTGGTCTTCTAGCTTATCACATGCACAACACATCTGACAGCATGTAAATGTGACACACTCTGATTGGATATCCATTTAAAATGTTACAATGTTGCCATGGTCACGGTATGTGCATACGTTTTGCACGATGTGACCTTAGAAAATATAAGCACTCATTTTCGTTCAAGTTGTCATTGAAACCATGCATCATGTTCTTTCCCGTCGGTATGTTGTTGCTTGCACAGAGCACTGAAAGCCTACACTGCCATGTCATGTCTTTGACTTTTTGAGTGACTCTTCTCAACTGCATTGTAAAGTTATCTTTTTATGAACAAGGCATGTCTGAGCACACACCTCCTCCATCTCTTTCCCTTCTACCTCTCTTTATTGTCCCTCAACTCCCTCCCTCCCTTCTCTCTTTCCTCTCTCAGCTTTCTCTCTTACCCCTCTACCCTCTACCCTAATTGGGTCCTGGGTTTTGAGGGGTTCAAGGCTGCATCTAAAAAAGATAAACAGACGTAAGACAAGAATCCAAGGTCTAAAATCCAATATCAAGAATCTCCAAAATAAAAGATATGGTTGCTCAGCAATATCGGTCGGTTCGTCGGTTGAAGGTTTTCATTCAATCAGGTCGTGGTAGTCAAAAGAGATAAGTTGTAAGCAACTGGACTTAGTGTTTGGAGCTTGAAGACGTTTCACCTTTCATCAAAAAGACTTCTTAAATTCTGACCTGACAAAAAAGTGAAGAAGTCTACTGGATGAAATATGAAACATCTTCAAGCTTCAAGTCCAGTTGCTCACAACTTAGCTCTTTTGACTACCATGACCTGATTGAATGAAAATCTTCACAGACATATTGCTCTTGCTATCTACGTCTTTAACCTGGAAAGCCGCATAATGCTGTATATGTGTCTGTCTGACTGTAATCAGTCACACAATAGTGTGTTTGAGGGGGGTTCAAGGCTGAATCTGGAGGGTAGTACAGATGGACAGGACAGGAAGTTCCAGAAGTTCTCAGCAACACCAGGGCTGGATAGATACCTCGCCTGCAGCCTTCTAGGAGCAGTTCTGGGGCCTTATGGGCAATGCCTACTTTGAAATGTTCATTTGCCAACTAACTTCAAGCTGCTAGTGCTGTCTCTTTTACTCCAGGAGAGGAATCTGTATTTGTAAAAAAAAAAAAAAAAAAAAACTAGAGGCATGATGTGTGTTGACTACAAAATCATACCTAAATATAAGACACTTAAATATTTGGGTTATAGCAGGAACATATCTTCTGTAAAGATTAAATAAGTAAAATAAGTAAAACTTAAATAGATAACAAATAAGAAAAAAGCAACATCAGGTTTCAGAGTCCTTGTGATTTAGCCACAGCTAAACACATTGAAGAGGGCGGTTAAATGTTTTATCATACCTGGGAATGCAACAGGGATCTCATGCGAAACTCACACTGTACTCCCTTATGTAGATGACGTCGTATTTCTTCATTTTGTTTTAGTGGGGCTTTAGTGGTTTATGAAAGAGCATAATCAGCCACGGTTAATTTGGCTAAGTGTGCAGGGCTCGTTATTTGGGAACGAGTGGAGGGCAGGCTACTGTGGCTCCCATAAGGCTTAAGGTGGGAGGGTGTGCTGGAAAAGGTGTTGGAAAATTTGGAAAAGTTGTCAAAATGAAAGACAGGAAAACACAGCCGCACTATGCATGTAAAAAGGGGTGCTGGTGGTGACCAACACTAAACCAGAAAGGACTGTATGAAAGAGGCTAGTTGGGGTATACAACAATCGCCACAGGTTGTCCGGCCAGAACAAGAATTAAATGTCCCTTAATTAAGACGCACACACACCACTTGTGTAGGTGAAACCATGAAACCGTGTAAAACCGTGAAAAGACGAGGAAGGCTTGATGAACAGTGAACCGTGGTTTACTGAAATATAAACAAAGAATACAAGGACAAATATGAGCAATACAAATATATAAATACAAAGGAGAATACAAAAGATAATATATACAATATACACAACAAATGTACTGTACAAGGGGTGATTTGTGTGTGTGTGTGTGTGTGTGTGTGTGTGTGTGTGTAAAAGTGAGTGGCCGCTCTGAAAAGGATGACATCAGAGGCAAAAGGCAGTCAGAGGTGTTTAGAGAACAATTCTCACTTGAGGGGGTGCTGAGGGTCTGTCTAAACCTCTTGCTGAGAAGCGTGTGATTGGACGAATTAAAAGTGATGTTTGCTCATGTGGCCATGGCTATAAATAGACTGGCTGCACACCTGAATCCAGGGGCCAGGAGGGGACAATCTTTCTGTGGGAAACATGAGTCAGTGGATCATTTGGATGTGGTGCTGCAAGAGATTGAAGTGGCCTTTTGAAGACTTGGTAAAAAAGGGTTTGGAAGGATAGCAGAGGTTATGTAGGCAATACACAGTACGGTGATGTAAGCAGAAGGCAAGCAAAGACGAAGGGGGATAACCGTATGAATTGAGAAATCATTCTTTAACCAGAAATTAAAGATGGGAAAGATTAAGTAACCAATGTTCATGTTTCATTTTCATGTTTGCATTTTATTTTAAGAAAAAAAAAAAGAAGAAAAAAAGACATCTTTGAGTTTCACTCTACCAACCTTTCCGTACAGGTAGCTGCCTGCATGAGTTACGTATGGTTAGACGTGTGGGTGTTGTGAAGGACTCGTTGGTACTCAGAGAGTAATTGAAACAGCCATTTTCTTCTTTTTTGGCTAATTGCATGTTCCCAGCCCCTTGGGGCAGCTGACTCTCAGCACAGCTAAAGGTACTTTATTGCTCATTTCTTACTGCTAAAACAGCACTGGGAATGAGGAACTGTGCTTTAGTGTTTTCTCAGGGGTCTCTTTTGAGGTAGTATCAAGGATTTATGTATAGGCTGCCTTACAAAATGATGCAGTACTTTAAGAGTCTCGTCGGTTTGTTTACCCATAATTTAGTAGGACAAGTTTATAATCCACCATAAAGAGTGTCTCACTATCTCACCGCAGAAGGATTAATGTAGGATTGTTGTTTTATGCCAATGTTGTGTTTCACTTGGTACCATTCTGCGGCTTGAATGTGTCCTGTGTGTGTGTTCTCAAAGGTATGGGAATAGATACATACAGAAGAGAGAGTGCCAGAATATCGCAGCACTGTCCTGTGACCTCTCCGAAGAGACTCCAGTGAAAGGACACAATGATATATACACAGCACGGGTGAACGTCAGTGGCAAGGAGATAGGAAGAACACGATTTTCGCCACTCAGGACAAGTAATGCTTTACCTAATTGTCTTGTGTTACTACACTCTAAAAAATAATGGGGCCAGTACCAGTTCTTCAGAGCGATGCCATAGAAGAACCTTTTTCAGTGCTTTAGAGAACCATCGACGCAACAGTTCTTTAAAGAACCATTTGACACTGACATGACATAGCATAGCCCACTATGATCTGAGGCTCTGAAGAACCATTTCTAATGTGAAAAACCTTTCACATAATGTAATGGTTCAACACAGAGTTTTCACTCTCCATGGAACCATCCAGAGACTTAAAGAACCATTTAAGCACCTTTATTTTTTAGAGTGTATTGTGTCAAAAGCTGTTACATAATTTTAATTAGCTGATGACTCTATGTCTAATGTCACACAAAATTCTTTCTCTTTCTCTCTCCATCCTTTCTCTTTCTCTGTCTTTGTCTTTCTGTCTTTCTATTTGTCTCTTTCTCTCTCTGTCTCCGTCTTTTTCTCTGTCTCTCTTTCTCTCCCTCTTTCTTTCTTGGTGTCTGTCACTTTCTCTCTCTCTTTTACAGCTACACTAGGTCCGCCCAATGTAACCGTGACATTCAGTGACACCACTGTGATGATAGTAAGAGTGGGACTCCCAAACGGGCCAAACAACAGGAGCATCAAGGAGTTTTTGCCCCCTCCCATTGTTTACAACGTCACTCTTACACACAACAAATCAGGACAGGCAGTGACGCAAGTTTACACAAACACATCTGAGCTGTTTGTCATCAGCAAGTTGCAAAAAAACACAAAATACTGTGGCTCTGTGTCCTACAACAAAGACTTTCGAAGACTATCCAGCAAAGCCTTCACATTTTGTATGATGTCACCAGGTATGTCACCGTGCACTAAATGACATTGTGGTGTATAATTTTAATTTTTATCAGTCACAGTCTATTTATAAGTGTGGGAATGAAGATGCTCTTTATCCATCTGAATAGCGCTCTGAAGGTACTAACAATGCAGAGGTGCAGATTTGTTGAACTAATCAGCTGTAGCCCTTGGGAAATTCCAGGGTTTCAGTTTCAGCTTTTGTTTCAGTAACTCTTTCACAAGGAAGCGCTCACTTTTACCGTAACCACCTGGCAAACTACTCCTTGGTATTTAAGAGTACATGACGACATACCTGAGAAGTTACACTACACCAGCCTGCAAGGCATAGCGTTAGCTGCCAGCACTTCTCTGTGTCTCACAACAACAGCTTGCCACTACTTGCTTCGCACTATTTTAACAAATGACATGACCATTTTTAAATATATACAGTACAAAGCACAACGTTTCCTTAACAACATTCAGGAATGTGATTTTGCAAGATTTCCATTTGGGAATTATGTCCAGGGAATGGTGTTGAAGGATTCTATCTTAGGATTCTATTTCTGTTTTGGTTTGCCTCAGGGGACGTGGAGAAGACGCCGTTCCTGCTCCTCATACCCATTGGGATTGGCCTGCTCCTGCTTATTGCCATCTCAGGCGTCGCTTGGTGTTTCCTAACAAGGAAGACGGTTCCTGAGCCTGAATCACTGGTGAGAAATGCTGTAGCAGGAATTCCCCAAATGGGGAACAAACCAGAAACAGACAACAAATAATAGCCCCTGCCCCTCATTCCTTTGTGGAAATGGGAACTGTGAGAACCGCTTGAGTGTGTCGTGCCACACCTTTGCATACTCCAAGAGGGTGTAGAAAAGCACACACTGTACAGTACAGTACAGCCCTCACCACCGCATGCAAATGCACACCACATTACACTGATGGGAAATGAAATGTATTCCCCTATGGATAAATTACAGAAGTGCAAATGCAAATATTGCGTATTGTAGATGAGATGCTTCCATTTCCTTTATTTCAAGCTTTGTAACTGGAGAATCTTGTAAATACTATTGGTATGACAAATAAGCTTGGATGTGTACTGTATGATATTTTTTTCTTTCGTTCTTTGAATTTAATAAAGAACAATATTATGTTTCCTCTGAAGTACAGCAGTGTAATTTCAACAAGTACTTCATTTAAATCTCCTCATATTTTTTTTTATCAAAGATAAGAAGTCCTTGCTCATTTAGCATTCCAATAAATCTAGCTGATGTTTTCTTTCTTCTTTCTTTCTGTTATAATCCAGAATGTTAAAAGCTTTGACCCCCGACTCCTGACTATCCACGAGAAAAATTGTATTTCAAGAGTGGAACTCCAACCAGAGAAGCCTAAAGTTCCCATCCTGGCACCTGGCAAAAAGCAGGCATTTGGTAAAGTCGAGGGCTATGCCCCACAAGACAACTGCACAGACCTAGCCTGGCACTGCGAGACGTATGCCAACCAGCAGGTGGCGCTGCCTGAGGACTCCCAGGAGGACAGCGGCATCTCCACGACCACCTACAGCCTGTTGGTGATGGCTCAGGTGCTCAACAGCAGCGGTGATGAGAGCTCACCCACAGACGAGGGCCTAGGGACTAGGCGCTTAGCCACCGGTCGCTTACCAGCTGGTCCCTCAGCCTTGCCTGATGGACCCACTTTGCCAGTGTCAGACCCGCCTGAGGGCCAGAGCGGTGAGGCAGCAGCCAACCAAGGCACCCGCAGTCCAGAGCCTGGGCCCCTGAGACTGCAGACCTCACTGTCGCCCGGAGGTGGACTGAGGCTGCTCTTCCAGCTGCCCTCTTCAGGAGCTACTGGGACCTGCAGCCCAGAGGCGGAGGTCTCAGAGCGGACGGCCCTGCTGTCAGACCCGGCCGAAGCTGGAGGAGGAGCTGGGAAGAGTCTTTTTCTTCCCACACTCTCTAGCCTCATTGTGAAGGACTCGGATTGCCCTGATGAGGAATCCGAGGAGCCCAGGACAAACACTCACATTTCAAATGACGTGGTCCCGTCTCCACAAGTGCCAACCTCGTACCTGCCCGTCCGAGAACATTTCAGCTCCGTCCCACAGGTCCTGCCCGGCAACCCATCATGCAACTACAAACAGAACTGGTTGCCTGGTATGGTTCATGAGAGCTCGCCTGGGTCGTTGACGACTTTGCAGACCTCCTGGGTCAGCTCTGGGGAGGTGGAGCAGCAGGAGAAGGAAGAGGCCAGCAGAGGAATCTTTCTGGGAGGTTGGGGGGTGCAGATTAAAAGCTGAGGGTAACTGAAAAAAAACCAGAGACTATGGCTTGTGTCATGAGGGAAGATGTTACTCTGTGGCTGGGGGAGAGAGAGAGAGAGAGAGAGAGAGAGAGAGAGAGAGAGACATCTGTGGGGGGAGAATGGCATAATGGGGGTGGAGAGATGCTGCTTTAGTCCCACACTTCTCACACATGACTGGACTGGTTTCCTTCCAGCAAAGGTTGTTGATATGTGAAGTTGACAGCTAATTAAATGACCACCCTCCATTCCATTCCCCTGAAGCAAAATCTTGATTGGCTGAAATTGTTGATCAGACGTGCTTTATTTGTTTACAATTCAAAAACTTTGTATGACCAGCTGAGGTTGTTGTGAGTGCATGCTTAGAATGAATATCTAAAGGATTGTGAGAGGTTGTTAACTGGATTTAGGAAAATGTGCATCAGAGAGACATTGGAATACTGAAACTCTGTTTAATGTTTTAATGTAAAATTGTTAATTCTGTAAATGCTATTTCAATTTCCTCCCTGCCATCGACCTTATTATTAAAAGTGGACCTTTAAGAAAATGCAGAGTTGAAAAGTTTAAAACAGACTTCCAAAAGCACTGTCTGAAAGTTGTTAGACAATTTTTTTTTTTTGCCATGATGACATTATGATTATTACATGTTTAATTTGCATATAAGGCACAACATCACTAAGGAAGCCTTTATATGTTTGAACTGTGAATTTGATGACGTATACCCTACAATACCTTAGTAAAAATCAGGGCATGGAACCCCTCACAGAATATTTTTTGACAAGCTCTTAATCCTTTTCCCAAAGCTGCAAACCCACACATAAGCCACTTATACATTTAGACATAACTTGCAATTGTGTAGCCTATGTACATATCTTCTTACTATTCCCAACTCTAAGCACTTTGATTAAAGCTCAGCCTGAATGTAGGTCTTAATTCAGCATCTGGTGATTTCTAAACTTGAAGTCAATGTTTGTCTGTGTTTTTGACCATTTTGATCATGTTTCACTAATTTAAGCCATGGTATAGTCTTTGTTCATTTGTTAAAATGTCTTACTTAATTTGTTAAAATGTTATTTAAGAAACCTGATGCCACAGGTTGTAAGAAGGAAATGATCGTTATCAAACCTCGTTTGAGCAAAACAATGACAGGATTTGCCGTGAATACAGTGGATAAACAATGCACTGTGTGTAGTCTCATCAACATAGCATTGCCATAGCTTTGTTTTACAGTCAACAGAGCATACTTCACTTCCTGTAAATCGACTTGGTATTGTTATTTGTATAACTTAACCCATTGTTATGTAATTTATTTTCTTTCTAAAGATTATAAACCCCATATTGAAACACGTATATTTAAGCTGTTGTACAGCAGATTTGCTTTAACATACAGAAGAGGTTGCCAATACCAGACTGAAATACACTATAACTTAAGGACATTTTTGCTTTACTCAACTGAGGTGTGTGTATGTGTGAATGTGAGTGTGTGAATGTGAGTGTGTGTGTGTGTGTGTGTGTGTGTGTGTGAGTGTGTGTGTGTGTGTGTGTGTGCGTGAGTGTGAGTGTGTGTGAGCGTATGTGTGTGTGTGTGTGTGTGTGTGTGTTTGTGTGTATGTGCATATGTTTGTTTCTATATGTGCATGTGTAAAATTACGTTTGTTTCTGTATGTGCATGTGTGTGTGTTCATGTGTGTGTCATTAATTGCTCCAGTTTTTTCATGCTCTTGAGTTTGTTCATTTGAATGTTTTCTGAAATAGTTTACGCTTATGCCAATAATTGCAATTCATTGTGAGAACAAAGCAGGAGCAAGAGCATTAAGGACTGTTTGCTCTATTATGTTGATTCATGATGAGGATGAAGACGTGTACTTGAATAGATAGATAGTCTCACACTCCACGTAAATTGTTTTTACACTTTATTTTCAACGTTTTGGAACCTTGACATAAACCATGGGGTGCTGAAACTGTAGAAATTAAGTGAAAATGTAAATAAATAAACATGGAGTATGTGGCAGCTTATCTTTTAAGTTTATAATTTGTTTCAGCCTGCACCTCGTTGTGAGTGTGCACCCTTATTCCTCTTTACTGAGGATGAGGATGTGTGAAGATGCTGTACTTGTTACAGATCGTGAGGTCTTTACCACAGTACCGCAGCTTTCATGATGCATGATGCCATTGTTATGACACCAGACCTAAAAAGATACTACAGGTCTAAAGATGTATGTCATACTGACAGGAATAATTGGTAGGGTGTCTTCTAACCGTATATGTGTGTATATACGTATGTGGTTAAATATTCACACAAATCAGTAATTCCAAACACAGGGTTTGACTGTAGCATTTTACTCTGTTTGCCTGTTTGTTAGTGCAGTGTCATTCAAATGTTTTAAATAAATGTAAAATATTTTTCTGGAAAACTCAGTTTTGTTCATTGTAAGTCAATTATCTCATCTTCCCTCATCACTATCTTCTTCTTCTTTTTCCTTGTTATTCTCCTTCCTCTTCTTATTTTCAATAAATCTTTTTCTTTGACCCCTTTTTAGATCATAATCAAATTCAGTTGTAATGGCACATCAAACGCCTAAAGAAACAGCAGTTTCACAACTGTCAGTGTGCAAAATGGTTTTTGATTACACTTTTTCTGTCCCTGTTACAGTGTGTCTACATCATTAAGTACACTGTAACAAAATTGTTAAAATATATATAACATTATGTATCTACACTGTACCATAGATTTAGAGTAAGAGTTAGGACTAGGGTTAGTGTTAGGTATTTACAGTGCCAGTACATAATATTACATGTTGTCACAATTAGATACAGTGTAAAAAGGAACTGTAAAATGAAGTGTTACCATGGTTTAGTGTTAATCATTGAGCTCTCAGAACACAATGAGTCTATATAACCGCCCTCATAAACATGGCAGTGGTGGTGGTAGACCATAACTCTTGTACACCTACATAGATACTCTATTTAAACAGCTGAAACATTAAGCTGAAATAGCCATTTACACTATCAGCAATGGCAGTAACAATTATGATCATAAATCATGTCATGTTGCTTGGATTGAGCATGTAATGGTGGTTTTGCTCAAAATGAAGAGGGTTTTCAGTAATTACTTTCTACACAATCATAACCTTTTTATATACAGTACGCCCCTTGTGTTTAGTACATTATGTGTATCTGAAGTGCAGAAATACATATATGTACAGAAATGTATTTTTAACTGATGTCCTTCTTAATGATTTAAATGCCCATACATGCGCTTAAAAACAAGATAACTACACACCATCTACGTGCCATTAACATATTTGTCTCCAAAGGTTTCTCTGTTAACGCCAGCTGTGTTCGTCTATTCTATTACCAGGCCATAATTTAAGCAAACAGGGCAAAGGTCTGAAACTAATTCCTCCTTTTCACCTGTAACTACTTTATGACAACTTTATGACACTGTCAACAGGAGAAGAGGAGAATATGTGCCCACCAGTTGCTTGGTAACCACAACAGGGAGGACTGCATTGAGTGCAGAGGGGTAAAGTTTAACCATGAAAGAACATGTATACACACACACACACACACACACACACACACACACACACACACACACACACACACAGACACACACACACATACACACACACACACACACACACACACACACACACACACACACACACACACACACTGCAAACTCCAAAAACTGAACCAATTAAATTCCAGTTCATTGTGTAAAGTCTCAAGGGTGATGGCATTATTCTGTCTTATCATCCTGGTGTTGAAGGGCAATTTGAGACAAGATTTCCTGATGGGCAAAAGTCCAAACACAAGCACACATGCGTGCGCGCGCACACACACACACACACACACACACAAAAGAGAGAGAGATGCTTCGGCTGGGTGGCATAATTGGAGGTAGTTAATTGCTCATTAGCAGATCGTTGTCTGACTTAGTGCTATCCGGCTTATTTGAACTGATAGCCCTAAGGGTAGCCCTGCTCCCTCTCTCTTGTGGAAGTGGAATGTTTTGGGCTTCGGCGCCCTTCTATGCCCTTCGCTCTGTCCTTGAGTTCTACTACCTGCCATCTCTGTAGCAGCCAGTGTGGTCCCTGTCAGTGGCGGACTCCATCAGACAGCATGGGTGGGGGCTTGTGTTTGTCCAAGGGTGAGGTCGTGTTTCGGGAAGTGCGGTGCCGTGCCTTGCCTTGGGGCGCTATGTCGTCAAGGTTCTCACCTGACGAACAGATGAATCATTGCTTTGTGTACGGACCTAAAAGGTGTGCTAACAGGAGACGGTGTCAGGTCAAAGACAAACATATCACAGGTACTGCCTTATCAACTGCCCTTGTCACAACACAGTCCTCATCATCACATAGAAGGGCTGCATCCCAGTGTTGACCTGCTAATACGAGCACAAATTAAATTCTGTGATACAAAAAGATGGGAAAAAAGCTAAAAATTATTTGCTTTTGTTTTTTATTTCCAGCATCGCAGGTAAATAGATGAACCATGGCCGGCTGTATCTTTTGTCAGCATTTCTAATTAAGTTCTCATAAATCAAGACAAAATGAAAAAGAAATATAATTTGATATGCTGCTTCTTCGGAGTAGGGAAAATTAGTTCAAGGCTGTTAAAACCCCATCAGCAGAATGTCTGAGGACTTTGAAGAGGAGGGGAACCAATCAATCTTCATAACTTTCCAAGTTCCTCTGCCACCCCTGGGAGTCTTCTAGTTAGGCAGAGGTGTTACTGGGCTTGTCTGGTCCACCCTTATGTGAAGAGGACTTCAATAGCTTATGTCCCTGACAGCTTAAATTTCTCCACCTCTCAGACGTCACTCTGCACTGACTCTAATGTGTCGTGTCAGGCTGAAGCTGCTTTCAGACTCTGCTTGGCCACCTGCATTTTTCCAATATTTGTATAATCAACAGCTAATGTTAGTCAGTCTGAGAGACATTCTGACCAGGTGTGAATAGAAAGGTCTGATGTCTAAGTGTCTGATGATGACGTCGTGGTTGTTTGATGTTTTTGTGGGATCTTTTGTCTCGTCACTCATTTGAGAGGTGGAGAGAACAGCAGCCATTGGTAAGGCTAATGGACAGAGTATAGAGATGGTAAGATAGAGATAGAGAGAGTATAGAGATGGTGAGATCGAGATAGAGAGAGTGAGAGAGAGATAGAGAGAGTGAGAGAGAGTGAGAGACAGAAGCAGGGATTTGAGATTTAGTTAAAACCCAGTGAAGCCTCCTGATAAATCATAGGATAAATTACTCTGACGTAGTAGAGGCAATCCATCACTGACACTTCAGATATCTATTTAGTGTCCTAGCAGGCTTTCAAAAAATAACCTTTTTGTGTGTGTACGTGTGTATGTACGTGTGTGTGCGGACATGCATGTGTCTGTGTATGTGGGTGATATGTACGCATACGTGTTGACATGAATGACATGAATACATTTGCTGGGGTTGATGAGTAAGAGTTTGTGCGTCTGTGTGTGTGTGTTGGGGGTGGTCTTTGTGTATGTGTGTGTGTGTGTGTGCACGCATGCCTGTGTGTTGTGTCAAACTTTTCGCCCATCACACTCAGTCACGCAAACACACACACACACACACACAAACACACACACTCACACACACACACACACACACACACACACACACACACACACACACACACACACACACACACACACACACACACACACACACACACACACACACAGTCAGACAAAGGGATTTGCCTCTTCCCTGCTTCTCAGCACCCATTTCCTTGCTACGTCTCGATGGCTTGATAGATGGAGAGTCAGCAGCTAATTAGACGCGCCGTCCTCCTCCCAAACTCTTAGCGCATTTTAATGAGATCTTAATGGGTCA
>CM050218.1:22945000-22960000 GCA_027475355.1 Coilia nasus | reverse complement strand
TCTTCTCCTCTCTTCTCCTCTCCTCTCCTCTCCTCTGCTCTCTTCTCCTCTCCTCTTCTCTCCTGCCATTGTCCTCTCTGCCTCCTCCCTGTCCTCTCCTCCCCATCGTTCTGGGTGACTGAGCAGAAACGACTAGGGTGCATCTCTGTTGCGATCAATGTTAATACGGTGTACAGCTGACCTTCCTCCCACTCATGTCCCAACCACCTTCCCTTTCCCTTGGTGTGTTCCCTTCTCCCCCCATTCCACTTGGGCGATGGCTGTTTGAGAGAGAGAGAGAAGAGAGAGATAGGAGGTGTGGGTGCGGGCCAGCTCTGGCCCCAGCTCTCTGCTCCCTTCCCCGGCCCTCGTCCTGAATGCAACATGAGATGACGCCATGGGAAAACATTATTATGTGTGTGTGTGTGTGTGTTTGTGCCTGTGTGTGTGCCTGTATTTGGGTGTGTGCCTGTGTGTGTGTATCTGTGTGTGCATGTGTGTGTGTATGTGTGTGTGTGTCTGTATGTGCAGGTGAATGTGTGTGTGCGTGTGTGTGTAAGTGTGTAAGTGTGTGTGTGTGTCTGTGTGTATCTGTGTGTGCATGTGTGTGTGTATCTGTGTGTGTGTGTATCTGTGTGTGTATGTGTGTGTGTGTCTGTGTGTATCTGTGTGTGCAGGTGATTGTGTGCGCGCCTGTGTGTGTAAGTGTGTAAGTGTGTGTGTGTGTGTGTGCGTGTGTGTGTAAGTGTGTGTGTGTGTGTGTGGTTATTAGAGAAGCTAACACAGGTGTTTGCTGGCGGCTGCTAAATGAAGCCGTCCTTCAGCAGCGGCCTGATTCTGTATGCTGGGAATACTACCAGTGTGTGTGTGTGTGTGTGTGTGTGTGTGTGTGTGTGTGTGCGGGTGTATGTGTCTGTGTATGTGTGGGTGTGGTAGAGAGAGAGAGAGAGAGAGAGAGAAAAGTGTTTGTGTGTCCTCCCAGGAACTGTAAGAGAGTCTGTGTAGGAACAGTGTGTGTAAGACGGTGTGTGTTTGTGTGTGTTTCTCTGTGTGTGTCTGTAAGTGAAAATGACAGCGGGAGTAAGAGAGACACAGAGTGGAGAGGAAAAATATACACACATATTTGTGTTGCTTTACAACACTTCAAGTGTGTACCTGCATGCATGTTTGTTTGTATGTGTGTATGTGCGCATGTGTGTGTGTGTGTGTGTGTGTGTGTGTGTGTGTGTGTGTGTGTGTGTGTGTGCTTGTGTATGTGTGTATTTGTGTGTGTACATGTTTCCTTGTGTAAGCGTTTACATGTGTGTGTGTGTGTGTGTTTGTTTGTGTAAGTGTGTGCATGTGTGTGTGTTTAAGTATGTGTGTGTGTGTTTGCTTGTGTAAGTGTGTAAGTGTGTGTAAGCGTGTGTGTTTGCGTATGTATGTGTGTATGTGTGTGTGTGTGTGTTTGCTTGTGTTTGCCCTTTCCTCCTCCTCTCACCCGCTCTCATTCCTCTCCTCTCCTCTCCTCTCCTCTCCTCTCCTCTCCTCTCCTCTGCTTCCTCTCCTCTCCTCTCCTCTCCTCTCACCCACTATCCTTTCTCTCCTCTCCTCTCCTCTCCTCTCCTCTCCTCTCCTCTCACCCGCTATCCTTTCTCTCCTCTCCTCTCACCCGCTCTCCTTCCTCTCCTCTCCTTCCTCTCCTCTCACCCGCTGTCCTCTCCTGTCCTCTCTTCTCCTGTCCTCTCCTCTCCTGTCCTCTCCTCGCCTCTCACCCGCTCTCCTCTCCTCTCCTTCCTCTCCTCTCCTCCTCCTCTCACCTACTCTCCTTCCTCTCCTCTCCTCCTCCTCTCACCCGCTCTCCTTCCTCTCCTCTCCTGTCCTCTCCTCTCCTTCCTTCTCCTCTCCTCCTCCTCTCACCCGCTCTCCTCTCCTCTCCTCTCCTTCCTCCCCTTTCCTCTCCTCTCCTCTCCTTCATCTCCTCTCCTCTTCTTCTTCTTCTTTGCTGGAATGTCTTGGTATCTAAGTTATACTCTGATTGGGCACAGCACCATTGCTCACTTTCACAAAGTTGCCCAATTTTTAACTCTTTTTTAGAACTCTGATTGCCCACGTGTGACACCAACCGTCTTGTCGCCGCTTGCAACCAAGAGATGTTAGTTCTCATAGAAAATGAATGACAATTTGACAGAACGTTAACTGACACTGTCGGTTTGTACAAACTGTTATGTAAACAGCCACTAGCCAACAGCCACCTTTCTCTGCCCCTCTTCTTCCAGCTCCTTCTCTC
This sequence comes from Coilia nasus, assembly GCA_027475355.1. NCBI lineage: Eukaryota > Metazoa > Chordata > Actinopteri > Clupeiformes > Engraulidae > Coilia > Coilia nasus. Next base: position 22,957,752 of record CM050218.1, on the reverse strand, counting down.
AACACCTGAGCTGAGCTGATCATCCATTTTTCTTTCCCCTCACCTTCTCCCCGAGAGAAGGGAAAATAATCGCCACAGCACATACTGGTTCTCCCTGTACACAAGTGAATTCCCCAACCACCTCGTTTAGCTGGCTATGGAGTTGTGATAAAGAGAATCAGCTGATTTTGTGAATGGCTGGAACAACTACTGTGGTTTGGCTTTTGGCCTCTCCGAAGCCACACCTACTGTATCTGTGATCTCTGCTTGCAGGTCCATAAGGATGTGATGTAAGAACATCCGTGATCACACCAGCTGATATCAGGCTGTGTGTTTGGCTGGCTAACACTCCCATGATGAATGGTTCACGTTGGCTGGCAAGCACACCTGTGATAAATGGTGCAGCGATGAGAAAGTCCTGTTCCACTCAGCAGGTTCAGCAGGATGCTGGCTTTTAGAGTCCATGACTCCGGGCCTGCAGAACTGGCATCTTGTTATGTTCGCCTCTTATTTATTTCCCACGGTTGCATCAGCCGCTGGAGAGATTCTCTCAGCCCCCCTCTGCTTTTTCCCCATAATCGCTCCCATGCCCCCCCCACCCCCCCCCCACCCCCCCCCCATCACCTCCCCCCACCCTCGTCACCCCTCCCCCCGGTTCACCTGTCTTACCTCTGCTTCCTGTGCCTCAGGTGCTGGTGAGGGGGTCGACATGGCAACCAAGGTGGTAACTTACCGCTGCCAGGAGGAGCAGACGTCCCAGATGGGCCAGAGCATGGAGCTCTCCTCCCAGATCAAAAAGAAGAAGTTCACCTCCAGGTAAGCAGAAATGTACAGTCTCACATTTGCACACACGTACACATGCACGCACAAACACACTCTCACACACATGCGCATGCATACACACAGGTGCGCGCACACACACACACACACACACACACACACACACACACGCATGCATACAGAGAAAGAGAGACACAGATGCACATCATTCACAAACATATCACACACACATACAAAGACTTGACAGATCAATTTTCTTTATACTGTACGCACAAAAACACAAGTGTACACACACACAGACACATATATACACAAACATAATGCATACATACACCCTACTTTGGGCTTACGAGTGTTTTCCAATTTTTGCAATGGAATGGAGATATGGGCCCATCGGCTTATAACTCACCTCCAGCTTAGATAAATGGAACTGTTCTCCCTCTTCCTCCCTCACTTCATCACGACTATCTTCTGTCTGTCTGTCTGTCTGTCTGTCTGTCTGTCTGTTTTGTCCTCTCCAGAGAAGCAGCATATTTTTACCTAACTTAATGGCTGTGTCTGAAACGAAAAAAATGCTGCCTTCAAAAAGAACGTTTCATGGCAGAAAGGCATCAAGGCTGTCCAAATCGAGTACTGTGAATGCATAAAATGTTGCCTTCAAAGTTAACTTCATTTTGCCCAATTTTAAGGGAAGCATAGATGCTTCCTTCATGCTGCCTTCAACTCAGCTGTTTGTGTTATGGCAACAGCATTCTGTGTTGCTGTCTCGCCAGGCCGTCCAAAACAATTGGCACCTTGATGCATGCTTAAGGTGCGTGACTTGTTAGACAGAGAAGGCAGCAAGGCAGCAAGTCACTAGCTTCCCATTTCAGATATGGCCAATAAAATGGATTTAATGACATTTGTCCTTTACTCGCTCTAATGTTTATTTGGGTCAGGTGTTTGGGAAGAGGAAGTGTCTTTAATACCAGACTCTGTAATCAAGTGCCTTAAACAGTATTTTTTTTAATACACCAACTTCTAAGCTTGTTTACAAAGAAAGAAAAAATCCTTGTAAGATGTACAGTGTTTGTTTGGTTGAAGTCAAGCCTTACTTTAGGATTATGACAAAGCAGAGAAGCAAAGAGGATTCTGGGAAGGCAGCCAGTCGAGGGATTGGAAGTGGAAGGGTTTGGCCTTATAACCTTCACCAGTATGATGACAATGATTAGGTTTTCCATTTCCCATGGTACATTTTGATGAGAAAGCCTCGAAGATGGCAGTTTGTCTATTTCACATTTTTTTTATTATTGATTGATTATTGAGTCTACTTCCATTCCAACTTTTAGAGAACAAACAAATACACAAACACACACACACACACACACACACACACACACACACACACACACACACACACACACACACACACACACACACACACACACACACACACACACACACACACACACAAGGAGAGAAATCGTGAGTCACCTTAAATAAGTCTCAAACAGATGGGAATGGGGAGTGTAGCCATGATATTATGCCCACCAGGCATAATATGACTACTCTCCCCCTCCAGTCCAGACTTTTTATACAGATACACACACACACACACACACACACACACACACACACACACACACACACACACACACACACACACACACACACACACACACACACACACACACACACACATTTACTTGTATTCTTTGTCACATACACACACACACACACACATATATATATATACACACATATACAACTATATACATGTAAATATACCTATACATATATATTAGGATCCTCAAACTCAGATGGTAGGTTTCTTCAGTGAAATGAATGCTTGTATTAACTTGTGTATGTGTAGACATGTAACGGTCTGGTAAAAACAAAAAAACCTTTCAGACAGTCTGTTTTATTGACAATTCAAATAAGGGCAAACATAAGCCCTAATCAAAACACCAACCACTCTATAACAGCATACCTTTATTGTGCCAATTGTTCCTTTTGGCATGAATGTGACCACCACAACTTCCCTATTTTAGTCCTTTGTTAAAAGATCTCCTTGTTCCTGGTGTGCATTGAATAACTTCTGCTTTTCCTATTTGGCTGCTGCAGCTGCCTGTCATGCAGTGCGCCAAGTGTGAGAAATCTGGCTATGGGCTTTAAATAATGCAATGGAGACAGAGATGCCAGTGAGCAAAAACAATATGGCTGTATTGTTGGGCCATAGAAACTGGGTTTTGTGCTGATATTTGTTACTGTCCGATTTATCTTTTGTTGTTGGGCACAGAGGGATAAGTAATAAGATAGGAAAGCCATTGTGTGTGTGTGTGTGTGTCTGTGTGTGTGTGTGTGTGTGTGTGTGTGTGTGTGTGTGTGTGTGTGTGTGTGTGTGTGTGTGTGTGTGTGTGTGTGTGTGTGTGTGTGTGTGTGTGTGTGTGTGTGTGTGTGTGTGTGACACAGAGAGAAGTCAGAGAGAGAGGTAGACAATAACATCAAGAAACAAACAGACAGACAGACAGACACTCAGTCAGGCAGACAGACTGCTGAGTGCATGACAGACTGGTGCTAAAAGAAGCAGTTTGTAAACATAGAAATCATCCGCAGTGGTTGAAACAAATTATGGTGCAGTATGTGGCTTGCTTGACGTTCAGGTCAGCTATGTTCACTTTCAGTAGTTACTGTAACTCCTTTGGGGGATTGAGCACAGTTCATTACAGTAAGCCAGCGGTCATCACTTTTGTAAAGCAAAACAGTATGTACAGTATGTGCCAAATCTCCCCACCTTACTTTTTCTCTTGTATTTTACTGTGTATGCCTGTCTGCCTGTCTGTCTTCCTGTCTATGAATCTCTCTTGTGCATACACAGAGAGAGGAGGTAGAAAGAGATAGACAGAGAGAGATATAGAGAGAAATAGAGAGAGTGAAAGGGAGAGGAAGACAGCAAGAGAGAGAGAGATAAAACAGAGAGAGAAATACAGAGAGAGAGAGAGAGAGAGAGAGAGAGAGAGAGAGAGAGAGAGAGAGAGAGAAATCAGACGCACAACTCTTTAAAGCTGTCTTGTCAAGCCTGGAGAATAACTGTTCCTCTTCGCTGCAGTGAAATGGCTGCCCTCGAGACAAAGCTGCCTCCATTTCCTCTTTCAGTGTTTGCAAACCTGTTGACAGACATAACTGACAAGTCCTGGATCGACTAGGACAGAGGAAGAAACAAAAAGAAAGTGAAAGGTTTACAATCGGGACAACTTTGAAGTTCCACAGTGAGGCTTGTTGCTGCTAATCTTTCTCTCTCTTTGCCTGGCATCAGCCTGGCTTTAGGGGATTTAAAATCTTTGTTTACCTAAGACAGTTTATGGAGGTGCTTCAGAACTAACGCATATGCAAAACATTTTTCTACTGAGTAATCCAAAACCCATGGCAGTTACTGTAAATGCACAGAAATGGTTTTACCATACAGCTGCAGCAGACCACATTCTGTGCTGTGCAACTCACACAAACGTGCTCAGGCATGGGCGAAGTGAATAAGCACTCACCCATGATCCATGATCACACAAAATGAAATCCTCAAAGAAAATGTCAACATCACCAGCAAACAAAACTATATCTGCAAATAATGTAACATTGCCAGCAATGTTATTCTGCTAAATAGAATAGAATTCTAATATTGTGGGAACAGAATAGAATAGAATAGAATAGAATAGAATAGAATAGAATAGAATAGAATAGAATAGAATAGAATAGAAGAAATAGAATGACACTGAAACAAATTGAATTTAAATCAGTGACAGAACGGAGCTGTGAAATGTTTCTGGTTCATGAGCTGCCGAACTACAGTATGTCTGAGTGCAGGTGATGGATCCCCACAATACCACAATGAGTCTCACATGCTGTCTGTACTGCCTGCTGTCTCCCACACTCCAGCCCAGTCTTACTGGCGAGCACTCTGTCATTAAGACACTTTACCAATATGGCTCTTTTCTGTGTCTTTCTACCTCTTCTCTCAATTGTACATGAAAATAAAAGCGTCAGAGAATGTGCATATGCCCCATGGTTATAAGTTGGTGTTTTTGTGTGGTGAAGGACACAAACCTGCAGTAGCACACTGTCCTTGTCATGTGATATAGCCACTGAAATACTTTCAGCTCACATCCTGCAGGAAACATTTGTAAGAAATGCGACCCTACCCGCAGGACTGCCGCTTAACATTTTGGGGCCCCATAAAAGAATGCAATACTGGTCCCCCAATAACAGTAATGTTGGTCCCCCAGTAACAGTAATGTTGGCTGTAATGCTATGCCATGAGTGTCCCCTGTTAGTGCAGCGCCGTTGGAGGGCCATTGGAAATGTCCCAACTTACCCCTACCCTTAAAGCACCCCTGCCTACCAGTCAAGCATTTGGATGTACACTATAGCTTCACCTACTGGTCACAGCAAGAACAGCTGGTTTTCATTTTACCTCCATTATAGACCATCTGTACACAGAACCCATAAGTAGGCTCCTAGGAGTCCTTAGGAACTTGGATGGGGACTGTTTACAGACACACTGTTATGTACTGGCTGCAGAGACTGTGCTGTAATCACGATCTCAGTTGAAATTGCATAACAATTCTCGGATTAAATGAGCCACACATCAGTTCACTGTTATCTTTGAAATGACTTTGTGTTTGCTTGCAAGAAAGACAAACTGGTTTATGTTGTAATGTTCTTAAGAACTGAGAAACACTTTTCCAAAAGATTATTCCTCACTCACAGAAACTCAGAAATTACAATTTTAAGGGAGACTTAAAGACTTAATATTTTTTCTGGTGTTCTGTGTGTGTGTGTGTGTGTGTGTGTGTGTGTGTGTGTGTGTGTGTGTGTGTGTGTGTGTGTGTGTCATATGCTCCAGTGATGAAGAGGCCTCCTACAGTGATTTCTATCCCATCATCCCTGCCGACGTGATGTCAGTCAAGGAACTCCTGCCCGCCCCCACATTCCCCCGCCACAGGACCTGGTACAGTACAACTCCTCTTCCAGACACACACTCTGTTATGCCTTATGATAAAGGAGTCACACTCCTATATAAAAGCAATACTAAGTAGTGTTTGTCTAGCGGTTTACAACTTTCCTCAGCTGGTTTGGCATACATACATGCATTCATAAATACATACATACATACATACATACATACATACATACACACACACACGCACACACACACACACACACACACACACACACACACACACACACACACACACACTTTATTAATCCCTAGTGGGGAAGTAACATGTGCATAACAGAAAGCACAAACAGCGCCACACAGTGGAATACCTCCAACCTGACACTGAAATCACTTGAAATCTGATGGGAATGGATACTGAAAGGCAAATTGAGCATACAGTATATTGTAATTGTGAAAGGTACACTACCAGTTTTGAAGGTGTTCTCAATTGTCTTGAAATTCATAGGTCTTTGTCCTTTACAGGAAGCTTTATAGGCTATAGTATGTAGGTAAGAAGCCATTTCATGAACCAGTTAATAGCTGACTGATATTTGTAATGTGACCTTCGTGGTCAAAAGTGATCCACACTACACCAAAGTGCACAACATATTTCATTCTCTAAATCTCTTCATAACACACATCTCTGTGTTAAATGCTGGTCATGAAGGAAGCTGATCGTGAGAGATGATGGGTGGGTACCTGCCACCTGACTGAATAACGTGCCCCATATCTGCTGGGAAAGCGAGTGGAGGGGGCAAAACACACGCGGTGGGGAGGCAGGGAGGGAGGGAGGGAGGGAGAGCAAGAGAGAGGAAAAGAGGAAGGAAGGGAGGGAGGGAGGGAGAGGTGGTGGCTGCTGGAGATTAGCTGTTGGGTCCCAGGCACTGCTCGAATCTGCTCTGAGCGATATCCCCCTCAACACCACCGTCTGACGAATGCACACTGAGACGCCTCTCTCTGCCTTACTAATATAATTTCTCTCTCTCTGTCTTACCACCCCCTTCCTCTCTCTCTCTCTTTCTCTCTCTCTCTCTGTCACACACACACACACACACACACACACACACACACACACATACACATACACACACACGCACAAATCACAAATTCTTTGTCTTATTCTACCCATATTTTAGCCCCCTTTTCTTTTTGCACCCTCTCTCTTGCTCCTCCTGTCTTTTAGACCCCTCCATCTTTTCCTGTATTTCTCACTATGCTGTTCTCTCTTTTTCCTTTTCTCTCTCAGTTTGTTTTTATCCCTCTCTCTCTCTCTCTCTCTCCTCCGCCTCCTCCTTCTTCTTCTTCTTCTTCTTTGTCTTCTTCTTCTTCTTTCTGTGTCTCTCACTTCCCTTGGTGTGCCAGATGGAATAATTAATTTTTTGACTTTTCAGTCTGGAATATGTTCATTTTCTGGCATTTTCCAAGGGAGCTGTGCAGGTGAAAGGAAACCTCCTAAAAAGTTGTTTTTCCGCCTTTACCAACTTTTTGCGGGAACCCTAATCAAAATTCTATAACACTGAAGGGCATGCTCATGTGTGAAAATAGCCACCAAAGCCTAAGGTTAGACTCTTCCAGGGATTTAGAACACAATTATACAAAAGGCCTGCGGCCCCACTCTCTTATTTGAAACACACCTCCAGTAAAGTCATTTCATATTTAGAGAAACCCATTTGAACCCATTTGCTCATCTGTTCATTAATTTGTTTAATTGTTTGTGTATTAATTCATGATGATGATGTAGAGCCTGTGAACCCAGGATGTCCAGAAAACGTCAGTTATTCAGACTAGCTCTGAACCACACAGGCATCTGGTACAGTTAAGAAACACAAACAAATAAATAAATCAACAAACAAACAAATAAACAAACAAACAAATAAATCATTCACACAGTGGGAGGGGAAGGTCAGAAGGACAGGTGACTGTAAAGGATGTGACGTGTGTCCAGCGCTGATTTACGTGGCAGCCATGTTTCCCCAGGTCACCCTGTCTCAGCTCAGGGAGCTCACGTGTACCTCACTACTCAACGCCACACCTCCAGGGCTTCCCATCCCAGGTGCCTCCATGGATCGTTTTGCCCTGGAGGTTATGACTGATTGATTCATCACCACCACCCCCCCCCCCCCCCCAAAACCACACCGTTAAAGCTGCCAGATCATTTACGTAGAGCGTTGACATGGTTGGAAAACAAACAGTTAATGTGCTGGGCTAGGTTGAGTATGTTTGCATGTAATAACCACAATGACGGTGCACTGAGCCAGTGAAAAGGTAAATGTTGTCTGACAAACAGGGTGATATGAGAGATGAAAAAGTCAGGGTGTGGGGCGAGACAGGGGAAGAAAAAGAGAAAGAAAGGAAGATTGAGAGAGGGAGAACGTTTTGAAAGCAACCTGGCAACGGTCTGTTGCACACACATAAAAAAAAGAACTACAAAGTACAGGCTCAGCCAATAGAAACTGGCAGATACAAGAAATCATAACCACCACCACAGAAAAAAGGAAGAAATGTGTATCTGCAGCAGTGCCAGCAAAATATTACAGAGGTCGACTTTTCATCGTTGCAGAATGCATCATAATTTCTAAGAAGTAGTGAACATTTTGAAGAAAAGTCCTCGATTATCCAGTGAATATACCTAACTAGCTCTACTGACTGAGGTCAGACTGTACCACAGTGTGCCTGTTTATCGTTCAGGAAAGGTAACAAAGATAGGCAAAACATAGCATTCAACTCGTTGACTTATTTAATCACAAAAAGGTATGCCCTAATACAACCCAAATCACACACTTTATGAATCCCTCTTTTGTTTTCTGCAGCATTTACATTAATGACTGTTATATTTTATTAACAGTGATCAAATGTAGGCAATGTGACACTGTACCGTGCTGTTTCTTCATAGCCTATATAGCTACCCAGCTAACAATAAACCAAACAATGGCAGGCTGTGCCAACCGTCTGTTACACTGAGCCTGCAATTACAGCAAACCTGTGAACGCCCCATCTGCCAAATTACAGCTGAGTCATCCCCTGGACTCTGTGATGCAACAACATTATGACCTAAGCTCATATGGGTGAAACGGGACAGGGAAGCAATATCATATTGAGGCTTCGACAACAATGTCTGTCTTAGAGGTCAGTCAAAGATACAAAATGTCTGGAGAATGTGGGCAACTGGTTGTGGGTGCTTGAAATACTGGCAGTGACATGGCGAAAGAGGGTGACCAAGAAATATCTGGTGACAAGACCATGGGGATGACCTGGAAACATCTAGATAAAATAGCCCAAGGCAGAGTTGCATGAAGAGCACTTGTTGACGGACTGTGCTACAGAAGGGGTTGCAGGCGATAAGAAAATGTGATGTGAATGAGTGGAGGATACATGTAAAGACATGAAAGGAGAAAGTGCAGAGAGAGAAAAAGTGGACGAGTGTGTGTAAGCATGCCTGATTGTCTTTGTAAATGCGATTGGATTCTTCAGCGCTATGTTTGTGTTTTCTCAAGCCCTAGTGAATTCTGTTTCACATCTTTCCTTGGCCTCGTGACATTTCTCTGGCTATGTCCAGGGACAGGTGACAGTGAAAGGTAATAGGAAAAAAGTGATGGATGGATGTTAATATAGCCTGTGTGAGAAAATCCGCATATGTCTGTGGATGGAGACATCTTCAGGTGTTGATGGTGTGTGTACATGCATCTGTGTGTGTGTGTGTGTGTGTGTGTGTGTGTGTGTGTGTGTGTGTGTGTGTGTTAATAAGTTGCGCCCCTGTTGCAGCTACAATGTACAAAAACTACACTGTCTAGGGACAGTACTAAAATCCTATCCTGGCTATAAGGCTGCCTATGCACTTCCACTCGATTATTTTCTCCCTACAGTGGTAGTCTGGGTTTGCTTCCATTGACATGGTTGACTGCGGTTGAATCTTTACTGGACCAATCAGCAAACAAAGGGACAATGCGTGATTGATGACGTTGACTTTGTGATGCTACATTTGAATTGTACTGCCTAAGCAGGCTTATAGCTAGGCTAATTGCATAACTCACAACTAGACGTTAGTGACTGGGTAAAGGCAGATCCAATTGTTTTAAACTTCAGCAGAGTCTACACCTCCAGGAAGCAAATGTTTCTCAATACAGCACAGCCAGACCCTCGAAATGAAGTGTGATACGAGGGGCTGGTTTACTAGGATACTAAAATCCCGCATACAGTGGAGTTTCCAACCTTAGTGCATTGTACAAGACATGATAGTCAGTTGTGTTTGAAGCTATAGTGTGTGATTGTCCACCAGGGATGGCATGACTTACCTGGGTGCGACTAGCCCAAGCTTTGGCTCTGTGTCGACCAGCCCAAGCAATGTTTGGGTTCAGTTCATGAGAAGGGGGAAGTCGACACACAGCAATGTTCACAATATACCAAAAGGCAAAAGATCCACAAACACATAGGCCAGTCGATTACCTGAGCTGGTGCATCACGCGACTTCATTCAAAGACTTCAGGCCCCCGTCTCGCCTCCTGTGAGCTCCATATATGGGCATGGGCAACCAGAGTAAGGCAATGCTCTCCCTGGTGCATGGGATGGGAAAGTGGAAGTGTTGTGTCTAACTAAATGCACCCTAATCTTTGCCTCTCCTAACAGTGTGTTTCTGTGTGTGTGTGTGTGTGTGTGTGTGTGTGTGTGTGTGTGTGTGTGTGTCTGTGCATCTGTGTGTGTGTGTGTGTGTGTGTGTGTGTGTGTGTGTGTGTGTGTGTGTGTGTGTGTGTGTGTGTGTGAATGTGTGCATGTAAGTGTGTAAAATAAGTAGAAAATAGGAACGGAGAAAAATAAAATAAAAAGTAAAATGACAAGGTGTAGAAGTTATGTAAACACAGGCAGAGTCTCCCTCTGGGCCTGGCTGTGTTTCTGTGCCGTGGCACATCTGTGCCCAGTGGGCCTTCTCTGCCAGGCGCTGAGTACCTGTGCTGTTGTCCTTGCCCCTCCTGGGAAACACGATTACCTGACGGTCACATGCTGCCCGTCTCTGCCTCCGCTCCAGGCGACAGGCCCTGTAATCCCCGTCTGAGACAACGCCACAAGGTCATCTCCTTTTTTAGAAGTGAGCTTATTTCCTGCTGTTGTGTCATCTCTCTCTCTCTCTCTTTCTCTCTCTCCCTCTCTATCTCTCTGTCTTTTTTCTGTCTCTGTATCTCTTTGTGTCTGGCTGTCTGTCTATCTGTCTGTGTGTGTCTGTCTGCCTGTGTGTGTGTGTGCGTGTGTGTGTGTGTGTGTGTGTATGTGTGTGTGAGAGAGACAGAGAGACACAGAGAGAGAAAGAGAGAGAATGTGGTTTTGCGAGTGTCACCCAGGATATAATCAGGATGATATGGGGCTGAATTTGCACACTTCCACCGAGACTGATGGGTAGGCAGCTTACAGAAATCTGATGGCTTGAGCCTAAGCTCTAGGACTGGCGGTGTCATTGAAGGACCTCTCTGATGATAAGGAAGAAATAGCATTCAGGTCTTATATGCAGGTAGGAATTCACAGTTAGGTTATTAGGGTCGGTGTCCTCGGCAAGTGTAAAATCAGATTGAAAGCATTGACACGCACAGACCTGCAGAAATGACATTCTACAGACTCATGGCGTGAATAAACCTCATACTACAAAATCTGTAATCCAGTAAAGAAAATAACATAGTTTGTTTTTATCCTGCAGTGTTTTCAACATAATCTGTTACCTGTCTAGCTACAGAAGAAATGCTATGCAGGAAGAACTTTAGGTAATGACATCCATTGATTGCTTACTCAGAAGTAATGAATAGAAAATCCAGACATCAAGATCCCAGACATCAAGCCTGGTATCTGCTTGCATAGTTCTTAGTATCTGCTAAGGCCAAACATCAAGCCTGGTGTCTGCTTGTAGAGTTGTTGGGGTATGCCAAGGTCCAGGCATCAAGCCTGGTGTCTGCTTGTGCAGCTTTTAGTGTATGCCAAGGTCCAGCAGAGGGCACAGAGGGAGGCAAAACCAGACGATCAAGACAGGGGTCAGAAATTTGCCACAGCATGGGGTCCAACATCCTGCCCCAGATGCCTGTTTTGGGACTGCTGAGCTGATTGCTTCGCTCTACAGTTCTCCTGAACTGCACAAGCACAAGCAAGATATTGGCATATAGCTAAGGAGTGTGAGACAAAGCACCAAAAAGTAGACTTGAAGCTCTCCTAGCCTACTTTTAAAGCACTTGAAGCGCTTCTACTTTAGCTTAGCTTAAGAAAAAGAGCATTTTTATTCTGCAATGTGTCTGAAAACTGATTCTGACGTGTCAGGTGAAGAAGACTTATTTGCAGCGCTACAGGGCTAATCAGGGGCTAAGAGGTTGCTGACTGCCTTAAGTGGCCACAACACCATGCTACAGTTTAATCAGGATGGCTGGCCATCAGTGCTTTCGGTTTGAGCCCAGAAGGACTTGGGGCAGCCAATTATGAAAGGAGGGCCACAGGAGTTCGGAAAGTAAGAAAATGGGGTATCATGCCATATATCTGCAGGAGCACATGGGGACCAGGTTTGAATCCGGCCTGTGGTCTTTTTCCTGTCCCTCTCAGTCTCTCTCTTCCACATGCTTCCTGCCTTCTCTTTACTATCCTGTCCTATTTTTAGAGGTAAAAATGCCCTAAAATCCCCTTAAAAAAGAAAGGGGATACTTGCACCCGCTGCCCAATAAAATGACTTAATAAAGGTACAACATCAGGGTAATCCTAAAAAGGACCATACAGGTTGAAACATTATATCGTTAAAATCTCTTCTTAACATAAGAATACAGTGTGCAGCTATTTTCATCTTTTTTGAGACTTCATTGATTTTATCCAGCACCTGTTAAAATTCTCGGAAGTTTGTGGGTTTTCTGCATCAGGACGTCCACTGAGGACTATGGAGGCCTGCATGGGACAAACCCAACTCCTCAGGAGCAGAGTCAGCCTTTACTCTGTGCACTGTGACTTGAGCCACATTCAAATTACTTTTCCCCCTCCCTTCCTTTTCTCACCCTCTGGTTGTTTTTTG
>CM050218.1:22937500-22942500 GCA_027475355.1 Coilia nasus | reverse complement strand
GTCCAAAAGAGGCCAGTTAGCTTCAAATCCCTGTTTGTGAATTTCTGTCTGGCTGCCAGAAACCTTTCAGAAACTGCTGACTGGATAAACCTGAGGGCGATTTCTGTGTAATTGCCACTGGAGTCCTGTTATCCATCCAGACCATTTCCTTGTCTGGTGAAGTATGTATTTCAGGTCTATAATAGCTTGTCTTTGACATGAATGCTCTTTCACTTCATTTAGGATCAGGTAGAACTAAGACAGCACCCCACAAAACACCATATAGAATGACTTAACCAACTACTGTGACATAAAGTGATAGTAAATGGCCTCTGCACATTCTTAGTAAGACTTATGCTTATGTAATAACGTTTTTTTTTAAGTAGTAGTAAAATTAATTTGCATTCTTAGTAATAAGCAAGCTGATAGTTATAACTACTGCATTTTAACAGCACCATGATATACTTGTGAAATGACCTCAACACTTAATGAATAAGTAGACAGATAGTCTGAATAAAAAATACTTTTTTATTAAGAAAGAAGATGATATCCATAACCATTGCATTATAACATGGTCGTAAAGTCATAGTAAAATGACCTCAGCACATTCTCAAGAAGGTTCATCTCCTTTGTGGCCTATCAGGGAGGTGCTGAAGGAGACTTTGGACATGGACGAGGTTCGGGAGAGGGAAGAGTGGACCCTGTTCGGCAACGAGGCTGAGAAGATCGAGATTGATGTCCTGCGGAACCAGCAGCTGATCCGAACCCGACTGGACCGCATGGCTCTACGCCAGGAGGTAGGGGTCTGATGAACGGTCAGTGACCTGTCAGCAACACTCAGGGTAACTCTGACAAGAACAAACGACAGATGCGCAACCTGAGTTATCGACCTGAGCTGTCATAAGAGACACCTCTTTGTTATGGTTTGCCACTTGCTTTCCAACGCATCATAAGTTTTCTTAGTAATAATATCCAATTTTGGTATCTTATGCAACCAACTGTGAATTAGGTCTTCAGGGATTTATGTTTAAATTCTAACACAAGTAACTACAGAATTTAGAGACATTTTCCAACACCTTAGCAAACACCTTGTCAAGATAAAAACTGTTTATTATGTTTATCTAAGCTGTGTGGAAGACCTAACTTACATGACAAGACTTTGTTAAAGACTACCAAAGTACACAAGCTAACAACCAAGTTTTGGTACTGCTAATTGTGCTGTAGCGCCTTTTTAAGTAAATATTGAAATGTAGTGTTGTTGGTTAGCTTTACCGGTATACCAGTATGCTGTAGTACACAGTCCTGGCCTTATACAGTAAAAGCGCTGCCATGTATTGGTCCTACCCTTTCACTACTCATTTCATCTACTTGGCTGAACAGATGTGATCATTAGGATGAGCTGTTTTAGTGAATGGATGCTACAAATATGTGTGATGGATCCTTACTCTCTCCCTCACACAAACACGCACGCACACACACACATGCACACACACACACACACACACACACACACACACACACACACACACACACACACACACAGTCTACTTACCCATGCATCCTCTTCGACTCACCCCTCAGCTGAAGAAGAAGCAGATGGTTCACATGAAGTACCTGGAGGATCTGAGCATGAAGAGGCCCGACTTCCCCATCCCGCTGCGCCCCCACACCGTGTGGGAGGGCATGGCGGTGAAACTCTCCTGCACTGTGCAGGGCTCCCCCGTCCCTAAGCTCACCTGGTGAGGGACGCTCACAAAACACACAACAAAAAGTTCCGTTATGATGCGTACGTTAAGAATGTGTCCTACCTTGATGGGTAATTGGTAATTGGGTAAATGTTTGCATTAGTAAATCAGAAATCCCCAAAAGCAGATGATTACAATTCACATACATTTTCGCAAATGTGCACAGCCACTGGTACGCATTTTGTTTAGTCTGTTTAGTCTGAATAGGAAATACTGATGCAAATGGGCCTAATGGATACCCAGCCAGTGTGTGTAAGGGTTCGATGTAATAAAGCCTCAAACCATGTCTCTATAGTCTTGCATTCCATGTGAGCCAAATGGAAATAAATAATTTTGGGCCCCCATTCCAACTGCATATTATCATAGTCCTATGAGCCCCCCTGTGAAGCTCTGGGCCCCCTGAATTATCCTGACCTACCCCCCTCTTAGCAACATTCCTGCCTACTGCTACTCCTCAGGACAGTTACTGCCCTACAAAGCCAAAAGGCAGTGACTACATATTTTGCTTCGAGTTCTGACTGGAAATTGACTTCATAACACCTCATGGTTTTTCCTATTAAGAAGAAACATATAAGCATCACCACTATCATACCTACATGTTTGAGTGGACAGTATGACAACTTTGGAGGCAGGTTTCTCAGGTTCAGTGCTAGCATAGTTACTGCACTTTGCCTTTGTAAGGCAGAGTAAGTGAGTGCAGAGGACAGTGGCAGAATGCCTTAGGACAGTGGCTGAATGCCTCAGGACAGTGGCTGAATGTTGTGAGACAGTGATTGAGTGCCGTGGGATCTAGACCTCGTCTAGCCAAAAATCTTACTAGGACACAGAGGTGTGATTTTGCCATGCCAGTGTCCTGCCTCTTATCTGAGCCTTCTTTTCTGGACAGGTATAAAGATGGGATCCCTCTCAGTAAGACCATTCAGCCCTGGAGGTACAATGTGGTCCAGACGTTTGGCCTGAGCACTCTGGAGATCAGGAGGTAAGACTAGGGTGACAGGACATCATGGTTTGTCCAAGACAGTACCGATTTTGAGCTGTGTGTCCCGAGTCCCGACAAAAGGCCACCGGGACGGTAAAATGTCCCGGTTTTGATCCTTTTTACTGACCAGTCAAAGAGAATTAATAATTATGCTAGACCGTGCCCATTTGTGTTACACAGCATAACCGAATGATGCACACAAGCAATTCATTACGTTAGCTGTCATTGAACTCTCAGTCAGGGGGTTGTGCATGGCAACCATCAACACACATTCCACGTAAAGTTAGTTCTTCTGCCAAAGCAAACAGGCTATATGTAGGACACGATCTGACACAGCAACTTGTTTTTTGCAATGGTGCAGATATGAAACACTAAATTATCTGGACACGACTTTGGTCGCGTATTAAAGGTTGGGGTTATTTTATGTTAGGTTAGATTTTGATAATCGTGTTTCACACTGTTCATTAAAGAAAGTCAATTGATTTCAAAGTGGAATTTAGGTAGATCATCAAAAAAAGAAACTTCCAGGAAGGAACCACTACTTGTGCACACTGTAATCCAATCCTGTTGTTGTCCTCTGTGAGCAGAGCGTGCACTCTTATAAAAATGATAAAGCACCCATTTGAGTCACAGCATATTTATGTAAATGAAGTGCCTATTGGTACCGCAGCTTCCGTGCCCCTGGAACTGGTATTATTGGTACGGAATTAGGGTTAGGGTTAGGTTAGGGTTAGGGTTAGTAGCGTTTTTATCTGATAAATCTGTGGGAACCCTGCCTGAGTATGGTACAGATTTCAAGTTCCGGACCTATAACTTTACATGTATTGGTCCGGAAGAATATAGAGTATAGGTTCCGGACCAATATCCTTACATCTACTGGTATGGAATTCCGTACCTGTATCCACTGTCTTATGTAAAAAGCATTGACGTGCACGCGCATCACGTGGACGTTCAAAGTGTCCCGGTTTTGGATTCAACAAATCTGGTCACTCTAGGTAAGACAAAAGGCAAAGAGGCTAATGCTACTGCTAACACAATTAATCGAGCATCAAAGACTATCCTTTTCCCATAAACTAGCTAAATTGGTGTAACCAAACATCAAACACAAGGGTTAATGATGTGGCTGAGTTAATATATTAACTGGATGGTGTGTATATGCAACACAACACACGTTTGTCGCCTGGTGTGGTTATTCAGTCATAAAATCAACCTCCATTCACCGTAGCACAACATACTAATCAGCTTCATCTGATAAGATTTCCACATCGGCAGCCTGGTTAGTCCTCAGAGTTCTTGAAGTAATTTGGCTTTTGTTCAATCAAAGTACAATAGGTATCAACAGTGAAGTTTCTGCCAATGTGATGGTGGTACTGATTCAGCTGGGTATTAAACATTACTGGGGTGGAGATCAATTAACCAATAGCTGGACTGCCTTCATTCTTTTCATCTCTATCTCACTGCTCTCCCATTTTTCATTTTCCATCTCTTTCTATCTCTCCCTTTCTCTTTTTCTCTTCCTCTCTCTCTCTCTCTCTCTGTTTTCTCTTCTTCTTTCCCTCACTCTATCTCTCATTCAGGTGCTGTGCTGAGGATGCTGGGGAGTATAAGGTGGTGGCTAAGAGCTCCCTTGGAGAAGCTACCACCTTCGCTACTCTCCACATAAACCGTGAGTTCCTCTTTCAATCAGGCTGTACAGTCCTGTATCCTAAACTTAAATATTACATTCAGGGCTAAATAATGTATAGGGTGGCATCGACAAATCAGCGCGAAGTCTGTTCACAGGCTGTCGAGAGTGTTAGCGTTTGTGTGCCATATGGTTTCTGTGGAAGCTGACGTGAAATGCCGCCCAAGAACCATTACCTATGCTCTTTCCTGTTCTCATTCTCTCTCGTGAGCTTTTGTGTTACACCTCAAGCCCAGGCCTTTCAGAAGTCTCTGAAAAATGTACAGTATATGCTACGATGCTGATGAATTAGTAATCACAAGAAGACAATGTAAGCCTGCCTCTAGCTGACACATCAATTAATCAGGCCAGTGATTTACTTGTGGATCACTGGTCTGCACTGGAGATGAAATGAGGGTTAGCCAACGAAGTCTCTCTCTCTAATGTGTTTTTTTTTTGCACCAGCACCACAAGGGTATTACAATGTGTCATAATTAAAGCACACTATAGGACAGCCACTAATGCTGTTAGCCTGGTATGGGTGGGCACCAAAGTCCATCTATTTCCAAGGGGCTTATCATATTTCACAGAGATGAAGAGAAATTGCATAAGGTATGGTACAGGCGGACATGCC
>CM050218.1:22905000-22932500 GCA_027475355.1 Coilia nasus | reverse complement strand
AATGTCACTGTTGAGGCACAGCAAGCCTACTGCATAGACAGGTATGGAATTCACACTCTTACTGAAATAGCACAATAAACACAATAAACAAGCTTGAAAGACATCTTGTAATTTGAGAATTAACCCTTTCAACAATACCTCTCATCTCAAGTGTGCATTTTTAAAGCATCATGCCCAATTTGTGATATATTAGTAAAAAAATTGTAATGATGTAGTTATGTTAAATGTAAAGATTTTTTTGTCCTGCTAAGTTTAGTAAGAGGCGTTCTGTAGTGGACACATGTCCAGGAGGTTAAGGAGGTCTATCTGACTTCTGTGAAAAATAAGACTAATGATCCAGAATCAAATAAGCATCAGTGTGAAATGTATTTATTTATGTATAATAAATAATAAAATAATTTGTGGTATATAAATAAATATTTTGTGGTATTTTATATTATCCGCAAAAAAATATTTCATATCCATATATTCATCATATTTGAGGAGCTTACGGGAAAAACAAGTCACTCCCAATATTGGTAGTTGCATTGAAACCCCAGCTTGAATAACCAAGCACAGTCCCAAGCTAAAAGTGTTTTAAAATAGCAATTACTTAAAAAATCAAATAAAAAATCAAACTTATAAATTATATTTTCACACTTTCTGCATTTTGTGACCATGCCCGTTTTCCCGTGGACTTCTTATTTGTGGAAATGTCAGGTAGATCTTGTTAATTCTTAGGTGACAAACTGCAGATACACAGAGAGGAATGGAGTCATAAAAATCATAAATTCGAGGTCCTGGATTTGCTGTGAGTATGCCAGCAGATAAGGCAGATCTGGTAGGATCTCTTGAGGGGCAGCTTTGCCCTAATGGTTAGGGAGTTGGTCTTGAGATCGGAGGGTTGCAGGTTTGAATCCCATACCAGTATGTGGGTGGGGGAGTAAATAACTAGTGCTCTCCTGCACTCTCATCCATGGCTGAAGTGCCCTTGAGCAAGGCACCTACCCCCACATTGCTCTAGGGACTGTACCCTATACCTAAATAATACCTGTAAGTCACTCTGGATAAGATACAGCTACGTGTAACGTAATCTCTGGCCAGGCTTCTGAAACACTGCAGCTATCACAGGGCAGGTAGCAGGATCATTTTGCAACTCCACATTTATTCCCAGTCGACAAGGAAGACAGAAGGAGATATGGGAGAAGGTGGGATAATTTTCCATGCACTAAGTGAATGCGGAATGCAGAATACAGTGGGAAAGGGGAGGGAGATAAGTCAGAAAAGCCTGGATAAATTTGTCACTGTCATCTCGATCGGTATGCAAAAACATAATAACACAAGTATAGATTGGAATTTAAATGAGCTTTTGCTGGCACACTCCTAACAGCTATATGGAGTGGTACAACTCAGGCTGACAAAAATAATAATTGCATTCCCTATGTAATGTATAGTGCATTCTCATTTGAATTCACGTGGGCTGCTGGCATCACACCAAAGCACTAAACAAATGCTACATGCACACATCACAAACTCATTACAATTAAGCTTGTGTACGTAGCATTACAAAAACAGTGCAGTGAGCTGTGGGGATGTGTGCAGTAATAAATTAAAAAGGTGGTGATGGTGGTTCAAAGTTAAGAACTCACAGCCTTTTTGTGACAGAATGACACAATGTCTTTCTGAAAACATTTTCTAATACATTTTGATAATACATAATAATGACAGATTAACACGTCCCAGTACACTACCACAATATAGAATCAGCATGCAACCACATGCTTCATCAGTGCCAGCTGATGCTGTTGATGTTTGCAATGTATTTGGATGCTTTCCCAGTAGATAGATGGCTATATTTTGCCAATTGTCCTTAATGCTGTTTTAATGAGTAGTGGAAACATGATCCTCTAGTGTAGGCGGTTGATAGAGACCAGCATCTGCTAAGGACATCTAGTTAGTACAATCGGCATGGATTCTACCGATTGCCTTCAAACTGATTCACACTGAGCAGGATGATTCTGTGTGCATGAACGAGTCTACATAAAGAGTGTATGACTGTGCTTGTGCTTGTGCTTGTGCTTGTGTGTGTGTGTGTCCGTGTGTGTGTGTGTGTGTGTGTGTGTGTGTGTGTGTGTGTGTGTGTGTGTGTGTGTGTGTGTGTGTGTGTGTGATTGCATAACAGTGTTATTAGTGTGCCCTCTTATAGCCAGTACGCAAATGAGAGTTTCATTAAGGAGAGATCACCTTGGTGCGGCAGTGGCGAAGCATTTCATTTGACTGTCTCCTAGCAACAGGGCCACAACACTGGTGAAGTAACCAGCACTTGTTTGCCTAGTGATTGTGTACAATGAGAGTAAATGTTCTCCAGAGAACTGCTCACATTGCCCATTTCAAAAGGTCTGACCTGATGTTTTGTTTATCTAAAGTAATTTTTTGTCACGCACCTGAATATGTTTCTGAGTCATATTTGTATTGCTAGATTGATTCATGCTGATAGATACTATAAGATGTAATTGACTTTGTAACTTTGCCTTGCCAGATAAGAATATTTTTCCCAGAATAGAAGCTTTTCATTTACATCAGAAAGACAGAGACGGTGCTTTCAACGTTAATGCCAAGCTCTCTTTTCCCAGAAGCATCAGACTTTGTTGCTGGCCACCATGACATACATTTCCCTTATTTACTGTAACCATGTCCATAAGTAATTCATAAATCACCCTTAAACTGATTTATTTTCTAGTCCAGTTCACTGAAAGTGTCCCTGTTCCTCACTCCTGGCTTCTGTGTCTTTATCAGGTGTAACTTTGATTAAGAAAAACCTAATGCTGATTCGAAAATATAAATACATTTTAGTGTATGGTTTCGGACAGACTGGTTTCGGTCATACTAGATCTTCCTCAGCTTGGTACTGGAGTTTACTTTGAAATAATCGGCCTTTCATGTTTTTTGTTTGTCTAGGTGCAACATCGGTGTTGGGGAGTGGGTGCGCTGCAACAAGGTGGTCCAGAAGCCCTGTTACTACCCGGTGATGGGCCTCAGCGACGCCACCATGTACCAGTTCCGCGTCTGTGCCGTCAACCAGGCCGGCGTGGGACGCCCCTCCAAAGCCACCGAACCTGTGCTCACCAGTGATCCCAACGAGCCCAGCAGGACTATGGGTAAAATATGTGTGTGTGTGTGTGTGTGTTTGTTAGTTGGAGTGTGTGTGGTTTGACAACTTAAAGAGACAATACCATAGTTTTTACTTAGATATTTTGTGACATGGATTATCATTGAGGAGAGATGTCATGAACTTCAGCTCATTTTCTAAAGCATTCTTCAAAATGAAAGTAGCTCTATACATAATACATAATATACATATACTAAAAGCTAAATACATAAAGTATCTGAAACAAATACACTGAAATCCACTGTCTTTCGCAGTTACCACTTATAACACAGAAGCACGCACTGTTTCTTCAAAAAGGCACATGTTTGGACTGTCTGGAGTGAGAAAAAGGCACATGTTTGGACTGTCTGTGACGCACATAGGCTATTTATCTGTAGATCCCAGCTGTATTGCCTCTACCTCTAATTGCATAAACCCATGAAACCCCCTGACACTGTCTGCCCTCTTCCCCGACTTCATCTCTCCACAGTGGTGAAAGTAGACCGAGGGAGGGAGATCATCATCACCAAGGACCAGCTGGAAAGTGAGAGACATGGAAGACCGAGGGTGTCTGCTTGTGCATACTGTGTACTGCACACACGAACACACACACATGTTTGCATTGCTATCCTTATGGGGACCCCCTATTGGCTCCCATTATAATACAACAAGAATGTTAAACTGCGCACAGACCAAACCCATCCCCAACCCTAACATGTCAGTCAAGCAATGTTTTTGCACTTTTAGTTTTTGTCATTAGCAACAAAATAACCAACAAAAACACTATTAGATTGGCGGGGACCTCAATTTTGTACCCAAAAATCACTTCTTGTCTGAGTTTCATATCTTACAAGGGACATTTTGTCTCCTCATGTATAGCAATGCACCCCCCCCCCACAAATGTAGGTAAATAGGTGTGTAAGTAAGATCAGTAGAATCTTATCCTTATTATTCTCATTTTCTTGTGACAGAAAATCCAGGGGCAATGTAATTTAGTTCATGGTTCTCCTGGTATGGAGGAAAAGCAAAAAGATGACATATTTAAATTCACAACACAGCCAGATTTGATTCATAGGCATTGAAAATATGTGTATTAGATCCTAAATCAATCTTGCCCTTCTAGTAATTATAGGGAAGGCATACAGGCCAGATTGTTTTTTTTTACCAGTGTTATACAACCAACTGCCAGTGTAAGATCAATACCAAGTAAGTTAAGAGCAAATGCACATTGCAATAGTCTTCCAAAAAAACTTTTTCAACTGCACAGTTTGCCAGTATAAGCATAGTGCCTCTAGTGGCCTCCCAAAATATTCTAATAACACAGAATCCTATGATGGGTAGACATTAACAGTGGTAAAAGCATTAGTGCTAGGCATTAGCAGTGCTAAAAGACCATTATAAGATGCAGGCTGCTGTTTGAGGTGTAAAGCATCTGAGGAACAGTAATACAGTAGTACATACTGTAGCGTTATCAGATAGGCATCAGACTCGTCTGTAACAAAACGCTGGATTTATTGGATAAAATGGGTGCACCCTGCACACTGCAGTGTGAGACAAGACGAAAATGCAGCAGTCTCCAAAAAACATAACCAGAAGGAATGCCAAAAACGCGCCAGAAAACAGGGGAGAACAACAACTTTGTAACTCTTTAGTACCATGTCATTTGCCCTTGAATGGATGTGCAAAGAGCCAGCAACAACTCTGTGTGTCTCGCCATGGTTGTTTTAAAAAACTGAATGAAAACTTTGCAGACAGGTGTATTTACTACGATGCACGGGTCATTCACGTCATTGTACACGCCCAGCAATATGCTGCCTGGCGTAATGTTACAGTGCCACTGGGCTACGCCTCCTCAACCCACCTTTTCAGAAAAGGGTTTAAAAACACGCCGTGCATTCACACTGCCGTCCAGGGGTAAATTAGCGTGTCGTACCGTGTCGCCACCCCGTGTCGTGCAGTGTGAAAGCGTTATTTAACTCTCCGCCCCCCGGCTACCCCACCAACCCCCACAGTGCAGACAGACAGTAATACATGTATAATGTACAGCAGTATTAACAGTGAGCAAGGCACAGGCAGAGGAACAATACACACAAAACATGAAAATAAACAATACAGATCGTTACAATACTTTAGTGATATGACACTTCTAGTGTTGTTTCAGGGTGGAGTGTGGAGTAGTAAAAAGATTGTGCGGGGCAGGCAGGTTTTCAAGGTGATGTGGTGTGAGAAAGATGGCCTCTCAGAGCAGGACAGTACGGTGTGTGGTAGGAAGTGGGGGTGTGATGGGACATTAGGATGAAATAGCACAGAGATACGATGAAATAGCACACAGTGGTAATGGCCACTCGGCCTCCCTCGCTGCAAATCACTGAAGGCTTTTAGAGAAGCAGCCACAGATCCATTGCATTGTGTGTGTGTGTGTGTTGGGGGGTCTATCTGTGTGTTGGGGGGTCTATCTGTGTGTATGTCCATGTTGTGTGTGTGGTATGTGCACAGGGCAGAGAGTATTTGTGTGTGTTGTTTTTCACAGTTGTGAGTTTGTCATTAGTCCCTTTTGTCATGCTTTATCCTTTTCTTCTCCTCCCTCTCTCTCGCCTTCTCCTGATCTCCCTCTCTCTCTCCTCCCATCCCTCCCTCTGCTGTCTCTCTCATCCTCCTCCTCCCTATTTTCCTGTCTCTCCTGTATATTTTACTTTCCTCTCCTCCTGTCCCTCCCTCCCTCCCTTTCGTTTTCTGCTATCTTCCTGTCCCTTCTTGTCTTTCTCCTCCTCTTTCTGATGTCCCTCTCTCCTCTTCCTGATTTTCCTCTCTCCTCCTCCTCCCGTCCCTCCTCACTCTCTCATCTGCTTCTGTTACCTCTCCTCCTTATTTCCCTCTCTCTCCCCCTCTCCTCCCATCTCTCTCTCTCATCCTATTATGCTATCTCTCTCTCCTCCTCTTCCTTATTTCTCTCTCTCCCTCTCTTCCTCCCCTCCTGTTATCTGTGCATGCTCCTGTAGGTCAGATCCGTGTCCCTTTCCCCCCGACTGGCGTGCGCGTGTGTGAGCTAAGTGACACGTACGCCGTGCTGTGCTGGGACGAGCCGGAGCCCCGGGGCAAAGAGCTGCTCACCTTCAACGTGGAGCGCGTGAGTCACACCCACAGGCACTGTACTGTACCCCACTACATCACACACACACACACACACACACGCACACACACACACACTCACACACGCACGCACACACGCTCACACACGCATGCATGCGCACACACTCATACACACGCGCACACACACCCTGGGCACTGTACTGTACCCCAGTATATGGAATGAATTCCCTGCCGGAACGTCTGTACTCGTAGAAATATCTTGTGCTCATGAAAAGAATTTGTGTACACGTGGAAATATTTTGTGCTTGTGAAAAGAATTTGTGTACACGTGGAAATATTTTGTGCTTGTAAAAACAATGTGTTCTTGTGTGAAAAACTGTCATGTCTCTATAACAAAGTTTTGTGCTTGTAAAAAAAAAATGTGTCTTTGCGTGAAAATCTGTTTCGTCTCTGTAACAAAGTTTTGTGCTTGTAATAAAAATTTGTGCTTGTAAATAGTTTTAGAATAGATTTTTTGTACATGTAAAAATACTTTGTATTTGAGAAAAAAACAAATCTCCCACAGGCACAAATCGTATTCACAAGCACAGATTCTTTTTTACGAACACAAAACCAGTCAGTGAAATCTCTGCCAAAACGTCCCAGCCTATCACCAAACGTCTTACTCACCGGCCAATCAAGTTGCCGCCTTTATTTAGAGCAATGAGCGGGAACAATGGTACGTGAATTCTATATGTAGCCACGTACAATAAAGTAGCCAGGTTAACGGCGAACTTGCTACAGTTGTCTGGTGTTTTTAATCGGGAGTTTTAAGACAAGTTCTAAATTACATTATGAACAGGCGTGCTTGAAGTGGGCCGCGGTGTTCTGGCACCTCTTTTCATTTCAGGGGACATGAATATGAAGGCACTGTTATGCAGCGCTGAAAATGTATTTTACAATCCATTTGAGTCCCAACCCTATTGCAGGGCAAAGGTCTATCCTTATTCTATACGTAATATGGTGATCTGGTGCTTACTGATTATTATATTTTGGTTAAATGAGGCTCAAAAACGAAATTTCAGTAGTCTGGTCTCCTCGTCAGCATTTGCTAGCGTGACAGCAAATTTGACGTTTGGTGATTGGCTGAGAAGTTTTGGCAGAGATTTCACTGACTGGTTTTGTGTTCGTAAAAAGAATCTGTGCTTGTGAATACGATTTGTGCCTGTGGGAGATTAGTTTTTTTTCTCAAATACAAAGTATTTTTACATGTACAAAAAATCTATTTACAAGCACAAATTTTTATTACAAGCACAAAACTTTGTTACAGAGACAAATCAGATTTTCACGCAGAGACACATTTTTTTTACAAGCACAAAACTTTGTTATAGAGACATGACAGTTTTTCACACAAGGACACATTGTTTTTACAAGCACAAAATATTTCCACGTGTACACAAATTCTTTTCACAAGCACAAAATATTTCCACGTGTACACAAATTCTTTTCATGAGCACAAGATATTTCTACGTGTACAGACGTTCCGGCAGGGAATTCATTCCATACCAGTACATCACACACGCACGCACACACTCATACACGTGCGCACACACACACACGCATGTGCGCACACACACACACACACACACACACACACCCTGGCCACTCTACTGCACCCCACTAAATCACACACACACACACACACACACACACACACACACACACACACACACACTCCCTGGGCTCTGTACCCCACTACCTCACACAGACACAGACACACACACACACACACACACACACACACACACACATGCATATGCCCTGAGAATTCCAGGCTGTGCTGTGCCTTACAGCATAAATTAGCTCAGAGCCATGGTGTTCTGTGCTAACTGGAGATGTAATGAAGAGAGAGCTGTGGAGACCATGGTGTGAGCACACACACACACACACACACACACACACACACACACACACACACACACACACACATACACACACACACACACACATAGACACACACACACACACACACACATACACACACACACACATACACACACACATAGACACACACACACACATACACACACACACACATACACACACACATACACACACACACACACGCCCTGCTGTGGAGAGATAGGCTGCCATGGTGCACAGGGGACTCTCATTAAGAATGAAACAGAGCCTGCAGCTAAAAAAAGACATTATGCGTTCTGTGGGAGCCAATGACTGCATATAAGTCTATGGTTGGAGCTGATAATCTCATATATATACTGCAGTGCTTCTTTCCAAATATTATCAGCTTTTATCACATCCGTGCCAAGACAGATGGTATTAGCATTATAAAAATCCTATCAATATCTGTCTCTTGGACTGCAGGTTAGTGGACTGCATTTAGTGATGGTATTATGGTACCTCTCCCCACTTCTGGGAGACGATTCCAGAAGGAGAGTAGTGATAGGGGGTGATTTGCCATATTAAAAGCCTGGAAGTGTTCATTTAACGTTTTCCCACCGCGCTGCCTGACGAAACACTGGCGTTTCGCCCCGGCATTAATAAATCCAGCAGCTTGCAGGCCCAGTTATAATGAACAGGGAAGAAGCAGGTTGCTGCAGGACATAGTTTTTTATTGCATTTTTGATAAGTGGGGCCTTAATAAAACTGTCCAATTCGTCAAAAGTACCAAATGTTGCACAGAGTTGAAGCTGTTGTTTTTTTATTTCTTCTTTATATTCAGTCTCAGTAATAGATTGAAATTTTCCTCCACCTCAGGCATCTTTTACTGCACTGAGAAACCCCTTGGACCGAAGTCCTGTTTTATTTACATTGAATTTGAACTGGAGGAATTTTTAGTAGGTAGGACTGTAATCGGTGTTCACTTTAGCATGCAGCGCAGTGTGTAGAGGAGCCAACAGCAAAAGTGTTTCAGGGCGCAAGTGACAAACAAGCAACTAGCAGGAATAGCGAGGCACGTTCAAGTAGCAGTACTGGCCTACAAAGGCAAAGTGCAGTAAATGTGTGAACATTGACACTGAAAAAATGCTTTCAAAGTTGTCATACTGCCCAGTCAAACATGTTGTAGGTATAATAACTGAGGCTGCTTTGTACTGTCTTAATAGGAAGAAGCAAGAGATTTAGTCACAAGATAAAAGAGATGTTGTTAAGTCATTTCCAGTCTAAACTTAGTTTTAACAAAATATGTAGTTACTGCCTTTTGGCTTTGTATGGCAGAACAGTAGGAGCACAGACTCAAAGTTTCTTGTCATGGGGGCGTGGTTCTGCCTGAGGTTTCTTCCTAAAATTTACACAAATCAAACAAACTGGGAGTTTTTGCTCCCTGGAGACACTAGTAACCTGAGAGTGCCTCAATGGACATTTCCACTCTGGCGCCACTGGACTGCAAGAAATGTTGTCTTGTGTTTTTCCGTTCCGGCGCCACTCTTCTCGCCTCTGTTGCTCTCTGGGGACAGTAGCAACTCGACAGCACCTAAATGAACTTTTTTGTTCCAGCTCCACTGGACTGCAAGAAATGTTGTCTTGTGTTTTTTCTTGTCAAACTGTTGAAGTACTTTGAGCTGCATCTTGTATGAATTGTGCTATACAAGTAAAGACTATTATTATTATTACCTCCGCCAGCAGAGGTTATGTAATCATCGGCGTTTGTTTGTTTGTTAGTTAGCAACATAACTCAAAACAATATGGGTAGATGTTGATGACATTTTCAGGGTAGGTCAAAAATGGGCTAACTTAAAAGTGATTAGATTTTGGTGGTGATCCGGATCACCATCTAGGATCCAGAATTTTTTTATAGGATTCTTCACAATTGCAAGGCCAATTTGAACATTTTTGCATATAACATATTTGCATATAACTCAACAAATAAAGCACAGAATGGGGGTACTGGGCTGCCCTGGCAGAGGTCTGTGCTCTCTGAGTGCTTTTCTAGTTTTTATATGTGCAGTTAGAAAACATGTCTCCCTGAACAATGGAATTCTTTGTTTACTGTCCACTGAAATCTATCACCATCATTACAGCATAATAAAAGACAT
Source organism: Coilia nasus (assembly GCA_027475355.1). Lineage (NCBI taxonomy): Eukaryota > Metazoa > Chordata > Actinopteri > Clupeiformes > Engraulidae > Coilia > Coilia nasus. The sequence continues at coordinate 22,922,249 of CM050218.1, read as the reverse complement.
AAGACATTGTAAAAGCAATATGTACAATTGAATAAAAGTGCCTGAGCCATGTGGAAGCTGGTCTGTATGTGCAATGGTCTCTTTGTGCAGAGGTGCAACGACACTTCAAGAGAATGAGCTCCAGTAGAAGCAATATTTACAATTGAATAAAAGTGCCATGTGCAAGCTGGTGTGTATGTGCGAAGTTATCTTTGTGTTTACACTCGGTTGTCTAACTGTGGTCCGAATCCCTCAGGCAGGATTTTAGATAAAGGGCCTGTACTGTATTCTCTAAAACCATAAAAGATGTGAAAAATGATTTGTTTATGAAGAATTCACTACATTTGTTTATCAAGGATTCATCCTATGGTTTGTTTATTTTTAGCTTTTATAGTGTGGAACACTGTGATATTGTAGGTTGTACTGTGAGGCACTTTGTCAGTATAATTTGCCATGGAGTCTGCCTACCATTATGACCTTAAAGTAAAAAAAAGATCTCTGACATGTTTCTGCATGTTGTTTTATTGACTGCTTCTCAGTCAATCGAGGGGAAGAACCGCTGGCATCTGGCTAGCTTGGACATGGTGGTCAGTTCCCCGAGATTCATCGCCTTTGACCTCGAGAAGGGAGTGTCGTACAACTTCCGTGTGCGTTCGGTGAACAAATATGGCCTGAGTGATCCATCTGAGCCGAGCGCGCCAGTCTCACTGGGGAAAGCTGAAGGTCAGTCAAGGATGAGAAATAGTCCAACTTTAAAAATGACGGCAGATTTGTCTCATATGTGTGTGTGTGTGTCAGAGAGTTAATAATGACAGCATGAGAGAGTACAACTGTGTGTGTGTGTTTCTGAGAGAGAGAAAGAGAGAGAGAGAGAGTGTGTGTGTGTGTTTGTGTGTCTGTATATATGTGTATGCGTAATGTGTGTGGGTGGTATATGGCGTATGATTTTTCTAAATTGTGTTTTCTACTGCAGTCGCCATCTGTCCCCGCATTTATATTGTCTGCTCATCTTTCATCTCCACGTTTTTGCTGCATCTCTCATCTGTCTGTGTTTCATCACCCACCCACCCCACCCCCACACCCACGTCCCCACCCCCACATCCACGTCCCCACCCCTATGCCTCCCCACCCCCACCCCTCCCTTCTCCTCCCCTCCCCATGCCCCTGCTTCGGTTCACAGCATCCCCCCCTGCTCCAAAGGGGGTCCAGGCCACCAGGGACACAGACTCATCAGTCCTGCTGCAGTGGGCCGAGCCCAAGGACAAACAGGGCATTATGGGATACTACCTGTACTACAGCGAGGTTGGGAAGACCGACTGGAGGACCATCAACAACAAGCCCGTCACCGGAAACAGGTCGCTGCTTAGAGCTGTGGCAAACAAATCAGTCCCAATAGACCTAAATAGCCTCTATTTACAACTGCATGTGTGTGGAAACATACAGGGTGTTGTCTGTCAACAATGTGGCGAATACTTAGGGAAACATTAGATTCATATTAAATTCATACTGAGTGACCCATCATTCAGATTCAATGAGCAGACGTAGGAGATTGATAAATAATGAGAAATAAACGACACAGACCATGTACTCAGCAGCCATAATAGTGGAAAGTCAAATTGGACAGGGAAGTGCACTGAAGCAGGTAATGTCTTTTAACCTCCAATTTTAGCTCATCAGAGGATTATAAATGTTATCATCCGTGAAGCATATGGTGCCTCCTGAGCTAACTACTGTCTAAGTGAAACGGTAATGTGATAAAGAGGTGACAGCGACAGCGCTGCTTTTTTTTCTTTGCTCTGCGCTTACCTGATGTTTTTGGGCGAGTGCGTCTGAGAACACTCAGCCCCAGCTGGCTGTAGGTTGCTGAGGTGAGGAGGGGGAGCTGAGCTCCGGAAGGTTCCGGCCTAATTTAAACTCTGCCTGATGACACCCTCCCAGCTCATTGGGCCGATGCTTCCCCCTTCCCAGGTTTATAGTGCACGGGCTGACCCGCGGCAAGCAGTACGAGTTCCTCGTGAAGTCGGTGGGCCGCGCCGGTAACAGCAAATATTCAGAAGAGTCGGAACCAATCCTGGTCAAATCAGCCATATGTGAGTACTTAACCTGTGCCACCACACATGCCACCCCCACACACACAAATATACACACACAAACATACACACACTCAAGACACACACGCCTGAGCCTGTTGGGATTCGCCACCATCTGGCTGCGCTTAATTTGCCACTACACAGCAAGAACAGGCCAATGAAAGCCACCGATAGCTCCCTTTGTGCGCAATGAGGCTGAGGTGTGAGCACCACACGGCCCAGTCATGAGTGGGAGACCTCCTCCATCTGCACTCTATGCAAACAGATAGCAGGCCTTGGATGCTTGTTTGTTCTAAAGATCTAGCATGCTGTATGTTCCACAGATTGTGTTTATGTATGCTATATGCTTTACACATGTCATATGCTAGGCATTCCACAGATTATGTTTTATACATTCTAAAGATCTGTGTGCTGTACAGTACATTTCACAGATTATGTTTTATACATAATATTTATAGGTTTCACAGACCTCATGTGCTGTACATTCTACAGATTATGTATGTCATGCTCCACAGAATGTATATGCTCCTCATTCCATAGATTATATATATATTTTATACAGCTCTTTAGCTGCTTCATGTCGGGGTCCTGTATCACTCTGTTGGGGCTAATTCCACAACAACATTATTGGCTTATATGTTCCACAGATCTCATATGCTGCACATTGCACAGATTATGTATGGTATATGGTCCACAAATTTTGTATCCAGCACATTCCATAGATATTGTATGCCACATTTCCACATATTCTGGCATGTTGTGCATTCACATAGTCAGATTCTCCCATTGTACATTCCACAGTGTGTGTAAGAATAATTAAATCCTATCAAGTAGTGTATGTGACTTGGATGGGAAATATCCTTTCTTTCATGTTTAAGAAGCAAACTTTGTTGGCATAGAGGTGACCTGTCTCTGCCTGAAACAGCTCCAATCCTGGCGCAGCCCTGACCCATAATAACGATCTGATTATTTCTGTGCCGCCGCAGGCAGCCTGGGTAATAGCACCTCATTTTGGCTGTCACTCCCCGTGATGTACTCTGCAAATACACTGATGTAGCACAAGATAATGATAGGCATGACATTTTGGTCCCATTCGTGTACACTGGCCCCTCGCTGTGTCCTGAAACGAACCAGGGAGCAGGGAGACATCAGCAATGCTTTGATTTTCCTGTGCGGCCTTTGGGAGCACCACAGAGTGAGGCCTCATTATTCATGAAAAAGGAGATAGAGAGATAGAGAAAGAGCTAGTGAGAAAGAAGGGACAAAGAGAGAGAGCGTTAGAGAAATGGAGTGAGATGGAGAAGGAAAACAAGATTACTTAGAGATTTGAGTGGCAAAGATACACAAGCATCAGAATAAATTAGTTATTTTAACATCCAAAATGTCAACACTGTGAGAGATTGTAGGTTATCTGCCATCGGCTGCTCTGGTCTGATGGCTGAACGCTCACACCCTTGACTTGTGGGGGCCTGAGGGCTCTGCCATCCTCTTATCAGGTCTCAGCGCTCCTTAGATTAACTAATTAAAGCTGCTGCACAGACTGAAAATCACCTTAACTGGATTTCCATTTATTATCCAGCCACAGATTCAAGAGTTTGTTTATTCGATTAGATAATGAAAATGGGGGCTGACACGAAGCCAACAGAATAAATAAATAAATAAATTCCTCAAAGCACAAGGTCATTGTCAACCAATTCGCTGGTCAAGTAGGCTACCAGACCTTCTGTTTTGACTCTGTCCTCTGCTTTACACAAAGCCTCAAGTCTACTTGCCTTCATGGGCACTGATGTCAAGGCTGGTTTGTATGGGTTTACCTTATTGCTTTATGGCCTGCTTGGAGCGTCAATAAAACCTGATGGCTGTCTGCTTGCATTTACTCGGCGTGTAAGAGGGTCATGTTTCTTTGGGTTGTGACATTGTAAAAGCCACCTGCTCTGTCTTATTCGTTCTCTCAGCACTGTCACTAATCTTTCTGTCTATAGCTCCATCGCTTTCTTTCTCCGGTTACATCTCCTCTTTCACTCTCTGTTCACCCTTATTTCCCTCTCTCTCTCTTCTCTTCTCTTCTCTTTCTGTTTCTCTCTCTCTACCCACCTCTACATTTTCTCTTTATATGTTTCTTTGTCCAGATGTTTATATGCATACAGGATTGGTTGCTTTATGACTTGTTGCATCTAAATGAACGAGATGGGGGATACTGCCCCCTTTCTCTCTATTCTCTTTACCCACCCACTCTCTGCTGTGTCACCTGACGGAGACCACACTAGTCAAAACACTGCAAATAAAAAAAGCATATTTTGGGAGCAAAATTGGTGTGCAGATATTCTCCTCATTATTCTCTGTGCCATCTATTCTGATTCTCTCTCTCTCTCTCTCTCTCTCTCTCTCTCTCTCTCTCTCTCTCTCTCTCTCTCTCTCTACACACACACACTTCCCCATTCACCCTTTCTACGTCTGTCTCTCTCCATGCTTCCCTGTCCAGATGTGCCATCCCCTCCCTCCGCCATCGCCCTGCTCCACTGCTCTGGCTCGGAGATGCTGCTGAGCTGGAGGGCCCCTTCCTGGGACGGTGGCTCCCCTGTGAGAGGGTACTACCTGGACCGCAGAGCAAAGGCCCAGAGCACCTGGCGCGAGGACAATGTGAAGCCCGTCACAGAGAGGCTCTACAGGGTGAGGTGGCACCTCTTTGCCCCCTCTTTCATTTTGTTTCACTTGGTGCACAGAGTCTGGCTATTGCCCATAAGCATATGTTTGCTTCCTGGTGGCCAGATATTTTTTTTGTGAACTTTAAAGCAAGACTAAGTAGTTTTTTCAACCTTAAAACAAGCGCAATCAGTGATGGCAACCTGGTCTCCCATGTGGACGGGCAGGGTCATTGTGGGCGGACAGACACACAGACAGGCGGACAGACACACACACACACACACACACACACACACACACACACACACACACACACACACACACACACACACACACACACACACACACAGACAGGGTCATTGGGACTGGGTAATTATGTTTCCAAAATCATTTTAGTGGTTCATCAACTTGTAACAGGGTGAAAGCCATTTCTGAATTTGCTTTGCCTGCCTTAAAATGGTTGGGCCTGCTCTTAACCAATTGCAAATGCCTGAACACAGAATACATCCTCAAACCTAATGCTAAGGTCAGTGTCATCACTTTCAGTCCTCCCACCGAGTGACATAGCCCTCCCTCTTTTTGCTGGTTGGTAACCCAAAAATATGGTCAAGCCAAGCCGGAGTCTATGATGTAGCCAAATACGATACTGAGTGGAGGTTCCAATAGTGGGCGCAAGCCTGGTTATCTGTTTTCTATCTCTGGGACGGATGTTACCGACAAGCACTGATGGTTTTCCGATCCTCTACCATGGACTGATTTAACATGTCTGCCATGGGCTGCTTTAACATGTATAAATACAAAGAGGATATATCCACCCACCAGTATAGCTCCCAAAAGTGATTTTAATGTTATAGACACAACGTTTCGACCAACATGGTCTTTGTCAGGTGTGTGGCAGGTTGTCAGGTATGTGCCACACCTGTCACCCAGCTGACGAAGACCATGTTGCTCAAAACGTTGCGTATATACATTTAAAATAACTTTTGGGAGCTATACCGGTGTGCAGATATTTTCTCTTTTCATTTAGACGTTATTTTGCATTCAGCACCTGTGATAATGTTGTAAGCATGCATGCGTATACTGTGCAGTTTTACTGTTGACTTAACATGTATGCCATGGGTTGATTTAGCATGTCTGCCATCTTTGCGCTTAATTTGCTGGCAGAAGTAGGTTACCTCTGGCGTGTTTCAGCCCTGTCCTCAGAGACCTCATTACAGCTTACAGCCCACACCTCTGTCCCTCTTCTGCCACAGTGACAGACTTAATTAGCTCACCTTTACAGCATGGTCACAGAGAGAGATGGCGTAGTGGCACTGGCTACCAGTCTTCACATATTAAACACACACACACATACACACATACACACACGCACACACACACACGCACACACACACACACACACACACACACACACACTCATACACATCATTGCCATTTCTACACACACTCACACGTTTGTCCACTCCTGGAGGATGATGGGTAGGGTCATGATAGGGCCTGGACTCTTTCCCACTGGGAGGTGACCGATGAGAGATGAGTAAATACACTATTGTTGTTTAAGGGGAAGGTTACAGTAACTGTAGTGTGGCGGTTAGAGGGGAGGGTTAACTGTAGTCTGGTGGTTTTATGGTTTGGTGGTTTGGTGGTTTGGCAGTTTGACGATTAACAGTTAACTGTTTGGTTATATGTGCAACCTTGTTGGAATTATTCACAGTCAAAAACTGTTTTTATTATTATTATTATTATTATTGTTGTTGTTGTTGTTGTTATTGTTATTATTATATTTATGGGGCAGCGCCTCCTGTTGGACCACATGCAGACCTACAGCACAATATTTTTGGAGAACTTAAAGACAGAAAATAGAGCCATTTTCTTTTTCTTCTACACCACATCACATTTCTGTTATCTTTTCTTACATTGCTGTGTGATGGTCATTGTCTCTCAATAAATAAAGCATTACTTAGAGGGCATTGATTAGTGTGAGTCAGGGCTGTGTGAGTGGTTGGACACAGTGGCTGAAGGATCCACTGTTTGCTGATGTCTGGCTGCTCAATGGGCAGCGAGGAAGGCAAGCCACCCATCGAGCTTCATTAGAGGCCGTCTGAAAGGCATACCCCTCAGGGCTGCATCCTTGCGTCAGGGCCAGCTTGCCATGCTGCAGAGACATTCTACTGCCACCTAGTGTTCACATGCGAGAAAACAGCTCAGTCTGTGAAGAAGGCTTCTTTGCTTTCCTGTCCTATACGTAAAGCTAAAGAAATCTGATGTCAAGGGTCAGCAAAAAACAGATCTGAAAAGCCTTGGTTTTTAGCTGATTGATTGATCAGTGACAAGTTGTGTCATCCACGCAAATACATCATGTTTCTGGTTTCCCTTGCTAAAGCTGGTCAGCCCAGTGTTTACTTGTAGTCTCTGATCTGATACTAGGGGGCTTTTATCCCCAAAAGGTTTGGAAAAAAGTCATCATTATGTGGTGAATGCTATGTTTTATCATCAATTTTCCCAGAAATGTTAAATGGAAAATAAGAGGGAAATTGAAGTTTTGCTTAAATATTACTGACTGTGTTTGGTAGTAACTCAAAACTCTATCTCTGACATGAGTGAGCTTTAATAACAAGTTGTGGCTAAAAAATGTATATGACATTAATAAAAGTGGTATTTAAACAATACAATGCAAATATGTGTGTTATATACGGGATAACAGCTGCCAAGGCGTGTATTTGACTGAATTAATCAAAGCTTGGTTTCAGCCAAGTTGATTAATTTCATCGAATGCAAGCCTCGAAGGCTGTTATCCTGCTTATGGCCCGATTACCACACTCGTGCACTTAGGAAACATTTCAAACTTTGTCAGAAAATTTCAAATTTTCTATAACTTCTTTACAATTAGGGATTATTGTCTGTTGTTGTTGTCTGTTGCAACATGTTGTTAAAAAGTAGAGCAGAAAAGCAACCATTAAATTGGTTGTTATAGTTACCATTCTATGGGGCATTGATATGGAACGGTGCTTAAACTCAATGCCAGAATTTTAGAACTACTTTCCATAGTTGAAGGGTTCGACGGAATTAATGCATACCCGCCGGCCAATCAGAAAGCAGCATTCCATTTGACCAGGACATAATAAGAAATAATATCAGATATTGGATGTAACTGTGTTTACCAAATGTTACAGAAAAGCAAATTTGAGTGTCTACGGGCAGCTATTTTCTCTCCGTCTTTCTTTAGAAGTAGCTGTCACACTTTTTTGTGTGTTTTTTCAGGTGTCTAATCTCCTTGAGGGCCAATATTATCAGTTCCGCGTGTTTGCAGCAAACATCGTGGGCATTGGCAAGCCGTCCAGGCCCTCAGAGTTCTTTCTGTGTGAGGAGTGGACAATGCCAGAGCCAGGTGAGGGTGTACACAACAGAGAGAAAGAGAGAGAGAGAGAGAGAGAGAGAGAGAGAGAGAGAGAGAGATTAATTACTTACACTAGATGCTCTATTGCTTTTAATAATGTTGTTTTGGGGGTCACTGAAGTCAGATGAGTATGCATTCCACTTGTTGACACCAGATGGATGGATGGATGGATGGATGGATGGATGGACTGATTGCAGACAGCAATTGATCTTCAAACCAAATCTCACCATTTTTTTTATTTGGGCAGACAGAGCTAAATTCAGTAAAACCAGAGCCCTATTTTATGTGTGGCCTGTTCTATGTGCGGTTGTGAGTGCACATCTGACCACACAGTGTGTATTTTACCAGATGCTTCCTTTGTCATTTCCTGATCTTAACAAAGTCACGGGGGGGAAGTGAGCTTGCAGTTCTGTGTGGTAAAGATTAGGTGTTGCGTGAACTGGGCCTTTGCAATCTCTCGCTCTTTGAGGTCTCAGTATTTCAAGCAGTAAGCTTGTCGTGACCAGCACTGCCTTGTTCCTACGACAGAAGGACATTCAGGGACCAAGGGGCTTGATCTAGGGACCTAGGGACTTTCCAAGTGATTGGAAAGTGATTCCCTGAGTCTCAACAGCTAGGTCGGCTTTTCCCCTTACAGGCCATTTCCACTAAACATGACTGCGCTGCACTAGTAGTAAAGGCCATGCATCAGGACAGAGATACACAGAATGCCTCCACAGCGCAAGTTAACAAAGATTGTTCTCCAAGCAGAATGTTCCCTTAGTACAGTTCAATTACATATGTTATGTTCCCACAACACACAATATTGTTTGAATCTGGTTAGCACTCATTTATTTTTAACATGATATTAATGATCAGTTTATTTCTCTCTTAAAATTATTCTTGGAGGGTAAGACTTTATAGTGTATGGATGACCAAAGTGATGAATACTAGCTTGTTACGAATTCCAACTTAGAATAAAAATGCTTGCAGAACCTCATAACATAAAAGAGATCAGACCACACTTTAGACGGGAAACAATACAAGATTTTACTTGTTCTAGAATGGTGGTTAAACAACGCAATAGGCAAAGAAAACCCGTCGGCCAAAACTCGGGGTGGTTACAACACAGGAAAGAAAACTCAAACAAAAACCTCCACTTACTTACTCAGATGGTGACAACTTTCCTGCCTTCCGTGCCCCACGCACAATACACAGTAGAGGCAAACAAAAGAGTGGTCTTCCGCGGTCCACTTACTTACCTATACTAACTGGCTACACTAAAAACGTGTAGAACATAACCACCCAGGATACATCAAGAGAGTTTTAAATTAACAAAGGTAAGATCTACAGGATCAATAAACAGCTGCTAAACAAGACACAAGCAAAGACGGTGCGGATGTGCCGGCGTCTGCTCTGATCGAGAGGAGAGAGAGACATCTTGAAAGAGGCGGACTTTTATAGTGGGCTGGCTCCAGGACCAGTTAAGCCAACATACTCCCCCTATAGAGTCAAAAGAGAAAAGCAGACAGCAGCCAAGGCAAGTGGCACAGGCATTAGTGCATAATCAATTCTCAGCCAGCACCCAGAACCCACCACCACGTAACACTTGACAAAGGAAAATAGATGGCAATAAGACTCAATAGATGTATGAACAAATTAGCTTTGATGGATGGATGGATGGGTGAATAGATAGGTAGATGGATCAAAACAAGTTCTGAAGAATAGAAATTTGATGGAAACATACAGTAAAGCTATAGACTAACATGGGTCCCACACTGTCCCATCATGCCCCTCTCCTCTCAGGCTGCCCCTATGACCTGGAGGTCCGAGAGATCAGGAAAAACTCCCTGGTAGTCCTGTGGGCGGAGCCTATGTACCAGGGCCAATCAGAGATCAGTGGCTACATAGTAGAGCTCAGTGAGGGGGCGGAGTCTGAGGACTGGAAACCGGTGAATGAGGAGCCAACACTAAAGACCCACTTAAAGGTCCGTGTATATTATTTATTGTAATAATAGACAGGCTTGTGTTACAAATCACCTTATAATACAAGTCCATTAAGTTAAAAGGTCGATGTTTAAAAGTTGATGTTTGTTCTTATGTGTCTGCTCAGGTCTCTGGTTTAACATCAGGACAGACATACCGTCTGCGTGTCTCTGCTGTCAATGAAGCCGGTGTGGGCATGGCCTCCCTGCCCACTGAGCCAATAACAGCTCAGACCAAACCAGGTCTGCACCAATCATAGCATCCACAGCCCACATCATCTACAACCAACTTGCTCTTTTGTATGGGCCTGTTGAATTATAATGACTTCCTTCTCCCTAATCAGGCACCAAGGAGGTGGAGATTGGGGTTGATAACGATGGCTTTATTTTCATGGCGTTTGAGTCGGATGTGATGGATAAGGGTAACGAGTTTGTCTGGAGCAAGAACTATAATGAAGCTATCGATGCAAGTAGAGCCAGACTGGAGACTAAGAACAACAGGTAAGGATGGACTGAATTCTTTTCTGTATGAGTGTGTGTGTTTATGTATATATGTGTGTTTGCGTGTATCTGTATTTTTGTTTCTGAATGCATGTTCAGCTGTCCGTAGTGTGTGTGTATGTGTGTGTGTGTGTGTGTGTGTGTGTGTTTGTGTGTGTGTGTGTGTTTGTGTGTGTGTGTGTGTGTGTGTGTCTGTCTGTGTCTCTGTGTCTGTGTGTGTTGTTAATGCACTGCATGTTCCTATCCCAAAGGTCCATTCTCACCTTCAATGAAGCCACTGAGGAGGACCTGGGCCTGTACACTGTGGTGCTGAGTGAACACAGCGAAGTCTCCTCCAGCTACAACTTCACTGCGGAGGGTATGCAACTTTAACCCCCCCCCCAAAAACCCACACACACTCACACACACACACACACACACACACACACACACACACACACACACACACACACACACACACACTCACACTCACACAAACACATACACACACGCACACACACTAACACACACACACACACACACACACACACACACACACACACACACACACACACACACACACACCGTCTTCTCCTCCCCATTACGTTGGAAGTCCTCTCAATCTTGCCAGTTTTGCGTTAAGGTTGCTAGCATCTCAAGTAGTTTTTTTTAGTCAAAAACTCCCCAGTATCACTATCCTATTCCCTACTGTCGCTAATGCTATCCCCCATTGTTCCTATGCTAATATCTTATTATTGCTGTGCTATTTGTCATTGTCATTATGCTGTCTGCTGTGCACTATCCGCACTGTCTATCCTCTGTTGTTGTTAGCTTCTACTATTTTACCTGTCTTTCTTTATTAATACAGGATCCATTACTGCCCCTTTAACCTGTCCAGACCTGGTATTATTCTCAGTGTCTGTCATTATTTTTTGAGCACAACCCATGATCGTCCTGTACTTGCCAGAAATGTATCCCCCACTTTTAGTACATCCTCAGTTTCAGTGTATGCATAGCCTACACAGTGATCATTCAGTGAGAACACTGTGCGGTTCACACTTGGAAACATTCTGTACTCAAGCCATGCATGTTTGCAAGCCACAGTAGCCTGGTAAACATAAGTGAAAGCCATGTCGCGTGTACTGGGTGACTGTATGCATTTGTGGAAAATCTGCATACATTTGAGTATTCATATAATTACATCAAATAGGTTATTTATGAATGTGTGCGTAATACCCGCCTACGCGGCGTACATATTTAACGTGCCAGGGCATGGCTAGCTGAGTAACACATCAGGCCTAATCTGGCCTGAATACATTGCACACACTTATCTCCTTCACTGGAGGAAACCACATGAATCATTGCAGTGTGGAAATATGCATCTGTGTCAGGCACAATGCAAATGTAAATGCACCACTTTGTCTCTCAGATCTCTCACTCTCTCTTTTTTTCTCTCCCTCGCTCTTTCTCTTTCTCTCTCTTTCTCTATCTCCCTCTCACACACACTTTATCTCTCCTATTTTTTTCTCTCCATCTCACTCTCTCTCTTTCTCCAACTGCCTCCAACTCACTTACACACTCTCCTTCTCTCTCCATCACTCTCTTCCTCCCTCTCTCTCTCCATCCCTCAACCCCAACCCCCCACCTCATTTCTCAGACCTGGAGCGTCTGAGGGAGCTGGCCTGGCACATCAGAAACCCGTGTAAGTGAAACAAATGGAGGCATTTGGCTGTGACACGGCTAATGAATTACACAAGCTTGTGGCATTTGCTGTCCCCACAATATTTATGCCCTCTTCTTGGAAAGCTCATCTTGGTGTCTCTGACTATGTGTGTGCTGGTTGCTGTGCTGGCCAGTGATCGAGCTGAAGTCGGGCTGGAATGTGGATGTGTCGGAGGAGGGCAACGTACGCCTGTGGCTGCAGACTGAGCCCCTGTCCAACGATGCTGAACTGCATCTCATCCTCAACGACAGGGAGATCTCCAGTACCCCGGTATACACACACACACACACACACACACACACACACACACACACACACACAGACATACACACACACACACACACACACACACACACACACAGACATACACACACACACACATACACATACATACACAAACACACACACACACACACATACATACACACACACACACACACACAGACATACACACACACATACACATACACACACAAACACACACACACACACACACACACACACACACACACACACACACACACACACACATACACATACATACACACATGCACACACACACACACACTGAACAGCATGACATGACATGACATGACTCCTGAGCCCCTGTCCAACGATGCTGAACTGCATCTCATCCTCAACGACAGGGAGATCTCCAGTACCCCGGTACACACACACATGTACACACACACACACACACACACACACACACACACACACACAGACACACACACACACAGACATACACACACACATACACATACATACACAAACACACACACATGTACACACACACACACATACACATACATACACACATGCACACACACACACACACTGAACAGCATGACATGACATGACATGACATGACATGACTCCTGCATCCTTGCCTACACAGCATAACGTCAGATGTGATGTTTATAGTCACAAACCTACACCTTAATTTAGCCAAAGCAAACAAAGATAGCAATTTGCAATCACAATTTGCCTTTAAAGGTCACGCATAACCACAGCGTTACAAAACCGCTCTAAAAAAAGCACAGTCTTCCATTTAAGAGTGAGGTCTTGCTGGACCATGTGCCTCACTCTCACCTGGAGAATTAGCACTAACTCCTGGCACAACTCTCACAAGGAGTGCCTAAACACCACCTAATCATTTATTCCTCTATATGTACGAAACCTGCCGATGAAAGCGCACATCAAGTCAAGTCAAGTCAAGTGAAGTAGTCCTTTATTATTTTGTCACTGGTTTTTAAGCCAGCGAAATTAGCCATCAACCCATCCACATAAATACGAACGTACATGATATGACAAGGGGGTAGACAGGATGGGAAGACAGGGGTGTAAGAAATACAGCATCACATGAGGAAGGGGGAGGAGAAAAAAACTTAAGTGCATGGTGTGGGACAGGAAAAAACACCTCAGCGACAGAGCACATAATCAAACACTTAACAACATGCAAGACAAGGTAAGGAAGTCTCTGGGGTTAATCCAGCGTAAGCAAGCAGCCGTCCGGTCCTGCAGCCATAACAGCGCAGGTCACACAGACCCGCTTGCCAGGCTGGCGGAAGGTGGGAGGGAGGAATGCAAGAGTGTCTCGCTGCCGTGGCCTGCCAGGGGAGTTGTTATTCCAGCACTGGCCTTGGCCAAGACCAGTGCCAGTTGAGGGAGTCGAAAGCAGATAAGATTGGGGGTTGTTTAGGCTTTAGGGCAAGCAGCCACATTCCAATTTGCACATGTAATTTGCGGTGAAAATTCTCCACCTCATGAGAGCGTAAAGTGTAAACCAGGAAGCGCAAATTCTCCTGCTTTTTGAAAGACCTGAAAACATGGCAAGATATCATTGTCTGAAATTGTTAAAAGTGGCCTTGTTTCGGCACTTTGCTCATTTAAAATATTTTGGTCAGTTTCATCTGCGTTCATTCCATGGTTGGGAAAAGAGGGAGGCCTGAGATGATGTGGGGGGCTAAGACGATGCAGGGAGCTGACACTGACACAATTCTGTCGGTGTTGCCTCACACATCACAGGAATGAGTGACGGATAACACAGGCCCAGATCCGATGATGTACTTGCTTATAAAAACCAACAAGAAAAAAGCTAAATGTAAATTAAGGCAAAATTGGCCAGCTTGCACACACACGGTTATAGAAATACGCCCCCAACAACACATACAACAAATCTGTCAAAGATAGTCCAAGTTCAAAAATCTAAAGATGTCTTACATGTTCAGTTTTGAAATGGCATACTTAATAGTTACGTTTGCCACCAGGTATTTTGGTTGTTGTCACATTTACACTCCAGGAGGATCCAGTTTTACGCTATGACGTCACGATCAAGTTTTTGATGAATTAAATTAATAACAATACATTTTGTGTGAGGATTGAATTATGTTGTATTACATTTAAACGTAAGGTGACCTCATGTACAAGAAGCTCGACTTCTGCGTGAGTGAATTTTGATGACCACACGAATGACCACTCAGCTACGCCTTTTTAAGCATCGCACCACTAATAACGCTAGAAGGCAGGATAAGCTCTGATTACATGATGAGCTTCAGGCTAATACATACCACGCCAAATCAAGGCAAACAACATAAAGTTTCTGCGTCATCTGAAGAGGGCGCAAAATACATTGCGTTCGCAAATGTGCATACAGCTGGCCCACTGTCTTCCACCCCGGCTGAGCACTGGGTTTTGTGACATTGGTGTTAAGCGCCTTCACCCATCTCTTGTTCTCTTTTTAAAACACTTTAAAGGTCCCAGTTAGTGCCCCACTGTGAAATAATCATCATAAAACATTCATGTCATGGTGATCTGTCCCCCAGGTTCAATTCATGTTCACTTTAGAAAGACAAAAAGGCTAATGAAAAGACATTGACTAACCAAAGTCGGGTGGTGCACAAGGGCTGTGTCAAAGCAAATTTACAGCAATTTAACGTCTTTTGAAGTTGCCCGCTCTGATGTATGTGATGTCTTGCACCTTAAAACAAAAGGCACGCAAGGTTAACTTCGACAAGGCCAGTGGTCTTCTGGAGATTCTGTTCGAGCAGCTGACTAGGGACGATGAAGGCTCCTACACCGCACAGCTGAGAGATGGCCGCGCCAAGAACCAGTTCACCCTGGTGTTTGTTGACAAGAGTGAGTTCACACACGCGCATGCACTGACATACACACACACAGGCATACACACACACACATGCATGCACACACACACACACACACACACACACATACACATGCATGTACACACCCATGCATGCATGCACGCACATACACACATGAACACGTGCACACACACACATACACACAAACACACACACACACACATACACATACACACGCACACATAATTTACTATTGAGATATTTGTGAACTTTATCATTTATTTGTCAGTGCCTGGTAAAGGATTACATTTTACAAAGTTAATTTCCACCCAACATACACACATAACACACTCTTAAACAGAGACAGGTAGACAAACACAAATAAACCCTAATACCCTAAATGAACAACTGCCAGAACCCACACACACACACACACACACTAAACTCTACACTATGGCATGAAAGCCCAATAGCAGACAAGGCTCCTGTGAGCCAAGCACAAGCATGAGAATGTCATGCCACATCCATCAGCAAGCACCCTTTCGGTGGCACCGCAGTACAGTGTAGTGTAGAGTGTGTGCCGAGGGCAAACGCATGTATATAGTTTTAAACCATCGCATTATTAGCATACATCAGATTCACTGTATCTGTGAAGCCCCAGGGACCAGAGCCAGAGAATTAGCTGCAGGATAGTGATGATCAAGTCATGAATGAATCCTAGCCCCTCGGGTAAACAATGTATCATTTTTTATATTTGTATCTTCTTCGGCATGGATGTTTGATGGTCATATGGTTGCAAATACCTCTGTGGAAATAAAATGTGTTTATAAAAGTGCAGTTATGATTAAAGTCCAGTTGTAATCTCAGAGAAAAAATGGTCCATTAAACTTTTGTATCTGTCTTCATATATGAAGAATGCAGATTCCAAAAAACAAATATTCCAAATTCCATTCCAGTTTGTATTTATCAAACTATATTACAGTCTTTTTTACCTAGTAAAAATAAATAAAATTAAAACCCAAGTTTAGTTTAGTCAATTTAAAATCTTGATTATAAATATTCAAAAATAAATATTGTGAGATTTTTGCATCTTAACACTCTATACATGGCCGTGTCAGTGTATTGTAAGACTTACATGGTAGCTGCACATAGTTGTGTATGTAAGTACTATGGCTATACTGGTATACTGTTGCGTGCCCAAATGTGGCACTGAATGAAAGCCTCTACAGTGTATTAAGTAAAGACTGGATATGAGAAGCAGATGTCTGGAAACCAAGTACACATGGAGTTGTATGTGTGTGTGTGTGTGTGTGTGTGTGTGTGTGTGTGTGTGTCTGTGTGTGTGTGTGTGTGTGTGTGTGTGTGTGTGTGCATGCATGTGAGAGAGAGAGAGAGTGTGCGTGTGTGTATATGTGTGTGTCAGTGTGTATATATGTGTGTGTGAGTGTGTGTGTCTGTGTGTCTGTGTGTGTACGTGCATGTATGTGTGTGTTTAAATGTACTTGACAGTCTCTTTTACTTTGGGGCAGAATTTCAGCAGACTTTGGCCAAATCCCAGGCGAACAGAATGAACTGGAAGAGAAAAGCAGGTGAGTGACCTCACGGGCACGCCAGCCCATGTTGCCTCACCATAAAGACCCCTGCAGCCAATCACAGTGCTCCATTAACAGGGGGTCAGCGTTCGGAGTGTCGCAGGGCCAGTGGCCCCTTACAGTAGCTCTGCATCCTCTACTAGGGGGGAGCACAGAGACACTTCCACTACTCGGACTTTCCAAGAACAGGAGCCCATGATTAGTGTTGCCCTTTTTGTGCTATACTGAAGTTGCACTGACTCTCCTGAGTCCTGCAGACATCTGGGAACATCAAGTC
>CM050218.1:22825000-22902500 GCA_027475355.1 Coilia nasus | reverse complement strand
ACCAAAAAAAAAGGTAGAGGCCTAAAAATGCTGGTTGTGTTTCTGATATCTCTTCTCTGCAGAGTTTGACCGCGTAATGCAAGCCTTGAGTAAGCTCTGTGGTGAGTAAGCTTCCTGGTTTTACGTAAGCAGGGAATGCTGGGAATGTTCCCTTAAAGCTGGGAATGTGCTTCATTCAGAAAGAGAGAGAGAGAGTGTGTGTGTGTATCTTCATGTGTGTGGATGTACGTGTGTCCGTGGGTGTGTGTGCGTGTGAGTGTGTGTGCGCGCGTGTGCACGTGCATGTGTGTGCGTCTGTGTGTATCTTCATGTGTGGGAATGTACGTGTGTATGTCTACATGTCTATTTATGTGTTTCTTCTTATCCCATCTTTGTCACACAGCCCTGTCCGCCGGTGAATTGAGGGTCCAGAGCACCGCTGATGGCTTTAAGCTGTACTGCTCCATGAAGTACTACCTAAGCTACCTCCAGACCAGCTGGCACTTCAAGTGAGTGTGCCCATTTAGGCGTCCCATTTACCCATCCATAGTGCCCATTTACCCATCCCTACATCCCATTTACCCATCCCTAGATCCCACTTACCCATCCCTAGATCCCACTTACCCATCCCTAGATCCCATTTACCCATACCTAGATCCCATTTACCCATACCTAGATCCCACTTACCCATCTCTAGATCCCACTTACCCATCCCTAGATCCCACTTACCCATCCATAGATCCCACTTACCCATCCCTAGATCCCACTTACCCATCCCTAGATCGCATTTACCCATCCATAGATCCCATTTACCCATACCTAGATCCCACTTACCCATCTCTAGATCCCACTTACCCATCCCTAGATCCCACTTACCCATCCATAGATCCCATTTACCCATACCTAGATCCCATTTACCCATCCCTAGATCGCATTTACCCATCCCTAGATCCCATTTACCCATCCCTAGATCCCATTTACCCATGTCTAGATCCCATTTACCATCCCTAGGTCACATTTACCCATTCATAGTGCCCATTTACCCATCCCTAGTGCTCATTTACCCATCCCTAGATCCCATTTACCCATCCCTAGATCATTGACCCACCCTAGTCCCCATTTACCCATCCCTAGACCCCATTTACCCATCCATACATCACATGTACCATTCCTTAGATCACATTTACTACACATTACTAAAATTATTACTGTAAATGTTTTGACTGTATGAATTGGGTCATACAAAAATTGCACATTTCAACAAGCGCAATTATAGATGGCAACCTGGCCCTCCTACTGGGCAGACAGACAGACAGACAGACAGACAGACAGACACACACACACACACACACACACACACACACACACACAGATGGACAGGGTCATTGCAATACTTGGTCAGTCCCCTCCAGGGGACCAGGTAATAAATGCACAAACAAATAGTTGAATAGGTATACTAACAGCTATGAAGAGACATACAATACATTGTGTAAAATATTGTTTGAAATTATGGATAGGATGTAACATTATTGTAGATTGATTGTTTCCTTTCAGTGTAAGTCACTATTTGATGAAAGCCCCTGCTAAATAAAATGTAATGCTTAAATAACATTTTTGTGAGTGCCTAGCGTAGTCACTTCCTGGTGATGACATCTGCTTCAGGAACAGGAGGATTGATCTGGACGAGAGGATGAAGCCTGGAAGCAGCATGCTGAAGCTGTGGATTGAGATCTTCCACCCCACCGAGAGCGATAAGGGCAAGTACGTGCTGGAGATGTTCGACGGCAAGGAGACTCACACGCGTTCACTGGATCTGTCCGGTCGAGGTAATGAGCCACACATGATGGCATATGGCTGATGTCCCCTCAGAGAAACGCTGGCTGGATGATAATTAACATTATAGCCATTAGTGGAGCACTTGCATTCCAAAACATTGATTTTGTTTCTCCTTGTCTGTCTCTCCTTTTCAAGCATTTGATGATGCCCTGTTGGAATACCAGAGACTGAAGTAAAACTGGCTTCTGTGCTTTGCATGTTTGCTGTGGTGCAGCTTATGCTGATGAGTGTGTGGGTGTGTATGTATGTGTGTGTGTGTGTGCGTGTGTGTGTGTGTGTGTGTGTGTGTTGGTGTGGGTGTATGTGTTTGTGTGTGTATGTGTGTTGGTGTGTGTGTGGGGGGGGGGGGGGGGGGGGGGTGTATGTGTTTATGTGTGTGTGTGTTGGTGTGGGTGTATGTGTTTGTGTGTGTGTGTGTGTGTGTGTGTGTGTCAGAGAGTGTGTAAGAGAGAGAGAGAGAGCATGTGTGTGTGTGTGTGTGTGTTTGCACACGAGTGCATGCCCAATTTTTCAACTCTTTCAGGCTAAAATATGCTGTATGTCCTTACTAGCTGACTCTTAATGTGATTTTGCTGGAGCACCATGTAAATGTGCTGTTTTGAGGAATCCCTTTTAATTGTGTGGTTCGTTTCGTCCCCCAGGCAAGTTGCAGTGGCAGAGAGAAGTAAGGCCTGATTTATGTAATGTGTGCAATCATTCTGCTTCTTATATAATGTGTGATGTGGAGCAGCTAAATTGGAGCGGTGCAGATGTCTAATGTAATCCTGTTTAATTCCCCTCTCACAGACCGCGCCCGCGTAACCAAGGGCTTGCCTGACGTGGTGGCTATCATGGAGAGAAAGGTGTAATATGAAATTAAACGAACCGTTTCATGTCTACAGGGGACAGTTCTTGCGCTTTTGGGAACGAGAAGTTCAAGTATGACATGGATTACATCCATTTAAAAGCAGAAAAAGGAGTGGAAACTGGCAGCGTACAGAACATTAAATACTTTCTTTGAACTCGGGTGCTAGAGCGTTGACTTGAGAAACTTCACTACACGTGAGGAGCTTAAAGTATCAGCAGTGCTGGCAGATATTGCTTGTTTATGTTTGTGTTTATATTTAAATTTCTTAGCAGACACTTCTGTCCAACACAAGTGATTTTATATTTGAACCAAGCAATGAATAAAACATGTGGTGAAGTAACTCATCACAACTGTAAGTGCTTTCTGAGAAACTTCACACACTTATCAGTGAGTCACTGAGTCTGAATAGCATACCATTTTATAAAATAATGGACATTATTCAGTTCTTTGAGAACATACATTAAGTGAACATTTGAATAGGTGTTGTGTTTACAAACCACTTAAAATCTCTGATAGTATCTTTACGACCACTTCTAGAATATAAGGATCATATTTTGCAGACACACAGTCTGTATAGCATGTCCGGCAGGAGGAAGATTAACATTTATTGCGCATTAGCTCATATCTCCGTATTTGCTGACCCTTATTTATGTTTTCTCTCTTCCCAAAGTCCTTGTGTCTCACCTGCTTCTGCGATGGAGACCCGGCACCAGAGATGTTCTGGCTGAAGAACGACCGAGAGGTGGTGACCCGAGACCAGTACCACATCGCCAAGGAGCACAAGTGCTCCACCCTTACCATCAGCACGGTGACCATGGAAGACTCTGGCAATTACAGCGTCTTTGTGCGCAACCAGCATGGCAGTGAGACGGTGAATGTGACCGTGAGTGTGTACAAGCGCGGAGAGCAGCCCCCAGCTGACGCAGTGGAGTTGTAATGTCTCTCAAGACATTGGGTTCCAATATGGGGGTTGTTTGCTCATTTGGTAGTTGAGAAATTATATTAGAAATCAGATTTGCCACTTTCGGCATTATGTTGCATCACTGCATGTTTGAGTGTTACGGAGCACTGGCTATTGTCAGCAACCACAACAGCAAAAATAACAACAACAATATTAATAATAATAAATATTTTTCATTATAATAAGGACAAACAGTAAGACAACATTTGCCAGTTTATTGGCCATGAAAAAGTACAGAAGGCACAATATCTGTTTACTTTTAAGAAATTACATCTCCTGATCTTTAAATCCAAGACAAGCTATCGTGGAAAAATCTTGATTAAATCTTTCCAGATAGGCCCACTAATACAGTAGAGTCATAGCCAGAGGAGTACAATAATTAATTAAATGAGTGGGAAATCAAAAGAACATACTGTTATATATGTCTGGAATGTGTAAAATGATAAAAGGCCCACATGCGTACGCTAATTAGTTTTGCTCTAATTCAAAAATCCAATTACACCGTGATTGATATTTCATTATGCCTGTCATGTCAGCCATATAATTTAGACCATTATGCAGGGGGGTCTGACACATATGAACACGCTTCTTTAAGTTACCATACGCACAGCGGCCTGTGAAATTGGCCACAAATTTAATCATCCATGGAGGTGTCGCTTTGTCACAGCCTTTTTTTCTCTCCCACCATTTTTTCTTATATGGTGCTAATAAAGTGCTTTCAACAGATTCACACCCTGATTCTGTCTTTCTATGTCTCTCTCCTTCGAATATATACGTGCTACAGCATTTCATAACTGTGTGTGAGCTAGTCATACTTTATGTACATTTGTATTTATTATGCAACCCTGCATATTCTGTGCAAATGAAAACGCAAACAGTCCTCTGTGTCATTCACCCATGTGTCGTATTAACCATTGATTTTCAGACCTAGTAACCTTAAGTTTGAGGTAAGTTTCTCTAGTGTGAAATGTTTTCCCCTGAGGGAAAAATCACTAAAGCACAGCACTGAGGCAGAGCTACTGACATAAACGGTCCTGACTGTGTGTGGACCTCACTTGTATTGCTGGACCTGCAGCAGCATGCAACACACATTCTCGCTGAGCCACCTGGATATTTTTCCAACTCTCTGTGAGACAATGGGATTTCAGGAGTAGGCAAATGCCCAGAGGGTTCGGGAATCACTCCTTTGTTAACTGGTTTAAAAATTAATTGTATGTAATAACAATTAATAATTAATTAAAAGGGCTTCATAGTCCATTGCGATAACACCTCTTTATGGGAACTACAGCTATGCAGTGCGTGTGTTGGAGGAGAGGGTTGGGGAGTGGGGTCAGGCGGTACACAGGGTTGTTCAAACAGTGGGCATCTCCTCAGAGTCTGAGTGTTAATGATTAGATGCACGTTAGCAGGTACACCCAGCTGGTATAAGTACACAGCCTGTGGTCCATGTCTTCTTCACATTGTGCCGAGCTTCACACAGCTGCCTCAGGCTCTGACCCATTTGGTGAAGAGGGAAACCCACGGGAGAAGACAACAGCAATCCAACATGGCCTTCAGCGGAACGTGGCAAGTGTACGTGCAGGAAAACTATGAGGACTTCCTCAGAGCCATCTGTAAGTTCTTTGAATACTGTGCGGTGCTATCATACATAGGTACACACACACACACACCCACACAAACACCCAAACCATCCACCATGGGTACAAGTATTATGATACCAAAGCAAACCAATCAATGGTCAGCCAAGCACCAGAACATATATGTGCTTACCACTGCACACCACCTATTATCTGGTAACTGGTATGCAAGTGCATATAATGCAGAATAGATAAATAGATATCTATGGTCTGGCTGAAAAGTGGTTGGCTCAAAGCAATGCATTCTGGACTTGAAATAGTGACGTTGTTGGACCGAACATCACCGTACCACACCATACCCACCCATGTACACTGACGTTCGGATGAGATTGTCCAAAAAAAATCACTATTTCAAGACCAAAATGCATTGCTTTAGGTCAGCCAGTGGCCAGCCAGCTTGTTTCAAACAAGTCCACTGTCTTTCTTTGTCCTATTCCTGCATATGTGACATCAGTGACACCTATTGGTTACAGCTCCATGTCCCATGAGGAATCTTGAGTAGCTCCCTCTAATAAGTGATTTCCCCCACTTTAGCTCTCCCTGAGGATGTCATCAAAATGGCCAAGGACATCAAGCCTACCACTGAGATCAAGCAGACTGGCAACGACTTTGTCATCACCTCCAAGACCCCTCACCAGTCTGTCACCAACTCCTTCACCATTGGCAAAGAAGCCGACATCACCACCATGGACGGGAAGAAGCTCAAGGTAGCTATTCTATATATTATACTAAGAGAACTATATAATAAGGCTCTAATTTTCATTTCAAAGCTATAGAATGAGAGTCACAGTTTTATTTTAAGCATCATACTGATAGTTATTCATTGTAATCACACTGATAATGTGTATAGATCATAGGACACACATACACACACATAACAAATCCAAATGAAATGGCAAGAGAAATGTCGAATGTGAAGTTAATTTTAGCTTGTCTCTTTTTCTGTCACTTACTGTTTTTTTCTCCTTGTTGCTGCAGTGCACTGTCCAGCTGCAGGGAGGAAAACTGGTCTGCAAGACAGACAAGTTCTCTCATGTCCAGGAGATTGTAGGGGGAGAGATGGTAGAGGTCAGTTTTGAGTCACTTTTGAAAATTGTTGAATTTAATTTTAAACATAATCAGTGTTCAACAATGGCAATGGCAACAACTTGAAATATTTGCATTACATTATGTTATTTGAATTCTCACATCCATCATTTTCTGTCCTCTGCAGACCATGACGGTAGGAGGCGTATCCATGGTCAGAAAGAGCAAGAAAGTATGAAGATTTTAACACAAGGAGATATTTAAATAAATTTTGTCATACCACACAAAAAAATGTATGAACTGGCATTCATTTAATGCAAGTACAGTTGATGGTAATACGTGGTGTAACAAATGTTCCCCTGGTCAGGATTTCACACGTTCTCCTATTCTGCCATAATTTACTGTCATAATTAACTGATAAACATTAAGATTACATTTAAAGCAAACAAAAAATATATGTTTGGATATGTTCCAAAGATAGCATTACAGCCAAGAGGCGTGGTTTTAGTTTTACAAAGGTTTGATCCAATGACTGTATATTCATGTATACAGTCAATAGTTTGATCCAATGGTTTGCTCTGATCAAGTGACGTAATGGTATACTTCAGTCTGCGCATGCGGTTGAGGCACAACTGAACACTGGCGACGTGTGCTAGGCTGGTGCTTCGTGCCTGTCCCTCGCTTCCCCGAATTCGAAAGCGGATTAACAAATAAAAAAAATGGCCAGATACCTAAGGCCACCAAACACCTCTCTCTTCATTAGGAATATTTCCGACGAATCCAGGTAAGATATCTTAAAACGATTAAGCTACATTCACCTTGAACACCACACTAAAACGTTCAAAGCGCGGCTAGTTTGCACACCTGTGCAGATTGGCCCTCCATTAGAGACCTCCATGTTAGCACATACACGAGTCAGACCTTATGTGGATAATTTTCTTCACGTCGACACCAACTGTAAATATCAAGTCAGATTGTTGCAGTGACTTAAAATGATTAAATGTTGTTGTTTTAAAATCGGAATATGAGGCGTATGTTCACACCAAATCGAAATTTCGTCCTAGCGTTAACTTGGCTAGTTACTAAAGGTATGCTATGGTGTCTGCTAGGATATCTAGCTAGCGGTAGCGTGCTAATTTGTCAGTTAAGGTTTGTTTACAATATGGCAAGCTTGCCTTCATACAAATATTAAAATTACCAAAATGTAGAACTAAACACCATTACGAGATATTCGCACTGGCCAGTAAGTAGTAGTTGCAAGCCATGTTTGCTAAAAGGCTAGCCCTGAACATAAACATACACTGCCCTGAGTTCCATGGCAACCCTTGAATGGTCATGGAGGCTCGTTTAGGCGCTATTCTTATTTAGCTAAAGTATCATGCATGATGCAGCTCTATTTACACAGCGGTACAAACAAGCGACTAATGTTTGCTACTCTCCCTAAATTCACTGGCAGACTGACGTTGTTGCCTGTATTTGGCAAGGTGGAGGTACTCCTGCACCCTAAAAATAGAACAGACGGACATGTCGCCTACGCAAATAGTCGGTGGGTTGGTCAGGAGCGCTTAAAGTTTTGTCCAGCTTAGTCTGACCAACATGCCTTCCCAAATATTGTTACTATTTTTATCCTGTATCAAATTTCATCTCCACGTAATCTTTCAAGCCAGCTTGGCTGAATAGTCCTACCTTTTCCCTGAGAACTTCGTCGGACTTACACAACAAACCTTTTTGAAAAACCCAACATATCTGTGTCCTTGGTGTTTGTTAATGTGTGATTTGTGTGGAATCTAACGTGTTTACAGGTTGTTGGGGTCCAACTCAACTGGTAAAGTTTACAGAAACTGGCTTAGGGGTATTATATGTTTTAGCCAGTTAAGTGAATGTCCTGTTATTTCACGGTGCTTTAGGCCAGAGGATTTGCGTCGTGAGTTTGGTCGGTATGGGCCTATTGTAGATGTCTACATTCCTGTTGACTTCTATACTCGCCGAGCAAGAGGATTTGCATACATTCAATATCCTTTGTAGCCTCTGAAGCCCTCAGTGTGATTCCTGAATTCTGCATGAAAAGGTGGATTGCTCTTTTGTATTGTTTGTGGGTGGGCGTGGCTGTGGCTGTGGGTACAATGAGCTAAACATTAATGGTGAGAGGGGGGAACGATGACAAGTTTTGCTCTTCATCTGATGTATGGAGACAAGCTCACTGAGATCATTTATACATGCATTTTGGCAATGGCTCCTAACTGCAATTTCTTCTGTTGTTGCCTCAGAAAATGTAAAGACATACAGTTCTGGAGACCCTCCCAACAAAGATCATGTAAAGGCCGGTGTAGAGTAGATTCAAGCCCCAAAGAGAGACCATAAGGATTCAGGCGTCAAGAAGTAGAAGGGAAAAGATGAAAGAGAAAAGTTAAAGCTTGAAGATTCAAAGAGGAACAAAAAGAGGGGACCAGAGTTGGGCGTCAAGGCTTCGATATGTTCCAAAGAGAGAAAAAGAACAGAAATAATGGGGAGAAAGACAAGCAGGAAACACAAGGCCCTTCTTCCCAAGGTCCTCTTGGAAGCACGTAAACAGCATAAAGGTCAAGCTCAAGGTCAAAGGTCAAGCATATTAAAGGTAACAAGTCTTAATTTTTGTATCCTACCCAAGCTAGAGCGAATGCATTCACATCAAATACAAAAAAAAACACACACACACAACTTGTCCCTTTTCCCATATTAAAATGTGTTTTAAATATAATTGTAAAGAGGCTGATTTTTATCTGAAACTTTGAAAATCACAGAAGTCAAAAAAAAATCAATGTATAACAATAAATACTTTCCTGCCATTGCTGTAATGAGCCTTTAGTAGAAGTACTAGTTTTGTCTGTACTGAAGCCTCTGTCAATCTCGTCACCTGGCCATTTGTTATGCTGGTGACATTGACTGCTGTATACAATGAATGACAGTAAAACTAAAGTACTTATTCAAGATGGTAGTCCCCCCCGCCCTGGCAACCCACCCCCACTCCCCCTTCCCTAACCATTGCAGCAAACCTTTTGTCCAAATGCAAAACCTTAACCCCAGCAGCAAGTTTGAAGACGTACGCGATGCCGAAGATGCCCTGCACAACCTGGACCGCAAATGGGTTTGTGGCCGCCAGATCGAGATCCAGTTTGCCCAAGGAGATCGCAAGAGTGAGTCCTTGCAAAACATGAATTCAGTCATTGAGCAGAAACTCACTTGCTGTTTTAGACACATTTCCTTTGCTTTACCATTGCAACAATGCCCATGTGGTCTTTTGTAAGCTTCTCAGTTATTGCATTTCTCCAAAAGTTGAGCGTTAGACCACAAATTGAGCATGTCATGCATGGAGAGTTGTGTAAAACATCTGCCTTTGTCTTACCCACACCACTTTTGCCCACGCAGCCCCCAATCAGATGAAGTCGAAGGAGCGACGCTCCCCTCGCAGCTTCTCGCGCTACGACGACTCCGATCGCGACAGCCGCCGCAGACGCTCGCGCAGCCGCAGCTACGAGCGCCGGCGATCCCGCAGTCCCTCGTACGAGCGCAGACCTCGCCGCTCCGAGAGCCCCAGAGAGTAAGGGCGCCACACCCACTCCCCACCCTCCGTCCTCATGCTGGAAAGGGCCCTGGCCTCAACTCACAACAACACACAATAACATTTTCATATAACACATTTATATAGCGCTTTTTAAGAGATCCAAAGCCCTTTACAGTGAAGGGGGATGTCACTGTCCACCATCACAACCACCAGTGTGTAGCACCCACCTGGGTGATGACGAAGCCCCAGAACCAGAGCCACAAAGCACCAGAACACTCAGCACACACCAGCTAGAGGTGGTGAAGGTGGAATGGAAGGGAGGAAGTTAAATGAGCCAAATTATAGTGATGCCTTATTAGAATGATTATTAGGGGGGCAGATGGAATGAGCCAGATTGGGTATTTAGCCAGGACACCAGGGAATCCCTTAGGATAAGTTTGTCTAATTTATTAAAAAAAAAAAACATGCAGCTTTCCTTTAGCAACACTTGTGTGATTCAAGCCAAGTTCCTCATGAAAAAAAGTATTGCTCAACATACCAGTTATTTAACCTGTTGCCTGCCAAATGCAGCGCATATTCATTTTTATGATTTTATGATCTTGGGCAAACTCTTCAAATCTTAGGAGTGCATGACATTATCTTGAAGTGGTAAACTGTTGAGTGTGATGCATGCCCTAATATTTCTTTTTTTTTCCCTGTTGCAGTTCCCGCTCGTATGGAAGGCACAGACGCAGCAGAAGCCACGAGAATGATAGGTATGTCCTGCAGCCGTTAGTAGAGCAGCTCACACACACAAACACAAATTTACACACCCACACACACACATTTACACACTTACCCACTTACCTTTTTCTCCCGGTGGCACCCAGCTGTCGGGGTGGTTGTAAAACTGTCAAAGGCTCTGAGGATTTGTGAAGGCCTTTATCACTAGACCAGTCAGTCTGTTTCACAGCCCTCTTCACCCCAAGGCGCCTTCTGTGCACTTTCCCCAGTGCTCTGTTGACTCGCGTCGACCCTTTTGCTCAACGAGTGTCAACCGCGTGAATAGCCGTCTGTTTTTGGAGGGGGTGGGGGGTTGGCTTGGTCTCCCCCTAAGCTTAGCCCTGTGTCGCCTCAAGGGTCGTTCCTTTGCCACAGGAACCACAATTAGGTCCACAGCCGAGTGGACATTAGTCCGTGTGAGGGGGATTGATTGAAAATTGAGTTTTCTTACGGGATAGTAGTTGTCTGCATATGTTTGCAGTTGTAATGGGATTGTTTGCTATATTTATATTATATTTATATTGTTTGCCTTCCGTCCAGCTTATCTGCAAGTGGTCTCGCTGTCGTGCTGTTGTCTGTCACAATACCACTCATTTCTTACATCTTTTAAAGCCCTTTGATTTAATTCTCCATTACAACATGATAACCGAAAAACCATTTTTGTCTTGTGTTCTTTTTTCACAAACTGATGTATGATAATGAGAGCTGTGTAAATAAAGAATATTATTAGTAGTAGTAGTAGCAGAAGCAAGTCTGTTATCGGCACAGTGCTTTTTGTTAGCCATTTCTGTTGCTGTTCCACTTGAGGCATTACCCGGTGAAAAAGAAGGTATCTGTAAAATTAGTCGAATTTGAGCTTCTGTAAACCTTTAATTTCAGTAAGTGAACTTATTTATTTTAAAGGGCATGTTGCAGGTTAACCACCACTGTCAATTAGTAGGTACTTAAAGCACTCAAGATATGTATACCATTTAAAAAATGTCTCCAAAATCTGTTTAAGACCATTTATTGTCCTTTTTGTTTTTTAACGACTTTGGTGATGACGTCACATTGGGGACTTGAGAAGATAGCCTCAGCAGAGAAAGGTTCTAATCTATACGATCTTTGCTAGAAGTGCCACTAGCTGGGATGAGGAAGAGGTTGCAAGAACCATAAATAGTATTTACGCAGCCACACAGTTTTGAACCTGTTAGACGTGAGTGTCTAAATGAGCAATTGCCAAAAACTGATGGTCATCAAAGCCAATTCAGTTCGTGGTCGGAGAATGAGTGGAGAGTTGGTGAAGCCTCCTGGTGAGTTGCTATCATTTAGCAACGCAGCAATGAACGCTGGACCTAGTGTACGATCAGCAGTGCATACAATAAAATGTTTTACTGAGTGAGTAACAAGTTGTCTTAATATTTAGTGACAGTGGTTATGTTGCCTACTAGCTCCAACATCTTCATCTAGTAGAGTTTAGCTAAATGTTGCAAACTTTGCCGCCGCCGAATAGGCTGTTCATATCTTCACAATGTTTCTTCAGTATGATTAATTTCGTAAGGCAAGACAAGTTTATCTATATAGCACATGTTTCATACACTCCTCCTCACTATCATCAACAACGAGAGATTAAGCGTCCGTGTTGCTGTGTTTCACGTTTTGTGTGGGCGGTGCTGCCCCATGCAAACTGCTGTGGAAAGCTTGTGTTGTAGGAAAGTGAGTGCGTTTTGATCGCTGGTTGAGATTCATGGACCCTGTGATCTAACCCTGTTAGATTTGTGTTTTTACAGTCAGAATAAATTCAATAGTTGACCATTTTATATGAATCCTACCAACCCACCTGCCTATAAAAATGTGCGTTTAGCTATCTGGCTAACTATTTATACTATGCTATCTAGCGGTCTCCTATCACCCTCCCTCTCTCTATATAAATATGTACCAGTCTATCTAGGCTATCTGTATATCTATCTACATATATATGTGTATATATATATATATATATATATATATATATATATATATATATATATATATATATATATATATATATATATATATGGATTGTATGTATTGTATATGGATCGTATGTATCTATCTACTGCTGCTAAACACGCTGGCTTGTCTCTTGCTCTCGTGTGTCTCTATGGCTTTCGGTCTGTCATCTACAGGTCGTCTCCCCAACGTGACGTCACGGAATGTTTTGAGGGGCTGCGCATTGCAACACTTTTTCGTATTATATTCTGTTTTGTGATACCCATCAAAATCAAATACAATGGATAACAGTTTAAATGTGTATTATCAACAAGAAAGTGGTGTTAATTTGTTACTTATTGAACCCTGCAACATGCCCTTTAAGTTGATTTTTCTAAGAACTCGGCTGATAATAGATTTGCTTACGCTAGTAGTAGCTTTTCAGCCGTTCTGTTTTACTCAGCTATGTCTTCTGATTGGCTGTCTGCAGGTACAGGCCCCCCCAGCGAGAACACCACCGAACGCACCGCGGAGGTGCAGCCTCTCGGAGCCGTTCTCCGTCCCACTCTCCCTCCCCAGACAGGATGAAGGCCAAGGCCCGCCGCTCCCACTCCCCATCCAAGTCCCCGAGCCCGGCGGCCGAAGACTTCCACCAGACCTCCGGATCGCGCGAGTCCCAGAAGGAGCCGCACGTGCGCTCCCCGTCTCGCTCTTGCTCGCGCTCCCCGTCCCGCTCCAGGTCCCGCTCTCGCTCCTGGGCTGGCCGCAAATCAGGGGGGCACTAAGACCCAGTCGTGTTGTCCCCTCCTCCGTCACCACCCAACAACCCACCCCATCCCACCAAGGACACCTCTGCTTTACCATTCTCCTACAACCAACATCACTAATTACACACATTTCATTTTCAGATGTTATACAGAGTGACCCTAGGCATTCTACATCTTTAGTTAATGAGATGAGATCAGAAGGTTTATTTCTGAGAAAACAGGATGTAAAGTTGCTAGAGAGACATTATTTTTGACACTTTTGTTTTTCTTTTTTAAAATAAAAAAAAATAAAAAACTAAAGCTTTTATTGCCTCTGTGGCAAATTTGAGACTGTAACATTTGGTACATCAGTTACATTTGGAGGAAACTATTTCAAGCTGAATTTTCTGTAATTCTTCCAGGTATTCAGAAAAATTTAAATGGCAAAGTCTGGGTCGGTCTTTTGTATTATAATTGGGAACTAAAGTTAGTGCCGAACCTAGCCATGTATGGCATGACCATTTGGTGGGCAATTCTTTGTAAGGTTTTGTAAGGTACATAGTTCTATACGCGCTATTATGTATTAGCTGTAAAGGCTCTCTTCCTCATTTTGCAATACATGTTAAGCTCGAATGCCCATTTCAAAAACAAGTTTTTTTTTCTGATGTCATTATTTTTCACTTTCATTTTGTTATGTCTACATATACCATTTTTGATCTGTCAGGAACGATATATATTTTTTGGAAAGTTGTACAAGAAGGAAGTTTGTTCCATCTATGTTTCTTACTTTGTTTCATATGTCAATAAAGAGATTTTTTTTTCTAGGTCTGTGTGACATTCTTGCAAGTTATGCAATATGCAAAACACAGCCTGGGCGATGACTGCAGATGGTATTGTGTAGACATATTCCCAGGGGCAGAACTGTCTGTGCAAGAGAATAAATTAAGCCAACTACATGAACAGTAATATGTGTTTGGAATATGGTTACCTACCTAGAAATACATAATTTAAGGCATAATTTGTTTCATCATGGGAAGCAAATATAAATGCAACCATTATTCCCATCATCTGACCATGCAGACTTAGAAGTTTTGTGTTCTGGGAAAAACATGAAAATGTGAAAACGCCGGCTGTCCAAGCGCAAAATTGTCAAAATACAGTGGCTGGCAGCAGGCCTGCCAATAGTGGCAGACAAACTGGTCTCTTGTCCCGTGCCCTGGGAAATGGGGGGCCCAGAACTAGTCCCTCCTTACATTATGGAGGAGGGGGCCCATCAGATTATCTTGTCCCAGGCCCAGCCAAGACTGTCAGCGGGCCTGACTGGCAGTTTTACTAGGCCAGAGGGGCTAACCCAGAGAAGTTAACTCTACCAGTAGAAGAGGCTTCTGGTGTTAGTCTCCTAGCAAAGCAAAGACAAAGAGCTCCTCTATAAGCAGAGGTGGACAAACCGGATTGAGAAAGTAAAAGTCCTGCCATATATTCCTTCTGCCTGCGCTCTCAACACAGGTGACTTCACTAACTAGCCCATCTACCTGGCTGAAGAGTGGTGCTAATTAGGATCAGCTGGTTTGGCTGGAACAAATATGTGGCAGGACTTTTACTTTCTGAACCCGGGATGTCCACCTCTGTCTATAAGGTTTAGCACTTGCCATTAGTTAACATACCACGGTTAGTTACTAAACCTGCTTTCTAGAATACTTCCCAGCTGTGCAACTATACCAAGATCTACGTCTAATTTGGGTAAGTTACCAGTTATAAACAAGAACTCCTGTGTTTGAAATGATGCGTGTCAGCTCTATAGGCAACTAGAGAAATACAAATGCAGGAGCTGAATGAGAAACTGGAATAATATGTAAGGGTTTTGGGCTAATTAATGCAAAGACTGTTGACTCATCACATCATAATTAGTTCAGGTAACCATAGGCCCAAAAAGCTGGATTCATGTTCATCCACATTGGGGCCTGACTAACTTTACAAAATAATCATTGTGCACCTCAGAATAACAAGTGATACAATGTACCACACGCGATGTGCCATTTGCTTAGTGTTCTCCACATAGGAGCCTTCACAATCTTGATGGCCTCAATGTGTGTGTACATCTACTAAGCAAGGCTTGGGTGAGGCCCTGAAAGTGTAGCAACTAAATTCCAGAGCACCTACGCAATGGAACAAGACAGCCAGGTCACTAGTGCCTGCTTACAATGTGGCAACAAACAGCATTGTAAGATTGTTTTACTAAGGTGTATAACTGTCTGATATGGATAACGTCAGTCTGTGCTTTAAGTAAGATGTTACTATTGCTGCATATAATCTTAGCCTACTGGCAAGTGTTACTAGCCATCTTTAGCTACTAGAAAACACAACAGGAAACAGCAACCATAAAATCACAGACAAAAGTTTAGGGGGGAAAGGGAATAGGTTTATTTAATTTTTTTTTTTTTTCAAATTTAACCAAATTTAAAATAGTGCTTTATTTAGTTTTTTTTTTTCTTGTTCATCAAATTCAGTTGGCCATTTTTTTTTCAATTCATACGGTGAAGACAACGTTGGGGACAAAATTCAAAGCCAATTGGAAACGGGAAACCCTTCATCAGAGTTGCCAATTTGGAAGAAAGACATTACATGTATGAACCTTCTTTGGGACATGGGGTTCGAAGGCCAAAACATTAAAAAAAAAAAAAAAAGACTGAAAAATAAAACCAAAACCAACAAAATAAGAGGTCGGTTACCAGCCAGCGGAAGAATGGTTGGTATCCAAGCTTGATTCAGTCAAGAACAATGATTGTGAAAACAAGGCATCACGTGAAATAGTTCACAGGGGGACAAAATGATAGCAACAACTTTTGATAGATGAAGTCTACACAATTGTGGTTTCAAATTAACAGTCAGTCATCGACAATTCAACTAAAAAGGTTTCCAGGTGTACAAACAAAAAATTCATACATGTAAATGCTTTCTGGGGTCAATTTGTTTTAAACAAGGTTTGAACTTAAAGCTTATTTTTCACCCTACACTGTTCATAATACAAAATTAAAAAAATAATAAAAACATGTGCAAGATCACTGGCAATGTATGACAGTGCAGGGGTATTGACACGTGCTTTAGGCAAGCGTTTTCTTTTTAACTTTTTTTTTAACAAAAATATTCTTCAGCATTTTTAAACTGAGCCACGGCCTTCCGCGTGACTCTTACATTCAGTGTTATTACTAAAAATACTTTATCAGCAGGTTAAAATGATCCTGCATAAATGTACATATGCTACACTTTTATACATTTCATTATTTACATGGCTCTTACTATAACATATCTGACAACCTCCAATTGCTTCGTTTTGTCATCTTTAAGATGGCCATTAAACTTTTCCCGTTCTGCAAAGAGATGGATGACCTCATCCAAATGTTTGCCTCACGAAAACAGTCACGCACACTCACACACATACACACACACACACACACAAACACATGCACTCTTAAAAGACAGCAGATATCATACCCACTGCCGTGACAGGCCATTGCAGGCCTGTAACTAAGACACAGTATACAACAGCAGTGCAACACAGAAGTCAGGGGGCATGGGGGGGCAGTGAGAACCTCCTTGGGATATTGCTCACCAGTGTGACCTTTAGTATTCTACATGTAAACATACCCACAATCCTTTGTCTCATGCCTTCTTGTGCCAGGTCCTACCCTCTACCCCATCTACCTGACAAACTTCCTTCCTCCATGGCTGAAGCTTAAAAGTCTCCACTAGGAAAAAAAAACAAAAACAAAAAGACCAACAGGACAGATCGTCGGGGCAGACCCAATACCTGTCCTCTTCCGCGTGGCCGCTGTGTGGAGACTCTGAAGCAGCATAGAGGAGGATAAGAGGGAGAAGAGAGGTAACTGCACATTGATTGCCATTCAATAAAGAGGAGACACAGGATGAGAGCAGGTCCCAAGGCAAGCTGCCAAGATGTGGCCTATATGGCACTTGTGACCACACCCATGAGGCAGGGGGGATGGAGAAAACAAAGCTGGAATTAATGCAAATGCTTTGGTTTACCCAAAAACAAAAAAACACTACTGACCACTACAGCATACAACTACTGCACAAAAGAAGAATCGGATACAAAAGAAAACTGCCTACTGTGTAAGCTGCTGCAGACCTTGTACAGTCCCAACTCCCATAGTGCTCAGCGCACAGCGCTTGTTAAGTTTTAAAAACAAAACAAAAAGGAGAAAACAAAAAGCTAAATTACAGGAGTTCTTGGCAGTGTACAAGGTCAGTATGCCATGGTCTCATCTTCATGTTGTTTTGAGGATGTGTTCACATGTGCCTTGCACTCATCGCTAAAGCTAAATCTCTCCATACTCGCTGAGCTCACACCTACCCGCAGAACGAAAGTGGCTTCAACTTCCCAGTATATCAGCAAGAGTTGAAATGAAAAACACTTGAGGCGTTTCACTAGAATGGAACTAAAAAAAGAATGCTCATGTGCTTTAGCACCGAGGTCTGTATGTAAAGACCTAAATCAAACACCTCATGTTTTAAGTTTGACGAGCTAAAGGGTGTAAAAGGAACAGCTGTCTTCAATGGAATTGAACTGTGAAGTGTGACAGTTTGTGCACTGGGCTTCCTTAAAAAAAGGAAGAACGGTGAAGAAAATAAACTGCTCGAGTAGAGTGAAAACATCTAACGGCCAACGTAAAAAGAACAAAACAAAGAAATAGAGCTAACAAAAGGGGATATCCAGTTCATCGTTCATCACAGAAACAGACCCCATTTGGACCCTCTCCACCCTCTCTTGCAAGACTGCAGTGCTGCAACACCTCAGTTTGGGTTGGCTTTAAAAAATTAAATTTAAAAGGGCGAAAGGCAGCTCACAAACACACGTCTGATGAAATGCCGGTTGCCCCGCAAATACCTTTGATCTAAAAATGAGTCTAAAAATGCATTACAATGCTGCTAGTGTTGCAGGAGGGGTAGAGGGACCCAAATGGAGCCTTAAGATTGGTATCTGAGCAAGGGCTGGGGGGTTGAGGGGTGGAGGGTGGGGCAGTCCACTTAGGCCTGAACCTTAAGGAGGCTCTTCAGCTGGAAGGCCATAACCTCGCGCCGGTCACAGGGGCCAGCCATGGGCAGGGATACCCAGTGGCTGGGGGGCTTGGGCAGAACACTGGGGGAGGGCGGCTCGCTGAACTTTGCCCCGGCGTAGTTCTGGTTGCACTGAGACGCCAGCAGAGTGTTCAGGTGGGACATGGCGCCCTCCAAGTTCTGGTCGTGGGTGGTGGCAAATCGGACAGTGGCATTCTTCTTCTCTGCTGACGCGGCCTGCCGCGTTTCGGGAGACCAGGGGTAGCCAGTGCCCTTCTCCACCCTGCGGTGGCTGTGGTGGTGGGGCCCACCCGGGGAGCCGGACGGCGTTACCATGGGCACACCATTTTGATCGCGGCTCCGCTGCTTGCCCCGGCCGAGCTGGTGGTTCTTCTTAGGCATGGGGCGCTCTGGGTGGGCCACTGGAATGTTGTACCTCTCGCCGCCTCCCATCTCTTAATCTATGTCACCTGGAAAATTTAGTGCAAAGGGAGAGAAAACGGTTAGTAAATGGTGCATTTAATTCACAGTTCCTTGCTACTGCACGTCTACAGTTCATTAACTCGTCTGCAAAACGACCAAGTGTGCTATTGCCCTTGGCATGTACTGATATGGAGATATGACTTTGGATTAAAAAAAAAAAGCCTTTATCGCGCCAGGCTAAAAACCCTAACTAACATCAAACATAAAACTACCATGTGTGCACGCACCACTGCCCCGCTGAACTTTGATACACAAGTCGCTGTTATTGCAGTCGGTCGACAACAAAGAACTGCCTACGTGCAAACCAGCCGGTGGCGTCACTAAACAGCCCGTCTACCATCCCCCACTTGCTTGCTAGCACAGACTTACCTCTTTGTTGTCAGAGAGTCGAGTACGTGGATATTTTCAATTCTTAACTTCTCTTCACCAACTGGGCTCCAGGTCCTCGAAGTAGTAAGAAATCTACTTCTCGCTGCACATTTATGTCCAGCAAGATCTGACGTTTTCATGTGCCAATGAGCGGTGTTTTGTCGTGTAGCCGAGCTGAACATCAATTCACATCGGCGCACGGTGCTCTCAAAAGTCGACAAACTGCGGGGAACATTTGGTTGCCGTTAATAATTGATATTACACAAACGAAAAATAACGCAAACATAAATATGCAAAATAACGCAAACATGTTTAATCGGTTAACAACTTTCACCTCAGTCCCAACTGTTTACGTTAAGTGAGCTTTGTTGACCAACTAAACCACGAGATTAATACAACGAAATCAAGACTGCATCTTACAGGAAAATAACCACGTTGAAGAGTGTCTCAACAAAATCACTCGATTTGTTTCAATGAAACCCGTTTTGTGGCGATTACGTAAAAGAGTTAAGGTAGCCATCGGTAGCTTGTCCGCTAACTTAACCTGAGGGCTGCGCCTCTAGAAGGCTACGCAGAAAATGTGTTCGACAGAAATACCATTGTATATTGACCTGTACTGGCAAATACTTAATTCACGTGTTAAAGAACCGTGTATACTTATGGAAACAAATATTATCTTTGAAATTATATCAATTAGGTCACATTTTTCTGGCTACAGACCAAAACAAAGAACTCAACTCAACATGGCGTCCACAACATCGAACGAAACCAAGAATATCGAAAGGTAATCTTACCGACTTCCTCAGGCTTTGATGGTAAAAGCCTTTCGTCAAAAACGTTTAAAACCCACTGCTTGGTAGCTCTGGGTGAAGAAAATGTTGTTGATATGTCAACAAGTTGGAAACCCACGAACGCTTTCAAGCGAGATGGTTCCTGCGACACTTCCTTCTCCGTCTCCGTCTGAATTGCAACAAAATGGCATCCCTATCAATCCTATGTAGTTCGCTCTTGTTCGTTTTGGACCAATCATGCAACAACAGAAGACGAAAGAAGCCAATCGGAGAAGAGAAAGAACTTAACAACGCCTGTTGCCAGCTGCCTAAGAACTGACGTCACATTCATATGTGCGAGAGAAAAAAAGAAAACATCTTTCCGTTCCTTTTTTGAGCACACGGAAATTCCACAAACTGCTGAAATACACGCCTACTTCGAGTTCAAAAATGATCACTTCACTTGGCCATACATATGATTAACATTTACACATATATATACATCATAGGTAGGTTCTATAATTATTATTTTACAGCTTTCCAAAATCATGTCTGTAGCCTTCCTTCTGAATGGATAGCTAAAGACTTTCTTCATTCTTTAGAAGGACTTTGGTATGGCCAACTTAGGCTACAACCTTTGTGAATGTTGTCTTTCCATCAGTATTAAGACAACTTTGTGGTTTAGGCCTAATCTGCTTTCTAAGGATTTTAAAAAGTGAATAGGATAGGCCTATATCTGTCATTAAACTCTTTATGTGACTTATTAATAGTTTCATAGGCTCTGATGATATCCTGAGCCTACAATTTTAATCAGTAGCCTACTGCCAAAGTCATGAAAAAGTGAATGTGCTGCTGAGAACAGTGACGTATTGAAACCAGTGAATGTGGTTTATTGGAATCAAACCAACTTCCTGTGAAAGATCCTTTTGGGGCAGGCTAACACCTGGGCAAATGGTTTCCTGCTGACAGCTGGCCAGATATCTCCTCCCCCAATCGACACTAAATGTGGTAAAACTGTCCTGCATTGAAGCTATAAAATGTGTCAGAAGTGGAGGATGACACCCTGTCTCTCCTGAGTGACAAAACTTCCAATTTAGCAAGTTGCAGACAAGACACTTCAAAGCTGACAATGTGTGACTTTATTAGAATGTATCTGTGAGACAGAGTTTCAGTTTATAATTCAACAGCTACACCCTGGGACAAAAAAAAAAAACACATAGCCTATCACTGCACCTAATCATCTGTTCTTCAGGCATCTAACTCTATGTCAAGGCAATTTGAAGATTATACCTGGTTATCAGAACATGCTAGATTGTTCCATGACAGACCCATGTCCACTTCGCATTGGAACGTTTCGTGAAAGGTAGCTAGTGGCTATGGGTCCGGAATTTTGTACCAGTATATGTAAGGACATTGGTCCGGAACCTATTCTCCAGAACCGTATTGGTCCATATTCTTCCGGACCTAGGGTTAGGCAACGTAAAGTTATAGGTCCGGAACTTGAAATTTGTACCATACTCAGGCAGGGTTCCCACAGATTTATCAAATAAAAATTCCCTACTAACCCTAACTCTAGGGTTCCCTAACCCTAGATTTCGTTAATTTGAATTTCCGTACCAACAATAAAAGTTCTAGGGACACGAAAGCTGCGTAACAGCCACTTCGTTCGTGAAATAACCAGATACTTCAGTAGACCACCACTGGATGGCAGTGTTCTGAGCCAAACCTTCAGTCAGCTGTGAAAAAGGGGATAGGCTTCTTTTCAAAAATCACAAGCCAACAGGGACAAGTACTCTGTCGATCGTAATTATTTCTGTAATGGGGGTTTAAATGTTGTCCCTTTTCTGAAATAAAAAACCCACCCCTCTTATAACTACTCCCTTCCATCACTATTTCTTGTTTTCTGTCGCTAAAGCTAAAAGAAAGAAAGAAAGAAAGAAAGAAAGAAAGAAAGAAAGAAAGAAAGAAAGAAAGAAAGAAAGGAATATAAAATTGAAATGATCACAATGATTTCATTTACTGATCATTGCCATTTGATTGTAGTGATCATTTGAATCAACCATTCAATAGTTGAGACATTTAAACAAGCACAGGGTTCAAAGTCCAGAATATTGTTAACTTGAACCTGTGATGTACTTAGTCCAGGTCCATAGATAAGTGCCAGCTGTGAGAAACTGGGTAAATGGGGGAAACTATTACACAATCTTTCTTATCAAATGCAAGATCCTTATATGGGTGGGGAGTACACAGGCCTCCTGATAGGCCTTGCCAGGCTTTGCCCATAGGCTCAAGGGAACTATGTTTGGAAAGTGGGTCGTTCTGCTGCTCAGTCACTCACAAGCAAGGAGGCAATCCATATGCCAAATCTGACGCCTCGCAGAGAGTGGCTCTGCGGTGTCAATACACAAGGCAGACATAAATGGCACACTCAGACAACACTGTGGACACCATAAAGGAAAGTAATGTTTCTTCATAGGCAAGTAATGTTTTAAAGACAATGGATAACTCAAAATGTTCAAATCATGTTGAAACATCTGTGAAGTTGAACAAATGTACACATATTTCTCTCTTTTTAATAAATAAAATCTTAAAATGTCATATACTGCCAGATCAGTAGTACTGTTTTACACATAAAGGGGCTATTACTCATTATAGGTGATTAAGTTTTCATGATGTCGTAATAGTTTGTAGCCTTTTTATTGTGGGGTGAATAATGATGAATAATATTTAGCAGATAATGACAATGTTAAATGCTGAACTGATGTCAGTCAGTGGCAGTGCATTAGTTTTGACTGTGGCGTGCTTAGGATGGTGCCCTCTGTTGATTTGTGGCAGTGTAGGCATACTGGTCTGAATCCAATTATAGGTAATGCAGCAGTCATGTGATCAGCTGTTTTCTCAAATAAACCAACTTCCTGCTGACTTGGAGAGTTATCTATAAGCAGTGGAGAGAACAAGATATAATCCATAGTAAAAAAAAAGTGCATAGTCACAGTAGGTAAAGATGATAGAAAAGTTTTGAAAGTGAAGCACACAGTGTTAATGGGGGTCATATGCAGCTCATCAAGTTTAGTTTTGCATTCAGTCCAAAGGTACTTTGGTCTTTACTTAAAAATGTATTTTTCTTATAGTATATACTACTATTCCTTTACCTTCCATTTCCTTTATAGGTTGCTACTTAAAATTGTATGGTTTATTTGCTATGCTATATGGCACATGTAGCTATCATCTTTCACTGTTGTCCCAACACTTAAAATATAATAAAAAAATTATAAAAATATGAGAATAGCTTAGAAGTTCGAGATAATTTCACTATATTTGTATGTGTATGGCAAAATGTAAAAATATGACAAATATGTGAAAATCCTGTAATCCTTGAAAAGAAGAGCTGAATGGCAGCAAAAGCATAAGCAGATGTTAGACATTTAAGCTTTGGTTCATGTCTGAACTTTTAAGCTATTTTAATGTTTCATCAAGTTGAACATGCTTTTCTGATGTTGTAATTGATGTGCACCAACAATATGTATAACAAGTGTTTTTTAAAGTACAGGATTCTGAAAAATGCTTAATGTTATTCTCACTTTTCACGCCAGTTGCTGATTTAATCAGGACATGGGGCAAGGGAGACAAGCATCTTTGCATGGCCCTCCCCCTCTTTGGCAACTTCCACTCTCATGGGGCAAAGCCTTGAAGAGTGAGTGCTGTGTGCGTGCTAGATGCATCAGGCCACTACTGTCTCTGTGTGGGCAGAGGAAAGAGAGTGGTATTTATCTGTGGGCTTCACCACAAACTGATGAAAAGTCCACACTTAAAGTAAAAAATGAAAGGAAGAAAGGTCTTTTTTCATTTGGTCTGACAAAAAGTTCTGAACATTCAGGGGGCTTTGAACAGGGTCCGTCTTCTTAATAAAGTATGATTAAGATGCAACTCCCAGTAGTCTAACCTAAACATGATAACATGTACATAAAGGAGCATGAAAAATAAAGAGACCAATTTCTATCTCATTATCTACGACAGGGAGTTAAGTGGAGCTGTTGCTCATGGGGATGAAATAATTTTGTACCCTTCTATCTGTGTCATCACTCCTCCCCTCATCCCTTTCCTCCTCTGCACTCTATCACCCCTCCTCACCCCTCCCCTCCTCTACACTCTATCACTCCTTTCTCATTTTCTCGTTGGTTGCTGGAGGCGTGGAGTTGTCTTGCAATCAGAGCAGTGCAACGCTGTCAATATGAGTTAAATGTATCATTTTGAAGGGAATTTTCATGAACAATATTTACATTTCTATTGAAAGTAGTCAAACAGGAACAAAGATCAAGCTATCACACAGCTATGGTAAGAATATCTAACTTTTATGCATTATTGCTTCTACTATGACCATAGGAATAGATTTAATGGATGATGGATAAACACTGTTCTGTTAACATCTTGTAAGTTACCTGCAAACTGGTAACAAGGAAAGGTGTGCAGCTTTCTCTTGTACAATTACCAGAGACAGACGGGTGTTTGTGGTTTTCTTAAACAGTGTGGGTGACAACATAGATGAAAGCAAGAAGCTACACTCACATGACCTTTGTCTTGCTTTAAGCCATCACTTGCCATCAGTAAAGGAACCATCATTAACCCTATTTAAATTAGTTAATATAATTTACCATTTCTGATCAGGTTTTGTCTGTAACCTTCAGTGATGCACAGCAGATCACTGTGATGCAATCAGAGCATCTTGCACAAAAGTCTCTATCTCTATCTTAAAAGCACCAGCTCTCTCAGTCTGGTTGATGCCAGGGGAAGTACATTCAGCTTGTTTGCAATGACTGTGGCTTGTTGTACGTGCTGCCATTTCCTGAATATTGCCTCAGAGTTTACAACCTTTTTCTTTTGTTTTTCATTAAGTGATCACTGATGCTTTAAACATATAAGAAAATTATGAGTTTATTCTCCATCCTATAGCACAACATATTTTCCACATGTTGTCCAGTTATTTAGCTTTAATTCTCTGGGTGCTCTATCTGTGACTATCTCTTGGCTATCACCGACTCTCGCGTAACTCACTGCCAACATCACTACTGTGGTATTTCTTTTTACACCAAAGATTTTTTAGGATGCACACATACACTGTGTGGGTTCACAGCAGTATTTTTTCTCACAGATGCCACTGTGCCAGATACTTAGCTCACACATATACTTGTATGTTTCATCACTTTTGAGTGTGATACACAAATCTCCAACTCTGCCTGAGCACTGGTCTCCAGCCATTGTTTACCAAGGGATGTTTGACACAAACAGTCTGTGCCTTCCAGTCATGCCAAACACTCCACCATCCAGCAACCTTAACACTACTGCCCAACATCCCTGAGGAGTTCTGAGCAGCCACTGTGATGCCTGCTTTCTCTGTGTTCATCTGCTAAAAGCAGATCTCAGATGGGAATAGCTTGTCTAGCATGTCTCACCTTTGTAAAATCCAATAAGACTGACTATCAGCACAGCCGATTCAAAACATGGAGGGCTGAAACAAGATTCATAAACAGATGGAAAATGGAAAAAGGATTGGTTCTCTTTGCCATATACCACACTGAATATCAGAACCTTTTTCTGAAATACTCTGGAATTTGATTGGCATTAACAACACAGTACTGTATTGAGACAAAATATGTCATTCCATTCTGAAGATTCTGAAATATTTCCCTCATTTGTCATTTCATTATCATTCAACATGTGACTATCGCAAAGAAAAATCAAAAGTCAACCTTAAACATTTTAATTGATAATTATGGATGTGCTCAGTTATAAATGCTGTAACCAATACAATGCTATTCTGATTCCACAGGAAACCACAAAAACATTATTGGACACCACCACATCAAACAATAATGACAGCTCTCTTGTGGCACCGCTAGGTAAATATCCCATTAATTTCATTTAGTCCAGTGTGTCTGGCACCAAACTTCATTTGTTGCCATATGAACCCTCACAACACTGCACACACACACACACACACACACACACACACACACACACACACACACCAAAAAAGGAAATTATACC
Organism: Coilia nasus; assembly: GCA_027475355.1. Classification (NCBI taxonomy): domain Eukaryota; kingdom Metazoa; phylum Chordata; class Actinopteri; order Clupeiformes; family Engraulidae; genus Coilia; species Coilia nasus. The sequence goes on along the minus strand of CM050218.1, from coordinate 22,876,472 downwards.
TTTCAATGCATTATAGGCCACTCAGATCATGAATCTAAACCTGTAAACCTTATAATAGGAATACAAATGCAAGAAAAGAAAGTATACTATTTGAAGACGTCAGGTGCAACAGATTGCCTTGGCTTAAAATTAACCCTTCAAAATCCTGAGTTATGATAAGTAAAATGAACCTTTCAAAACCTAACATCATGGTCTCCAAAATATAAAGATACGTTTCTTCGAAATGTTGTTTTGCAAGTTGTGAGTTAATATGGCATTTCATTGGTGAATTTTCCTTTTTTTTTCATTTAGACTTCCCAAATCCAGCTTCAAATCTGGCAGAGTGCCAGAAGCTGTACCATGTGCTCTCGGAGACGGAACGCAGAGCCATAGGCTCCATCTGCTTCCTGGCTGGTCCCGTCACATTCCTGGCGAACGTCCTGGTGCTGGCCATCATCTCCTCCAGTGCCAGCCTGCGCAGGCGGCCCTCTTACCTGTTCATCGCCAGCATTGCACTGGCCGACACCTTCGCCAGCTGCTTCTACACCATCAGCTTCCTTGACTTCCACTTCTTCGAGCAGTGCGACCACCAGGATGAGTACCTTTTCAAGCTGGGTGGCGTCACCATGTCCTTCACAGGCTCGGTGGGCAGCTTGCTCCTCACGGCGCTAGACCGCTACCTCTGCATCTACAAAGCGTCCAACTACAAGGTGCTGATGACCCGCCAGCAGGCCTTGCGGGGGCTAATGGCTCTCTGGACCGTCACCATCCTCATCTCCTACTTACCGCTGATGGGCTGGAGGTGCCCGACTGAGCTACACCCGCCATGCTCCAACCTCTTTCCCTACATTAGCCACCTGTATCTGGCCAGCTGGGTCAGCTTCATCCTGATGGTGCTCCTGCTCATCGTGGTCTCCTACATCCTGATCCTGTGGAAGGCCCACCAGCATGAGGCGCTCGTCTCTGGCCTGCAGGGGCTATCGGTGATCCAGGGCGGGCAGGCGCGCATGCGGATGGACATCCACCTGGCACGGACGCTGGGCATCATCCTGCTCATCATGGTGGGCTGCTGGCTGCCGGCCCTCTCCTTCATGCTGGTCGATGTGTCTGTCAGCCTCACCCGTGACCAGCAGAGGGCGTTTGCTTTCTGCAGCACGCTGTGCCTGGTCAACTCCTCCGTCAATCCACTGCTGTATGCGCTGCGCTGCAGGGACTTGAGACGGGTCCTGTGCCAGGCACTGGAGAGGTTCTGTGTACCATGCAACTGTTGGAATGCTGCAGGGGAAGATTTCAGGGTAGAAAGGAGCAACTGTAGCTTACCTCATGACAATGAGGAAGAAACCATTGTGACTGGGGCAAACTTACAGTCTGTGTGTAAAAGAGTGGACCAGACACAGCAGGACAACATAGCTGAACCATTGAGGAGTTAAGATAAGTGACACTGAAATTTTGTTTGCGTGTGTGTATACATTTTTATTCAGCTGTTTTAACTTTTGTTGTTTCTTCTAATTAATGTGGACAACAGCACATAAGAAAGTGAACTACAGCTTTTAAAATGGTGATTGTGTCACTTCACTAACTGTACAAAGAGTAATACATGATTTTCTGACATTAAGAATATTCTGTTAACCTTTACAAGCACACAGAAATTGTGGCAGTAAACAGGGTGGCCTCTAGAGAGGGCTGTTGTGCTACAAACGATAAGAGTAAGTATAGTATTCATATAATTTGATGCAGGATATTGTATAAATGACACACCGTACCTCATTCACAGTGATCATCTAATCACATTTGTGGTTACACATTACTTTAAGCTAAACATATGTGACATTACAAATTCGTTGTTATGTGCTTTATTAATGTCCATGGACACTAGGACATTCCATTAAAATTAATCTATTTTATATTTCTATTATTTAAACAATTCTCCACTGGATGATGTAACTTCTAGGAAAAATACCATTATGCTATATACATTTTTAGATTGCAATGTGTGTTTTTTGTTTAAACTGCAGATCCAGCTAAATTCCACTGTTGTTTCTAGACCAGAAGAGCTTGTTCAGAGCTTGGAGTTTCATTCATTTTACAGGGAAAACAACTTTTCTCTCTGACCTATGACAGTGCTTTTAAAAGCCACAAAGCCACAAACTGACCTTTCCCCTTATGGGTCATGTGTCACATTGTGTGTGTGTGTGTGTGTGTGTGTGTGTGTGTGTGTGTGTGTGTGTGTGTGTGTGTGTGTGTGTGTGTGTGTGTGTGTGTGTGTGTGTGTGTGTGTGTGTAAGACATCCAGTATTTTCAAGATTGTCTGTCCCAGTAGGCTTTACACTGTAGTAATTGTAATATTTTGTAAAAAGACATGACACAGAAGCATTTTAATATAAGTTATAGCTATTTAAAAAAAAACAAAAAAAAAAACAGCAGTTACTGGAATCTACAAATGGTAAGTAAAGAGAATGAACATAGCCTGGTCTGTTGATTATTTCAATAAAGTATGCAATTAAGAATTGATTATTTTTTTTAGTTGTGTAGAACAAAAAGAAAAATATGTATTGAAATGACGGCTGTTCAGTTCATCCTGTGCAACAACAACAACAACAACAACAACAACAACAACAACAACAACAACAACAACAATAATAATAATAATAATAATAATAAGAAGAAGAAGAAGAAGAAGAAGAAGAAGAAGAAGAAGAAGAAGAAGAAGAAGAGGAATCACTTCGTGAACCCTTAGATCCTATAGCAGCTTCTGATGGGACTAATTTAGCCCACTTGTACATACTACATTTATTTGGTGGTCATATTTCTATGGCTAGCCCATATTTAGCAAAAAGAAACATATCTAATTGTGATGATAATGATGATGATTATGATAATGATGACGATCATCATCATCATCTTCGGTTCCTTTGACATGACTTCACCTCTGAACCCAGTAAGCCCGTCACAATAGCCATGACAATGTTGTGGATACATATCATAATAGTGTGCGGTCCCACTAAAAAGTTTAGTACGACAAGCTGCAGCGAAAATATATTGCCAAACTATATAGGCCTGTTTTCTCATATTATCATTAATTGAAACATTACAAATGGCTAGAGACAATGGAGGGGCAGAGCGAATCGGAAGGTGAATTGTCAACAACCTGATGCAGGCTAAAATGTGTTGAAATGCGATGAAGTAGAAGTTTTGAAAGCTCTGATTGATTAGCTGTATGATACAGTGCCATCAAAATGTATTTTAATATCTAACAAAAACTGTTGACTGTGTTAGAGGGTTTGTCATACACGATCAAATGCTGCTTTATGTACAGGAAAGGTTAGTGAGCATATAATTTGAGATGGTATATTTTGCAGTTCATTCTAGCGACTTTGTTCATTGATCTTATTTGAGTAAATACAACTAGCTAACTTGTTACTAGTTTGTGTTAGCATTTTGAAGAACTTGACATTATTAAGGGGACCGTAAAATACTATACCATGGTGAGATTTCAAATGTATCATAAATTGTTTTTTTTTTTATTTACAATATGTTTACATATTATAATGTGTGTAAGTAGTCAAGCCGTTTTTGTGATTTTGTCCACAAATTCAAAATAATAGTAAATACATTTGTGTGCTTTCCCCCCTCTTTGACATAATGGTACAGCTCCTCATTGTGACGTTAAGATTCTGATAGCAGCTTTGGCAGTTGGCAAACCAACCCGGCTTCAAGGGTGGTTGTTGTGAGAGAAAAGGGAGAGTCTGTCTCAGACGTCGCCAAATTTTGGACAAACAATACGTTACTTAAATTTCTGGACAGTCGTTATACATCACTGGATATCTTTACAAGTTTATTTTCGACCCAACTTCATTTTTAGCAACCATGGCTTGTGGAGCAACGTTAAAACGGTCCATGGAGTTTGAGGCCCTGCTCAGTCCTCAGTCTCCTAAGCGAAGAAGGTGCAGTCCATTACCGGGGACCCCTGGCACCCCGTCTCCTCAAAGATGCAATCTTCGGCCACCAACAGACAGCCCTTCGCTTTCTGTTTCACCTCAGTCTATGGTTGGAGAACAGAGGCTTACTCCTGGTAAGTTTTCAAGTGAAAATGTGAACCACGACCGGAACATTAGCTTACCAGATATGGGGGAGGGGGTCTGGGTAAAGTGGAGCTAATGCTAGCTTTAGCTAACGTTAACACGAACAGTAGGAGATGGGGAGTCGGTCGCTAACAAATCTCTCGGCCAACCTAAACAAGACTGTCTGAAATACAAAACGATAGCATGTTCAAATGAAGACATTCAAAGTACGGTGCAATGGTTGTGCTGGCGAACTAGTTCTTTATGAAGCGATAGCTGCGTCAGGCAACATTACAATACATTTACGTTAACTGTTAAACCACTGGTATCTGGATACAACTGTTAATAAATGTGTGCTGGTTTACTGTTGGCCAGGTTAGTCCAACGAAGCTAGCCAATAACTTTACGTTACCTCACTTAGCATGGTGTGTTTGGGCTACTTTTATTTCGACTTCAAATTAACATTAACGTTGTCATTATTTCTCTGGTAGCTCATTGCCCAACGTTAGCAAATCCACGTAAGTTAATGGGGTTGCTAAAATAATGGATTGATTACCTTATTACTAGGTTAAAAATGACATGAACCGGGAGAGCGCGGGGTTTCCCATTACAAGTAAAGGCCAGATTAACGGTAGTCGCTTTGATTCCAATAGGTTGATGTTGTTGGCCGACCAGCTAGGTAGGGTTAACTTGTGACATTAACTACTCGTTTAACAAGATGCCGATAAAGCCCGGGAGAATGTATCATTGGTGTTATAACCGGAGTATTGTCTCTGAGCTGACAAACACCGTCGATTTTGAAGCTGGATTTATGCTGCAAACAGTCATACCATGTTTATGAAGAGATAACATTGTGTCATGTGGGCTGTTGGTGCAGCTAAGGTGGTTAGCCAGCTAACGCTTCAGCCTCTACCAAGCTAGGTAAAGCAGGCTTGCATTTGATGGATGTGAGGTTGAAATCTGGTCGTGTTAACACATATTGCGAACGTTGTTTATATTGTCCTAATCTGAGAATTTTTTGACCCTTTGTCCCTAATCTAAGTGCATTTAAAGAGACACGTAGCTAGCTAATGGCAATTGAATCACACAACACGTTAGCTACAGTGCCTGCTTAATCGATGGGGGTTGGGTGCAGACTCCTCCTCATGCCGGCGTGTGTCGCATTTTAAATTCCAAGCTTTGAAGCATATTGCATTGCTGTGGAATGGCTACTTTTTGTTTTGTCCTCTCTAAATAGTCATGGCACCAAGTATTGCGCGTTTCTGTGCGTTTGGCAGTTTCATTTGCCTCGTCAACCAAGTGCGCTTAAATTTCTCGTCGTGTAGCTAAAGAATCCTGCTAGCTTGCATAGCTTCTGTGGCTGGGCACTTCAGATACTTGTTAAGTGACGATGACAGTTTCACCCCCCCCGTTAAGATCGTGTGGGGTTTATGGTGGCATATATGTAAAGTACCGACACTCACTATCTAACTTGCTTGAGGCCAGTTTGCTCCTGGCCAAGGCAGGTAAATAAACAAACGTTGTTTTTTGTGTAGCTCGATGGCTTGCTCCCCTTCAGCCACCATTCGATTGATGGTTATGCTCACACCAGGCACTAAGTATGCCAGTCGGGTCAAAAAAAAACACCAGGACAGTTTTTACTAAATTTATTTACATCGTTGCATGAATGCATTAACCAGGCAAAACGAAATCACTACTGCCTTTATCCCCCTCCACACACACACTCGTGTGCCTTGTTGTACTGGTATTGTTTGGTGTGGGAACGGACTGGGGGTTTTGTGCCTTCTCGATTTCCCCTGCCTGGAAAGGCATTGTTGCGTTCCTTTGCCATTCGTGCCGCCGAAGCCCACCCATTTGAAAAGCCTTCCTCTGTCGGATTTGAATGGGTTTGGTGTGGAGTGTGAGCGTCAGGGATAATTACCTGGCTATCTCCCACTGGGATCTGGAAGCGCGTTAAGTGGCGTTATTTGACGGCGGCTAATCCGTTCTCCACAATACACCAATCATAATTCTTCACTCTCAAACTCTCTCAAACCTTACTGGACTACGGTGGACAGGTGGGACGTAATATTTAAGCTGTCTAATGACTAGTCTGTTGTGACATTTTTTGGAAGTTTACCATCATTTCTGGTGTTCATGCTCTGAAATGTCAGCACTGGATGATAATTCTCTTTAACTTCTCTCTTTGCTGTACTTATATTTCAATTACAAATGCCATTGCTGCTTTCTCTTTTGTTCTGGTGTCACCCCTGCTCTCCCCACTATGTGCGGCATTTCAGTGCCTCAAAGAAATCTTAGAAGTGCATGTGACTGTTTTTTTTCCTTTCTGTGGACAAGGCCACCAGTAGTACAATCATCTTTTTGTTTTAGCAGCTTAGCCATGCTCATCATCTCTCTCTGTCCTGCGTATTAATGATGGGCACCTCCCCTGCATCTATTGATGGGCAGAGTCTCTCACACACACACACACACACACACACACTTCTCTCCCAAATCACATTTACTGGAGAGTTCTGTGGTCTGCTCGCTTCCCCCTTTCCGTCTCTGTGTCACTTCCCATTAATCCATTTCATGTGTGTCAACTGCGATGGCTTACTCAGCATAGCCGATCCTGGACTTGTGCCACTCTCCTCTTCATCCACTTCGCTAGCCTGTCTACCCTCGTGGTTGTGGGGGCATTTTCTATCCACATGGTAGATGGATTTCTCAGGGCTTTTTAACATTCCAGAGACACTCTTCCTCTATCTTAAGGGTGCTGTGCCAAAAAACATTGATGCCACACCTTAGAGCCAGCACGCACAAGAATTGGGAAGTCCCTGTCTCGGTGCTGGGGTGGTTGGTTGGGTTGCAGATAGGGCTGCACAATATATCGAAAATATTGTGATATCGCAGCATACAGTATTGTGATACACATTGCAAAACATGGCTTAACTGGAATAAATGTGACATTACTGTGAAACAGCTTACAGTAATGTCCCATTTATTCCAGTTAAGCTATGTTTCCTCATATGAAGATATTTGGGAAAGAGTCTTACTGCCCTTGATATCCACCTCTAGCGGTGAAGATTAAGCTAAAAGATGTTAAAACTATATGTAAATATTTGTTTATTTATCTCAAAACATATCACAACATTCAGCAATGTTACAACATATCGCACATTTTTCAAATATCATGCAGCCCTAGTTGCAGATTATTATTATTATTATTTTTTTTTGAATGTAAGCCTGGCTCCGACACTGATCAGCCTTCGAGACTGCCAACCCCCGGGGGCAGGCACTGCTCGGTAACGGCAGACGTCTCCCAAGAGCGAAAGTGAAATGGGGCATAGTTCTGGTGTTTCTTTTGGCACTCAGACTTGACTGCCCCTCCCTGTTTTGTGTGGGAAGAAGATATGGGTAGAGTGATGTAGGATTTAGCAAGCAAGTGACAGTTCAGCACAAAAGCTGTGATTTTTTTTTAGGTCCACACAAGTAGAGCAAGGGACACCTAGACCAGTGAAATTGCTGCTGTTTTCTCACCCTGAGAGAACTGAGAAAAGGCTGGTGGCCATTTGAATAGGAATGTGATTGCAAGCAGAGATGCAGTGATCTGTCAGTGTGTGATTTGTCACGCACGCTGGTGTCGACTATAGCATTAGCTGCCACAACAGGAGACAGGGGGTGCAGGAAGTAAGGCTGTCCCTGCCAGCTTTGTTGTCTCTGATGAAAGGGTTGTAATCCACCTTCGTTGCTTTCACTCTGACAATTGGCTGCTCACAACCACTGCCCGAAGACGGAGCAGGCTTCTTGTCCTGACTCACCGCCCAGCAGCCGACAGACACTTTTTCATTCATTCTCTCGGCAGTTATTCTTCCACGGTTTTTGGCCGGGCCGGATCGCCGACATGCTTCCTGTCACTCCGACTACCCTAAAACGGGGGCCGAGGGAGTCTTTATCCCATAGAGGGTTGTAGGGTTTGTCAGGCCCTTCCAAACCCACAAGACATGACCAGCACTACACACCCTCTAAAAAAAACCTGAACCCCCCCCACTGTTTAGCTTGCATGAGTGATGTGTGTTGCGCCCAGCCATCACCAGTGGTCAGTGTGGTGGTGATGGAGAAATGGATGGAGAAATAACCGACACTATCATTTGTCTCCCAGGCGAAGGGCTGGCTCCAGTGCTCCTGCTCCAGTGTGCCTGGGCTCCGTAATGCAAACTCTCCTCTCCTCTCCTCTCTATATACCCAGCCTGATGGTTCACACATGCCACTCACACCTCCTGCCTGCACCGCCTGTCGCCTCCTCCTGCCTGCGGCCACGGCGGTTACTCAGTCTCATCCTCCCTACTCCCTTCCTCTTTTCCTTTTTTTTGGTCCTCTCTCCATGCCTCTCCTCTCCTCTCCCCCTCCAGGGGAGCAGCTCTGTGCCTGGGGAGCTTGTGTTGCGAACTCCCAGCAATAACCAGGGAACACAACACTTTCCCCCCCTCCCCCCAAGCTCCTGACTCATGCATATGCTTGTTCATGAAAGCATGACTGACACACACAGACACACACAGACACACACACACACACACACACACACACACACGGTCAGTGTGTGTACAGTCAGAACAGCTGGGAATAACAGGCAGGATAGTTTGCTCGATGTGTGTGAGCATGTGCTTCTCTTGTGGCCCTGACGGTATGCTGTCAGCAAGCAGACCTGGGCTTAATTTCCTTTTACACTTATCTTTCTGCCCCTCAGTGACTTCCTGTGTGACTTGTGTCTATTTTCTTTCCCTGAGTTGTAGGCTAGATGCTGTGTGTGGTTTGTGGCTGATGTAGTCATCGCTATTGTTACCAAGCGCTGTGAGTTTGTTGGTTCAGCGCGTGAGGAGTCTGTTCGCTGCATGGAGCTCCATTGTTGTCTTTTTGAGCGTCAGGCATGGCCAGGTTACACGAGGATCAGCCCTGTTCAGGCATATTTTGGTAAATGGGGCCCCAGTCGCTTTCGCTGTCTGTGCAGTCTGCTACAAGTTTATGTTGATACCAGATCTCCTGTTCTGCCTTTTTTTTAGAGGGGGGTAGTTTTGTCATCTATATCCCGAATGGCTTCGTTGCCAGAGAGAGTGCTGACTGTTGTAAGCTGTCGAACCAAGCCAACAGCCCAGGGACGGCTTTTGTGTCCTTTAACTCCCAAGTTATGCCCCATCTCTCCACAGCCCTGAAGGTGCATCACAGCCCTGAAGGTGCATCCCAGCCCACTTCCCTTTTGGCCAAACCCTCAGTCCCCCTCTGCTCCTTTTTCTGAACTGTTCGCCCCAATTCACGTTTTGAGACTTAGTGTGGTGGAAATCCTGTCTGAGGGTACTTTTTTGTGTTATACACGTGTGTGTGTGTGTGTGTGTGTATGTGTGTGTGTGTATATGTGTGAACTTGGCTTGACCCAGCGGGCGACAGGGCTTCCTGTGAGCTTAAGACCTCTAACTCCCAGCCCATACATCAGCACTGAGGGGCCAAATGAGTCAGCCACTCTGTTTGGGATTCCCAGCCCCCAAGCCAACTCGGTCGCCTTCAGGCTCTCTTAGAGTGTGTGCGCGGGCGTGCGTGCATGCTGGATAGTATGTGTGCTTTACTCTCTCTCTGCTTCCTTTTGTACATGCATCTGTCTTTGCTTATTGTGTTGTTCTTGTCTGCAGAACTTTCCTCCTTCTCCTCCCTTATCCCTCTTCCTGTCAGGTAAATCTCTTTGATTGATCTCACGGTCTTTGCCACAGCAAGGTCACTGTTGCCAGGCGACACCCCCAGATGAGGCTCCAGTGACTTGGCATGGGTGGGGTGGGGGGGTGGGGTAGTGGGGGTTTGGTTGGCAGCACTAAGGGACCGGTCATTCAAGTGGCTCTGGCTAAGCTTGTCCCTCCCTGAGGCACTCGACTATGCGGCATGCCACAAGATGAGCTCCTGTGGTATGTATGCTATTGCCAGGCATACTCTGTGAATACAGACACAACGCAACATGCATTCTTTTTGGCCAAGTAGGCTATTTTCTCTGTTTATGTGGTGTTTGCAGAATTGTATGTTGCTGTGGGCAAAAGTGTCTGCCAAGTGTCATAGTCATAAATATCATCATAATATGACTGCCTTCAGGATGAGTCTTTTCATGGTTGTGTACGGATATCTCAGCTCTCTCAGCATTTGCCTGGCAGACTTTGCTTTCTTCGCTGTTCCGTTGGCCTTTGTTTTGCAGCGATGGAGTCTGAGAGATTAGGCTCAGCTCATTATAGTCTAAAGGAGAGCGCCGTGCCTGCTGCAGACTGGGCCAGAGGCCACGGCCGCACCGCAGTGCTCTGACCGCGTATGGCTCTGTTGGGAATCATACCTGACAGTCCAGTAAACAAACACGGTAAACAAGCACAACCTATCAGGCCCCAGCTGCTTGGGCGATGCGCTCAGCCGAGCGCCAGTAAAAAAGCCCTCCCTCACAGTCATTTGGCTGCACTTCCTGGGGGAATTTGAGCTCTAAGCCCATCAGGTACCCAGCTAACTAATGCACGTTTCCTGCCAGTCGCTTACCCGAAGTGACACGTGCGGGGAGGGGGGTGGTCCCTCCCTCCCTCCCTCCCACCCATTTAACCGAGATAAAGGTGCCTTGGTCCCGTCAGATAGAGAGCGTGAGCGGGGTTGGGTGCTCTGGGGCTGGGATAACTATGTCCTCACCCACCCCTCCACCCTTCCTGGTCTCTCTCTGTTTTTTTTTTTTTGTTTTGTTTTTTTTCTTTTTTCTTTTCCACACACTTTCACTCTTTCTCTCCATCTTTCTTTCTTTCTGAGCTCAGGTCCCTAAACCCCAGCTTCATTCTGGTGACCTACTTTTTGTTTTTAAACCCCCTCACCAACCTCCCCCCCCCCCCCCCCCCCCCCCCAGAAGTCTTAACAAGATATCTCTGAAGCCATTGAGTTCAGAGGCAGCCGTCATCCCTGAAACAACACAACATGTTTATTTTCAAGAGGGGCGGGGAAATTGACTCAGGAGGAACAAAGTGTCGAATCAAAAGAGAGATAAAGACTGGCTGTGCTCACAGCTGCATGTGTGCACAGCTGTTTCGATGCAGCTCCATCTCTGCTTTCTTTTCTTTTTTTTCTCTTTCTCTTTCTAGCCCCACACCCCCAGCCACCTCCCAACCCTTTTCTTTCTGCCCCAACACTCAGTTCATTAAGAATGAATTGAGATTTGGGGGGGCTAATGCCACACGCCTCATTGCCCACACAACAGAGGGTGAAGGGCTGGCTGGCTGGCTGGCTGGCTGGCTGGCTGGCTGGCTGGCTGGCTGGCTGGCTGGCTGCTTTGCTTTGCTGTCTCTGATGCGCCCCCCCTCTCTTCAGTGCACCCCTCCTCCAGGGCATTACACTGCCTGCGTGTTGTTGTTTAGCGTGAACTGCGTGTTATCAAGCCCCCAGGACTAATGTAAATCAGTGGGAGTAGAGTCCAGCTCAGCAGCGTTTCTGTTTTTTATTGCTTGGCAGGCAAAGGTATGGGCTAGTTGCTCTGCTGCAGATGCTTTTTGCAGTCATAGCCTGTATGCGATCGCCAGGAATTGAAGCCATTATTTCAGCGTTGCTGGTGCTAGTGCGGGTGTTCCCATAGTTGTATAAATCTTGGAAAAGGCCTGGAATCTCAATATTCCATTTCCCAGGCCTGGAAAAGGCATAATGGGCAGTAAATTCATGAGATGTTATATTATTCTTTCTGGATAATGATTTGTAGTGTGAATTGCTGTTTGAGTTGACAGTCAATTGTGCCTAAGGAGCAAGTAATACTGGGAAAGAAGGTGTCATTTCAATGTTGTGAAGCTGGCCTCTGCAGAGTAGTGTACTTGTAGGTCATAAGCATCAGTTGCTCAGCCAGTTGTTGCAGTGTTGAGCCTGTGTGTGTGATGGAGAGACCGTGTGGGTGTTTTGTGCGTATGGAAGCTGGAAGGTTAATGTCTAAGCGCGGCGTGGTAGGCATCAGTCGTACAGGAAGTGGAAAGTGCGTCCCCTTTGCTTCGCTCTTCCCCATCACACCATCTTAGCTCAAGACAGGAAGTACCCTGTAGGCAGTAGCTGTGAGCGTGTGTTTGCTCGTCCTGTATGCTGTAGCAGTGTGCTTGTCTTTTTTATTATTGTTGTTATTGCTTTTACTGTTATTAGTATTGTTTATTATTATTGTGTATTATTATTCATTACTTTTGCTATCTGTAATTACTAGCTGTAATTTGCTTCTACTTATTTAGCACATTTGCAGTCAAACAATCATAAAAGTGCATTCTCCTTAATGGAACCATTTCACATTGTCTTCCTCAATAAACAACTTGCATTAAGTTTGAGGAACCATGTTTATCTGTCAATAAATAAATGACTTTAATGAGTTTTGTTACCCATTTTTGTGACCAGCTGTATCACCCATGCTCATATCCTCTTCATGTCTTCTTTGCGCCCAACAGAGCAGATCTTCCAGAACATCCGGCAGGAGTACAGTCGCTACCAGAGGCGACGGCAGCTGGAGGGGGCCTTCAACCAGAGTGAAGCCTGCAGCTCCAGCGAAGGCCAGAGCCCCAACCCTGCACTCATGTCCCCTAGCTCTCCCCCTGGTGGGTCCAGTCAGCGCTTGCTGAATCACTCCTATCTTTCTATCTGCATGCCTTCTGCTTTTTCTGTGTTTCTGTGTTTTGTCCACCCCCTCCTTTTGTGTTTTGCACAATGTGTAATGGTGGTGTGCACTTATCAAACGAGTCAGTGTAACTGCTGGGGGCTTAAATAAGTAATGCTGAAGTAAAACCTGTAGTATTTCTACTTGCCCATTTCTGATGGGCAAATAAGCCTACATTAGCTCAGTGTGTGTGTGTGTGTGTGTGTGTGTGTGGTCCCTTTTGAGACTGTGTGTACACATCTGCCCCCCTGCCTCACCCACCCCAACCCCAGCCACTCCTGTCTTAATCCACTCTTTGTCAGTAACTAAGGAGATTATGTGTGGTAACGTACGCAATGTACACACTGTCAGTTTGACATCCATGCTGTAATCTCCATAAGTCAGAGAGCAGGATAAAGCCAGAAGATCTCATGTCTCGTGATGATGTGCAGATGTGGGCTTTGTGGCTTCATCATCATCAGCGTGTACAAGCCCCCTCACACCCCATCCCCGCCCCCACCCCCTTGAAAAAGAGAAGCTGTCCTAAGAGGCCGCTACTCCCCTCCCCATGTTCATCATGAAGAATGCAAGCTTGTGACTGCGTTATAAATTACTTTATTTTCCCACACTTGCGCGCACACACACACACACCTTCCTGTCCTGAGCAGGCCAAGTGTGCACTTGAAGGCCCCCCTTTACACCTTCCCACACCCCAGGCCTCTGCTGCCTTTCCTGTAAATAGTGTTGGGAGGTGGCAGCTGTTTGCGCAGAGCTGCGGTGTGTGTGTGTGTGTGTGTGTGCGTGCGCGCGCGCTGGGTGAGGGATCTCCGAGCCCCCGAGTACATGCGTGTGTATGTGTGAGGGATCTCAGAGGTGTGGTCTGTGTGTGTGAGGGATCTCAGACACTGTGTGTGTGTGTAGAGCGAGGGTTCTCAAAGGCTTTGGGTGTGTGTGCGCTTGTGTGCGTGGGAGAAGTATCTCTGAGCCGTTTGTGTGTGTGTGTGTGTGTGTGTGTGTGTGTGTGTGTGTGTGTGTGTGTGTGTGTGTGTGTGTGCGTGCGGTGGGCGACGATGGCAGACGGGCAGATTCATGGCTGGAACCTGAGCTGGCTGCTTGCGGCAGAAGCGAGCTGGGCAGAGCTGCCACGGCAGCAGCAGCAGATGACAAAAAGCAGGCAATAAATCCAGTCTTGGTGCACACCTATTTATGGCAAGGACACTGTGCACTGAATGGCCCTTGCCTGCACTGCGGGGGGGTGTGTGGATGCGTGGGGGAATGAGAGAATGTGTGTGTGTGTGCAGACAGGTGATGTTGGGACACAGGGTTTGCTTGTTTTGTAGGTCACTTTTGATGAAAAACGCATGCCAAAATACCTCTGCTTTAGAAGGGGGTGTGTGTGTTTCTAGGTGCCTCTTCTGTGAAAAAGGATCAGCCGTCTTTCACGCTCAGACAGGTGGGCTACCTGTGCGAGCGCCTACTAAAAGACCACGAGGAGAAGATCCGTGAAGAGTACGAAAAGATTCTCAACACAAAACTCGCAGGTGAATAGCCTGAAGGCCGTTGCCAGGCAGATAACACACCCACACACACTCTGACTTCTACTGGAAAATACATTCCAGGACAGTTTTGCAGAAGCCTGATTTGGGGTCCTTAAGCTTAGTGTTTGAGCCAGTCACTTTTATTTTTCTCAGAGGCCTTTGATTTTTTTTTTTGTATGTTTTTTTTCCCACAAGGTCTCCATCTGTGTATCTATTTGAGCAGAAAGAGTAGACTCTTTGTTGGAGACCGAAATCTGGATACTGATGAAGGCCTTTGTGTTGGAGTATCAGCCATTTTGTTTGACCATATGCCTTCAACTGTAGTGGGAGCATCATGTCATGTTTTTGGTGATTGCGTATGCTGTGTAACGAAAGAGGTTATGGCGTCTCCTTCATGTGTAAATGCAGGTTGATCGGCAGGCATTTCCTCTTCTGCTAAATGGCTTTTGCAGCCACCGGAAATGGGCCAGTGCAGTTTCGCCTCACAGCCAGTAGAGGGCCCCATCACCCTGCTGTTGATGTCTCTCAATTGTGTTCATTCAACGTAGTCATACCAGTGCACTTCTCCACTGTTGCCTGCACTGTACATACATTACCCTCAGCCAACAACAAGGGGAGCACACATTTAAGATGATGGATATAGATAACTGTGTCTTAAAAGGATGTTTTCCCAGGGTTTGTCTTTAACTATCTTCAATTAAAGTAATTCAACACTTGTGTATTGACATTGTAATTCTTGTGTGTCTATTGATGCAGAACAATATGAATCCTTCGTGAAATTCACGCAAGACCAGATCATGCGGAAGTATGGCGCCCGGCCTGCCAGCTGTGAGTATCCAATGACACAATCACCTTAGTATGACTAACAAATTCCTGACTGCGTAATGTATTTTGTCTTCTTCTATTCAAAGCCTCTGTAGTTAACCTTGTCTTGCCATGTGCTGTCTTTTGCAGATGTCTCTTGAAGAACCTCCTCACTTGGTACCAGTCTGTCCTTGGATAACACAGTGGCTGTCATACCAGCTGCATCCTTCCTGTTTAGGATTTATTTTTATTTTCATTTCAAACTTCTTGGGTGCCATTGTTAATCCACATTTTTTTTTTTACTCCCCATGGACTTTTGTCAAAACTGTTGGCCCAACAATAACCCCTTTGAAACTTAAAAAATGTAAAGTTTCCTTTTTTTGATAATCTGTTCTCTCCCCCCCCCCCCCCTCTCTCTCTCTCTCTCGCTCTCTCTCACTCACTGTCACTCTTCTCTTGCTGTTTCTTTCCCTCTCTCTTTCTATCAAACCCAAAGTGAACCAGATCTATGTTTGTCCCTTCTGGCGCGCTGTAGAAATGCTTGGCCGACGTGGTGGTTCTGTATACCAATCACTGACTCGCTGCAGCTGCTTAACCAAACCCTGCCTTTTTCTCTCTCACTCTTTCTTTCACAAGTCTTTACCTTGAGGATGTGGATTTATTGCTCTTTTTATTTTCTTCTTTTTGACAAATAAAAATTTCTGCAATTTATTTCTGATTTTTTTTTTGTGTTTTTGTGGTGACTGGTTTTGGTTACTAAACAAAGTTAAATTCGAGGTAGAAAAGTGTGTACACCATTAAAAAAACAAAAATCATGACACTAGTAACAATTTTAACTGACATTTAATTCTGCCCCTAATTTTACTGCTGCTGCTGAAAGTACCTTGTAGCTACTGCTTTATGCGATTGCGTAGTTGTTATACAATGACAGGTGGTTCACACTTGCCCATTTGTATGTGAACTCCCCTTGGATGTTGAATTGGAGTTACTTTATTGATCCTGAAGGAAATGAAGGTGTCTAGCAGCATACACATAATACACATTGCCAAACATCAAACATTGCACACATTTGCATTCATACAACAGTCACTGAACTTGGAGAGAAAACTGCGGGTGCTCAAGCAGTTGTCTTGTGCTCAGCAGCTCCTGTGTGGTGTTGTACAGCTGTATAGCCCTGGGGACGAAGGACCTCCGCAGCCTGTCTGTCCTGCAAGACAGGCACCACAGTCTGACGCTGATCAAACTTCTCTAATTGATGAAGATGATGTGCAGGAGGTGGCGGTCATTGTCCAGTATAGAATGCAGCATGCTCAGGGTCCTCCTCTTGGCTATTATAGTGAGTCTCCAGCTCCATGCCTGCCACGTAGACCCAGCCTTCCTCACCAGTCAGTCCAGACGTCCAGTGTCCCTCTTCCTAGTGCTACCACCCCAGCATACCACAGTGTTCAAGAGCACACTGGTCGTAACAGACTGGTCAAACATCAGCAGCAGTCTGTTGCAGACGCAGAAGGACGCAGCCGCCTGAGGTAGTAGAGCCTGCTCTGCCCTTTCCTGTAGAGTGCATCTGAATTAGCAGACCAGTCACGTTTATTGTCTAGGTGTAAAACAAAGTACTTGTAAGTGCAGACTGTCTCGACCGCGTCAGCAATGATGGCGCACCATTAACTTGGACCGTTTTTACTGTAATCGATACTACCTCGAACATGAGCAACTGGTTTGACCGAAGCTCCGTTAGCTGTCAGTCAAGATCAGTGAGTCACAAAGAGGTTAGAGATACAGGAGTTTTACGACTAAAGAGATTGCAATAAAAAGTTAATCACAAAAGGTCGTCAGAAAAATGTGGTTTGATGCATTGGTGGAAATTGGCATTGAAAATAGTTGTTATCTTTGGAAAGCACATTAAACCGCTTCTGTGTCAAAGGTGCTATGCAAATGAACTTGATTTGCCTTTCAGTAGCATGTATAGTGCAGAGACCCACAGGTGTACCTGAAGATGACAGACATCCCCAGGGGGGAGAGAGGGGGGAGGGGGGAGGGGGGATGGTGCGCTCCGTGGTGTGCTGTAGGGGGGGGGGGGTGTAGACATCTCCCGGAACACCGAAGTTTAGAAAGTTAAAAAGATTACAAAGTTAAAAAGTCTGATTTTGGAGACATTATTTGATGTATTTAAAGTTTAGGTCCAAGGATAAACAGAGGGTTTTGACCTACAAATTGAATGTTATCTCTGTGAGGTGTTTGTATCAATTGTCTTAATAAATGTGCTAATGTATAAATATACATTCCCATTGTTTAGGTGACAAATTGTTCCCTCTGCTGGATAAAGGTAAAACTGACCAAATTAATCACACACAATAGGGTAATTTAAAGTTTTCTATCTGAAGTTTTTCTATCTGAAACCCACGGTGGAACATGGTCTACATATTCTTCGTCAAAATACACTTCTCATGGAACGTTATGTTTTTTAGGCAAAGAGTAGAATTAGCAATATTCGGAGACGGCGTTTTTTTACACACACCCCTCTGTTGCAAGTGTATCCAAACATTTTACGTGTTGTTATATTATTAAACGTTTCATTACTTTTTATATTATTTTTTTTTGTTGATTTGTTAGTTTCAATTTAGTTTAATTGGCTAGCTTTAGTTTAGTTTTTATTTGGTTTTATTTTTTTAGGTGTTTGGACAGCAGTGATTTGTAGATCCTGGATTTTAATTACCGAGCAACCTGTTTTTCTTACTGTTGGCAATGCAGAGTTTGAACTTGCATTGGTAATTTAAGTTATGTTTAGTTTTACTTTAATTTCTACTTTAGTTAACTAAATTATATTTCCAGTGCTATTTTTAGTTTTAGCTTTTAATTTTCGTTAATTATAAACCCTGGTCCTATTTCGTGACGTCACGGATCTCAGGTGAGACAAGGTGCGGAAGTGCGGGTTTGTTTAATGGCCGCCAAAGTTTGACATCGATGAAGACGTTCCAAGTTATGTTTACAAAGTAGGCAAAGGTTGTGACATTTGCTTGCGTGTGTGGGATGCACATAGCATTTTTTTCTTGGTAAAGGAAGGAAGCTTCCCAAAGCAGGAAAAGCTAAGCTTGAGCAGGGCTTTATTTATCGTCGGTTATTTTTATGTCACGACAGCTTACCATAGTTTTAAAATGAAACGTTCACTCTGTGCGGCTTTACTGTTATTTGGTATCTGAAAGCTCCTGGCAGGGTTTGGCTCGTATGCTAATATTCCCTATGTAGGCAGCTCATCGGAAACTGTCGTTACAGTTTGATGTTTTAATTTTTTCTGGGGCAATTACGCTCGAAGTGTAAGAGAGCGTATTCCAAGACAACTGGCTGCTGAACAAAGGCAAAACAACCTATTGGTGAGTAACCTCTTATTCAAATACTCGAACTCCACTGAAGTCTTACGAGGATGTAGGATATGTAGTAATTGGAAAGACCTAGCTGTGTAAGCGCAACTTTGAAGTGTAACTCAACTGGAAAAACTATGATTGGAGTGAATAGAGTGAAGTGGACGGTCACAGTTGCGCACCACACTATTAGGATAGCAAAGCAAAACAGTCAGTAGCCCAGTCTGTAGGCTACATTTTTATTTCATCAATAGTCTATTTATAGCGCACAAAATTCCACAGGGAAGAGACTTTGAGAAGAGTCAGGAAGTCTCTACATCTCTGAGGACAGCTACGCTTTCCTTCACTTTGCCGCTCTTTCATAAATGATTAACACTGCGAGCGCAAAACAGGACTCTGTGTACAGTCTTTACTATCCTTACTGTTAATTACAGTTGAAGGGAAAATTAAACCATTGAAGTCTAATGTAAAGATATCAGTAAACAGCACACTGAAGACGTTGTCCTCCTAAACATGACTATCCCCAGAGTCATGGAGGAGGTTATTGAGATGGAGAAAGACCCATTCCCCGTGGAGAGAGAGGAGGGAAGGGGCCGAAGGAAAGATGAAGAAGCTGATGAAGTTGATGGCCTCGGCTGCTGTGGAAAGTTCCAGACTTCTGTGTCTAGATGGATGCTTCCCGAAGAGCTGCGGGACACATACATGGAAAGAGCCAACTGTTGTCCCCCACCCATCTTTATCATTACTATCAGTATTGCAGAGGTAGGATGTGTCAGTTGGATTGTTGTCTCTCTCTCTCTTTCTCTTCTCACTCTCTCCCCACAAGATTTTCTTTTCTTTTTTTTTTTTTTTTAAGAAAATGCATCATCAGCCATAAACATAGGCAAAGACAGAAGTTGTGTACGTCATTAGTTTTTCCTGTTATGGTTTAGTCATATTAACGCAGGGAAATATAAAGTGTCAGGGGTGTTCCATGTCTTTTCTTTCAGTTTTTTTTTTTTAAAGAATATGTTTCCTTCCTGATTGTTCTGGTCCTTGAGGACAACACAAGTCAGTGATGGTGTTAGTGAGGCTGTTGATGTAGAGTAGACTGCGCCATAACTGAGCAACTCTTGTCCTCCACAATCCCCCTCCCCACCTTACTGAGAGTCACTTCTGGGAGGTACAGTCCGCTCGTCTCAGTGCCCAGATTCAGCTCCGCAGGGCCAGTCCACCAGTTGTGGACGGTGCGAATCGTACCATGAATATTCCACTTGTGTTCCTCCTCTCCCTCCCCCCCCATCCTCATCCCTCCCACACACCAGAACTTGGCAGCCAGGAAGGAAAGCGTACCAAGCACTGGCCTTGCATGTAATAATTATTGACTTTTTGACAACCTGAGTTTTTTTAACTCTCTGTGTTAATATTTGAATCCTACCATTATGTACTCAACACAATCTGTTACACACCTAATGTTGTTTGAACAAACCTTAGTAAGGTTTGTAGCATGACACCTGAGGTGTGAGCATTGTACACTGAGTTTTGAGTAAAACTCTCGTCGGCAAAATTTAAATTGGGCCGCAGCACTCCGGAGCTCAGCTCCCCCTCCTCACCATGGTAATGCAGCTAGCTGGAGCGGAGCTTCCTATGCCACACTATTTATAGTAATGTGATATATTGAAAGTGAAAGAACCATTTTTGTCATTGTGATCACAGTACAGCACACAGTGCACACAACGAAATTCACCTCTGCATTTAACCCATCACACATACACGTGAGCAGGGGGAAGCCATGACAACAGCACCCGGGGAGCAGTGCGTGGGGACCGTACCACGCTCAGGTTATCTCAGTGGCGCTACTGGCGACCCAGCATTCGACCATGCAATCCTGTGGTCACAGGTCCGATACCTTAACCGCTAGGCCACCACGGCACACCATATTGACCACTGAGAGTAAAGAAGGGCTCTCCTTACAAAAGCCAACTTAACCACTGCTTGTCTGACCCCCTACGTCCTGTCAGCTGGCCGTGTTTATCTACTATGCGGTGTGGAAGCCCCAGAAGCAGTGGGTGACCCTGGGCGACGGCATCTGGCACAGTCCGCTGACGTACCGGCCCGACATACGCCAGCAGGCCTGGAGGTTTATCTCCTACATGTTTGTCCATGCCGGGTAAGTAAGTGACTGAGCTAGTCTCCTGTGTGTTACAAGATTCTTAATCTACCAAAATGT
The DNA here is from genome assembly GCA_027475355.1 of Coilia nasus. Classification (NCBI taxonomy): domain Eukaryota; kingdom Metazoa; phylum Chordata; class Actinopteri; order Clupeiformes; family Engraulidae; genus Coilia; species Coilia nasus. Next base: position 22,855,896 of record CM050218.1, on the reverse strand, counting down.
TGAGTCTGTAAAATAAGTTACATTGCTGTCTGTAAATAGTCATTATTAGGGATGCCTACAGTATGTTGTTAACCCTTATTTTTCACTTGACCCACATAACATAGCATGTTTGGTCAAATGTCGGAAACATAGTGCCATAACTATTTGATTTGAGGTGCTGTTTGACCACTTTTATGATATCGTAGGGCGGGTGGGGGGGGAACACTAGCTGTTTTGACTGGGTTCAGATAGACAATGCAGTTGAGCTGCTGTCTGTGGCTGGCGTAATAATTAACCCCATGTTTGCCTTTTATTGGCTCAAGTAGTTGGGTGTGCCTGAGCGGCTCCTGTGATGGTAGTTAGAAGTCCTTTGGCACCGCTATCTACTTTAGAGGGTGTTTACTGCTGCCTAGGTAGGTGCCAGTTTACAGTGCTCCCTTATAATGAGTAGGCATGTTCATTTTGGATGGAAATACAGTGATGTGGGTGTTTGTTACTGTGTGTGGTACAGGCCTTCAGCCACACATGATAAGCAGATAAGTAAACTAGTCGCTTCTCACAATAAATCATTACAAGCAGACTGAGAAATACAGCACTCTGACCAGCACCTTGACACCACTGTTGCTTCCTTGAGTGGCACTAGTTTCATGAGTTTTTCTTCATTTCTGTGACTTGGGCGTCGTTGCGGTGTTCCTGAGGCCGGGGTGGTATTCCAGGAAGCGGGTTTAGTCACCTACATGGGTGTGTTAGCTCAGAGTTGGGGCCACACCTCCCAAAAGAAGAGTCCTGTATTTTGTTAGAACAATAAAGCCATAAGACTTTTCCATTCGAAGGTTTACCACTTCATGTAAATAAACTTCTCTGAGTTAGGCACTGAATCACTTGGGTTAAAAATCCCCCTGAGTTAAGGTTGGGCTATTTTGCCAAAACATCAGACAACCTGAAGAGCCAGAGCTTATAGTTTGAATCAGGCAATTTGAAATGTTTGCATAAAAATGTTTGAATGTGCAAATTTTTGCCGAAAACATGTTACCACCAACAGTGGAAACGAAAGCAGCCTCTGAACTGTGTGAGCAGCAGCAAATACTATAGCCTGGGTACATCTCTCTGCCAACCACTCACTTTTGTGGCCTGCTATGTACACAATAATGCCTGCGTGTAAAGTTGTTTTCAGAAGACAGTAAATTAATACTGCTACACAAGCTGCACACTGACTACTAAAAAACATATTTAAATTTCATTTGTGTAGTATTGTCTCTTGAAAAGATATGGTCCATTTTTTGCTGAATTGTGAAGGGTGTACTCACTTTTGTGAGATACTGTACATCTTTCTGCCAACCACCCCAAGACTCTGTCTTTGACTCCCAGCCCCCGTTTGCTGGGGTGGAGCTCTGTGTGGTTTGCCATTTTTACCCAGCAGCCCTTCCACCTTCCCCATACAGCGTATGGAAATAGCTTCAGTGGAGCATGGGCGTTAGTCATGTTTGCCCATGTTTGCACGCCTTCCTCCACACTGCTGCACTTGAATAAATAGCACTGGTGGATGTTGACACAGCTGATGTGAATCCAGTGTAGCCATAGGGCTTTTGATGCTTTTCTCAACACCTTACCTGTTCTGCCTCTCCATAACCTCCTCTCCACTCACACATGGACGCATACACATACACACACACACACACACACACTCACTCATTCATACACAAACATGCATACATACACATACATGCATAAGCACACACACACACACACACACACATACACCCGCATACACCACAAACACACCAATAACACCTCCAACCCTCTCCTCTCTCTTTAGAGTGCAGCACATCATGGGAAACCTGTTAATGCAGCTTCTTCTAGGCATCCCCCTGGAGCTGGTGCACAAAGGCTTTGAGGTTGGCATGGTCTACCTGTCCGGAGTGCTCGCAGGTACACCTGTCGGAGTTCTGGGACACCTGTCCCTTACCTGTAACCTGAATGCCAGAGGCTGTGCTCACTGTACACAATCAGTTTGCTGCCTTAGGATTATGGTTTAAAATGAGAAACCCAAGTCTTAATCTTAAGTTTAACCCTGTCATACGCCATGTAGAAATAAAGGCAATGGCAGAAAGAGGATTTTACAAAGCAGATTTTACATTCTGTGTTAGGGCTGCATTCCGGCATGCTAAGCCTGTTTTCTGTAAAGTTTGTTTCATGTTGTGGCTGGACACTGAAGAGTCATTTGTGCAGAGATGTATATTACTTCCCTAACCAAAGTGCGTTTTTCTCAGGATCTCTGGCGAGCTCCATCTTTGACCCCCTTAGTGCACTGGTGGGGGCGTCTGGAGGCGTCTACGCCCTGATTGGGGGTTACTTCATGAATGCAATAGTGGTGAGTGTCTCATTGGGGGCTACTTAATGAATGCAATAGTGGTGAGGGTCTGACTGGGGGTTACTCCATAAATGCAATAGTGGTGAGTGTCTCATTGGGGATTACTTCATGAATGCAGTGGTGGCGGTAAGGGTGATGCGGGATTGGCCAACCAAGCATTAAACTGCTGGTATACTTTAGCGCACAATGCACACAGCGCACACCACAATCGAATGACAGAAAAGGGCAAGAATTGTGTCGTCTTTGCACCATGTGCAGGCTCCTGTGTGCCTCTCAGATTTTGGGTCCCATTTTTGGGTGGCTGTTACTTGCTTGTGGACTACACATGCACAAAACTAAACCTCATATTCAAATGTGCCAAAACTCCTCCAAAACTGCTTGAAAAAATATTCATAAATCCCATATATAGTATGCTCCAATGCACATACCATGCGGCACAAGCGTGTAGCGTAAATCAATGAGGGCGCTGTGCTTCCTGTTTTTTGTGTCTAGCACAAAATGCTGCATTGCTGGGCATGGGTGATGCATGTACAAAACTGAAGTCCCGTAAGTTCCCAGTTCACCCCAACTCCTCTGCTGTGTTCTACCATTGTCTTAGGATGATACAGTGACAAACTCCAGTTGAAAACTTTTCCGTAGGGCCTGACACCCCTTTGGAATAAACCTGGATACTGTGCATGTTCCCAGTTTGTAGTTATAGGCTACGTTTTGCATAAAGCTTCCAGAAGCCAAGGACTGCAAGGCTTTAGCTACACAAGGCTCTGGCATACGCTGGGGACAGTAGGAAAACAAGTATGCCTAGGGTTCACAATGAGCACGATGCACATATTGCACACTACGCAAGAAGTATACCACATGCTTTAGGTTTTACCTTTCGTTGTTCTGGAATGCAAACAGATAGCTTTGCTTAACCATGCAAATGTTATCTAACCCATAGTGTAATCAGGCATATTAAAATGCTCCCCTTTGACTATGCTAACAATTTATCAGCTCTATGTGTACTTTCTGTGTTATTCTGACACAGTATTATGCAGTTTACTCAGTTGTTCACCGTCCCCTCTTAAACACCCCTTGAACACAGAAATCTGTGTATGTTGTGTGGCTAGTGTATGAATGAATATCTGTATGTAGTCATTTTACTGGCCCTTTGAATGTGTAGTTGTTGGGGAGGGGGGTTGTTTGGTTTTACTTCAACAAAGTGAACATTATAAAATGTGTTGTGGTAAGACACTTGAAATGAACCACTTGTCTGCCCACACATTCAATCTGTCACTGTAAGTGTTCCTCTTCTTGGCACCACCTTACTCTCATGGTTGTTCTCTCTCTGACAGAATTACAGAGAGATGATCCCTCTTCTGGGAATATTTCGTATAGTAATGATCCTGCTCATCGGTATGTATTCAAAGGAAACCGGACATCTTTCTGTTTGATTAAAATCTCCTTCCTGTAAGTCCTAAAACACTTCCAAGAAAGCGAGTGTGTGGGGGGTTGTCACTGGGGAATGTGTGGTTTGCCTTTGTTTGGTCATTGAGCATTTCCTGTTGTTTTCCAGTGGGTACAGATGTTGGCTTTGCACTCTACAGAAGATTTCTGAGTGATGATGTTGGTATGAAGGTAAAAAAGAGCTCATATCTTGTGTTTCCTGGTGTCTGCTTGTGTGTGTATATACTCCATTTCACTAGTTTTGTGGTGCTTCCATGTTACAGTGCCATTGCAATTGGCCTTGTGAAAAAAGCATGTATTCAGGTGTGTCAGTCTCTGTGTGTATCTAACTTTATACTGGGGGCTCATTACCACATTGAATGGACAATTTACTTCTACTTGTCTAACACTATGTCATGAAGTATCTCTCTAGTATTTACATACCCTCTTTTCCACAAATGGAAGCCTACTTCCCAAAGCTGATGGGCAGAAACATGAAGTATCTCTCTAGTATTTACATACCCTCTTTTCCACGAATGGAAGCCTACTTCCCAAAGCTGATGGGCAGAAACATGATCATGTCACACAAGTACGAACCAGTCTGGTCTTGCTCCATCCCACAAAAACCCTCTAATGGTCTCTTTGCTAACAGAGACGGGGGTTGGTATTAGGCTTGGGGGCGTAGGCTGGTTTTGTCATTCCGTTTAACTGGTCGGACAGGTTAGGAGAAGGCAGGGTTTGGAAAGAAACCTAACTCAGGATCTTAGATAAAGTACATTGTTTTTTTAGGGAAAACACGCTGATACAAGCAGTGATAATATTGTTTTAGCTCTAGTCAAATTCCTGCATTGTAAGTTTGGTTCATCTGCTTTTGTCATTAACAACTTTACTGCTATTGTAATAAGGGTTGTATTGCTGTATCTCAACAGTTGTAATGATTATCTAAAGACTCCTTTAGGGCAACGTGAAGCACTAACTAGCTAGTATGCTAGCACCCACACGTATCTAGGCGGAAATGAAGGCAATTCATGGAGAGAACAGTGAAATGGCAGACCTCAGTTTAAAAAATATGTGTAAACCCAAAGCTCTGTCTGAATACCACAATGTTAACATCAGTCCAGGAAATGGGGTCTGGCATATGACTACCATGCCATCAGATAAGGGTTTGTGGCCCACAGTTTAATTAAATTAAGATTATGTTAACTATGACTGAATCGTAAATGGTCACTTGTTCACTCTATAGTACACGATGTAGCAAACAAAACAATGCAAGTCACACCCTATATAGTGAGGTATTTGGTGAAGTAAACATTTCGGACACATCCTGTGTTTGAACACAGATCGTAACTCCTCCTTTGTGTGGTGGATGGTAAAACTCAGCTATGTGCCTCCAGGTGTCCTTTGTGGCCCATATCGGTGGAGGAGTGGCCGGCATGACCATCGGCTACGTCTTCTTCAGCTGCTACGACAAGAAGCTCCTGAAGGATCCGCGCTTCTGGCTGTGCATCGTGGGATACATCGTGTTCCTTGTGTTCGCCATACTCTTCAATATCTTCCTGTCCCCAGCATGAGAAGATGCTGACTTGATTTTACTTTTTAAAGCTTTTCTTTTTACTTGATATTTTAAAACAGTTAAACTGTTTGGCAAGTTTAGATAATGATGTTTGTTATATTTCAAACATTTGAGTATATTTGTAGGCCTGAGTATTGTATGTTGTGAAACATTACTTCAGAGAAGCAGTAAGACTGCTGTATACCTTGCAATTTAGAATAAGATTAGGAAATGTTAGTTAATAATGATTATACTTTGTTTTAGATAAATGAACATTTTGTTTTGTACATGAAATGATAAGCTCAAATTGGGCTTGAAATGTGAGAGAAACACTACTCAGTAGGCTACCTAAATAGTTTGTTATAGTTTTTTATACTGTACACTTGTGCTGTATATCTGTGGCCAGTTTTAAAGCAAATTGTTACCAACACTGATTACTTTTTTTAAAGAGCAGCAGCATATTGACTCCTCAGAAGAGTGAGAGGTTTTCTCAGGCTCTTGTAAGATTATCTTTTTTCCTTGTCTTTGCTCCTCTCATACATCAGGCTGTTTGTTCAAGGATTCATCAGTTTGTGTAACACTGTTTGAAAACAGAGTTCATGTGATAAATGGTCAAATTGCAGCCACCTCCCAAACAGGAAGTGGTGTCGGTCACTTTATCATCACCAGTTAAGTGGGCTATTGTTCCTGTATCCTACTGACGTTGATGTTGACGTTGACGTTGACGTTGAGGTTGATACCTCTGTTGATTACAATTCAATTACCATAAAAACCTTACACTGTTAGTGTTTTGGTTCCCAGAGTAGTCAGCTAATTCTGCTGTGCTTTCAAGCAGTATGTTTTGTAGTACAGAAACAATGCATTTTTCTTGATGGCACTGTGGGATGTCCAGACAGGCATACTCTTCTTCTGTTTTTTTTTTTTTTGATGCTAGGCAATCTTTTAAAAGGCTAATATTTTTGTTGTTATTTTTACAGTGGACATAAGACATGCAGTGATGACATGATTACTATAATACAATGTAAACTGGGGATTAAGAGTCGAATCAGTCCGTGTTGTGTTTGAGGCTGCAAGCCACTAGAGGGCAGTCACTCAGGGTATTGCAACACGCCACTCATCACTTTCATGGTGCTCTTGGTCACAGAAGAGTCTTCTGTACTCAGCAGGAAAACATGGCAGTCTATGAAACATGGAGGGACACATTAAATCCCTTTAATGAGACAGAGCAAGACTTACAATGATTTCGATGACATTTTTGTTAAATGGATCATTCCAAATGTGGGGCGTAGATTAAAGTGTACATTTATGTACTTTCTTCATGTCAGTTTTTTAAGTGTTTTTAATGAATTAACATGCAAATGGCATTTTCAAACATGACTGAGATGCATTATTTCTACCTATCTGGGTGAGTTAGTTTGTTATTGTTATGTAACACGTGTTCCAGCGGGGTTAATGAAGTGTGAGCCATTAATGGGTTATGCTTCGGTGAATTTAGGTTTTGCTCTGTGTGTGTCCCGACAGAGCTGTACTGCTTGGTTCTCTGCCTAATTAATAGGCAGGAGCTTTCAAAAAGCACATTGATCTCACTTTGGCAGCTACCAGCTCTACAGCCAGTTTGTGCGGAACATTCCATAGTTTCCGGCCAGGCCTATTGATACACTGTGACTTTATTTGATTATGCTCTCTCTCTCTCTCTCTCTCTCTCTCTCTCTCTCTCTCTCTCTCTCTCTCTCTCTCTCTCTCTCTCTCTCTCTCTCTCTCTCTCTCTCTCTCTCTCTCTCTCTCTCTCTCTCTCTCTCTCTCTATGCGTTATAGTGCCATCTAGAGGGGTTGTATGGATAAACATAACAAAGATTCCATTTTCTGATTCTGAAATATAAGTTTCATAGTATTTAATATATATAGTATAATACTGATACTATGTTAGATTCTAATGACAACTGCTACCATGTTTTTTGTCGACCAAAGTTCATTATATGCTGAAATTTCTGAAAATAAGTGTGTAAAACTTCTACACATCAATATATGACAACTTATTTAAGAAATTGTAGATTTACTGATACTGATCCCTGATGAAAAACATTTCATCCTTGCACACACATAAACTGATACAGTACTCTTTCTGGTGACTGTTCACTAAAGGGTAGCCAGCAGCAAGCCTACAGATACAGCACATGGTTATCAATAGGTAATCACATGTGTGAAAAGCAATGAATTATGATATAAGTATATATCAATAAAATGTGCGAGACACACCAGAGCATGTTGTATTGTAAACTCGCCAAAAGTTATTAACTACTGGGAGATATTTGGCTCCAGTGTGTGTGTGTGTGTCTGTGTGTGTCTGTGTGTGCTTGCAAAGGGCATGCAAGGACTTGTTTTTATTCCTGTTAGCCCACCATTTCATTGCCTCCACACCAGACGAGATCAATACCAGATTTTAACCAGACGAGCAAATAAAACAACCAAAGGGCAAACACAGAAAATCAGATTTGGGCCTGTTTGTGTGATGTGCGAAGGTCAGCCAGGGATACACACAAGACCCCCCCCCCCCCCCATCCACCCCAGTCACCCAAAACGGAGCTATTTATAACCCGTGACTGAAATGACGTGGTCACTGTGCATGACTACCTCTGTATGAAAAAAGGCCCGGATTCGTTCGACCCACCTCCACCAGGGGGGCCGTCAGTTCTGGGGACATCCCACAGCACAGCAGGGGTCCTAGTACTCAATTGTGGTTTCTTACTACACTGTCGGAAATGGGGAGGGGGTGGAAAATGCTGTGTGTGTGGCTTCCCTGTGTTTCATAACACTATTGAGCTGCAGACTGCCATTTCGTAATACACTGATGTGGAGAAGTCGGCTGTCAGTGGGGTAATGCCACAATGAGTGCCTGAACCGCTGAGACACGCAAAGATTGGCTGTGAAGTGATTAGTATCTCTTAAATGGCTGATTTAAATCTGTGTTACAGTGCCACTACAAAAATACAATGTCACTACAAAGGCGGGGTTAAATACAATCAAAAGCAAACAATTAGCACACATTGCCAGAGACTGTATGGAAATACTGTATTTTGGCAGAATGGACAGCTAATGCCACTAAGTACACACACACACGCACACACACACACACACTCACTGGCTCTTGTTTGCACCTCCAAGTGAGGGGAGTGGGTGGGATGTATTAAACACAGGCCCCAATGGCTGTCAAATGGGGCCCAGAGGATGCTGCCATCTAGGGGACACAGGCATCAAGGTCCAGGGGTGGTGCTCCGTAGGGCAGGGGGCCTTTGGTGTGAGGTGGGGACATTTTGCCTGAGTGAATGCAGGCTGCTTACCCTGTCCTTGTTGGTGATCATTCACACTTTTTTGACCTTCACTTTTTCCCTTTCACTTCAGCAAAATTCCCTCTATATTTTTCTAGCTGTGTGTCCGTTGTTCGTACAAGCAAGCAAACAAACAAACTCGAATGAGTGTTTCTACACAAGCCTGACTCTGCAAAAGGGAATTTTTGATTGAGATCATCCTATGCTGTTTCAGAAGAGCAGTAGAAGTAGAAGAGCAGTAAGCATAAAATGTCACTTGGGTGAGGAACGTGGATAAAAGCAAAAAAGTCAAAAGTCAACGTTAGCTTTATTGTCAAAATGTACACGTTATACACGATTTAAAATTGCAGTGCTCCCTAGGTCCACAGTGTACACTAAAAAATCTTGTAAACATGGCAATATAAACATAATGGCGCTGAAGTGTGTGGATTGTTTTTCTTTATATCTTGGAATAAAACTGTTCAACTTAAACATTAAAAAACATCCAATAGGCTTTAGGTGTTGCTCTACAAGAAAAGACTGAGGTTGTTGTTGAAGACGTTAGACGCTAAACCAAAGCATTTAGACAGCCGCTGCTTTATGACTTTGGAGTTGGCCTTACACCTGGACTGTTTCTGGTTCAATTTCCTGTACCATCATGAAGGAATAAACAGTATGCACATCCATAATTAAAAAAAAGTGCTGGACCTAAAGACAAAAGAAAGAGTATATGTCTGTCTGGCTGTCTATCTGCTCAGACAGAGGGTTGTCAAAACAAATATCCATGATCATGAGACCTAACTAACCACTGCTTTTTGCTCTGAGGAACAGGACTGGGTAATATACCAGTCTCAAAACACTAATGCTCTTATGAACACTGGCTGATTCATTTATATAATATATGATTTGGTTCCTCTTCATTTGTGTGCTGAATCATAAATATTTAATGACATAGTTCTATGTTCACGTTGTTTCTCAAAATAACTCAAAAATAATGATAAAAACATAATCCTAGTAATTGGACAAATAAGTAAACAAATAAGTCTGTAAAAGGTGAAATGGGTGAAACTGTTGCATATAACCACCAAAAACAAAAAAAGGACAAAAAAAGAGAAATTACACTATACTACATTTCCCTTGGGTACAACCAACCTGATCAGCATCTGGCCATACATTTAGCAAGTGAAACAAGTTGGAACCATAGATTGTATGTAAATGGAATAAAAAAATGCTTGTTTCAAGTTGCAGACAACTTTAATTACATTGAGATGGCGCTAGCCGAGGATGAAATCGGACGTGACCGATTGATTACATCACACACACAAAACAATTGATCAGTCAGCGCACCATGGCAAGAGATGATGAACTCCATGGACATAGTAAAGATACTAGAAATCAGCTGCCTTCAAATCACACCACCCCAACCCAACCCAACCCGACAAACAAACACACAAATGCACACATGTGCATGTGCACACGTGCACACAGAAACACACACACACAAACAAACAAACATGTACGCACACACACATGCACACACACACACATTTGGAGCTTAAGCCTACATGTAAAACTTTAATCTTTCATGATTCAATAATTGGTTCAATTCAGACAGTAGGTTATGTGTCAATAATATGAATACTAGGAATAATAGCTATTGTTTTGGTTATCAGTTACTTGAACTGATGGTGTGAATTTTAGTGTGTAGCCCATCACAAGCTGTGCTTTCCAGAGCAACAGATCTGCACATCCCATTTGAGGTGATAATTGGTAATCAAACTCGCCATCCTCAACCCTTCAGGGAAAAACAATAAAATACAAAATATATAAATATGCGAGGTTAGATTCAATTGCATAATTATTCAACCTGAAGAAGAAGAAAACATACTAAAACAAATTCACAGACAAAGCAGAGTGTTCATGCTTTATAACAACATGACTAGCAAAAGATAAAACTGAAAAGCAGAGCAGCAAAGAGGACGCTGGATCAATTAGGCGGTGCATTGTGGTTTGTGCTCATCTCTGGTTGAGCTTATTGATTGCGGAGCTCTGCATGCCAACCTCCCAATGTCCCCACCCCCCACACACTGAGCTGCCCAGTTGGAAAACTACCCTTCGCTGCCAGCCTCACCAAACGGGGGGTCAAAGAAGTTCAGGTGATGCGCCGCGACAGATGTGCAGGACACCAACGATTTTTAAACATTTTGGCGGCCTCGTCGCGCCTGTATGACTCGAGGGGATTTGAATCACCGGCAGTCTGTCCATACTGCTGCAAGGTAACTGGCCACTACTGGTGCATTGATTAATTCTTCTGACATGTTGTTGTCAGTGAAACACAACTTTGTTTTTTTTTTTTTAATTGCAATAGGCCAATGAGTGCAATAAATAGCAGTTGCTGACACAAGGGCATGCAGTGTGGTTCAAGTTTTATTGGGTTAGGCTGCTTATTAGGCTGCTTAGGAGCTAATTACTCATCGTTTAACAATGTGATTCTTCTGGGATTTATTAAGCACTGGCTTGTTGCTTGTCATAAATGATTTTTCTCTGGCTGAAGGTAGGATGATACCTTTTACTACTTTCTATTTATTTGTTTATTTTTGAATGGAAATACTCTTTTTGTTTGTTGATTGGGATGAAATTGTGTGCAGCATCATATATCATGACGATGCGCTAAGTGTAGGTTATAAGTGACAATGGAAAATTGTGATTTTGCAACAGTTTCCTTATATATCTTAGTACAATTATTTAGTAAACATATACTTAATTAAACATATTTTAGTGTTTGCTTGTTTGGTATATGCTATTTTTTAGTTTGTGATTCAATGTAGGCTTCTTATTTTCTATTTATCTAATAATCTAAAGTTTTGATGATCATTTGATGATCTAATGTATAAACATACACAGGCTACACATTGTTATAAAGTAATTACTAATGTTAAGACTGATGATTTAAAATTGTGTCAATTTAAAAGGTAAAGACTTGACATTATTAGGATAGTATCAGTCATAATTAAGACTGTTTTTTAATAAAATACAATTAAAAACATTGATTTAGGTATTAGATATTGTAATGATATGTTTCTGTCATTTGTTTACCAGGCATGTACTTTAGAATAATTTGTCAGTTTAAAGGGACAGTCCCTTGACAACAAAGTCAAGGTTAACGAGGCTTTATTAAAGGACAACCAGCACAAACAACCATTGTTGCAACTACGTTCATGTCTGAGTCACCAAATCTCCCTGACTCACCTTCCTCTTCCTTGTTTGCAGTCACAGGGATGCACGAGTGAAGATGGGGGACTGGAACTTCCTCGGCGGGATCTTGGAGGAGGTCCACATCCACTCCACCATGGTGGGGAAGATCTGGCTGACCATCCTCTTCATCTTCCGCATGCTGGTGCTGGGCGTGGCGGCCGAGGACGTGTGGAACGACGAACAGTCCGACTTCATCTGCAACACGGAGCAGCCCGGTTGCCGCAACGTCTGCTACGACCTGGCCTTCCCCATTTCGCTCATCCGCTACTGGGTGCTGCAGGTGATCTTCGTGTCCTCGCCCTCGCTGGTCTACATGGGCCACGCGCTCTACCGGCTGCGCGCCCTGGAGAAGGAGCGCCAGCGCAAGAAGATGGCGCTGCGGCGCGAGCTGGAGGAGGTGGACCTGGAGCAGGCGGAGGTGCGGCGCCGGATCGAGCGCGAGATGAGGCAGCTGGACCAGGGCAAGCTCAACAAGGCGCCGCTGAGGGGCTCGCTGCTGCGCACCTACATCGCCCACATCATCACACGCTCAGCCGTGGAGGTGGGCTTCATCACGGGCCAGTATGTGCTGTATGGCTTCCAGCTGGACCCGCTCTTTAAGTGCGAGCGCGAGCCGTGTCCCAACGTGGTGGACTGCTTCGTGTCGCGGCCCACGGAGAAGAGCGTCTTTATGGTGTTCATGCAGTGCATCGCCTTCATCTCGCTCTTCCTCAATATCCTGGAGATCATGCACCTGGGCTACAAGGCGCTCAAGAAGGGCATCCTGGATATCTACCCGCACCTAAGGGATGACGTGGACGACAGCTACTACCCCACGAAGTACAAGAAGGATTCCGTGGTCCCTCAAGTGGGTATGGCCGTTGGGCGTAAGGCCACGATACCCTCCGCTCCCAGCGGCTACAATCTGCTCATGGAGAAGCCTCCGGATGGGCCGCCCTACCCGCCTCTTATCACCCCCCAGTCCGCCTTCATCCCCGTCCAGGGGGACGGGCCCCCGAAAAGTGTGCCAGATGCCCTCAAAGAGCCGGCGCACAGCCCCACAGAGTACAACAGCAACTCCAACAACACCAGCAGCGAGACCCGCTCGGGTCCCAGCAACTCGGTGACGCCACCCAAGCCAGACGAGGCGGAGGACCAGGCCCACCTTCCCCCGCATGACGAGGAGCAGGAGCAGGAGCGGGAGCGGGAGAGCCTGGACTCCCCGAGGCTGCCCCAGGACCTCTCACACTCCTCGTGCCCCACGCTGCTGGTGAGCGCGGTGAAGAAGCACTGGAAGGTGACGGCACCACCGTGGCACTGCTCCACGGTGGTGGAGGGCAACACCTCAGAGGCGGACTCGTTCGGGAGCACGACCAAGGGCCGTGTGTCGGTCGGTGTCGGCGGGAGCGGCGGGGGCATGCCGTACGCCTCTGTGCGGGCCCGCTCGGGCTCCAGGTCGAAGAGACCCAGCAGGCCCTGCACGCCTGACTCCATCGAGGAGTCCAGCTCGGAGTCGAGGGCGAGCCCCGGACCCCTGTCTCCAGCTCGCCGCATGTCGGTGGCAAGCAGTTCAAGCAGCAGGCGAAACGCCCCGACAGACCTGCAGATATGAGGGTTGCCTCTCTCCTGGTCAGAGGTGGCCAACTTCTAGTGTCAAAGACTCCAAAGACAGTATTTGCTTGGCGAACCCAAAAGAACAATGACGTGAACTGGTAGTGCGGTCCACTACCCAAGCTTTTTTAGACAGTCGTGACATTAAAATGCAAGACGTAGAGACAATCTTCATGCTTTTAAAGCTATTCGTTTGTTTTAAAGGAAGTTCTGGTGAGGTGGTTAAAAACATAGTGGTGAACAAAATGGCAGCTTAACTACACTGAAACTCCTACAGAGCCTTTCAGCACTGCAGTGTAAAGTAAGCAAGCAATATGATTACAACAGAATTTTGTATCAGGCGGGTTGGACCGTCAGTACGGTGGTATAAAATATCACCGAAAAACCAAAAGACGTCCTAAATCCTCGCCTAAAACACATGTAGCTCTAGGGGTTTTGCAGCAGTTTACTTCAATGCTTCACATTACTAATACATTTTAGTTTATAGCAATACTGTGCACATTTTAACTGAGCATACAGGGACAGCTAGGGGAGGATGAGATGTTCACTGATTGTACAGCTTGCCAAACGCACTTAAGAAGCTCTTAGCGCTCATAGCAGAGCTTCTTAACTGCATTTGGAAAACCCAGCCTTTTGACAGTATTTTAGTGTTTTGTTTGATACCATATTTGGAGTTTGTCTGCTTTGCAAAATACTGAAAAAAAAACTTTGAAAATACTACAATGTTATTGTGATATTTTAAATGCTATAGACTTTTACTAAGGCAGAATGGCCATTAAAACAGCTATCTAAAATATAGACAGCAATTCACAGATGTGCCTGAATAGGAGAACATAGGCAGTAACATACCAGACTGTTCTACCCTGTCCAAATGCACTCTTTTCTCTTTTCCACTGTGCTGGCTGTCAGGTGTAACACAGTAACAGTAACTCTGTAACACATGAGTTAAGACTTATTTTACAAACCCGATCGTAGTGCACAAATGTGCCGCCATGAGGGTGTAAAGGACTTAAAACCTCTTGATTCACAACACTTATCTGCTGATTTTATAGTTAGTTGACTTAAAGCTTAAGGCCTTGTCCACACGACAATGCTCCTGGATTTCTGTTTTTTTTTTTTTTTTTTTTTTTTTTTTTTGCAGGTTGAAACTAATTTGCGGATCAATAAATATTTATGTCCAGATGGGAATGTGTCATTGCATTGCCATTGCAGAATGTGTGCTGTCCCAGCTTGAGGGGCACAAAGAGTAGGCGACTACACAATGATTCACTTTAAACATGTTATGTATGTTGGTTTTAGCAATGTGTGTTGTCGTTTAGGTGGGTCGGATGCAGCGACAGTTGCCCTTTTATTTAATAAGCATAACATACAAAAAGTCTTTGTTGGTCTGAACTACTAGTGATATATACAAAACAGCCTGTAGTTTAATGCCAAACGATAGAAACAATTGCATAACAGCCAGCCTACATTGCAAGGTAATGGGGGGGAGCATACCCAGTGGATATGTAGGGGGAAAAGATTGTACAGTGCAACACTGCCTTACAAAGGCAAAGTGCAGTAACTATGCAGACACTGAAACTAATAAAAGCCCTAAAACTTGTCATACTGGCCAGTCAAACACGTTTTAGACATAATAGTGCTGATGCTTTAGTCACAAGACAAAAAAAGAGGTGTTATAAAGTGAAACTCCTTTACACTGCCTTTTGGCTTTATAAAGCAGAAAGCTGTCAACACTTTTTTTTATCAGTAAGTATTCTACCACGAGGACCATCTGTGCTGCTGGTTGGATTTGAAAGAAGATAGTATGTTAGCTTAGTGAATATAGACAAAATCTCTACTGTGATTGGATGTAACCACAAGATGTTTTAACATATTTTCCTAACCTATTAAATGTTAATTGAAGAAAGGCTGTGTCCACAAACATGTTCAGATATTGTACAACTTGTCCAGAGATCTCAATTTACACCAGTGGTGAATGGTCAAATTATATCATTGCAAAATTTGTAATATTTTTTTTAGAACTGTTTGAGTTAACAACTATTGTGACTGGGACTGAGCCATGGGCATTTTTGGGATATTGAGACAATGGGAGCTTTTTCAAGCCTAAAGGACTAGTTCCACACAGTTCTTTGCAAAGGTCTGCACTCCTTGAAAATCTTTGTGCTTTTCAGAATTTCATAGTTTCCAGTTTAAAGGAAGATCAGAGAAGGCTTAACGCCGAAACGTCAGCAAGCCATTAAGTAAAAATAAAAAGTGGTGTTAACGTAAAGCAGCAGTGTTGTGCTGGAAGCCGAAAGGACTACCCATGAACCCATTAATTGATATTGGAATTGCATAAGGGATTCTGAGGCTATATTATTTTAGATTTGTTGAGTTAGAAAAAACTATATCCAGGGATTTTATGTATATTATAGATTATATATAAACTAATTCTTCTTTTCACCTCTACTATGTGGCTTAAAGTTCTACCATCACAGCAATTTGGGCAACATTATTTATACATTGTAACCTGAAAATGAGCTTTGGGTCATGGCATCTGTGCAAGAGATGTCCAGAGGTATTATGTTGCCATTGGTCCATGGGGATGACTGAACCTGACAAATAATAAAAGTTACAAATTAGTGCGTTGACCGTGTTGTTTAAGATTAAGCTTATCCTAAGAAATTTGTCCTTTTGGGGAATCCAGCAAAACTGTGATACTGTGACACTTCTAGGGTGAAATAAAACCCCTTTGATTAGAAATATGAATAGTCTGTGAGAAAGTAAACATAGTCACGTTGAAACAATATGTATGATCATATGTGAAATACTGCTTGACAAGTCCAGCTGTTTTGTGTATTTCTCTAACTCCCTCTTTAAGCTACTGTCATGTAACAGACACCAGTGCACTGGTATGTCATAAGCATGTACTAGTGGTTCTGAAATCAACTTACACGTCACACATACAACTGCAAAAAAATGACTTAGTTTAAAAAGCTAGCCTAAGTTAGCCATATGACTACACATCTGATTCCCATATGCATGATGATGAGCAGCACGTATACCAGTTATGTAATAGGCCGAGCATTTAGTAGCTGGGCGCTCTTACAAGTAAGCGCATCTTGCTAACCTTCGTTTCAATATTATCACATAGGATCTTGCCTTCATGGAGACGTGGGGGAAATGGATTGCCTACTTATGCCCGAGCACTAGTAAAGGAGAAGGCCATAACAGTGTATTACAACAAGCAGTGAGGAAATTAAGAAACAAAAGACTTTAACATGGGTATGAGCATATTATTGAGAAGGTATTTTGCGCCACCCTGCGATGGAATTGTAAACTGCAAGGCATTTTGTTTGAAATAAGCAAACGACTGATGAACTAAGCAAACGACTGAATCGTGTTGGGAGGAAAGACTGAGCAACACGATAAAAAAGGACTAATGCTTTTATCCCCTTTAATTGTGCTGGTGTATAGGCTAACTCTCGCTGTAAATGACTTTATTATAATGTAACGTCAACATTGCAATTACTGTGATGTAGTCCTGTGATTTACTTTCCTATAACGTTCTACGTCGAAATACGGACAAAAAAAAAACATTTCTCCAGGTGAAAGGTCATTAAACAAGCCCATGCCTTGCACACCAGCAGAGTGAACAAGTCAGGTGATTGTAAAACACATGACTTAGGATGACCCACCTAACAACTCCAGTAAATGAATGGCATCTGTTGCAACCAGTGATCGTTCAGATTGAACACCACATACCCAATCACATTATGAGGCGGGACAAGATCAGGCTTTCGTGTCAGGAGAGGAAACATTGGGGACTTGAAGATTTAAAGGAGACGGGGAATTGCCTCTCTCTCCTCTTTTAAATATCATCTTAGACCTAACCCATACTTACCTACCCCTATTGGATGGGCATAGGTAACGGGTAAGAAATCTTTATACAACAGACCACAATATATGTGAACGGGGAGGGGGGGACTGGGGAACCGAGCGTCGTCGGGTCAAAATGTCGATACAGTATGTAGAAGAACCACTGGCAGATAGCTACGGGGTAGCGGACTCGTTCCCTAAAGATTTTGGTTATGGAGAAGAAGAGGCCGATATCGAAGACAGTCCAGCAGCCTCTGACAGTAAACCAAGGATACTGCTAATGGGACTGCGAAGGAGTGGCAAGTCGTCGATTCAGAAGGTAACACTAGCTTATAGGAAACACTAGCGAAGTTAGCACTAAAGCCTAGAGCTCATCTGTGCAGTGTATTCTTATGCCTGCTTGGGCGATTGTATCATCTGCCAAACATAACGTTTTCTCCAGACATGACGAACTGCTATAACGATAGCTACACTGTTGAAAAGCATGGACCATAATATGGAACAGATACTTACTCAGGCACGCACAGTTAGCTGCAGTACAGTACTCAACAGTGTTATGAAAGGTTAGCCAGCTAAGTCCTGCCTGCAAATGTATGCTAGCTTGATGTCACTGACGCCTTGCCTTAACTGACTGGGCTTTCAACATTAACTGCTGATCTGCGAACCCATTTAGTAAAAACAACCCCTTTTAGTAAAAACAACCCGTAGTTATGTACGTTGATAGTCAGCAAGGCAGCTTAATCATTAGCTAACTTTTTAGCTGCATAAGTCCAAGTCATTCCCTACTTCGACGGTAGTGGTACTCATCTGGCACGAACAGGGCACGTGACAAACCCTTCTTAAATATTGGTTTCAAATGTATACATTGAAGCACTCTTCTGCTTTTATCGTTTTGCAGAATTCACTTTTCTTCATTTTCCTGGCCTGCTAAAAATGTAAAAAATGTAAGAAACGAAGCAAGATAAAATAAATAAATAAACTTGTTTTTTAGAAGATGTCAAATATTTAGTGTTTTCGTAGTTTATATCATGTAGGCATACAATCAGAATCGGAAATGTCTGCTAAGCCAAGTAAATGTATCACATGTTTTGCCAGGTAGGCTATTTGTCACAGTAAGCCCACCTTAGACTTAGGTGGTGATTTAGTCACAGGACTCATGTAAGATAAGGTCTGGTCTGTAGGTGGTGTGATTCTTTTTTCTCTGGCACAGTAAAATAGACCAGATAAATAATTGATCACACATACCGTAGATGCTTTTGGTTTTTGCACGCATCTTCTTGTGTGGGAAATGACAATAAAGTGCTTTATAAAATATGAATCAGTGTACAGGGCAGTGTGCGCTTAAAAATGTAGTTTGTTCTCCAAAGACTTTGTTTTTATAACTGTGGAAGAAAGATTGTGCTGAAGAAAACATAAATGCAAAAAAAAAACAGCACTGGTAAGTGCCAGTAATTTGTGATTTGGCTTGGGTCCTTTATAACACAGCTCACTGACTTTTTTTAACAGGCTTAAATGGAGTCAGTGAGATGTTTTCCTGAGGTTTTAACAGTCCCCCTAACACAGCATTGATATGTTTGTCTCTTCCAATCCCAGGTGGTGTTCCACAAGATGTCTCCTAATGAAACCTTGTTCTTGGAGAGCACCAACAAGATCTACAAGGACGACATCTCCAGCAGCTCCTTCGTCAATTTTCAGATCTGGGACTTTCCTGGGCAGGTGGACTTCTTCGACCCCACCTTTGACTATGAGATGATCTTCAGAGGAACGGGAGCTCTCATATTTGTCATCGACGCTCAGGTAAAGATTGATTGTAGAATGTTGGGTGATTTGTGTAACGGATGCCAGCTAGCATAGCACGTTGGTAAACCTCCCTCCTGGCATTTCAAGAGGATGCACTACGGACTTAGCTAATGCTTTTAGCTCACTTGATGGCACATCTTCCTCCTAATCCAGAGTTGCTGAGAGGTCACTGGTTTGACCCTCTGGCTGGACTGCATAGGATGATCTCTGTTACATTTGGTTATCAAGCGAACCTTAAGGCAACACTAACTAGTTTTTTCAACCTTAACATGATGTTTTCCAAAATCGTTTTAGTGGTTTGTCAACTTGTAACTGGGTGAAAGGCACTTCTGAATTCGCTTAGCTGCCTTTCAGGGGCTATTACCGCACCAAGTAAGTTTTTAGGAGTAGGCCATCTCTCTGTAGCTCAAATGAGAGACAGTTCCGCTTCCAAACTGTAGGGCGACTGAAGACGAAAACTACTTAGTGTTGCTTTAATGTCCTTGGCTCCTAGCACTGCTCAATTTGATTTCCCTCTGGGTAAACAAAAAGCTCAACGCTGTCGCTTAATGAGTGAACCCATGCCTAAGGAGATTTATGGCCAACAGCAGACACATTCTAACTAACACATTCAGCAGCAAATTAGAATATTCTTTGAACATATCCTGACTTCTTAGGCTTATTGAAAGCTGTTTTCATATTTCAGGAAATTAAATACTTAGTTTTACTGGCAACAGACAATGACTTATGAACAGGTTACACTGGTGTCACAAGACTTTCAGACATTGCCAGTTTTATGCGTCATAACATAACTATAATTGCCAATAAATGAGTGCAGTTTCTATTTTCATGCACATTCTTAAAACTCAAAACTTACAATGCAGTGACATCACAGTTACTTAATAACATCTTTTTTTTCCCTGATGTTAATAAGAGTAGTCACTAAGCATTAAATAATGGTATCTTTAAGCCATTTTTTCACACATACATGCACATTAAAGATCTGACCACCTGTGAAGCATAGAAAGGTTGACTAATATGTTGGCTGAAAGATGACAGTCACACAGTATGTACCTGCATCTGCACAGTAGCTGCATGTCTGTAACAGTTCCTCACCACGTGCAAAGGTATTCAATCCAAACGGAACATTTTTTTTTGTAACATGAACTAAGACCAGTTCTTTGTTCTTTGTCACATGTTCTTTGTTTGTCACTCAGTTCACTCACTTTGCATAGAAATGTGTCTGTGTTTGTGTTGGAAATGTATTTGCTTGAGTATGTACACTAATCCAAAGCCACAGAATAACGCTAATTCTCTGACGGTCAAAAAAAAAAAAAACCACAAGTTTTCCATAAGTTTTATAACAGTGTTTATAAGCAGAGTCAGAAAAAGTTGCTTTTTCATTGTGCAAGTCACACTATTAAACAGACACTGTAGGTAAACGGTACCACTGAGAGTTGCTTGTTCACGTCACAGTTTAAAATGCTACAGCAGCTCCAAATACAACGCTTTCAGCACAGGAAAGAGTTGGCCAAAATCCTGTCGAGTAAACACTTACCAGGGTTTGTGGGTTTGCGCATTTGACCTGGCAATTTTTCTTTGGCAGCTGTACCCTATTCAACAAGATCCCAAACAGAAAAAAGAAAAAGTATGCTATGGTCAAATAGTCCATCCTGCCATCTATTCCTAACACTTTCTTACTTGACCTTGATGAAAAGTCCAGGAGAGATGTGCTGGGGAATTCATTATGGCTAAGGACAAAACACCTGCAATGCCAAAGGCTCTCAAACTTACTTAGTGCAGTTTTAGCTCATGGAGGGTGGCAAAGCGAATTCAGAACATGATGCAACATGATAAATGATTTTGGAGACACTATTTTAAGGTTGAAAAACTACTTAGTGTTGCTTTAATGACTGTGATGTGACCCCTTTTCCAAACATTATTATTATTATTATTAGCTCTGATCATGGTTGCCCCTTGGAAATATCCAGTCATAAGACTATCTTAAGGGCTAGCTGTGGCCAGATGCTTAAGAAGTTGGTCATGGGATCAGAGGACTGCAGGTTGGATTCCTGATTCAGTAGGAAAAATTGTGGGTAGGGGAGTGAATAACCAGCTCTCTTCTGCATTTAATGCATCCATGGCTGATATGCCCTTGAGCGGGTCATCTAACCCCAAATTTCTCCAGGGGGACTGTCCTTGTACCTAATTTACTGTAAGTCGCTCTGGATGAGATAATCAGCCAAATGATAAATAATGTACAGTGGTCCCTCATTATTCGCGGGAGTTGCGTTCTAAAAATAACCCGCGATAGGCGAAATCCGCGAAGTAGTCAGCTTTATTTTCTACAACTATTATAGATGTTTTAAGGCTGTAAAACCCCTCACTACACCTGTACTCTTTTCTCAGACCGGCAAAACTCTTTTCTCACACTTGCAAACATACAGCACTTCAGTCACACAGCTAGCAGTGGAAGATTTATGTAAATTTTACAAGCTCAGCGCATTCTGTACTGTACAGGAGATTGCATGCACTAAAAAAATCCGCGAAACAGCGAGGCCACGAAAGGTAAACTGCGATATTACGAGGGACCACTGTAATGCAAAAAAAGACAGCGAATTAAGCACCCTCCATGTGAGAGCCGCTTATCCTCCCCCTGTCTTGCCTTCAGGATTACTGTGGAGACCTCACTGTGTCACACTGTTGGTGTATTATTATCATCAGACATCATCATAAGTAGGGCTGCACAATATATCGAAAATATTGTGATCTCACAACATACAGTATCGTGATACACATATCGCAAAACATGGCTTAACTGGAATAAATGGGACATTACTGTGAAACAGCTTACAGTAATGTCCCATTTATTCCAGTTAAGCTATGTTTCCACATATGAAGATATTTGGGAAATCAAATGGAGTCTTGCTGCCCTTGATATCCACCCCATAGGCTGCACACTGGCTACGGCCTAGCGGTGAAGATTAAGCTGCAAGATGTTAAAACTATATTTAAATATTTGTTTATTTTTCTCAAAACGTATCGTCATTGCAACATTCAGCACTGTTACCGCATATCGCACATTTTTTATATATCGTGGAGCCCTAATCATAAGTGCCACTGGAATAAACACAGTAATGTCTCTCCATCGAAAACCTTGTGATGTTCTTTCTTTGGCTATGTTTATTAGTCTGTGGGTTAAGGACTCTCTGTCTTTCTTTCTTCCCCCTTAACTATGACGCTCTGGGGGAGACACTGATTTTCTGTTTGTCTCATTTCCCCCTCCTCTCCAGGATGACTACGTGGAGGCCCTGGGCCGACTGCACCTCACTGTGTCGCGCGCTTACAGGGTGAACCCCGAGATCAACTTCGAGGTGTTCATTCACAAGGTGGACGGCCTGTCCGACGACCACAAGATCGAGACGCAGAGGGACATCAACCAGAGGGCCAATGACGACCTGGCGGACGCTAGTCTGGAGAAACTGCACCTCAGGTGGGTCGTGGTGATACAGTCACTCAGATGTTAGTTCACGTCACAAACACAAATCTTAAACAGACTTGAATAATATTGACAGTCATCTCTTTCAATTTGCAGAGTGCAGTTTGAGGCACTCTTAAGTTTCAGACTGGCAATGACCCACATACCACTTTCATCATAGCTTTTGTTCACTTTGTAATCTTGTGGGGGTGGTAGGCTAGATAGTCATAGATGATGTTCTTCTTCTTTGACGGTGTGGTGCCAAAAATGCCACCATGGCAACAGCGTCAGCTGTGCAGGGGTAGCTTGGTGTGTTTGGGGGCCTGTGCTGTGTGTCACAGCAGCTTGCATACAGACAATACATGTTCTGCATACCCCAGTCCACTCCGCCAGATTCCTCTGAGGCCTCTTCTTCAAGGCTACGAGGAACAGCAGTCTGAGTGTTATTTTCAGAAAACCAAGCCCTTGGTGAGATAGCGCCACCAGAATGTCAGACATTGGACTTTGCATATATACTTTTATTCATAAATAACAGTTACAGAACAGATATTATTTTCAAATAAAAGTATACGAAGTGCAGCCTCTTTGTTATTTTCCTAGTACGAGTATTTGATGGACCAGCACTCTGAAAATATGACAATAAAAGACTCTGTGAAGACAGCTCAAAAACCTGTCACTTTTGATGGGTTAGTTTTTGCATAATTTTTCTGCCTCCACCCCAGAGAAAGGGACTTGTAATGGTTTGTTGACCAGTGTTTGGCAGCGGAATGTTGTTTACTCATTTACATGATATGAAGCATCTTGAAATCATTCTTCATGCGCAATGTGTCATTGTGACTCTTGAACAGCACAAGCTGTACTTGAAAACAAGTTGTCTAAAACACGAGAACACTCAAATGTCTCAATGGTGTTTCAAGTGGGAAAAATTTCTTGTCTTGTCTGTCTTTAATTTAGACAAGGGGTCATTCCGTGTCAAATCGAACAATGGCCGACAGTCACCCTCTCCAAAAAATCTGAAAAAAATCACAGCTGTTTGTACATCCAACCTATGCATTAACCTTTGTTGATATTGTTTTCATATGGTCAGTGTATTTTCTTGAAGTTAGGCTTGATTTTCAATCATCATTTGTATTAAAAGAGCACAACATGTGGTGGAAAGAGGTACTGCCGATCAATCCAACTCCATGGAATTACTGACATTTTTTCCCAAACATCATATCTCAATAAAGAGACTCAGCAACAAATCCAAATTTTGGACAAATGATCCTCACATACAGGATGGTTATGGAAAAATGTTTAAAAAATCCTGTGAACTGTCCACATGGTGAGATGACAAGATGAAAACAGCCTTTTTGAAAATCAAGCCTAACTTCAAGAAAATACACTGACCATATGAAAACAATATCAACAAAGGTTAATGCATAGGCATGACATTATAATCCGTATATGACTGGGAAAAATAATCTGATAAATTTGTGTGCCATACTTTTTGAACGAGAAGCCCTCAAAAGTGGTGGTGTCATTTCATATATTGAATCTATAGCCATTTTCACAGCTTTGGAGAGGAAGAATTACACAAGGTACATCTGATCTGATTTGATTTTTGAATTCTACAGGAAAATGCATTTCTTTTCACATAGTTACACTAATGTGTGTGGAATACTAAAAGAGCCAGCAATGTCGGAAGTTGAGCAAAAGGCTTGTTCACCAGAATTCCCAAAATGACCGGAAATTTCAAAGGGCTGTAGTTTTGGAGCTATTAGCGATACAGACTTAATATTTAAGATGTATACATAGGTTGGATGTACAAACAGCTGTGATTTTTTTCAGATTTTTTGGAGAGGGTGACTGTCGGCCATTGTTCGATTTGACACGGAATGACCCCAAGGTTATTTCTATAGCACATCAAACAACAAAAAGTTGAGCAAAGTGCTGTACGAGAGAGCTGAGATTGGTTAGTGTGTGTGTGTGTGTGTGTGTGTGTGTGTGTGTGTGTGTGTGTGTGTGTGTGTGTTTTGGTGTGGGGGATTGGGGTAACAAATGAACTAGTGTTTCATGTCGCGTGCCGCACTTGCACGTCACTCCTGACCTTTCGGAAGCCTCTAGCCTCTCAACTTTGGGGGACTTGTTCAGGGGTCAGGTCAGGGTCATGGATTATACATCTCTGCTCATTACACCACATTCTCAAGCTCCATATCCTTCACTATGTGGCTACTATGTGTATTACACACTGCAGTGTGAGGTTCTCAGAAAATGCATGTAACTGTTTTAAGAAGTGTACCCTCATTCTTTTCACACAGAGTAGGTTATATTTACAAGACGTATTGTCTTACTTTGTATTGTCTTTCTGTCTAGTGTTCATTTCTGCACTGTATTTTAAAGTTTTTGGTGAAATGTATTTGGTGTCAGGGAAGTATTGTGTCCGGGACTGTAAAAACGTGTTAGGTGTGCAGGAAGCATTATGTCCTAGGTCTGTCCTTACCTCTTTATCTGAAAGCTGTTTTGCAAGCTTGTGGACAGTAGAACTATGATGCGATTTTTTGCAACCTCCTTCTGCTTTCTTGGTTTACAGCTTCTACCTGACGAGTATCTATGACCACTCCATATTTGAAGCCTTCAGTAAAGTGGTTCAGAAGTTGATTCCTCAGCTTCCCACACTGGAGAACCTTCTAAACATCTTTATATCTGTAAGTCCTAACGCATGCATGTTTAAAGTAATTAGAAAGAAAGAGTTAGTTCTTTTGAAAGCGATTTAGATGCCTAAATGCTCTAATAGGCACTTTGTGTGGGATTGTTAAAGTGTGTTACAACAGTCGATGTCTCTACACAGTTAAGTCTCAAATCTCACTTAATTGCAGTCGTTCTCTTTTTGAAGTGTGTGTTTATGGTTCTTAAACATGTAACATTTTTATGGAGTGGTGGGGTAGAATTGCCATGTGGTAATTCCCTCAATAGAGGAACGCTGTAAAGAAAAGACTACCATCCAGGAGTCAAAATGCTGTGTGTTTATTTCCTTGAATTCCAACAGAACTCAGTGATTGAGAAGGCCTTCTTGTTCGACGTGGTCAGTAAGATCTACATAGCCACAGACAGCTCTCCAGTGGACATGCAGTCGTACGAGCTGTGCTGCGACATGATTGACGTGGTTATTGACGTGTCGTGTATCTATGGGTGAGTGTTTATCTGTGGGTGGTACTGCACTTTGCTCACCAACTTGCAGTATGTGCAGGGCCTTTTGCAGTCTTTTTGTTGCAGGCTTCTTCGTTCCATGTGTATACAGTGGTCCCTCGCATCGCAGATTTTTTTTAGTGCATGCTTTTTTTTACGTCACATTGTGTTCTGCGCCCTGATTGGCTAAGGAACTGTAGAACATTGTCAATCCCCTGCGTGCCATGTCTCCTGTACAGTACAGAATGCGCTCAGCTTGTAAAATGTACACAAGTCTTCCATCGCTAGCAGTGTGACTCTAAAGTGCTGTATGTTTGCAAGTTTGAACTTTGAGAGTAGAAGAGAGAGAAATGTGAGAAAATGTCAATGCCTGTCTAGGAAAAGTGTATAAAGTGTGTAGTGAGGGGTTTTACAGCCTTAAAACATCTATAATAATTATAAAAAATAAAGCGGCTTATTTTTAGAACGTAACTCCCACGAATAACGAGGGACCACTGTATATGTAAAACAAACACTTTTATAGGATAATGTGTGTGTGTGTGTCTTGTTCCTGTAGTCTTAAAGAGGACGGCAGTGGCGGTGCGTATGACAAGGAGTCCATGGCCATCATCAAGCTGAATAACACCACAGTGCTGTACCTGAAGGAGGTCACTAAGTTCCTGGCTCTCGTCTGCATTCTCAGAGAGGAAAGCTTTGAGCGCAAAGGTACACTGCCAGCCCCCTGCCAGCTCTCTGTTGACTTCTTCTGCCAACGATGCTAAATGATTTAATAAGTGTGGAACATGTTGTCCTATATACATCGTGAACAAGGAAAAGACGTCAGCACTAGGTTTTAAATATTCAACACTTTTGTCAGTGAGAGATAAAATGTCATGCCACTGACTGTTAATAATGTCGAAATAATTCTTAAATGAGCCCTGTGAAAAATACTGTTAAATAATGAGCATTTATGTAAATGTGTGCTGTGAACGTTTATGGGCATTGTGTCTTATCTCATGACACATAGAGTTGAGCCTGTTTTCTTGACACCATGGATATGAACTTCTGATAATACTGTCAGTTGCAGTGTGATCACTGTACATATGTCTGAACTTAGAACACAGTCCTTTTACATTACACTTAGCTGAGGCTCTCCAGAGTGACTTAGTTATTTTAGGTACAGGGTTTACAGTCCCTGTAGTTATGTGAGGTTAGATGCCTTGCTCAAGGGCACTTCAGCCATGGATGAGGGTAGAGCACTAGTTATTTACTCCCCCACCCACATTCTTCCTGCTGGTACGGGATTCGAACCTGTGACCCTCTGATCTCAAGACCAACTCCCTAACCTTTAGAACACCATTAGAACACAGTCCTTGCTAGTGTTGGTCGGGGCAGTGTCCTCACATGCTTCCCTGCAGTCTGTGGAAATGAATGACTCATTTTCTGACTACATCCAAGCAGTCATAACAGCTGTCT
Organism: Coilia nasus; assembly: GCA_027475355.1. Classification (NCBI taxonomy): domain Eukaryota; kingdom Metazoa; phylum Chordata; class Actinopteri; order Clupeiformes; family Engraulidae; genus Coilia; species Coilia nasus. The sequence goes on along the minus strand of CM050218.1, from coordinate 22,828,684 downwards.
GTCTGCCATATAAGGTCTGCCATGACAGCATCTGAGGTCTTCAGACACGAGTTGCGTAAACACTGCCAATGAAATGGCGAGCTCTATAGTGTATACTGCTATAGGATATGTGTGTCTTGCTGTGGACTCAGCTGTTGTGTGATAAGCTGTTGATCTGTGTTTGTCTTGTGTTGATGTGTCTGTGTGGTAGTACAAATTACCTCTCAAGGGCATTAAAGTTTAACCACCCCCCCCCCCCCCATCCTACCCCATCCCTATCTTAACCCAGTATGTCTTTGCCTGTGACAATAAAATATCCTTGTATCCTTGTTTTATGAAGTCAGTTAAAGTCAACCAAGTCAGCCCTTAACCAGTCCTTGCTGTGTCCCCCCTACACAGGCCTGATTGACTACAACTTCCACTGTTTCCGGAAGGCCATCCACGAGGTGTTTGAGGTGGGCATGACGAGCTCGCGAACGCCCCCAACCCCGACGGGCACGCCGTGCCACATGAAGGGCGTCGCCCTCAACGGCACCCCGCGGAGCACTGTGTAGAAGGACGCGGCCTAACAAAGCGAGAAGGAGGAGAAGAGAGAGAGGGAGTGAAAGAGAGGGAGAGAGAGAGAGATGGAAGGCGATACCAGGACATGAGAGAAATGGACATGGAATAAGATGAGGAAAAGGCAGAGATGAGAGAAGGTGCTGGTGAACTGGACGAGCACAAGGGCAGAGGGGCACATCCTTTATTTTTTACCCTTCATGTCAACCACAACCTCCCTACCCGCACCCTGACCACCACCCCTGGCCCCTCTTCGCCACTCCTCCAAACCACCCAAGAATAGCTCCTGAGTCATTAACAAAGGAAAAAAAGAAAAAGCTGCACAGGGATAGAGAAAAAGACTCTACTGTCATAGTACATCCTAACTCAGAATACAAACAAGACGAATACGTTTAAAAAAAAAAAAAAAGGACTGCTGCAAGGGAGCTTTGCCAGAGCTCTGAGCGTTGCTAAGGCAGGATCAGGACGGGAACATGAGACAAAAGAGAAGAGAAGAGAAGGGGTTGGAAGGAAGGAAGGTGGAGGATTCTCTTTTGTGGCATCGAGAGGCATTAACACGCGGCTTGGCAGGAGAAGGAAGACAGACCAACATGGCGGGGGTACCTGTGTACATTCTGGGAGAATAGGGAAGAAGTTTTGTTTAAGTTTGGTAGATACATGAAAGTACACAGACTCTTTCCCTCCAAAGGACTGTCTTGTCTCTCCTGCCATCTTGTGAACATGGGAAGTCAAAACCTCTTGAATCTGCTGTATGTTATCATTTTGTTTTCTTCTTACTGTGCTGCTGGTTCCTCGACATGAGGAAAGGATATAGTGAAGCTTGGCTTGTCTATGGCTGGTCGCAGGTTTGTGTAGTCTACATCTGCCAATAGTACAACCTACAATTGAGAAGCCTTATGTAGATGAATATTGCGACCGGCTTGCTTGCTGCAAGCTTGTTACTGGCCCTCAGTCAGTGCACCTCAGTCTTTACCTGTGATTTTCTTTTTTTTTTTTTTTTTTTTTTCCTTTTCTGTTTTGCTTTTATATTTTCTCAGTTATTTTTTGAGATGTTTGGAGTCAGGAGTTAAAAGGGATCATGATTAATGTGCAACAATGTGTGTGTGTGTGTGTGTGTGTGTGATCTAGGTGTGGATTGTTGGCACATGCCATGTCAGGCCGTGATGGTGAACGAGGCAGTTGGTGTATTTATGAATATAAATTCAGACACAGGGAATTCAGACACATGAATTCAGACGCAGGGTAGGATGACGGCCTAAAACCGATTGGGACAGGTGCGCTTTCGGGAGCCCTTGCTTTGAACGCTTCGATGGGCAAACTGTGGTCCCCTTTACACCCACGGTGGCATAACCCGCTTTGAGAAACCGCAGAAGCTTACACATGTGGACAGGGGCCTGTTGGCCAGCCGTGGATGCTGGCACGCATCCCGAAATGCATCGGTCTTGCAGCCAATGGCAGTGGCACAGCTATGATCAGTGGCTAGGTTACCCTCAGAAAAAGATGCTCTCGAGCTCGTGCGGCATCTTTGGTGCAAATGACATACGGCATCACTGTGACATATTTCGAGAATGTACGGGAAACTCGGAGCAACACAAAAAACATCACACTGATCAGCTGTTTGCGCCCCAAGCGTAGAAGCGAAACCCCAGAGATTATGAATGTCTGTTCCTTGATGATGTTCACATCTTTACGCTTTCGCTTCTGGGAGTCAGAGCAGGGTGACTGTAGCCGTAAATTGTGTTTAGCCTTAAAAGCTAAAAGACGTGATTAACTTTCATGTTTCTCTTATCTCACGATGATGTATCTCAGTAAAGCGTCTTGAAGAGCAGTAAGACATGCAGAATTTTTTTTTTTTTTTTTCCCTGACACAACACTGCGTGACAAAAACTCCAAGGCCTGTCCTTTCTGAGCATGTCTGCATCAATTGGAACCATAAACAAATATTGAACACACACATTTCTTAAGGTTGTCTTATAATCTCTATGCCGTCAACCATTCTGAAAGGGAACAGCACTAACACTTTTAAAGAAATCCTGGAAAAGAAACGCGACCAAAAAAAAAGAAAGAAACGCTCGTTTAAAAATGAATACATACATAAAAAATACATAGTAAGGTCACATTCGCTAGTGATTCTTGCTTTTTTGTCACCTCTCACATGTCTGTCCTGAGTTCTGCCATAGGTGTAAATGTTCACGTGAGGATGGAACATGTACACACCTGGAGCTAGTGCCTTTCTCTTTCCAGGCAGAGCGTTTTAATAGTTATGAGCCATCTTAACCCTGTTGTGTAGGCTTCTCGTCACATTTAATACATATTTTATTAAAACAGCATGGATTTTGACTCAGCCTTCGTTCCAAGGCGGGCGCCGATGGGCTCTTGAGTTAAAAAAAAAAAAAAAAACGCTTTCACTCACACCACAGGAGTTGCCCTTAAGAAGGTGCAGACTCTCCCACACCCCACATCATCCCTTCCCCCATCAAAAACTGTCACTGTTGTAATGCAATGCAACCAATAAATTATCAACAAAAAACAGTGTCGCTGGTATCTTGTTACTTACATGATGATACTTCTGACTGTTGCTTAGGTCTTTGTAGCATGGCTGGATTATGGTTGGGCTTTGAGCCTGGGTTGTGCGTGCGTGTGGGTGCGTGCATTGTTGAGGAGGGTGGAATGTGGCAGAGCTGATGGAAATGATCGATTGGAAGTTGGGTGTCCACTACAAATGTACAGCGGTTTCCCAAACAAAGGGCTAAGCACACTGCTTATTAGGGCTCCCAGACTGGTCCTTACATGACGCGCACCCTAGGACGGAACGCCATAGTACTCCTGAGGCCTGTTTATGCTTCTTCGCCTCAGTCACTTAAAACTACTACCCATTTGGACTCCATTTCTGACTCCGTCATTACCAAATGCCCTTTTTAAGCCCTCCTCTTGTTTACCCCTGATGTAAGTAGTTCGAAGTAGCTTAGGAAAAACTTGCCATCAGAGAGTATAAACCCATATCCAATATACATTTTATAGCATTCCACTAAATCAGCTTAATCTAAATAGAACCACTTTTAAGTGAGGTAGAGTAGCTAATCAGTGAAATCACCTTTACGTGCATTGGTAGAAATAATTCCTGCAGGGCTTTTACTTTCTACCATG
>CM050218.1:22810000-22820000 GCA_027475355.1 Coilia nasus | reverse complement strand
ATAATACAGTGTTTTTGGTTTGTTATTTCTCTTGCAATAAAGCAAAAGACATTACTTTTTGACTAGCCTTCGTATGTATATGCTACTATCCATACCAACACTCTAAACAATAATCAGACTGGTAGATTATATGTACACAGCACTCTCAACTGGAAAGAAGAATCAGACTGGTCGCATATATATTTCCATTATTATAAACTCTGAATAAAGAATATTTACACCGGTAGCTTATATGCTCCCAATGCCATCAATAATGTGGAAAGTAATTACAATGCTAGCTCATGTCTTCCCAAAATGATCAACACTGTAATAAATGATCAGAAGCTCATGTGCTCCCATCAGTAACAGCACTGTAAAGAATATACAGAAAGTTTTTAATGCTGCTATTTCTAACAAAGCTGCAAAGAGCAAACTAAAACTGTTCTGCATCTTTTCCATATGCCAGTTCTTCATTATAGACATTATAGACAAATTTTCTATTTTGAATGTTTTTACCTCCTCTTTTTTCACATCGTTATTTGAAATCGGAAACCCTGTGGTTACAGCTATGACGCTAATAATCGGAGTCTCCTAAAATGGTACTTTCTGACAGCTTTGTTATTGTATTGTATTGCATTGTATTCTATTCTATTCTGCAGTTTGGTAAGACACTGGGTGGTAGAGAGCATGACAAATGTGGTAAGATGAGTGCCTTAAGACAGACAAAAAAGGCTGTCTAGTCTCTGCTCAGCAGATACAGTATGTGTGTGGATCTGACCACCACATGCCGGCACACTGACACTGGCCCTGCCACATGTGACCCTAATTAGTGTGTCCTGCAGCGCTGTGTGTGTGTGTGTGTGAGTGTGAGTGTGTGTGTGTGTGTGTGAGTGTGTTAGAGATACATGTGAGCCTGCTCCGGGACAGGACATGAGAGTGGCAGTGCCAAGTGTTTGAGCTCAGACTGTGTGCCTCAGAGGCAGCCCTGTGCTTTGACAGAGATGCCTAGCGGGCAGCATAGCAGAGCTCAGCTCAGCTCAGCTCAGCTCAGCTCAGCTCAGCTCAGCACAGCACAGCACAGCACAGCACAGCACAGCACAGCACAGCACAGCACAGCACAGCACAGCACAGCACAGCACAGCACAGCACAGCACAGCACAGCACAGCTCAGCTCAGAGTGGAGGAGCATTTTTACTGTGTGACAGAGCAGGAGCTACTAAAACACCCCCACCCCCCACCCCCCCTTTTCTTCTTCTCATTCTTCGTCTTCTTTTCTTACTTCTTCTTCTTTCTCTTCTTACTAGTGGTCTCTGCAGTCACTTGTTGTTACATAAGGTTCAAAGGTGCTTGTTGCTCACATTTCAACCATCTTTATATCTTTTCTCTCTTTCTCTATATCTCTCTTTCTCTCTCACCCTCTGTCTATCTCCTTCCCTGTCTTTCTCTCTTTCAATTCTCTGTATTTCTGTCCACCTGTTTTCTCTCTGTCTTTGTCTGACTAGTTTGTATGTGGAATGGCACAATTCTGTCCACTCTGTTATTGTAGAACATTGGCCTGTGTGTGTGTGCGTGTGTGTGTGTGTGTGTGTGTGTGGAGGGAGATGAGGCCTGAGGCTCGTGTGTGGAGTGTAAACATGTGAGTGTGTGTGTGTGAGAGAGAGTTTGTGTGTGTGTCAGTGAGAGAGAGACAGAGAAAGAGAGAGATATTGTGTGTGTGTGTGTGTGTGTAAGTGAGAGAGAGACAGAGAAAGAGAGAGATATTGTGTGTGTGTGTGTGTGTGTGTACGGAGATGAGGCCTGAGGGCTGTGTCCTGGAGGGTGAGGCTGTAATTAGGTGGAATGGGCTTTTATCTCCACCACACATCTCTGCCTGCATGTGTCTGCTGCTCATTTATATCACACCATGCCTAGAGGTCATCGAGGAATCTTCTCCATGAGTCTGTGTGTGTGTGTGTGTGTGTGTGTGTGCATAAGAGAACGAGAGAGTGAGCAGATATTTTTACACCATGGTTCTGTTTATGCATAGTGTGTCCTTTTCATATCTCTGTCTCTCTCTCTGTGTCTCTCTCTCTGTGTCTCTCTCTCATTCTCTCTCTCTCTCTCTCTCTCTCTCTGTGCATTTCTAGTGTGTGTTTGTATGTGATGATTTGCCAGCTCTCAGCCTTGGAGCCTTTATGGGCTATCAGATGAGGAGTGTGAAAGTGAGAAGTGAGAGAACTGACATCCTGTGTGTGCATCCTGGAGGTGTGTGTATGTGTGTGTGTGTGTGTGTGTGTGTGTGTGTGTGTGTGTCTGTGTCTGTGTCTGTGTCTGTGCACGTGTGCGTGTACCTGAAACTGAAAAAGCGAGTTCAGAAATTCCAAACCAATGTCCAAATCTTCCAGTCTCTCAGTTTCAGATTCTGGGTTGTCAGGCAGCTACGCAGTGTTCTTGAACAGGCACTTCACAAATTCAAATCTCTGGTCAGTAAATCATAAAACAAAACAGCTTTTACTGTTTATTTCTGCGATATTGGCAAAGATTTTATTAATTTTGTTATGTGTTTTTTTTTTGGGGGGGGGGGGGGGGGGGGGTTCTTTGTAGATTGTCCCCAGCGTTAGATACATCTACAACTTAGCATACGATAAAAATGTCCTGTTTTATACAATTTAGAACTTGACGTGCGCATTACACATTTTAGCATGCAGTATAAATGTTTCTATTTTATACAATGTAAAATTTTGCTTACAGTAAGCAAACTGTAGTTTGCAGTAAGCTCTTTTTCCAGCCTGACACTAACTCTATCTCTGTACAGTAGTCATAGCTTGTTGACACAGAAATGCCACGGCGGGGTTGGAAGAGAGCTGAGGCTAACAACAGCATGTGTAGAGACATCACTGTCTCCCCTTCTATGTGGCCTGTCTCTCTCAAGGTATGAAATAGTTTCCATGGTTTTCCACGTAACTGTTCAGTGTAAACGATACCAAAGCCTTAAAGCTACCACAGCTTCTGACAACTGCATCGTGTGAAGCCCTGACGTAGTCTGGTCTGGTGGATTTTTTCCCCCGTCAGTTGTGATCAGTGCATGAGGCCAACACCTGTGCAGGTGGAGCTTGGTGTAGCCGGTTCAAACATCTGCAGATCTCGCTGCAAATCAGACAGGACAAGCACCCGTGGCGAACTGCTCTTCGTTCTAACCTAGACCCCACCTTGTCCTCTCCATTCTCTATTTTTATTTATTTATTTGTCTGTTTGTCTGTCTGTTTATTTATTTCCTTATTTTGTTTGTTTGTTACCTGCCATTTTCCTATGTGCCCTGCATTTGATTCCATTTCACTTGCATCACTTAAAACAAAAATCACAAAACACTTTTTTTTCTTTTTCATCTATCTATCTATCTATCTATCTATCTATCTATCTATCTATCTATCTATCTATCTATCTATCTATCTATCTATCTATCTATCTATCTATCTATCTATCTATCTATCTATCTATCTATCTATCTATCTATCTATCTATCTATCTATCTATCTTGCTTGTCTGTCTGTCTGTCTGCGTTTGTGTTCATGAAGTTTGTTGTTGACACCTAAGAGGTCTTGGGTTCATTCAGTTCCTCCGGTTTGGGTTCTGTACACTGACAATGGTGATTGGGGTTTTTATTGAAAAAGAACTTTTACTGAATCATGACGACTTCCTCTCCATACTCTCCATTATTTAATGGAAAAACTAAAAATAGATTCAGGCAAACAGGGGTCAGTTTTAGCATGTCAATTGTACCATTTTTGAAATTGAATGTTTTGTAAGCAACAGAATGAAATACAACAGACAGTTGAATACAGATGAATTAAAAGTAAACTAAAAAAGGTTTTATTTATTTATTTTGTGGTCTCTGCTTTTGGGGCCTTATCTCTGAAATAAGCTGGTCATGCAACCATCACAAGGAAAAATAACCCTCAAGCCGTATAAGAGAATCTCTGTCTTTCACCTAAACACACACACAGACACACACACGCACGCACGCACACACACACACACACATGCATGCACACACATACACACACACACACATGCATGCACACACATACACACACACACAGACGCGCACACAGGCACACACACGCATGCACACACACACACACACACACACACACACACACACACACACACACACACACACACACACACACAGACACACACACACACACACACACACACACACACACACACACACCATCTTGTTTTTGGGGGAATGGGTAATTGGCAACACCATTTGCATTTCTGTCTCTCTCCTGCAATTATGCCAATAAGCCCTCACAAAGTCACAGTGTCAAAAAACAACATTGTCCCCCTCAAGTGTGTATGTTTGGGGAGGGTGCTCTGTATCCCATCTCAACACATAGTTACTGAACTCACAGGAAATGAATAAAAAAATGGCAAGAGATGTGCACTCTAAACTTTGTGAAATTTTCTGCCATGTCCTTTAGTGCTTCAGAGATGGATATTTTAAACTCTGGTGAAAACAACCAACCATGTGAGCTACACTGTGTGTGGGGATACACATATACACTATGCACAGATTTTGGTAACGTCTGAGAAAAGCAAATGCATTTTAATTTGCTGGAATGCAGTGGTTCATGTGTAGTATATGCTAGTGCGGGTTTAATGTATAGTTTCTTTAAAGCTTGTTAGGGTCCCTTTAAAAGAATTCCTTGACAGTACTGCACTGCTGATGTTTCCAGTCAGGGCAAAGCCTAGATGCTCTGCATTTGGTAATGTGTGTGTGTGCGTGTGTGTGTGTGTGTGTGTGTGTGTGTGTGTGTGTGTGTGTGTGCGCGCTGTTTGTCATTGTGGAGTTTAGTTGGCAAGTGCCACTGCTTTGAGTCGGCCCATATGCAACTCCCCCAAGCGTCACCCTCCGCCCCCCAACCTCCCCGCCCTCAGCTTGCATGATGTCAGGAATGATCCCATTTTCATTACTCACAGCCTCAAAGAAAGAGGTGAGGACTCGACAAGCTAGAGTGATAAATGCTTTACACAACCATAAATCCTGTCCTCACAGAGGTAGTCAGACAGAGAGAGAAAGAGAGAGAGAGAGAGAGAGAGAGAGAGAGAGAGAGAGAGAGAGTACAGGAAAAAAGGAAGAGACAGTGGAAAAGAGAATGAGGGGAAAAATCCCTGACTACAAGGAAGTTCAGCTGAAAAAAAAGCAAAAAAGGAGTGAGGCTGATGAAAGAGTAAGCTGAAGAGGGTGACAGACTGCGGCAAAAGCGATGAGCAGACAACACCAGAGAGGACAGCAAAGAGTCCAGGCCCCGCTCAAATAAAATGAGAGAGAGAGAAAGGAAGAGAGAAAGAGAGGGATAGAGAGGGAGGGAGGAGAGGTGGAGAGGGAGGGAGGAGAGGGAGGTGTAGGTCGAAAGAACACATCAGGAGTGCACGCTTGCATGGGTGTGTGTGCCTGTGTGTGTGTGTGTGTGCATGAATGTGTGTGTAAGTGTGTGTGTGTGCATGCATATATGTTTGTGTCTGTGTGTGTGTGCTTATGTACGTGGATGTTTGTGGCGGACATGGGAAGATGGACAGAGCAAGAGAGGAAAATTAGGGAAAGAGAGAGAGCTAGAGAAAGAGAGACAGAATGAAAGACAGTGTGAGAAAGAAAGAGTTAGAGCTCAAGAGAGCTAGAGAGACAGAGAAGAGAGAAGAAAGAGAGAGTGAGAGGAGGACAGAGAGAGAGAGGAGAGAGAGGAGAAGTTAGGGGATGGAGGGCAGTAGAATGGTAATGTGAGGCGGGCAGAGGGGAAAGGGGGTTGCGGGCAGGTTGTCTGCGTGGGGTGGGGGGGGGTGTGGGGCAGTTGAGGGCAGTGGGGGGGGGGGTGGGGACCCTGGGATCAGCGCTGTCCACCTGGCCTCTGCCCCCCCCCCCCCCCCCTCCACTCCCCCACCCCTCCACCCCTCATTACAGGCCAGCCCAACCCCCGTCCCGAATATTAATCCTGCGGGGGAGATGCCGAAAGGGTGGTGCTGCATACACAGATAGATGGATAGATGGAGAGATAGATAGATGGATAGATGGATGGGTGGATAGATGGAGAGATAGATGGATGGATGGATGGAGGGATGGATAGATGGATGGATGGAGGTTGGAGATTACTGCTGAGCTACTCTTTTTGTGCATAGGGACGGGGGGGTTGGTGGTGACAGTGTGTGTGTGTATGAGTATGTGTACGTGTGTGTGTGTGTGTGTCTGTGTACCCAGGCATTTGTATGTGTGTGTTCATGTGTGAGTGTGTGTACTTATACATGCATTCATGTTTGTGTGTGTCTCCATGTGACTGCCTGCATGTGTGTGTATGTGTGTCTGTTTGCATGTGTGTGTGTGTGTCTGCATGTGTGTGTATTCACATATGTGTACGGGCGTGTGTGTTGTGTGTGTGTGTGTGTGTGTGTGTGTGTGTGTATTCATGTACGGGCATGGGCGCGCGTGTGTGTGTGTATTCACGTATGTGCTTGGGTGTGTGTGGGTGTGTATTCACGTAGATGCATGGGTGTGTGTGTGTGCGTCTGCATGTGTGTGTATTCACATATGTGCATGGGCGTGTGTGTGAGTGTGTGTTCACGTACAGGCATGGGTGTGTGTGTGTGTCTGCATGTGTGTGTATTCACGTACGTGCATGGGTGTGTGTGTGTGTGTCTGCATGTGTGTGTATTCACGTATGTGCATGGGTGTGTGTGTGTGTGTATTCACATACATGCATGGGTGTGTGTGTGTGTGCATGTGTGTGTGTGTCTGCATGTTTGTGTATTCATATATGTGCATGAGCGCGTGTGTGTGTGTGTATTCACGTACGTGCATGGGCGTGTGTGTGTGTGTGTGTATTCACGTACGTGCATGGGCGTGTGTGTGTGTGTGTGTATTCACGTACATGCATGGGTGTGTGTGTGTGTGCTAGGCTGTAATGAGGTGAAAGAGGTGGTCGACGAAGGCAGGGGCAGGCAGTGGACTTGGCCTTTTTTAGTCAAACACGGCGCGGGTCAGGATCCTTCATTACCGCATATCAAATGACATCAGAGGAACATGGCGGCGAGCATGCAAATGATCCACGCCTTTAGTTAAGGGTTGGAAGTGTGTGTGTGTGTGTGTGTGTGTTAGGGGTGTTGAGAGGGGAATGCTGAGTGGTGACAGTACGTACACATCGGACGTGAATATCGACTCTGGGAAACGAGGAAGGGGGCATGAGGTGTGTTGGGGTGTGTGTGTGTGTGTGTTTGGGGGGGGGGGGGGCGGAGGGGTCGGAGTGTGGAGGGGGTAAGGGGCAGGTACGAGGGGGTGCTGGAGCAGCGGAGGTGTTTGGGAGTGGGGTTGGTGGGAGGTTGGGGGTTGGGGGGGGGGGGGGGGTACAAAATACAATTAAAATGAGGCAAAGAGTCAAGGGGACTGACCTGGGGAGAAAAGTGTTGTGTGTGTGTGTGTGTGTTTGGGAGAGTGTGTGTGTGTGACACATAATGAAAGGTTGAACCCTCCGTCACTAGGGTGGCATACAAAATCAACCCGCCCTGGGAGTGGGTGATGGAGGGAAGGAGCGCAAAGAAAAAGAGAGATGGAGGGAGGGAGTAAGAAAGAAAGAAAGAGAGGGAGAGAGAAAGAGAGAGGGAGAGTGAAAGAGAGAGAGAGGGAGGGAGTGTGTCGTTGCCACGGGGACTGAGTGACAGAAATTAATAATTAGTGACAATGATTGACAGCGCTCCCTCCATCTGCGACTCTCCGCTCTATACATAGTGATGTTAGATGATGAGAGAAGGAGAGAGAGAGACAGATGGGTGAGAGATAGATGGTGAGAGAAGGAGAGAGAGAGAGAGAAAGAGAGAAATAGATGAGTGATAGATGATGAGAGAAGGAGAGAGAGAGATGGGTAAGAGGGGGATGATGAGAGAGGGAGAGAGAGATGGGTGACAGATAAATGATGAGAGAAGGAGAGAGAGAGAGAGAGAGAGAGAGAGAGAGAGAGAGATGGGTGAGAGATAGATGATGAGAGAGGGAGAGAGAGATGGGTGAGAGATAGATGATGAGAGAGGGAGAGAGAGATGGTTGAGAGATAGATGATGAGAGAGAGAGAGAGAGAGATGGGTGAGAGGGGGATGATGAGAGAGGGAGAGAGAGATGGTTGTGAGAGAGACGATGAGAGAAGGGGAGAAAGAGAGATGGGTGAGAGAGAGATGATGAGAGAGGGAGAGAGAGAGAGATGGGTGAGAGAGAGATGATGAGAGAGGGAGAGAGAGGGAGGGAGAGATCTCACAACGGGTGTAAATTATAATGTGATAAGGCGCTTACCGTCGCCCCCATTTTGCAGAGTGGTGTCACGTAGCCTCCAGCAGCTCGGTCGCCTCTCTGTAGGGCCCCATGACAGACGCAGAACAGAGAGAGAGAGGGGGAGATAGAGTGAAAGAGAGGGGGAGAGAGAGTGAGAGATAGGTAGAGAGTAAGAGAGAGAGCGAGAGAGCAGGGGGTCAGGCTAAATCTCATCTCGGAGGGAAAGCAGAAGGAGGGGCGAGGAGGACCTGACTGGGGACTTCATTAGACCGGGCTCATCTCTCGCACGGGGAAAAGGGGGTCAAATCTGACCTGCAAATTAGAGCTCTCTACCTCCATCCACCCCTCCCTATCTCCGTCCACCCCTCTCCACCTCCATCCACCCCTCTCCACCTCCATCTACCCCTCTAACTCCTCTCACCCCCCCCCCCCCCTGCCCTGTACCTTCCAGCTCTTTACTGTCTTTCCTAATCTCCTCACCCTCTCCCTTCCTCTCTCCATGCATCCCTTTCTCTCCCTCTCTCTCTCTCTCTCTCTCTCTCTCTCTCTCCCTCCCTCTGTCTTTCTTAGAGGTTAAACGGGCAGTTTTGTATCTCTCCTGGCTGCCTTAGGACAATTATAAAAGCCTCATCTCCTCTCCTATCCTATTCTATCCTATCCTATTCCATCCTCTCCTCTCCTCTTCCCTCTCTCTCTCTCTCTCTCTCTCTCTCTCTCTCTCTCTCTCTCTCTCTCTCTCTCTCCTCTCTCTTTCTCCACCTGTCTACACCTACTGTATCTACTTTTTATCAGATGAGAGACGATCACGTTAGCAAAGCACCTGATTGAGTCAGAAAGATCCAGTAGGGGCATACCACTGGACGAGGGCTTTAATAACTTTATTTATTTTATTTTATTTCAGTTTCTCTCAGGTGGGTGGGAGGGTGGTCAGTTTTAGGGAGAGTGTGTGACCTTATGAGGTCAACCAGAGAATGTGCTAAGAGGTATGTGGTTACGAAGACTGAATTTTCAGCTGAATTTGATTGTATCAGCATGGTCTTCACTGCAGGCAGGGGAGATGCCGTCTCTTTTTCTTTCTTTCTCTCTCCCTCTTTCTCTCTCTCTCCCTCTCTCTCTGTCATTCTCTCTCTTTCTTTATCTCTCCCTTGTCTCTGTCTCTGTCTCTCTCTGTCTCTCTCTCTCTCTCTCTCTCTCTGTATGTGGTTTGGGGCAGTGGGAGCCTTCTGTGGTGTGAAGACGCACTGCCGCGGGGCCAGGCCTTAATATCGCAGACATAACCTGAGGGGGGGCTCTGGCTGTAAAGATGTCCCCCAGCAATCTCTCGCACACATGGCTGGAGAGCAGAGGCCCATCAGAGGGGGCTGAGAATGGGCTTTGATGACTCCGTGATTGGGTTAATGTCCACGGGCCGACCTCCCCCCGTCCCCCCGCTCCCTCCGTCAGGCCGTCGCTCTTCACTTAAAGCCAATCAGCTCGCTCCATCTGTCACTTCTGGTTTACCCGACTTCACTGAGCCGCAGCTGATGGCTGTATTAGCCCTAAAGGCAGGGTCCTGACAGCTTCAAACGACGAGCGCTTGACCCCGGAGAGAGAGAAAGCAAAGAAAGAGGGAGAGAGAGAGAGAGAGCAAAGAGAAAGACAGAGAGACAGAGACAGAGAGGGAGAGAGAGAGAGGGGTAAATGGCAATAAACTCCTCGGATGGTACCCTTTCACTTGAGTGCGGGCGACAG
>CM050218.1:22795000-22800000 GCA_027475355.1 Coilia nasus | reverse complement strand
ATTCCTGTGATGATGTTATCGTTATTGAGTGTGACTGGTGTGACAGTTGTTATTGGTGACCGTCTGTGGTATCAACACTCCTCGTTACCTTTTCATTATGCGCTACCCTGCCACATGACTTGCGTTGCCGTTTCTGCTACACGTTATGCATATCATCCTATCAATCAGGCGAGCTGCATAATGCCATTGATTTCTCCATCATATGGTACAAGAAGCCCATGCCAATAGAGAATTCAAGTCAGCTGTTTGAAAACGCACAAAAACTGTAAGAGGCAGTGAGTCCTCAGATGTCATTTCCTGTCCCTGATCAGCCAGTAAATCTGCATAGAGTATAAAATGTATAAAAATGGAGTCGTATTGGTCAGATGAAGCCTGTGGAGATTTTGTATCATTCAGTAAAGCAGCACAAAAAGGTAGAGGGAGCGTGGAAATGTTTGGAAGAGACAGAGATGGGGTGAAGAACACTCATTAAGGATAATAAGCCCTTATGTATCAAACATGCGTGCGACAGAAAACAAGCGTAAAAGGGGCGTATGTTCATTTTTACGCAGAGTATGGTATTTAATGATTTGAACGTGATCGCAGGCTGTCATGAAATCTGACGTCAGGTCTGAGCTTGTGTACGCAGTTTTGAAGAATGGGGCTTGCAGCAGAGTGTAGTATTTCCTAATAGTAGTCTGTATTGTACAAACCTTTCCCTGAGTATTTACCACCCTCTCATAATGTAGCCTATGTTATTGACACATTTATTCATGTAGTCAGGATGGCATTGACTAATTAATATTGATAAATAGTGTATTATTTAAAAGTAGTAGAACATTGCAGGCTGTCTACATTTTCATGGGCATTTGAAAAAGGTGTCGTGTGATTTTGTAATGACACTGTTTGACATCGTAGGCCTACGTCAGCAAATGTTTCGGAAATAAAGTCTAAGTTTTAAATGCTAAAGTTGGATGTTAAGTTGGATGTTGTTGGTGATGGTGGTGATGGTGGCAATAATGATGATTACGATAATAACGAAGCAGTGGATGATGATGATGATGATGATGACGACGACGATGATGATGCTCATGCTGATGCTGATGCTGATGGTGATGATGATGATGATGATGATGATGATGGTGGTGATGATGATGATGATGATGATGGTGATGATGATGACGACGATGATGATGATGCTCATGCTGATGCTGATGATGATGATGATGGTGATGATGATGATGATGATGATGGTGATGATGATGAATGGTAACAAGGACTACAATGATGCAGATGATGATGATGTGATGTTGATGTTAAATGTAGAAGATGGTGGTGGTAGTAATACACAATGATAGCAGTTAGGCATTGCTGGGATACAATTCACCTCTTTACTAACACAGCTGCCCAGGACATGTCTAAAACACACACATACATGTATGAGAGGGGTTGGGGTAGGGGATAGAGACAGAGTGGGAGGGGGCAGAGAGAGAGAGAGAGAGAGAGAGAGAGAGAGAGAGAGAGAGAGAGAGACAGAGAGAGACACAGAGACACAGAGACAGAGAAAACGACAGGGAAGGAGTGAAGACAGAAAGTAAGTGATAGAGTAAGTTGAGAATGTGTGAATGAGAGAGAAAGAGAGAGATAGATATAGTGAAGTGAAGAAGTGAAGTGAATAATAGATAGACACAAAAAGAAAGATGGACAGACAGAGAAAAGTAAATGATAGAGAGCAACAAAGTGAGAAGGAGTGAAAGAGACAGAGAGAGATTAATTTGTTGCAGCGCATTCATTCGCAGCATTGCTTCCTCTCCTGCTGAGTGGAGGGGTCTCTGCGCAGGGGCTGCATTACCTCAGGCACATCAACGCTTCACAGAGACACAATTAAGGCAGTCAGCAGGATGCACTTACCTGACTGGCCTGTCCTGCAGCTCTGCCACACACACACACACTCGCACATGCCTGTGGACAAACACACACACACACACACACACACACACACACACACACACACACACACACACACACACACACACACACACACACATGTGCGCACATACACATACACACATACACATGCACGGCACACACACACACACAATGTCCCCTCAGAGCAAACACTGTTCTGATAAGTTTTATCTTCACATACCACAAACTCCTACTTTTGTGAAGTTTTTTGACAGAGCTGCCACTATCATAGTCTTTCTGTGGTGGGGTTCAGCATTCTCCTCTGAGGCTTAGTGTTACCCTTTATAGTCTTAGTGTTACCCTTTATAGTCTTAGTGTTACCCTTTATAGTCTTAGTGTTACCCTTTATAGTCTTAGTGTTACCCTTTATAGTCTGTTACCTGCAACAGGCCACATGACAAAATGTAGGCAGAAAGGACAAATACCATTGGTTGTTGTTGTTATTGTTAATTGTTCATATTGTTATAATAATAATAATAATAACAATAATGAATAATAATGAATAATACTAATAATACTAATAATACTACTACTACTACTACTACTACTACTAATAATAATAATAATAATAATTAGTTAATAATAATAATTAGTTAATAATAATAATGATGATAATAATAATAATAATAATAATAATAATAATAATAATAATAATAATAATAATAATAATAATAATAATAATTATTATTATTATTATTATTATTATTATTATTATTATTATTATTATTATTATTATTATCATCATTGTTATTATTAACTAATTATTATTATTATTATTATTATTATTATTATTACTATTACTATTATTATACCTTTATACCTTCATACCCTTATACCTTTATTTTACAAAGGTTGCTCAAAGAGAGAGCGAAAGAGAGAGAAAACTACCAAATCTACTACAAAAATATGCAGTAGTATTTGTCCCAGACTTCTGGATAATCTGACTTTCTAATCTGATTATGTACTGTATAGGAATTCACCAAAAAAAAAAGTGATTTTTCAATTCCTCTGAGAAACACGCACTCCTAGACAACAATAAGACAACACAGTCTAGCCCCTCATGATATAGTCCAAACAGATTTCTGAAAATCAATACGTGTTAAGCTGAGCAACCCTTCAAATGGCTGTGACGGCCGGCTGTCAGATAGCGAGAGATATCTATATTCAGAATAGCCCCATGGGGCAAATCAAAGCTGCAACACTTCCATCTGCAAAAACCCCTCTTATAAAACAGGAAAAGAGTGAAGACCTTGAGCAGATTCACAGGGAAATGAAGAACCTAAGTACTCAGCTTACCTTTAACACACACGTCAGAATACAGAGTTTATATTCAGTCTAACATGCACGTGTGAGAAGGCAGAGCTTATATTACCTTTTACACACACACACACACACACACACCACACACACACACACACACACACACACACACACACACACACACACACACACACACACACACACACACACACACACACACGTGAGAGTACACATCCCAGCCACTTACTGAAGCACAAACAGATCTGCAGTCTTGCACAGGTGTCCCACTACTTGGCAGTTTGCATAGTGGCAATGCATAAACACACACACACACACACATACACACACACACACACCCACCCACACACACACACCTACTCACACACACACACAAACACACACAAAAAACACACATACACTCCATTATCTACTGGTCGCCTTCATTCTTCATCATACACAGATAGACCCATTCACACACACACACGCACACACACACACGCACACACACACACACACACACACACACACACACACACACACACACACACACACACACACACACACACGCTCTGACACAGGAGAGACAGTGTGCCCATGCATGCATAGATATGTGGGGCAGGGACTGGGCTATGATTATGCCCATTACCCCGGGGAGAGGGGGTGCCGCCTCGGCATTAGAGCGGCTAATCTGGGTCTAATGGGACTGACCCCGACGGGACTCAGGTGTCCCCCCGCAGAACCCGGCCGGCGCCTGATTGGGTCCATTTATTACGAAGCCGGAGCCGGCGCCGGCGCCAGGGAGATGGGAAGATGGGGAGATGGGGGGATGGGGAGATGGGGAGGTGGGGAGATGGGGAGGTGGGGCTGGGTCATTACCGCCTGTGGGCCCACTCGCCCGGGCTCCTGATGAGGTGTTAAAGCCCTGGCCTCCACCTCCACCTCCTCTCCTCCACCTCTCCTCTCCTCCACCTCCTCTCCTCCACCTCTCCTCTCCTCTTCTCTCCTCTACCTCTCCTCTCCAATTCACTACTCTCCTCTCCTCCACCTCCACCTCCTCTCCTCCACCTCTCCTCTCCTCCACCTCCTCTCCTCCACCTCTCCTCTCCTCTCCTCTCCTCTCTTCTCCTCTCCTCTCCTCTCCTCTCCTCTTCTCTCCTCTACCTCTCCTCTCCAATTCACTACTCTCCTCTCCTCCACCTCCTCCTCCTCTCCTCCACCTCTCCTCTCCTCTTCTCTCCTCTCCTCTCCTCTCCTCTCCTCTTCTCTCCTCTCCTCTTCTCTCCTCTACCTCTTCTCTCCTCTCCAATTCGCTACTCTCCTCCACCTCCTCCTCCTCTCCTCCACCTCTCCTCTCCTCTGCTATTCTCTCTTCTCCTCTCCTCCACCTCTCTTCTCCTCTACCTTTCCTCTACTCTCCAATTCTCTCCTCTCCTCTCCTGTCCTGTGCTCTCCTCCCCTCTCCTATCCTCTCCTCTCCTCTCCAATTATCTCCTCTCCTCTCCTCTTCTCTCCTCTCCTCGCCTCTCCTCTCCTCTCCTGTCCTGTGCTCTCCTCCCCTCTCCTATCCTCTCCTCTCCTCTCCTCTTCTCTCCTCTCCTCGCCTCTCCTCTCCTCTCGTCTCCTCTCCAATTATCTCCTCTCCTCTCCTACATCACCACCTGCTCTCCTCCACCTCTCCTCTCCTTTGCTCTACCTCTGCTCTGCTCTGCTCTCCTCTCCTTTCCTCTGCTCTGCTCTCCTCTCCTCTCCTCTCCTCTCCTCTCCTCTCCTCTCCTCTCCTCTCCTCTCCTCTC
>CM050218.1:22777500-22780000 GCA_027475355.1 Coilia nasus | reverse complement strand
GTGTAAGTGTGTAGTGTCTCACTTCTTCCCACCATACACAGACATACAGACATACACACCATACACAGACATCCGTCAGAGCAACAAGATGACTTGACTGACTTAAGCTGAGACAGTTTATAGTTTTACAGTTTTTTCATTTTACAGTGTTCACAGCATTCCGTCAAAAGTCCTGCCTCAGACATACGACCCAAAGTCCAACCCAAGTACACTATATGACACACACATGAGAAAAGTGTATTGCTTTCATTGATTGGTTGAATATTATGTGCATGTGCATTGGCCACATACTGTAACACCTGATACTGAACACATCTGTTTGACGTCTCCTGCTCTGCATCTCCTGTCATCAGTTAGTTAGACTCTGCCACCGTGTTATTTTATATTTTATAGAGTCTCTCTCTCTCTCTCTCTCTCTCTCTCTCTTCCTTTCTACCTCTCTTTGTCTCTCTCTCTCTTGCTCTCTCTCTCTCTCTCTCTTTCTCTCTCCCTCTCTCCCTCTCTCTCTCTCTTGCTCTCTCTCCACAAGTGGGACTTTGATTTAGAGATGAGAAGTGCGCTCTCTGCTTTGGTGAGTCCATGTGTGTGTGGAGGGTGAGCTGTCCGGGGCAGAATGGTGTTAGTAGACCTCTGGTTCACCTGTTTGTAGCTGACATTTACATTAATGTCGCTTTCGTAAGAGACACACTTTATCCACCCCTCCTAGCTCCCTCCCCTCTCCCTTTCTTCTCTCTCTCACAAACAGCATATTTACTGGTATCTCTGTCTCTCTGTCTTTCTCTCTCTCTCGCTCTCTCTCTCTCTCTCTCTCTATCTGTCTCTTTGTCTGTCTCTCTCTCTCTCTGTCTCTCTCTTGTCTCTCTCTCTTGTGTCCTTTCTCTTTCACAGACACACAGAAGCATGCGCGCACACACACAGATTCATATTTACACAGTGAGGGCAAGACAGAGAGAGAGAGAGAAAGACAGATCATTCCTGGTCTCTCTCTCTCTATCTGTGTGTGTGTGTGTGTGTGTGTGTGTGTGTGTGTGTGTGTGTGTGTGTGTGTGTGTGTGTGTGTGTGATCACAAGATTGGCCCTTTAGCAGTGATACTGGCACACAGGGGTGAAGCAGCCAACATGCCAATCTATCACTGCAGCGATACTGATGAACTCAAGAGGTCAGGAGATTAGATGCTGAAGTGTAGCTGGAGTACACAAACACACACACACACACACACACACACACACACACACACACACACACACACACACACACACACACACACACACACACACACACACACACACACACATTTACATTCAAACACACACACACAAGCATGTGCGTTTGAATACAGAGGCACGTACACACACATAACGAAACTGCTGCAGTGTGGGGCATGTGGTGTACCTCTATGCAAAACAGCACATTGTAATCATGCACACTCTGCCATTAACAAACAGGTTACTCTTTATTTTACCATCCCTGTTACAGCACCCAGTGTAACAAAATGTGTAACAATATGTAACATTATGTACTTTACACTGTACCATAGGATTAGGGTTAGTTACAGTGTAAGTACATAATATTACATGGTACATATACATGCACTAAAAAAGGAACTGTGAAATGAAGTGTTATCCAAAAAACCTCAAACTAAGTGTGAGAGTATGAGAGAAAAAGAGGAGGAGAGAGGGTGTTATGTGTTATGCTGGGGTGTAGCGTGGAGGACAGAAAAAAACCCATATATTTTTGATGTTTTTACACAGAAAAAGATTTTGTATTTTTTGGGGTGGGTGGTGGGGGATGGGGGTTGGAGAGGAAGGGAGATGGTTCGTTCCACCCTCCTTCGCTTGCGGGATGTCAGTGGAGTCCCTCAGTCATCCTCCAGCGCATCTTGCTTGATGCCGCTAAACACACACTGGGATATTCACTGTCAATCATGTCTGCCAGGACTCCAAATTCCAGACATCTCCAAATTACCCATGCACCACCGACTGGACCATAGAACTAAAACGAATTTTTTTTTAATGCCCTTTTTTATAATCATAAATTTAAGTCTGACTGGTACTGTTAGTGCTGCTGGGGTGGATTTAGTTTTTTTTTTATTAATAACCAACCTGTAGTTATATCACTTATAATGTCAATAGATAAATAATTATCATAAAAATTACAATCTTTAAAATAAAAAATAAGTACATTTTATCATGAGGGAGCCATCAAACACACCAATTTTTAGTTTCCAAAATATGTGTATTGTTGTAGCTACAAAAGAACCTATTTGTTTTGGAGGAATAATTCAGACCTACAAAATGCACAAATGTTCCAGGCTCCCCCCCCACAATAAACCTGTTTAAATTCAGTTAGTGGCGCTAGATGAACTCCTGGGCTTCATTCACGCGCTTTGCTGGTGGCTCGCTGGGACGTTATTGAGAAAAATAATCATATTGTTTTCAATATCCGGCGTGGCTAAATACTTCCTGAGTGGCCACTGTTTTACGCGGCGGTGCCCCTCGG
>CM050218.1:22765000-22770000 GCA_027475355.1 Coilia nasus | reverse complement strand
TATGTGTGTGCGTGAGTGTGTGTGTGTGTGTCAGTTGGTGCTTGTTTAGGGTTTTACCTGTCTTTGTGGTTGGAAATGGCACTCTTTCCAGGGATGTGGTTAAAAAGAAAAAAAAGAAAAAAAACTGTGTGTGGGAGATGAATTTTGTTAAAACCCTCAACTGTGGAGCGAGGACCACAGCTCAGCATCATGGGAAATCCGTGTCGCTGTGTAGACAAGGCCTCTATGAGGATCAGCCCACATGGTGTAAACTGCGCCTCGTGAAGATAAGATAAAAGAAAAATCGAAAGTGTGTGTGTTTTTTTTTTTATAAAAGATGTCCTTCAGAAGTTGACTTGCCCGTGTTTCTCCAGGAGTGGAAAAAATCGGAAAGTAGATCAATCCTTTATTAACCTGCATGTGCATCTGCCTGTGCTATTGTTTTGCCACGGAATGTGGATACGCTGCATTTCCTGCGACGGTGCATTTGCATGCGCATCTAAGGAAAGGTGTCCGGTCTGCCTTCCACGCCGCCTCCTGACACCCGCGTGACGTGATTGCAAGTGACTGGCTATCAGTGACATGTCCTGGTTCTCTTTGTACAACACAACATGAGGTATCCAGGTTTGAGGTGTGTGTGTGTGTGTGTGTGTGTGTGTGTGTGTATGTGTGTGTGTGTGTGTGTGTGTTTGTGTGTTTTATGTATGTGTGTGAGTATATGGTTTTGCATGTGTGTTTGTGCATGTGTGTGTGTGTGTGTATGTAAGTATGTGTTTGTGCGCGTGCATGCATGTGTGTGTACATGTGTCTGTGCATGCACATGTGTGTTTGTTGCATGTGTGTGTGTGTGTGTGTGTGTGTGTGTGTTAGGAGGGGTAGGTGGGGTTGTTGTTGCAGTACAAGGAGTGCATGGATATGGTGTATTACTGTTTAAGCTGTGGATTATGGGCCGAGTCTCTGGTGGATTGCCGACACGAAGTCCGTCGCTGTTCATGCTTCACGGGCTTAACGCCAGCGTGAGTATTAGTGCGCTGTACGAGACTCGCTGGAGTAAGCTCATTTTATACCACGCTGCACAGCCATGTTCCCAGTGGCAGCAGTGCACCCAACAAAAGGCACAAAAAGGTTGAGGGACGATGTACAAGGAAAAAGGAATGGGCCGCGAGGAGATGTTCGCCCGCCCATGCAGTGTGTTGCAAATCCATTGTGGACAGCGTGAAGCAGGGAAAGAGAGAAAGAAAGAAAGAAAGAAAGAAAGAGAGAAAGAGAGAAAGAGAAAGGGACTAGTGTTCTGGAGAGGTATACATATGATGGCAATAATGTCATTAATGTGCTGATGATTTAGTGCGGTAATTATATTGTGTATTAATCTGGCCCATTGGGGGGGGGGGCATGTAGTAAATCGGCCGGGTGTGATGTTTAAACACATGCTAAATATCCGAGGTTGTAAATTAGAAGCGCTTTGGAGATTGTTCTAATTAATCACTTAACTTGCTCATTTGTTGCCAGTCTTAATGGATTAAACGCGTTGAATTTGGTACGACTATTAAGACATGTTACTGATATACAGTGTGTGTGTTTGTGCGTGTTTGTGTGTGTGCACGCGATGTCGTCATTTTAAGGCCTGGAAATCCCTTAGCAGATCAATTTTTTCATACAGCATTTTGTACGCTTATACTCTCTTACACATAAGCATGCAAACACACAAGCACACACACACACATGCTAAAGGTCTAATTCAACATCCAGAAGTTCATCCTATTCAGGCACCTTAATATGAGACACACACACACACACATGCACACACACACACACATGCACACACACACACACACACACACACACACACACACACACACACACACACACACACACACACACACACAAACACACTTATGGCTTTACCAGTGAACTGAGCACGAGGCCAGGTGAGGCTGAGAATGAAAGCAACCCTGAGCAGGGTAACGAAGTGGAAGTGTTTGGCAAACTGACACCAGAAGTGAAAAATGCCTACTTTTGAAAACAAAAAGACCAGTTTTTGAAAAAGCCTATGCTTTGGGCTTCAGTTCTGTGCTATGGGTTGGGGTGTGTGTATGTGTGTGTGTGTGTGTGTGTGTGTGTGTGTGTGTGTGTGTGTGTGTGTGTGTGTGTGTGTGTGTGTGTGCAGGCGTGCTTCCAAATGCTCCGTCTGCATTCCTCTCAGCACTCTCTGGGCTTGTTAATTGTTACCAAGGTCATTGAGTGTCTGTGTGTGTGTGGGTGTGTGTGTGTGTGTGTGTTTTGTGTGCATCTATGTGGTGATTTTGTTTGCATGTGTGTGTGTGCGTGCATGTGTGTGCGTGTGTATGTGGTGTGTGTGTGTGTGTGTGTGTGTGTACTCGTACATGCAGCTCTGTCTTAGGCGTCGTAGTTTGAATGACATGTTTTCATCAGGATTAATTTGATCCGTCAACAATGTCTGGAGGGTAAAGGGACACCTCTTCTGTGGTTGGCTAGTTTTATTGTGTGTGTGTGCGTGGTGGTGTGATGGATATATGTGTGATGGATATATATATATATATATATATATATATATATATATATATATATATATATATATATATATATATATATATATATATATATATATATTTGTGTGTTAATGGTACAATTCATGAGAAAAGATATTTTGTGTATATCTAAAATTGCAGATATAAACAGCCTTACACACATACCGCTGAGGTGGTGTAGAGCCCCACAAATTCATTATGTAAGGACCCATCTGCCCCCATGTCAAAGCACACGTCTGTTTACATCATCTCAGAGGTGAGCGTGAAGTGGAACTATCGAGAGAGAGAGAGAGAGAGAGAGAGAGAGAGAGAGAGAGAGAGAGAGAGAGAGAGAGAGAGAGAGAGAGAGAGAGAGAGAGAGAGAGCGAGAGCGAGAGCGAGAGCGAGAGAGAGGACAATCATGACATTAAATTATAAGAATAGGAATCAGTTCAACTTGTGTTCACTCCTCTTCTAGTTTCTTTCAATAAATAAAATTTACTAAATAATTAAAGGTGATGTATCTTTAGTGGTGCTAGGTGTCTTCTGGTCTACCTTTTGCTTGTTTTGCTCTGGTCTTGCTTGTTTGCTTGTACAATCTGCAGATCACTGAAGAATTTCACATAACTATGTGTGACTGTGTGTCAAATTCAAAGCAAGTGAAGTGAGCATTAAAACCATTACTTAGTACAACTCAAGTTTGATGTGGGGCTGGGTCAGGTCTGTCTGCATGTCTGGCCTACTTCATGGCTTCACTTGGGGACACTTGGGAGGAGTTGCCTGTTGAATGACAATGACAAAATCTGGCCGTGAGGCGTGTAAGGGAGGTGGAAAAGTACTCCGAAAGATCAGTGACCAAGGGAGAGTCAGTCAAAACACACACTTGCAGCAATCAGCAGATCAGGAATGAGCCACACTGCCAACATGCAGAGCCACCATGGCCGTCGTCCTGAAACAATGCTGAAGACAACACATTCCTCACGGAGTCTAGCTGTGGAAAGATAACGACTCTGACTTATCACAGAGGAAAAAAACGGGAAATTCCGTGACAGCTCAGGCGCTGTGAAGGGCATTGAATAACATCAACCTTCATTAATGTCATCCAAAGGGAAACAAATAAATACATGCTCTCTCTCTCTCTAGCACAAAAGTGCAAGGTTAATCTTTCCTGAAGAACATAGGAATTATTTAAATATGTGAAGCACATCACTTGGTCGGACGAATGCAAAATAAAGTTGTTTTCCCCGACAGGGAAACAGAGTTGGGAGTGTGATGAAATGGGGCAGTATGAGTGTGAAAGGTGTTTGGGGTAGATGATATGATGACATGACACACACACTCACTCAAAAATACACACACACACACACACACACACACATTAACACATACACACATGCACAAACATAAACACACACACACACACACACACACACACACACACACACACACACACACACACACACACACAGCAAAAACAATTTTGTAAACCAAAAAAAAAAACTGTCTGACAGGACCTGTCAGCAAAATCTTGACAGATGAGAAATTTGCCAACATCATAATGATCCAAAGCACACTGCCAAACCCACATAGAAGTCTCCAAAGAAGAAGAAATTGAAGACTATGACTTGGCCAAGCATGGCCCCTGGTTTTGAATCCAATAGAACACATTTGGAGTACAGTACAAACCATCCAGCAAAAAAAAAACAGCCATTAACAGCAGAGGAACTACTCTACTCTACTTTTTTAATACAGGTATCCTTCAAGCCAAACAAGATTTTGTCCATCACAACTATAAAGGTCAGCATGCAAGGTATTACAGTAAAAACAAATGTCATTTCAATTGCACTATTTAAAGTGTACTGATGTCTGATGTGCAGTTTGATGTAAGTTCTTGATGTGGGGAATGTATTTTTATACAGTAACTTTTAAACTGGTATTTTGTCATTTACATGAGGGGAAATCGCCAGCAGTAATGCAATTCCAGAAAAAAGATCAAATCATTTTACAGTACATTGAATTGATCTTGCACAGCTTTGTTTTTCTGCCATATGCTGTTGTGTATTTGCAGCACTGTATGTTACTGTATATGAATGTGCAGTTATCCCAAAAACAAGTTGTGTCATATCCACTTATATATGATTTTAATTTGATAAAGTGATGGGCAATGCCATGATATTGGTGTCAGTAATATTCAGTGGCCAGTCTGCTTTTTAAAGTAAACTGGACTACATCTCCCATGTGGCCTTGTGCACGTAGTGTACAGTAAGGTGAGTGGAGCGTGTAGTGATGTCTGTGACAGTAACGCGATGCCACGCTCTGAGTGAGATTGATAGGGTCTGTGATCAGGGACGCCTCACTCCCCAGAACAACCCTGAGATGGATCACATCACATGCGTGTGCGCACACACACACACACTTGCACACACACATAAACACACTTCACACGCACACATACGCATCACACAAACACACACACACACACACACACACACA
>CM050218.1:22742500-22757500 GCA_027475355.1 Coilia nasus | reverse complement strand
TTTAGAAAACATTTTGGTTAAGTGATAGTCCGTCACAGCGTACAGGGCGCTCTATGATGGCATACATAATAAAATATGCTATTTCACTTAATGTGCCGTAAAGCTGCAAATACTGTAATAGCCAGGGCTTTTATTTTACCAAACGACTCAACAGATCCTGCCTTTATTTTGGGATAGTTGTCTATACGAGACAGGCGTTTAACTTTTTATCCAAACTGGTGCACAATCACCTATATATCATGACCAATGAATGTTCCAATACTCTGAATGTGTCGCAAAAAAAAGTAAAGCTTACGTTGCGTTAGTGTTACCTCCAGTATCAGTTTAATGCATTTTTGCGAACATTACATTGGCTACAAGAATGGCAGATATTGTCCGAGGGTCAACGTGTGCGTAGAGTACTTGAGAATATCGTTAGCAAGTACAAAAAAGCTCTTCCAAACGCGCACACAGTTCACACGCACTCCACAGTGCCCTTTAACACTTTCTGTTCTGGCAAAGGCAACAGCTGCACAGTCTTTGTGACAATATATTTTTCTAAACAGACAAAATTAATTTCTCACAACAGACAACGTTCATCACAAATACCGTTGCCCATGCAACTATGTTTTCTCTGAACTTAGAGATGGTCTGAAGACTCATGTTATTGTCTGATTAGCAAACTAATTTAGCATACTAGCAGGCTAATGAGCTATATGCTGATAAGCCTGTTGGAAGAAAATGTATTCTTTGAAACTCTGAATTGTAGGAGAGCTTGTTTTCACGATAAAGCATTTAACTACTTGCTATATGGCACACCACTATTTACTCAGACAGTGAATTAACTTTTTAATGCATGTTTATTTGGCTAACTTTAGTGTATTAATCCTGCTGTCCTAACGTCTCTCCTAATCTTATGAAACAAATAGACATAAATGGGCTAATACTGCTGGAAAAGTACAATAAATAAGAACACTGACCACAAACCTTTAGAATTCATTCGGTTTAATCCACAAATCAAACAGATGCAAGCCTGCAATCGGTCATGTTCAATGCTCCTCTGTTTACGAGGGTGGGCTGTTCCTGTTAACTGGATCGACTACAGTATATGGACGAGGTAGTTAAAAATATCAGGGTAATCAACGGCTGGCAGTAAAGACAGATTCTTGCTGAATGCTACCAAGTCTATATGGTAAGGGTCCATACCGATCAAGCTAATTTTGTCTTGATAACAAGACGATTTAGATGATAAAGTCATGACGAAACCTGTCAGTTCAACTTAAATGTTCGCGCCGTCCAGCACTTCTATGTCAACAATATGGCCGCCATGACGTAATAATGTTGTTTGCGAATACTATGGATAGTTCTTATGTGCACTGATTACTTGTGTTCTGAACAAGCTCTGGGCCCATATCTTCTGTATTTCAATTGGTGGAACAAGATGTTTACAACACATATGCTCATGTTGTTGATTCCCTGTGAGTAAAACTATTGATTCATGTGTAGAATTATTTATGAATGTATAAAATCTACACCCATACATTGCTTTTGGGTAAAAATATCTGCCTACTGAATATGCATAAATGTAAGCGTTAGGTAATTTCCTGTGTTGGGGATACTCTGCACAAACAGCCACCTGTGCCTGCTTGTGTAAATGCACCTTACAAAGACTTGTCCTGGAGCTAAACTAACAGAGTTCACACTTGTTTATAACACATCATGAGAGTTAATTTAGACTTAACAAAATAATTTAGAGTTAATTTAAAGGCATCTGTCTGTCTGCAGCATGACTAAATCTGTGATCATTGTTAACCTTTCTTCATTAAAAAATCATGCTAAAGAATTTTGTTCCAGTGAAACTCATGGTAACACATGGATTACCAACACTGTCTCTGTAATGATGATGCAAGGCAATGTGCTGCGCAGTACTAAGCAACAATTTCACATCAAATTTAGGACAAGTGTTAACATTTGGGTTAGGCTTCATATAAATACAGTGTGTTATTACATACTAATACTTAATATGTTGTATATTAAGTTAATAACTGTGTAACAAATGTATTGTGACTGATGAAAACACACATTTACTCATAAACAGACAATTGTTGTGTGTTAACAATATGTGCTTTGTGATATTAATAAATAGTTAGAAAGTATTTATAATGCATTGTCATAATGACACTCAAAAACCATTATGATGTAGTTTAGGGGAAAAACAACAATTAACAAGAAGGCTTGTGTGGGGTATTATTTCACTTTATCAAGCTTTTGTCCAATCAGAGACAATGTCTCCTTGTACGTCAGGGCCACCGTATATTTGGGACATAAACAGAGGTACCATCAATAATTCTATGAAGTAAATCAGGGTTTATTGAACATTCCAATACTTCAAGCAATAAGGCCTTGCTATCACACCATCATTTGTTTTGAGTGTTGCCATTAAAATGTCATGAATAATAACATAGACATATGTCAGCAATTATAAAGCTTAATAAATACTTCATAACAGCTTATAAATGTGTTTAACAAATGCTGAGTGAATATTGGGGTTTAGTCAAATGTTCCCTCCTCCTGGTCTATTGATGTTTGTCTCTCACAGCTCTCTGCTGAATAATTTGAGTGTCTAATTTAATTTAATTTTCTTCACTTTCACCACATCTCAGGATAATATACACTTAACATCAGAAGTGAGAAAATCCACTAAGCAATTAAATGCCTGCTAGCTTTATTCAAAACGAATCTTAGTCTCTCCGCTTTTCACGCATAATTTTATATCCACAGTATAATATTGTAATTTAGATGTTTCCTTGAAAGTGGGTTGGATTCTTAAGCCTCTGACTACTGATAACTTGCCTGGCACTGAACAGAGTGAGACAGTGTAAGAAAAAAAACTCTTTTACATTTGGACACAAGGATCCCTTTTACATTTGTCTTTTTTTGGCATCTGTTCTGCAGTCAAAATATGATGACCAAATATTGAGCGTTGGGGTTAGTTGTGGCTGTGTAGCTCATGGTTTGTGTTCATGAGAGTTTTAAAGGATAGCCCAGATTGGTTCGTGTGGAGGAATGATATGTCAATGTGGGAGGCCCTAATTGGTCAGTTTGGATGATTGGTTAGTATGGAGGGCTCCGATTAGTTAGTATAAAAGGATCTGATTGGTTAGCATGTGGGGCTCTGATTGGTTAGTATGAAGGGCCCTTAATGTGTGAAAACTTGTGTCATTGACCTTACAGTATATAATATAATAGATAATATACAGTCAATGACTTGTGTCAAGGCCTCACTGAATTGTGACACCTGCAATCATCAGTCGCGAAATCTGTGTAACTGCTTTGATTTCTACTAGGATGCCCTAACTTCCTTCTGGATCCACAGGATGCCCTGTTTCTATTTTCAATCTGTTCACTGATGTTGACGAGATCCCATGGTCTCCGGAATCATCTAAATCAGCTGTTTGAAATAAGCAGGTGTCTTCATGATGCAAGCATGTGTAATGTTATGGCATAATCAGCACGGATAGACTATGTCTGATTCGATGCTTGAATATCAGTAGGCAGTCAGAACACAGTGTAAATAAGTAAGACAGAAAGACTGGAAGAATGACAATCGGAATCAGAATCAGAATCAGAATGAGTGCTGTCTTGCTCTAGCCTGGTAAACCAGCCCCTCGTACTACACATCATTTCACACAGAGGGTCTGGCTGTGCTGTATAGAGAAATGTTTTCTTCCAACTCTGCTTTACCCAATCGCTAACGTCTGGTCGTCATGCATGCACTTAGCCTGGCTATAAGCCTACGCACTACAATTCAAATGCAGCACACAAAGTTGTCGTTATCGCTCATGAACACTTTTTCAGTTCGCTGATTGGTTAGGCAAGATTCTGCCTGAGACAACCATGTCAGTGGAATCACAGCCAGACCCTCTGTACAAAATGAAATGAAGTACGAGGGGCTGGTTTACCAGGCAAATACGTACAAACGTTTGCCACCAGGGCAATTGCCCTTCATGTATGCAAGAGTATTTGGTGACCATGGTGATGGGACACAAGAAGTGTCTTTGGTGACCATGGTGATAGCACAGGAAGATTATGTGTTGGCAGATTGGACAGTGTTCTAAGAGAAAGACAGAATGCTACTAAAACTAAAGAAAAAAGAGAGGGAGAATATGCTTCCGCACATTTAAGTTTCTCTTCCTCTCCCTCCCTTTTCTCTGTATCCCATCTCTTTTTTTCACTCTCCCTCTGTCTTTCTATCCCTCTCTCCCTCCCTCCTTCTCTCCCTCCCTCCCTCCCTCTCCGCCCTCTGTTCTGTCAGCGATGCTGATTTATGGCTGTGTTTAAGCGAAGGCCGCGCGTCTCCCGCCATGCAGCTATTTGTTTCAGCTCTCCTTCTCTCCCTCCCATAGCAACCAAGATTCACACACATGTACCTGCACACACACACACACACACACACACACACATGCATACACACAAATGAAGGGACACATGCACACACATACACATTCAGACACACACACACACGCACATATGCACACACGCATACATTAACACACATTTAAACACACATGCGCACACATCTTCCCACACACAGACACACACAAACACACAGACATACACACACAGATTGGTGAATAAAAGAAGCCTTCCAACCCACATTGCACATAAAATGGCATTTATTATTTATTTTGGGCATTTCTGGTGTGTCTTCACACCAGTGTGGTCTGGGACCTTCCTTGGTCTGAACAACACAAGGAGGAGCCAGCTGTGTTGTGCTGCTGTCAGACAGATAGAAGTCCCTTAAAAGATAAATAAATAAATAAATAAGAAAAAAATGAGTCCAGGTTAGGGAAGGCCTTCTTATGTGGTCATTAGCACGGAAATTTCCATTGTGACCTTAGAAAAGTTATACCTATGCAGTGCACTTTCTACCAGAAGAGAACTTACAACATCTAACAAAAAACAAAATACACAGAAACAAAGTAGTGTCTGATATAATTTTGTCATGCGGCAAATTAGATGTGTAACTCTCACAACATGTACTGTGAACTAAACATGGAGAGTTAACCCAGTCAAATGGTATTATACAGTACGATTGGCTGGTTAAAAAAAGAGGTCAAATTCAGAACAAATTCATTATTTTTTAGGATTAGAATGATGAACAAAATAATAACAAATCCTCTTCAATTATGCGTTTTGTTTTCTTTAGCCCTATACATTGTGCAGTTTTTCAAGTGATGAAAATAAACAGCATTTGATGGGTAACCTAGACATCGTAAATGTCTGAGTTGGCGCATTCTCTGTGCCCTGTGTCTGCTAAACACCGCTTTCTTCCACACACACACACACACGCACACACACACACACACACACACACACACACACACACACACACACACACACACACACACACACACACACACACAAACACACGCATAAGCACAAGTGTGCCTCTTGTTTACCCTGCTAACGTGCCTATTGTTGCGACTGGGTATTCCCACTGGGAGTGCGTGCCGCCAACGCCAGTCCCGGTGCAGCAGGAGATGCAGTTCCCTGCCTTCAAGGGCTTCCACACGCTAATCCGATGGGAGTCCACGCACGGGGTACAGCCCGGGTCCCTGGAGATGGAGGGAAGGAGAGGGAGAGAGAGAGAGGGAGAGAGAGAGAGAGAGAGAGAGAGGGAGAGAGAGAGAGAGAGAGAGAGGGAGGAAAAGAGAGAGAGAGGAGATAGAGAGAGAAAGAGAGAGAGGGAGAGAGAGAGAAAGGGAGGAAAAGAGAGAGAGGAGGGAGAGGGAGCGAGAGGGAATGTGGGATGTAGAGGGAGAGAGGAAGAGAGAGTGAGAAAGAGACAAAGACAGAGAGAGAGATAGAGGGAGAAAGAGAGAAAGAGGGAGGAAAAGAGAGAGAGAAAGAGACAGAGAGAGGCGGATGGAGCGAGAGAGAATGGGGGATATAGAGGGAGAGAGAAGGAGAGAGTAAGAGAGAGACAGAGAGGGAGAAAGAGACAGAGAGAGAGGGAGCTAGAGGGAGAAAGAGAGAGGGAGGAAAAGAGAGAGAGGCGATAGAGAGAGAAAGAGGGAGAGGGAGCGAGAGGGAAAGAAGGATATAGAGGGAGGGAGAGTGAGAGAGAGACAGAGAGGGAGAAAGAGGGAGAAAGAGAGAGAGGCAATAGAGAGAGAAAGGGAGAGGGAGCGAGAGGGAAAGAGGGATATACGTAGAGGGAGGGAAAGTGAGAGTGAGACAGAGAGGGAGAAAGACACAGAAAGAGAGAGAGGGAGATAGAGGGAGAAAGAAAAAGAAAGAGAGGGAGATAGAGGGAGAAAGAGAGAGAAAGAAAGAGAGGGAGAGGGTTGGGCAATGGAGAATGGAGAAAATGTAAGAAAGGGGGTGAGACAGAGAGGCAACATGGCTGGCAGATGTAGGGGGTAGCTTGTGACAATGAACAGGTGAAACGAGACAATGGTAAGAGAAAGAGAAAGAGAACGGGGGATAGAGTTAACACAAAAATAAAAAATAAAAACAATACAAAATAGTAGTGACACAAAAGAGAGTCATACATGTCCAGGACAGCAGACAGGATGAAGTCAACACCAGATATTATTTACTGAGGCGGACTGGCAGGAGTGATTCAGTGCTATTTCAAAGAATTCACCTCACCTGTCACGCAAGCGCCCTCACATCTGCCTTGCACAGGATGACCTAAGAGCCCTCCCAGCTCTGCCCAGCAACCCTGGACTGGCTGGACCCAGACCTACAGGCCCGACTGTGCCTGGGGCCTAGAGTAGCAGCCGTGCCCCACAGAGGTGCTCTGCGGCGGGGGGGAGAGCGGGCCTGCCAGGGAGTGTTAGGTGGAGGCCCTGATGTGCTCTGACAGTGCAGATACCTGTCAGGCCCTAGGAGATAGACGCTGCCACAAAACTCCAGAGTGAAGCCCCTGCTTTGGAGATGGAAGGGAGTGTGTGTGTGTGTGTGTGTGTGTGTGTGTGTGTTTAAGGGTGTGTGTGTGTGTGTGTGCATTCGGGAGGGGATCACTGAGTCACACCTGCAATGTTGTGTTCAAGAACACTGCCCCCCGAAGCTTTTGTTCTCTCAGAGTGACACAAAGCATTTTTCTACATTTCTAAGTTTCGTTTTTGCAAAACCAAAACACAAAGATGATAATAACATAATGATAACGACAAACAGCTATAATCATTATAATTTTCCCCGTATGTTTTTCATTTGCACAACAGCAGTAGTTAACAGTGATAAATGGCAAAACAATAATTTCATTTACACATAATTGCTCTACAAAAAGTTAAACAAATATAAACATAACAAGTGGAAGAACTTCAAAAGGAATACTTAAGATGATAAATTAGGTCCAGTGCAGTCTTCCAGCCTAGCTCAGAATCAAGTTATATAGGAAATACTACTAAGACAACACTATCGATAAGTAAAAACGTGATACTTATTGACATTCACATTCCTATCATACAACAGTTAAGGCAGGAGGAAGGAATTTCTTTTTTTTTTTCTTTGATGATTATTTTTTCTCCATTTTAATTCATTTAAATGATTAAAGTGTCAACACTGTAGGGACGCCCAGTGCATATTTATTAGACCAAACAAATGGCGATAGTTAAAATGATACTGTTTGTGATGGGTCTGTGCAATTTCATGTCTGTTGTCCATATTTTTGCAATGATTCTTCTGTGATGTGCATTAGAACAATAACTAGAAAAGAATGAAAGAGAAGAGAAAAAACCCTGCAAATTGGATAAGATTGTTCCCAGGAGGTCAGTTTGAAAGTCAAGCAGTCTAGCTGCGTGTTAGAGCTTCATAAAGCTGAAGCGCTGTATCAGTTACTTTGCTCTTGAGCTAAATTCACACATTAAACATGAACGTAAACGTGCGATGTTTTATTAACTACAGTTAAAGGGGCCGCTGACAAGGCTGGCGTGATCCTCGGCAGCCCGGCTAGATTGTGACATCGCACTTAGGCGTCCGCGCGTCGCGATGCATAATTTAGCATCGCTCATGGGGCCCCGTGC
Organism: Coilia nasus; assembly: GCA_027475355.1. NCBI lineage: Eukaryota > Metazoa > Chordata > Actinopteri > Clupeiformes > Engraulidae > Coilia > Coilia nasus. Next base: position 22,749,488 of record CM050218.1, on the reverse strand, counting down.
CGGAGAACACGTGCCATGCCAGCCACAATAACACTCAGCCCGACACATACACACACACACACACACACTCACACGCTCACACACACACAGCCAGAGACGCCGGCTCAACGCCAGGGCTTTAAATGGCTCCCATAAAAATTCATGTAACATGATGGGCTGCCCTGGTTGGCAAACACACCGCGCTTAGCAAACACTTCCGCACAGTAGAGAAAAAAACACACACACACGCACACATACATACACACATACAAATAGTACATCTCTGAATTGCTGGCAGGGTAATTTGTGTCGCCAATCAGAACTATACTACCATGTGCAGCCACACACACACACACACACACACACACACACACACACACACACACACACACACACACACACACATACATACAAACACTTCAGTGTGACAGGAAATGGGATTCTGATTTTGAAATGTGTGCTTGTGTGTTTAAGATGATGTGTCTTTTCAGAGGCTGTGATATTCAATGTATTGCTCAGCAAAATTAGTTCAGCTTCAGCACAGCAAGGTGCATGGGCATCAGCATACACAACCAGCACACATTGTGTTGTCTATTTTCGTCTCATTGGTTCTTTGTGTTTGTGTGTGCATTTAGAAATGTGACGTGTGTGCGTGTGTGTGTGTGTGTGTGTGTGTGTGTGTGTGTGTGTGTGTGTCAGTGGAGAGCCAGAGTTTAATTTAAGACTAAAGATGAAAAATCATAATGTCTCCCAAGCAGTAGCATAGTCACCTTTGGCTTCTTGAACTTTGTGTCCTATTCGGGAAGTTTCTCCTTATAGTTCTTGGACAGTCTGCTCACTTTGCATTAAAAAATAAACAAAAAATAATAGTAAAAAATCTAGTGCATAGAGTCCTGGCTCTGTAAACAGAACACTCATGTAGTGACTTAAACCAAGCCAAACAGTCCCAACCAATCAACACAAGGCATTTGGAGGATAAGGTGTTAACAATCCAATCAAATGAACACAGTGTTTCAGGAGCACTTGTTATTGGTTATAAACATTCTTAGCCAGTCAACACAGTGCTTTAGGAGCATGGAGAGTGGTTTCCCAAGACTGCCCACCTACCTACACACATATATACACACACAGAGACAAAGACACAGGCACGCACGCACGCACGCACGCACGCACGCACGCACGCACGCACGCACGCACGCACGCACGCACGCACGCACGCACGCACGCACGCACGCACGCACGCACGCACGCACGCACACACTTTGCCACCTAAGACTGCATTTGTATATGTCCCTGTATTTACCCAGGCGAGCAGAGAGGGAGGTGGTAGGGTGGGTAGGGGGGTAAGGGGGGGTGACCTTTCCACGCAGAGACTGTCTGAGAGACGACCGTGCTGCCGCCTGCATCCTAATGGCCACCAAAAGCCACCACGCCGCCACCCCACCACTGATATTTGCCTAAACGCATGAGCGAAATATTTATCAGACCTATTTACAAAGCCCTGGTCAGCAGAAATGAGGGCGGGGGGATGGGCACTGGTTTACACACACACACACACACAGACACACACACACACATGCGCGCACATACACACACACACACTGGGAGATAGGGGTATTGTTTTGAGATCAAATGCATTTCCTGTAATACTTGCCTGATTATGTAAAAAGCTCATGGCCAAGAACAAGACAAAGACAGAGAGAATGAGAGAGAGAGAGAGAGAGAGAGAGAGGGAGAGAGAGGGAGAGAGAGAGAGAGAGAGAACAAACTCAGTAAATGAAATAACACAATTAGTCTGGTAAAGCAACCCCTACAAAGTGTTTTAAAGAGGGGAGCAAGCGATCAATATTTCATCACCTGTCTTCTCTGAGCCAATACATCATCTCAGCACAAACACGGACATATGACAGCATCCATGGATTAATCATACATCACGGCCTATCTCCAGTTCGCCAAATCCACTGACTAACCAGCAGCGCTTATCCCTTATCTATAACGCCTCTCCAAACGCCAGGCAGATAAACACAGCAATGAAAACAACAGCCTGGAGTCTATCTCCACAGCAGCCCCTTGGAACCTATTGATCATGCCCATCATTAGGCACACGGAGCGGGGAGAGGAGAGGAGAGAGGGGGTGGGATGGGATGGGTGGTAGGGGGTGGGTCGTGGAGGGACTGCGGGAGTGTCTCTGTGTCTTTTGGGCTTCTGGCACATACACACACACACACACACACACACACACACACACACACACACACACACACACACAAACACACACCTCTTGAGGCTGTGGGCAAAGACGATTACCCCGCTCTTTCTTCTTGCCTCGTGCCATTTGCCCTTTCTGCCCCTATAACCTGCCTGCAGCTACCTCTCCCACCCTTCCGCTCTCTCTCTCTCTCTCTCTCTCTCTCTCTCTCTCTCATCCTCCCTGGCATGGTGCCCCAGCATGAAGGTTGGATCACAAATGCATGAATTGGCCTGGACCTCCTCACAACTTCTGAATGCATCACATTCTGACAACCAATTCTAGGCCAGTAAATCTATTCCTGGGGGTATCTGTATACCTTTCCAGTCCAAAGAGAGAGAGAGAGAGAGAGAGAGAGAGAGAGAGAGAGAGAGAGAGAGAGAGAGAGGTGGGAGGAGATACCAGGATGAGAGAAGGAGAGACATAAACACAATGAGAGAGACAGAGAGTGGGGGAGAGAGAGACATTGAGACAGAGGTATTTGGGAAAAGGGTTAAGGGAGACAAAAAAAAAAAAAAAAAGACAGACAAGGAGAGAAAGCGAGACAGACAGAGAGGGGGAGAGAGAGAGAGATGGAGAGACAGTATATCCCTTTAGTACCTAGATTGGCTGCCCTCATCTTTCTCCCTCCTTTTCTCTGGCTATTTTTCAGACCCAATTGTCTACCAGGAGGCAAATGGTACACATGCATTTTAAAACCACATCACGCAAGGGAGACTGAAAGTGCAGAAAGGTCCGGAAAATTACAGGATCAACGATTGATGTCAGAGGAACAAATCTGTGTGTGGTGCAGACTTATAGATGGGAGTCTGCTGACCGTCCCAGGGGGGAGAGAGAGAGGGAGAGGGAGAGAGAGAGAGAGACAGAGAGAGAGAGAGAGAGAGAGAGGGAGAGAGAGAAAGAGGGGGAGGGAGGGAGAGTAGTAGCAATAGAAAGAGAGGAGAGAAAGACAGAAAGAGAGAATATGTGAGAGGGAAAAGGAACGAGGGGGCAATAGAGATAGAAGGAGAGAATGAGAGAGAGAAAAAAATGTCTTTCTTTAGCGGACCTTGAAACTGCTGCACACATATTTCCGTGCAGTTCAACTGTTCTCTGGGGATGGAGCGGGTCTACCAAGTCTGATACTGACACTTAGAAAATAAACTCACTTTTTCATCAACCACTATAGGTGGCCTGACCCACACACATACACGGGAGGTGCTAATCAAGCAGCACGTATCTCAGATAGGGGATTTTATTTATTTGACTTTTTTCAATCGTGTGTGCAAATCACAATAAAAGTCATTGAGCCTTTGTAATTCAATAGTCTTTCTTAAAGCTTAAAGAGGATAAGAAATAGAGTAACACTTTTTCTCTTTTTATCCGTCTTTAGTGTCTCGCATCTTGAAACGAATTAAATAAATAAATGAATAGAATAGAATACGTCACAATACAAACATTTTCACACCCCCTCTACATTCTCATTAATTATACCATAAAAGCAAAGAGGGAAGAAACTGCTAGGCAGAGCAAGACAGAAGGTGCAAATGAGGAATTTCATTTCTTCCTCCCCACCACCCATGTTGAATATTCATAAAAGATCAATTTTTGATACTTTTGGGCGTTTTTTGTTTTGTTTTTTTCTTTGGCACAATCGCTCCCCCCTTTTTCACAGGGCTGCATGCGAAAGTATGTGTGTGTGTGTATGTGTTTGTGTGTGTGTGTGTGTGTGTGTGTGTGTGAGAGAGAGTTCTGTTTGAAAGCGAGGGGCTCGTCAGTGCTGCAAAAAGTGGAGGGTTGTGTGTTGAGTCCTCGTCGGAACAGGTGCGAAGTGTCTGCCATGTCGGGTGGGATATTTAAATGCCAATGCTGATCTGCATCCAGCCCAGCGCCGCTCCCTGGCCCACCTCCCAACTAAACCCTCACTCCTCCTCAAGGCTCACGCTACTACATACACACGGATATAGCATGCTTACATTTCTTTCTGCTTGCTGTCAGAGTGTAATATTATGTGTGTGCGACGTGTGTGTGCGTGCGTGAGCGTGCGTGTATGTTAGAAAGACAGAGAGAGAGAGAGAGAGCGATTGAGAGAGAGAGAGAGCTTGCATGTATGTGTATGAGTGTTTTCAGTTTGTACACACACACACACACACACACACACACACCATGACAGAAATTTCACACATGTCCATTTGGTATCATTTGGTGTGCCTGTGCTTAGTCTAGACCAGTAGTGATGCTTTTTTGGCAATCTGAGAGCACTTAGAGAAAAATCATTTCACAACGACAACATTAAGCAGGCACAGGCAGCATCTGTCCCCAACCCTTAGCTTAAACATAGGCTCGCCAACCCTCTAATGCCAAAGTGGGAGGTCTCTCTCTCTCTGTCTCTGTCTCTGTCTCTCTCTCTCTCTCTCTCTGTCTCTCTCTCTCTCTCTCTTTTCTTCTTTAGCCCCCACTCCCCACTGTTTTCACTGTGCATCGTAATAATTGGTTCTGAGTGAGAGATGCAAATTGGCGAAGATATAACAAAAAAAAGCACCTTCAAGAGGGTTAGACATGTCTGCTCACAAGTCAAATTACCATTTCCCTTCCTCTTGTTAAATGTTTTTTTTTTCTTTGTCACCACACTTTAAAGCTGGCTGGTGGAAAAGACCAGGTCAGACAGTGCTTTTGATTTGTTAGGGAAGGATTTGCTAACTTCCTGTGCGCTATTCAGCACCGCGTAAAGAGGGTCAGGGACCTCGGCGTTAATTTCCTTTTATCTGTCTCTCCACTCAGCCTGACCTCAAGCCCATCGCCATGCCAACGGCTGCCCTTCCTGTTTGCTTGTTGTTTATTTGTGTTCATTTTTTTTGCTTTCTCCTGATTGCAACAAAAAAGGGGGGCTAAGCCAGCATTCTTGAACTTTCCAGAACCCTCTTGCAGTCATTGGCCTACGCTATTTTAATACTAAAATTCAGATTCAAAACATATGTTGCAGTCCTTCATTTTGTCCACAACCTACACTGCCAAATCACATTTGTGCTACTCATGAAACAATGTCTTTAAACAGACGTATCCAGAGAGTTGTTAACCACAACCCAAAGGGCCAGTTTGTAACATTTAGTTAATGTTTTGAAGCTCCTCTAGAATTCAAGGCTCTGAGGGTTGTTAGACTTTCCTTTTTAGGGAACGATGGAAATGTAAGCCTGCGCAAGTTCTGCCAGGAAGACTCTAATGTCACGGAAGCGCACTGTCACCTAACTCACCTTTTTCGCTGCTTCAGGTGCCGACATGTCGACACATCCTCTTCCTTCCCCACCACCACCAGTTTGGTCCCTGTCTATCTGCCTGGGGCTAACTCCGGTCCCTGCCATACGGCAATGGCAGAATCTGCCGGATCTACCGATGCAAGACCTGGGCTGATGACTGGACCTATGCCAAAGAATACTGTATCTAATTCCCTGCTGAATGTTCAATTGTTAAATTCTATTGTATTAAACCGTTTAAATCGTACTCCTTATCCCTGAGTCTTTCTGGCTGAACTGTGGGATATGAAATGTATTCTTTAACAGCATGTGCACTGTGGGGTGTCTGAGTGGGTGATGTCCTAAGATAACCTGCCACACGAGACTCTAACGGGTTGGCCACCCTGACATGGGAATGTACATGGTGACTGGCTATCCCAAGCCCATTTCAGAGGCAATTTCAGACTCCATTTGGGCACCAAGCAAAAACCCACCACTGTCATTAAAAACTTCATTGCCACTGCTGTACTTTAAGGGTTGTCAGACCATCGAGGCCCTGTTAGTGGCCTGGGGGCCCCAAGCAGTTGCCTCTGTTGCCTGTTGGCTAGCTATGCTAGCTATGCCTTTGACTGCCCTCATGCAGAAATGCATGCCGGCTAATACCAGACGCGACACGGGACTGGGAGTGGGCTGGCGGAACTAATAAAGACAACTGTTCAATTACCAACTCAATGAATCAATTACCAACACAAATAATAAATATGTTCAATTACCAACTCAATTAATCAATTACCAACACAAATAATAAATATGTTCAATTACCAACTCAATTAATCAATTACCAACACAAATAATAAATATGTTCAATTACCAACTGAATGAACTTGGGAGCTGAGAGGCCTGCGGGGGGGAGAGAACAGAGATACCTGAGGCAAGAGGGGGAGATGCTCCAGATATCAGGCCTACAGCCCAGGAAATGACAGCATCAACACTCTCATTCACTGTCACCCAACCTGAATCCCTCTCAGGTCAAAGACTAATGCAGTTTCCTCTTAGAAAGTTTACCAGTGTATGTGTTTGTGTGTCTAGTGCTAGTGTGTGTGTTATATGTAATGTGTGTGTGTGTGTGTGTGCATGTGTGTGTGTGTGTGTGTGTGTGTGTGTGTGTGTGTGTGTGTGTGTGTGTATGTGTGTGTCTGTGTGTGTGTGTGTGTGTCTGTGTGTTTGAGCATGCTTTGGCTGGTTCCTTGGATCATAACATAAAAAGAGAGCAGATGGATATTGAAGCTGGTTTATATTTTATTTTATTTTATTTATATGTATGTATTTATTTATTTGTTTGTTTCTTATATTAAATCAAAATCAAAATAAAGAAAATGTTGTCTAAAGGCTTGAATGGCTGGAAATTTGGTATAAAGATCTGCAGACATGACTGTAAGTCTGTGCATAGATTAAAAAGTGTGTGTGTGTGTGTGTGTGTGTGCGCACGTGTGTGGGTGTGTGTAATTGAGCTAGGAGCTAAAGCTCAGGAAGAGAGATCTGGCACTGGCAC
>CM050218.1:22730000-22732500 GCA_027475355.1 Coilia nasus | reverse complement strand
CACACACACACACACACACACACACACACACACACGTGCGCACACACACACACACACACACACACACACGCACGCACGCACACACACACACACACACACACACACACACACTCGGCTGCAGGAGATGAGGCTGCAGCAGGCACGCAACAGGCACGCTCAGTTCTCTTCCTCTGTTTCACTTTTTCTCTCTCTCTCTCTCTCTCTCTCCACATTCTCTCTCTGATCTCCCTCTCTCTCATCACACTCTCTGGTCTTTTCTCTTCCTCCTGTTGTTTCTCTGTATGTTCCTTTTTTATTCTCTTCTCTCTTCTCTCTCTCTCTCTATTATCACTCTCTCTCTCTCTCTCTCTTTCTCTCCCTCTCTCTGACTTTCTCTCTGCATGCTGGAGAAACACTCATCGCCCTCATGAAAATGAGTTGAATATTTCATCTGTGTGACACCGGGGAGCTAATGAAATTATTAATGCTATCCCATCACTTTTTAATCCTGACTGAAGGTTTGAATGGACACCCCACGCACCCTTTCCATATGTTCCTGTGCAACAGACATTTTTTTTGATTTTATCACATTTTTTTACCATCTGATACTAGACTTTGTAGCAGTGAAAGACGTGGTAGATAATATCCGCCATAAAACAATTGCTGATTAATTAAAAACAGTAGCAAACAATAATGTAATCATTGCTGTAATAATAATATTTCACGTAAATACCATTAGCTGTGAGAAGGGGAGGAGGGGGAGTGTTATGTTGTGCTGTGTTGAGTGAAAATCACAGCCAATCAGACAGTCAGATGTCACTTAGCGTCCGAGCACACACAATCTATCTTGAAGTCAGTGTGATTAAAAAACAGACAAGATGATTTCTCTGTCTCTGTCTCTGTCTCTGTCTCTCTCTCTCTCTCTCTCTCTCTCTCTCTCTCTCTCTCTTTCTCTGTCTCTCTATCTCTCTCTCTGTCTGTCTCTGTCTCACTTTTTTTCTCCCTCTTCACTTTCTCGTCTCGTTTCAGTTAATGCCTCAATTAGCCCATCTGAGGCGTGTGGCGCGGGGCATCTGAGGGCCTGAGGGTGGGAGCTGGTCAGCCGCGCAGGTTCCTCTCAACTGGCACAGCACAGCACAGCCCAGCACAGCACGCTGCCAGGCGGGTAGGACAGTTGGCAGGGGCCCCCGCTGACAGCTGGTGAGGACCGCGTGTGTCGCTCGAGACATCGCCCGTCATCCTGCCACGCCAGCTTGAGCCCTCGCCGTCACTCACGGTAGGATCGCCACACGGACGTGCAGAGACGCTGCCACCCCCCTCCGACACACACACACACACGTTCACACACATACACACACGCACATACACACATACACATTCACACACACCTACACACACACTTACAGTACACACTCACACACACACACACACACACACACATGCACACACACTTACACAGACACACACACACACACACACACACACACACACACACACACACACACACACACACACACACCCCATGGAGCAAAAAGTGCTCTCGTACATCAGCGATAGAGGTCCTGACTCATTCATTCTGTCAGATTTATTAACCAACTATACTTATCCGTCAAAAATGAAGGGAGGCACTTTAATCACACTTTCAATCTCCATGAATGAAATATTTAAGTTGACAATCTTGTTCTGATATTCATTGTGTCGTTTGTTGCCAACAAAATGACACAACAACAATCAGCTGAAACCAGACTTATCCCTCTGCAGGGGACTACATTCAAAATCACATTAATGATCCAAGTTAAAACTAAGTGTTCAATTAAATATTTTCATCAGTAAGGATGGACAGACCTAGGGTCCTAGGGACCTAACCCTAACCCTAAACCTAACCTTTCCCCAAACCTAACCCTAGCCCTTGGTAGGACAGTAGACTATCTCACCTGTAATAATAGATAGCAAGGGGAAAAATAATGGCAATAAACTTGAACGTGAAACTTCAACAGCAATGCTATTGGACTCAAATGTATTGTGCATAATCTACAGTGTGAGAGGAGAGAGGAATCAGTAAGAAGGAAAGACAAAAAAATGAGGAAGAAGAACTGGAAGGAGAAATATGTTTCCATGAAAAAAACAAAGACATTTAGAAAAAAACTGAATCAAAAAGAGGAGGCCTGAGAGAAACAGCGAGAGTGAAAGACAGAGAGAGAACAAGACATGAGAAGAGAGAGAGAGAGAGAGAGGGAAATGGAGAAAGAGAGAGAGAATAATAGAGAGCGAGAAAGAAAGAGGGAAATGGAGAGACAGAGAGAGGGAAATAGAGAGAGAAGTGTCGTTGCTAGCTGTGTGTTTGCGTTTGATGTGTGAGTGTCTCTAGTGCTGGCTGGGCTTCAGACAGGTACAGGAGCTCAGACATGAGTGTGTGTGTGTGTGTGTGTGTGTGTGTGTGTGTGTGCGTGTGTGTGTGTGTGTGCTGGGCTTCAGACAGGTGCAGGAGCTCATGACTGAAGAGTCACCTCTCTCCACTGCT
>CM050218.1:22725000-22727500 GCA_027475355.1 Coilia nasus | reverse complement strand
TATGTCAGCCATAATGCGATTCCATGTGTGCGCTGCTCTGCCTCACATAACATCAGCACTTGTTTTTGCTATCTCCAGACACGAGCGCAGGCAAAAATATATAGACAGAGGAGGAAATACACACACACACACACCTGCGTGCGCACACACATACGTGCACACACACACACACACACACACACACACACACACACACACACACACACACATACGCGCACACACATACGCGCGCACACACACAATCTCACACACAATCACACACAAACATGCATGCATACGCACATACAAGTACATGCAAGCACAGCTGCACACACACACACACATTCACACACACATACATACAAATGTGCACACACACACACACACACACACGCACACACACACACACTCACAGTAAGAGAACTGCTGTGCTGCAATTAATTAATCCCAATCCTTTCAGCGAGGTTTCACCACATTTAAAAGCTGAAAACTTGACCATTAACCTCGAAATGGATGTGGGAAGCGTCTGTATCTCCTTTTTGCTCGGCTCTCTCACTGCCACAATGTGACATAAAAAGCCTGTAAAATGAAATGATGAGCTTAAAACATCTTTTTGAGGCAAACTCAATTAACGCCACTCGTTCCCTCCCAATTCTCTTTCTCTCTCTTCCTTTTCTCTTCTCTCTCTCTCTCTCTTTCTCGCTCTCTCTCTCTTTTCACTCTTGTTTGCTTCTGTGCAGAGAGCCTGCATTAGGACTGGGCTAGTTATTAGCGTGGCAGATTTTTACATTTTTAATTTATTTATTTCTTATTTTTTTGCACAGAAAAATCCCCTCTGTTTGCCACCCATTGCCTCTGCCGTGTACTTCGCTGTAGCAAAGTGGGCTTCAATTAGAAAGGCATTAAAACGCCAGCCAGGACTTAGCTGAATTACACTACACTGTGACATTCCACCTGCCATTATGTTATTAGTGCACAGCCCCATCAAAAACAGAGACAAACAGAGACAGAGAGAGAGAGAGAGAGAGAGAGAGAGAGAGAGAGAGAGAGAGAGAGAGAGAGAGAGAGAGAGAGAAAGTGAGTGAGCTGGAGAGCAAGAGTTTGTGTGTGTGTGTGTGTGTGTGAGAGAGAGAGAGAGAGAGGAAGACAAAGGCAGATAGAAAGGGAGAGAGGGGGAGAAAGAGGCTGGAGAGGAAAGAAAAAAAGAGCAAACGTGTGTGTGTGTAAGAGAGAGCACGACAGATAGAGAGAGAGCGAGAGAGAAAGAGAGTTTAGAAATGAAGAACAAAAAGCCCAGAAGTAAGTGGATTTTCTGTAGAAAAATAACGGTCCCAGCCTCTCCAAAGACCCTTCAGCTGCATGCTTGCCAAACAGAGCTCTAAAATGGCACTTTTTTCTACAACATTTTTTTCTTCTACCTCAGTCAGTCTCTCGTCTCCCGTGCGTTGTGTGCTTTTAACGTGCTATTAGCGGAGCCAGCGAGGGGTACAAACCTGACCTCTGCCTGGGCTTTTGTTTACCGTGCGGTGGTGGTGGTGTTTAGTGAGGGCAGGACGCTTCGCTCCGCTCAGGAGTGGAACTATGCCGGGCTGTCACCCACGCCAACTGGCCTACAGGGGCCATCTGGCATTGCCCTGTGTGATCCAATGGCTCACATGACTCAGTGCATGGGCTCAGCAACTGCCAGTCGCTGTCGTGACATGAATAGACGTGTGTGTGTGTGTGTGTGTGTGTGTGTGTGTGTGTGTGTGTGTGGTTGAGTGACAGGGTGTTTATGTGTGTGTGGTTGTGTTGCTGTCCCTGTGTGTGTTTTAAACACGTGCCCGTCTGTGTGTTAACATATGTGACCTGTGGCTCTCTCTCTTTCTCTCTCTCTCTCTCTCTTTCTATCTATCTCTTTCTATCTATCTCTTTCCTTATCTCTCTCTCTGTCTCTCTGCTTGTGTGTATGTGTATCAGTGTATGGGTGTGTGTCTGTGCGTATGTCTTTATTTTAATTGTGAAAGTGTGTATGCACATATATGTGTTTGTGTGGTTCTGTGTGTGTGTGTGTGTCTATGTTCCATGTGTGTATGTGTGCGTGTGTGTGTGTGTGTGTGTGCTGGGGGAGGGGGGCTTGTTAGTTGTTGAGTGGCTGTCTTAGTGGCATCCTAACAGATGGGCATTAGGGCATCTTCCTCTCCTCACCCACTCTGGTATGTCATCTGTCATTTGACTCGGGTCATTGTCTGCAAGCCTGCTGAAAAACCTGTATGTGTGTGTGTGTGTGTGTGTCTGTGTATCACTGTATAATGTTAGATATTGTTGCACACTTTGTTACACTGTACCTAACTGATGTAACAAGGACAGTAAAATAAAGTGTAACCAACAATCCTTTGTAGCACCAGAGGGGAGGAGGGAAAGTTGCTTTTGAATTTGAGGAAGTTTAGGAAGAATGGGCCACTTCTAAGACACACTAGCCCAAACACATGGACACACTAGCCCAAACAGTGGCCAAAGCACACAGGACTTTGCAAAGGTG
>CM050218.1:22707500-22717500 GCA_027475355.1 Coilia nasus | reverse complement strand
GCTTTGTACATCTGGCCCTCAGTCTTTTCTCCACTACCTTCCTTTTCTTTCCTAAAAACAAGAAAAAACATCAATTACTTATCTCACAGCTTTCAGCGCCCCCTTTGTGATTGGCATGAACCCACAACACAGAAGAACACATTCACAGTCATGGAGAGTACTACCTATTTCAATAATAATGTTGCTTTAATTTGACACAAAGCTATATTAGGATTGTTTTTTTTTCTCTTCCTCAATATGAATACTATACATTTAGGTCTGTCTTTCTCTCACTTAAAATGAAAGTTCATTTTAAACGGAATTTCTCCTTTAATTGCCTCTTCCCATTTAGCTATCTCTCCTCTTCCTTTTCACCTCTTTCTCTTGTTTTTTCTCTCTTTTTCTCTTATTCACCATTTCTGTCTACCTGTTTCTCTTCCTCTGTCTGTCTTTCTGCCTCACTTTCTAGCTCTACCTTTCTCTCTCTCACCTTCTAAACTTAAGTCTTTTATATATCTCCATCTCTCTGTTTCTTTCTGCTTATTTCTCTCTGCTTTCACCGCCTCTTTTACCCACTTTGCCCCCCTGCCCCTCACCTAGCTAAACATATTTCCAAACATTCTGTCTTTCATTATTTTGGGCTGAAACTTTGTCTTTATTTTTTTTCCTGTATATATTCTCTTGGCTTTTTAGTTATGTAAAGTACATTGAGTTCCTTGTGTGTATTACTAAAATGTGTTTTATAAACATGCTAACCCTGCCCTGTCCTGCCTTACTTGACCGTCAGCTGAGCTCAGATGGCCTTCTTCCCTTCTCTTTACATACTGCATTGGAGCAATGGACATAGACAGTCTATGACGTCCACACCTTCAGTCTTGTTTTTAGATTGTAAACGCACACCTTGTGAGGTGCGGTTAAAGGATATTTTTAATCAAGGAAAAGTGTTGTGGCACACTCAGAACTTCAATATGCTATGGTTTTGTGTATGCAGAAAAAAGAAGGAAATCCTGAGGCACTCTACTGCATAATGTCTTTATTGATTACACACGTACAGATGCGTTTCGACTCAAACGAGTCTTTATCATCAAATATATGTTATATATTATATGCATATGTATGTATGTATGTATGTATGTATGTATTTATTTAGGATGTTATGGTTTTATTTCACCAATGTTTTGGCTTATGCCTTTGTCAGGGTCATCCTCACCCTCAGTGCCACCTCCTCACACTGGTGAGAAGAAGAACAAAATGGCCCCCATACCCTGAGCTGCATGTGTCAAGCGCTGTTTGTCCATCATCAGCGCACATACACACACACACACACACACAGACATGAGGTGAAACTATGAGAGAGGATAAAAAACTGAGAAGGATGAAAGTGAACATTTTAAAATGAGAATGAGAGAAAGACCAGGAGGGAGAGAGACTAAAAGAAAGAAACAGACAGAGAGGGAGAGAAAGAAAGAGAGAGAGAGAGATGTTAAATGATGTGCTCTAACTTATAAAGCATTAGTGACCAGAGAAACTTCAGTCTAAATCTGTGCCGTGTCTGCTTCAACGTGTGTGTGTGTGTGTGTGTGTGTGTGTGTGTAGGACTTTTTGTCTGGGATTATGTGTCTGTGTGTGTGTCTGGGAGTATGTGTGTGTGTATGTGTGTGTGTGTGTGTGTGTGTGTGTGTCTGTGTGTGTCTGTGTGTGTGTGTAGGACTTTGTGTCTTGGAGTATGTGTCTGTGTGTGTCTGGGAGTGTGTATGTGTGTGTGTGTGTGTGTGTGTGCCCCATCTCTGCTGAGCCCTCCCACTGAGTGTGTGCTGGGCAAGACCCAGAGTGGCTGAATAAGGAGGGCGCTGAAGAAAAGCACTCACTCTCGGCGACCCAAAACAAACATACAAACAAGCAACAATTGAACTCATTTGTTGATTAGGGACCGCTTCGACTGCCAGCAGGAATGCACAGGGGAGGAAAAGAGAGGAGGAGAGGAGGAGAGGAGAGGAGAGGCGGGTAGAAAGAGGAGGAGGAGGAGGAGAAGGGGGAGGGGGAGGAGGACGGCTGCCAACTCTGCCAGCGCTGAATGCCGAGCGCAGCAGAGACATGTTAGGGAATGCCGCAGTGCTGTCCGTCCCCGTGCCAACCCGCGCCCGCTGCCAGCCCTTGGCGCCTGCTGCCAGGCCCTTGCTCCTCTCCCGCCCTGGTGCTGGGCAGCGTGACAGCAGCCAGACGCCGTTCAGCAATAAGGGCGGGCCCATCCTCACCCCCTACCTCCCCACTTACCCCCTCCCCCGGCCTCCCCGCCTCACCCCCGTCCCCCGTGGGGCCCGACAGCATTTGTGTGCCACGTTTGCTGCAGTGCCGGGTTGGGTTGGGTAGTGCCAGCGCAGCTCTGGAGACGGGTGCCCTCTCAGTGCCCCCACAGTCACCCTGGGACCGACATTAGCCTTTGGCAGAGGTTCTGTGGCCGCAGCAGCGCCAAGTTAAGCTGGCACGCAGCTCACTTCCTCTGTGAGACCCCAGAGACATGGCATCAACTAGGCACGCACCAGTCTCTCACACCCTCACGTGCAAACTTACATGTAAAAGCTACTTTACTCTACTGTAGAAACAACAGTGGGTGACACTTTCTATGAAGATTGAATTCATAAGAACTATTTATACATACTCATGACTGTACTCTTAGTAAGGTATTATAATGCTGTGCCATAAGCCCTATTCCAACTTCAAGTGACACAGTGCGTTCTTGGTTATAAAGCTTCACTTGCCTATGAGTACAGTCATTAGTACTAGAAAATAGTTCAACCATTTTTACACTTTATGAAGGCGTTATAACCTTTTAAACACTTTATGAAGGCGTTATAACCTTTTAAACACTTTATGAAGACGTTCTAACCTTTTAAACACTTTATGAAGGCGTTATAACCTTTTAAACACTTTATCAAGGCGTTATAACCTTTTAAAAATGTCTTTATAGAATCATATGAATACAACCTTTACAGAACCTTTACAAAAGGTGTTACACATTTTTTCTCTTATAGGCTGTGTTGCCACTTTTTGGAAGCTAGCAGCATCGACTGCATTACTGCATCCAAAGGAATACGGTGTGTTTTCAAGTCCTCAGCTTTTTTTAAATTATTTTTGTTACTGTTGGCTGTTGCTATTTTAGCACCCCAGGCAGGCTTGTGCAATTGAGAAAAGTGAAACTTTTGAAAATGCCTGATGGCAAGTGGTTTATCGATGGCTGACCAGTTACCAGGAAATGTCGGCCCTCTCTTTTCTCATTTGAATTGATTCCTCAGATACTCCAAGTTTGAATGGCAGGCTTCATCAGCCTGTAGGTAAGGTTAATGATTTTGAATAGTTAGCTGCTGGCAGCGCTAGTTATTAGCTAGTCACATGAATGCTAACTGTGACTATTGTTATAGCCAGAAGATGTGGTCTCAGCTACTTTGTTGAAGTAAAGCTTTTCAAGGTCTGTTTGGCGTCTCCGTCTCTTGTCAAGACTCCAATTGGAAACATAGCCTTAATGGGGATCCAGCTGAAGCACTGTGTCTTCAGTTTTAATGTGCCTCTGGGCCACTCAAAGTAAACACAAATCATAACCTTTAAAACTGTGAACAAGTTCATATTCTTCAGTGGATGACAGTAAGTTGGAGTACTGTTGGCAGCTTCCATGGAAGAGAACCAATAAGCAGTCATTCTTTTATTTGTGGAAGATTTTAATGGAATGGTAGAGAGGGAGGGAGAGAGAGAGAGAGAGAGAGAGAGAGAGAGACAGACAGACAGACAGACAGACAGACAGAGAGAATGAAATGCAGCAAATGAGACAAAGAACAGGGTGTAATTTTACTTGGCTGCTAATATTCTCCTTTGCCCTCGTTCTGTTCTCTCCAGTGTGACAGGCTTACACTCACTGTCCTCCCTTCCTGCCCCCACCTCCTCACCTCCCACCACACTCTAAGCCTTCCCGGCCATTTGCAATCTCCCAAACCTGGAGACCCGCCAAGAGAGTTCTGGGATTGGGAGCTGGACATGAAAAGGCCAAGCGTCGTCTGCTGCACGTTAAAACCATCAGGGCAGTCTCCCCAAAAAAACTCACAACCCCATTGGGAACCAAAAAGACCCATGACCCCCACGGGAACCGCAGCAAGGGGAGCTTATCTCATCTCATCCCAGTTCAGGGGGGATTACTCATCCCTGCCAGACTAGGCTAAGGCACGTTAAAAGAGCAGCGGAGAGGTATAGTGGTTGGAAATGAGGAGTTTTTATATTAAACTCTGCTAATAGATGTCAAATTGACCAAGCTGACTCGGGGAGGGGGGTGGCACACACTATTGGTTAGATTGGTTGAGATGTCACTTCTACGTAATACCTACACACACACACTCACATGCGCACGCTCGCGCACACACACACACACACACATACACATGCATATGTAACACAGAGTGTCCAGAATTACCTGAGTGAGTGCAGAGTTTCATCAGGTACAAAAAAATCATTATTTTACAAAATGACAAAATCTCCCTCTCTCTCACTCCCGCCATCTCTCTCTCTCTCTCTCTCTCTCTCTCTCTCTCTCTCTGTATTTGTGTGTGTGTGTCTGTGTGTGTGCTTGTCCTGCACATGTGCATGTTTTTGTGTGTGTGTGTGTGTGTTGTGTGTGTGTGTGTGTGTGTGTGTGTGTGTGTGTGTGTGGTCGCATAATTGTGTATGTGTGTGCGTGTGTGGAAGTTTGTGTGTGTGTTTGTGTGTGTGGCCGCACAAGTGTGTGTGTATGTGTACGTGTGTGTGTGTGAGTAAGAGAGAGAGAGGCTGTGTGTGTGTGAGTAAGAGAGAGAGAGAGAAAGAGAGAGAGAGAGAGAGAGAGAGAAAGGAAGTAGAAGACAGATAGACAGACAAACAGAAAGCCAGCCGTCTCCAGCGAAAAAAAAAGTAGCAGCAGCATTTGCCTGCTCAGCCTATGGATGTTTGTGCAGTAATTAATTAGTGAGGGGAGGGAACAGCCCCAGCCCCAGCCCCATCCCCATCCCCATCTCCAGCCCCATCCCCAACCCCAGCTCCAACCCCATCCCCATCCCCAGCCCCAGCCCCAGCACCAGCCCCAGCTCCACCAACACCAACACCAACACCAACACCAGCCCTAGCCCCATCCCCTGCCCCATCCCCATCCCCATCCCCATTCCCAGCCCCAGCCCCAGCCCCAGCCCCATCCCCAACCCCAGCCCGGGCTCCCGTGGGAGCAGCGGCCCAGCATCTGAGGCTCTGCACACTTTTGTCTCCCACTTGTCTCTCACTCTCTGGGGCACCATGTGTGGCCCTCACAACCAGCCATGGAGAGGGGAGAAGGGGAGAGGAAGAATGACCACAGAAGAGGGAGAAAGAGAGAGAGAGAGAGAGAGAAAGAGAGAGAGAAGGAGAGAAAGAGAGAGAGAGAGAGAGAGAGAGAGAGAGAGAGAGAGAGAGAGAGAGAGAGAGAGAGAGAGAAAGGGAGAGAGAGAGAAAGAGAGAAGAGGGAGACGATGAAACAGGTGCATGGGGGAAAAAGTTTGGGAATGGTGGCCTGACGTTGGTAAAAAGCTCTCCATTCAAAATGGATATTAACAGTCTATTAGGATATTAAGTATTGTGTTCGATATGTGTGCATTGATGAAGCATTGTGCATTGTGCAGGACCTCAAAAGAGGAGCTGTTTTTGATATGATGTAAATGTTTTATTTTTGTTAGTTGCTTGGTTAGGTCTTTACTACTACATTGCTACTACATTAACATCACACATTTTTTCTTCTAATACATTGCAACTTAGGCATGCCCTTTTGTCAGAAAAGAGCTTAAATGGCAGTTCAGTCTCTCCTCAAATCGTAACAAAGTCACAAGGGTCTTGTGGCAGTTCTGGCATACTCCTGTTGTCTCGGCCATTTAGTGTAAGGTGGAAATCACAGCAGTTTTAAGTCCGTTTTTCTGTTAGTCTGTTAGTCTTTTATTACCTGTCTTTGGATGTCAGACGGTGTAAGACTGTAGTCTTCTTAAAGTATTTCCCATATCTTCCCAAAGTGGTTTGGTGTGTATGGACAGCATAAGACTTCAAGACTTTAAGACTTTTATTGTCATTGAACAGTTGCCTGTACAATGAAATTGAACAATCAGTTCAAAATATGTTGGTGTCATTGGGCTTCGTCACCACAGTCACCACAGCCAGGTGGACTGTGAGCTGTGGAGGGCAAGGTTAGGGTGACGGTGAGGGTGACAGCCCAGCGCCCTGTTTGTGTGTCCTTGGCATCCCCCGTGTCACTGTCACCCCTTATCAGCATCCAGACGCACGGGGGGAAAATGAAGAGCTGCACATGGCTTTAATAAAACTTTATCAGGGCCTTCTCTGGCTCACATGCAGCCTTGCACCACCAACCCCCACCAATCTTAAATCCGTCCACCCTAATATGTAAAAGGGTTCCAGGATACCGGGGCGAAACGCAAACACATTTAACTCCACCAATTCCTTATTGCCTGTCAGTCTCTTTAATTTGATCCGACGTCGGACAGTTACCATTTTGGGCAGCTGAGTCAAGGCACATATTGTCAGTGAGACTGGCAGATAATAAACATGGCTGGAATCTTCTCTTTATTTTATTTTTTTTTCTTCCAGTTCTCTTCATTTTTTTTTCATCTCCATCCTTCCGCCTTTTATTTATACATTTTCATATTGTTATTATGAATACTCTTCATATATCACACATGTATTAAGTTTCACCTATCTCCACTGCCCCCCCCCCCCCCCTGCCCACCCCAACACCGACACACACAGTTAATAACACATTATTGATTTCTATGGCCGCGGCTTGCGTCTGGGGCTCTTTCGGTGAAGTTGCACTTTATATCTCGCTGTGCTGGTGTCAGACGGACTCCCCGTCTTGATTTGAAGATTGCAGACGGATGTTTTATTATTATAAGCGTTGTTCTTGATTAAAGGGCCGGGCCGGGGCGTCAAAGCTAGGTGTGGGGCTGGGAGGAAGGAAGGGAGGGAGGGAGTGGGTGGGTGGGTGGGTGGGGGGAATATTGGAAGGGGAAGCGATGGTGAACGGGCTGACTGGTCTGATTGTAAACGTTAGTGTTATAACAATGCCCTGCATATGCCTTGCTAGTAATTGATTTCTTTTATTTCATCACATCTTCTCAGCTTTTGTGGAATTTTGTCGAATGGAATATTTTAATTTCATTCCGCTAAGCAATGTGATAATGCGTTGGCAAGTATTTCTGTACACTGCATATATCACTGTATTACTGTATTACAAGGCAGTCTTTTCCACACAGTGGTTTCTCAGTTTTAGAGTTTATTATCTGCTTTTATATATGAATACTGATTTGTATTTATATACACTGGTTGTGTTGTTATATGCCTAACTATAACTGAGTAAACACACTTGAAGCACTGTGGACCATTGTAGACCATTTTCGCACAAATTATAAAAAAACACTTTGTGATAGCGAACACAGAAATACTCTAAACATTCTTTACTACTGTAGTGTTCACATCAGCTCCTAAAGCTACTACTGCAGTGGTACTGTATAAGTGGGAGCCGGGGAAAAAAAGTCAGTCTTTTCCAAACCTGTTTCTTCTGATACAGAGGATCCAGAGCAGTTATTGTTTAATATTCCTTGGCCTCCATTCTACAAAAAAGAAAGGAGGATTAAAGTGGGGGAAGAAAGAGAAAGGGGAAAAAAAACAAAGAACACAGGGGACGAGGAGGTGGATGAAGAGAAGAAGGGGGACTTGTGAAGAGAGAGAGAGAGGGAGAGAGAGAGGGAGAGAGAGCGAGAGAGAGAGAATGAGTGTGAGAGCGAGAGAGAGCAAGAGAGAGAGTAAGAAAGAGATGGTAGAGACAGAAAGAGAGGAAAGAGAGAGAGAGAGAGGAAGAGAAAAAAATAGAGAGGAGAGAGAGAGAGAGAGGGGAGAGAGAAAGAGAGGGAGGGAGAGAGAGATGGGCATAAGTAACACATGTATATATCTGTGGGAATATGTGCACCATCAGCACAAAATGGGCCTTAGTCAGCTGGAGGGGAGCGGCGCTTTTGCTGCATGCTAAAACACATAGTGGCAAAGCCCATTAAAAATGAATGCCCAGGCGATAATCACATTCACACTTAAAATTTAATGCCACCACCAACACCACCAGCAGCTACACCACCACCCCTTTGCCTCCACCACCCCCACCACCGTCAAGCCTGTCCCGCCAAAGCTGAGAGGGAAAAAAAAAAAAAAAAAAAACAGACGTGTTGCGTGATTTGATTACCAGAGGCGTCTGATGCCGGGGCTCTTGTGGTGCTGACACGCCTGTGTTGGGGCGAGGGGAGGCTGGGCCGTTTCTCGCGAGGGTGAGGGTGATGTGCGGGAAGGTCAAAGTTTGTCGCCGTGGTGATTATGGTAAAGAGATGGACAGTGAAGGTTGGAGGATGATGTTTTGTAGTCTGACGGGGTGTGTGTGCACACAGAGACCTGTGGCCTTGCCCAGGACGGGACCACACTCAGGGCTTTTGTAATTGTGTGTGTGTGTGTGTGTGTGTACATGTGTGTGCGTGTGTGTGTGTGTGTGTGTGTGTGTGTGTGTGTGTGTGTGTGTGTGTGTGTGTGTGTGTGTGTGTGTGTGTGTGTCTGGGTGTGTGTGAATGTGAGTGTGTCTGCATCTGTGTGTGTATGTCATGCATGCTTGACCTTGATTATGAGAAACGAAATGTCTCATTCTGTTTTCTGAGACCAGCATGTCATTTTCTTAGTTCTTAGTTGTCTTAAAGAATCACATTTTATTTTAGGGCAAAATGGTTTTAAAATAAATGTACTTGTTGTATGTGTCTTAAAGTTTATCAGGTGATTTTATCTTACATAGAAAAAAGAAAAAAATGATGACATTAAAACTCTGCAGGTGGCACTGACCACCTAAGGGTATATTGTATATGTATATGTACATATTGTATATGTCTATATTGATGTAGACATAGAATCCATGTCATAAATTCCAACACAAATACCACACCAGAAAGGAATAACCCCCAGTCGGCAATATTTCATGACACCAGAATTAAAACCAAAGTCCAGGTATTCTAGATTTGTCCAGAAAAGCAAGTGGACTAGCACTGTTTTTGTGTGAATGCAAAAACTAAAAAAGAAGTGCTCATCTTTAAGTGTGATGACAAATTCATATACTGTACCTTGATGTGAACGACTAATTTATAACAAGAAATGTCACTGATCATTTAATTTCTGTTTCTCTAACATTCTAAATGCTTTAGATCCATTTTTGTACTCCTAATGATATATAAAAAAAAAACACTCTTTTTTTAATTACCCTTACATGACTGCTAGCCATTAGCAGTTTGAGAAAGTGTAGACCACTTTTGCTAAAACACACATACACCATCCCTCGCACACACACACAGTCTTAGTGTGTGTACAGAGAGTCGTCCTGCTAATACACACAGACACACACACACACACACACACACACACACACACACACACACACACACACACACACACACACACACAGAGCTGGTAAGTGTACAGAGAACAGTCTTGCTAAGTAATGACATGGCAATTATGAGCAGCCTTTGAGAGCTGAGGGGAGAATGTGTTTTTTTGTCAGCCTGCTGCTAACGACACAACGGAAGAATAAACCTGGGAAGTTCCCAGTCATTTCTCCTCTCCTGGGGGGCTGTGGGGAGCTGGGGGTCTCCTCTTGTTAAGAGACAGCCCCTAAAATAACCATTTAGAGGTCTGGACCTCTTCATTGCCTGCTGAAGAGGACTGAAGTTGGCCCAGAGAAGCACCCTTAGGCCAAATTAATTTTCCTTTGTGGGCAAGCATAATATTGACAGGAAGGGGCACAATGAGTGGTCTTGGTCTGTGGGAGAGTGTGTGTGTGCGTGTGTGTGTGGCTGTACATGTGCGTGCGTGTGTGTGTGTGTGTGTGTGTGTGTGTTTTTGTAGGGCTGCACTCCTGAAGGCCCCTCTTAACCTCCCCGCTTGTTCCCAGTGC
>CM050218.1:22680000-22697500 GCA_027475355.1 Coilia nasus | reverse complement strand
ATGTCTGTGCTTTGCTAGGCTAGGTAATACACTGGTAAAGAAAACATGTAAAAATGTTATTTTTAAATAAATCATTACATTAAAAATAAAAAAATGCTTTCACATTTTAGAAGGAGCTGAAAATACATCAAGGCTTTCTCACACACACACAGATACACTCACACACACACACACAAACACACACAAACACACACACACAGTGTTGTGCTGATCTCTGACCTTGCCGACGCAGCGAAGGCCTGCTCGCATTGTTCCCGCAGCAGCCCAGTGACGGGTACCTGTACTCAGCTGGGAACGCCAACTATAGCACAGCGCCACTATATGCATAGGGCCTTAATCATGCCTCTGTGTGTGTGTGCAGGTGTGTGTGTGTAGGTGTGTGTGTGTGACGTTGTGCCACCAATTCCCCCTTGAAGCCTGCGCTCCACCAATTTCCAGCCCTGGGCAATCACTCACTCACCATACATCTACATACAGGCTGATGAGCTGCTCCAGGAGGCTGAGTCACGTGACCACACTGCATCATGTGACCATCTCCCTGGTGAGCTCGCCTGGCTAGCAAGAGGGCTGAGGGGGTTGGTGTGTGTGTGCGCGTCTTTGTGGGGTGTGTGTGTGTGGGTGTTTGTGAGTTTATGTGTCTGTGTGTGTACATGTGTGTGTGTGTGTGTCTGCGTATGTGTGTGCATGTGTGTGTATGTGTGTGTGTGCCTGTGTGTGTGTGTGTGTGTGATTGCATGTTCTCTGTGTAATCTCACTGTAGGTATTTGCTCTCAGCAGGGAAAATCTATGAGCATATTTCCACGCAAATTTCCCGTCATGTTTAAGACATTTTAGATTATGCTTTTTTTTTTGCTATGAGGGGTTTCTAAACATTTGTCATTGCAGAGCTGTATTTATTGCAGTAAAAACCTTACCCATATGTTTATTACTGTTGCCTAGCATTAAATAGCCTTTTATGACACATGGAAAAGTCAGCACTCAGTGCTGTCAAAAAGCCAAGAATGACAAAATAAAGGAAAAGACAAGAAAGAAAAGAAACAAAAGCAAGACAGAAATGATAGCTTAGCCACCAAACCCAGCACACCAGGTGATGTAGAAATGTCACTAGATGTTTGTGACACTCTAGTGTGTGTCTCCTGTCTGGTGCTATCTGGAGCAGCTCTGCAGTCCTGCCCCGTGTCTCTGTCTCCCATCTCACCTGCATGGAACAAAGCCTCCTCCTCCTCCATGCCTGAGCCCCCCTACACGTTTGTTTGTTTTATTTCGGTTTCCCCCTCTGTGCAGTTTTGTTTCTGCCTCCCTCCCTCTCCCTCTCCCTCTCACTTCTTCCTTCTCTCTCTGTCTCTCTATCCATCTCTCTCTCTGTCTCTCTCTTTCTCTCTCTCTCTGTATATATATATATTTATCTCTCTCTCTCTCTCTTGCTCTGTCTCCCCCTCTCCCTCTTTCTGTGCCCTGGGGGAAAAGTGCTGTTTTGACATAAAGGGGTGGAAAGAGGGGAATTACTCCAGTGTTGCCCAGCAGTGTTTCCTCCTCCTCCTCCTCCTCCTCCTCCTCCTGTTTCTCCACCTCCACACCACAACACCATGCTATACTATGCCAACACACTGAAACACCACGCTATACCACACCAACACACCACAACGCCACACTATACCATGCTAACACACCATAACACCACGCTATACCACACCAACACACCACAACACCACGCTATACCACACCAACACACCATAACACCACACTATACCACACCAACACACCATAACACCACACTATACCACACCAACACACCACAACGCCACACTATACCATGCTAACACACCATAACACCACACTATTCCATGCTAACATATCACAACACCACGCTTCACCACACCAACACACCACAACATCACGCTATACCACACCAACACACCACAACGCCACGCTATACAATGCCAACACACCATAACACCACACTATACCATGCTAACAAACCACATCACCACGCTGTACCACACCAACACACCACACCACGCTTCACCACACCAACCCACCACAACACCACACTATACCATGCTAACACACCACAACGCCACGCTATACCATGCTAACACACCACAACACCATGCCAACACACCACAATGCCATGCTATACCATGCCATCACACCACAACACCACACCACAACACTATTATAACAGCATCAACATTACCACTACCATCAACATACTGTACCATACTAAAACACCAGTCCACCAAGACATTGACATTACCATGTCACATCAAAGTAACACACACAGACATCCCAAGTCTCCCGGAAGTTCCGGGAGTCTCCCGCATATCGATAGTGGCTCCCGGATGCCCGGAATTAGAATAAAATATCCCGGAACCCAGACCAAGCGAGCAAGAGCTTGCACGCGAGACATTAATGTGTATATTATATAGCGTTGTGTGCTGTAACTATATTACACGATGTGTACATCACAGTACCTATACCATGTCAACACATCCCACCATCATGCTACACCACACGAATATCAATATTATCACTTTATAGCATGATAACACACTACTATCTACAGTATACACCACAACAAACACTCACACTACACCATACCAGGACTACACCACAGCAACAACCACGCCACCACATCACACAATGACAACAAAGGACAACACTAACCACACAGCACCAACAAACCACACCAACAAGCCACAGCCACCAGCTACATCACACAAACACACCGCAACTGTGCTGATGTCAGCACACTACCCTGGCTGCTCCTCAGTGTGTGTGTGTGTGTGTGTGTGTGTGTGTGTGTGTGTGCGTTTGCATTTTCCGCTCACTCTTTTTGAAGTAGCAGAGATTCAATGGCCATTGTACGTTTTTGGCATGGATGCAGCCATCTGGTTCATTAATATGTTTAGTACTATTTACTGGCTCACAATTAAAAAATGTGTCTTTGGGAATGTGATCATAAGTGGAAGGCACTAAATGCGAGGGTTAACAATTACCAAACCGAACTGTGATCCGAAGACTCAACCTACTTGCCAAGGTGCAAGGACACATGCAAGCTCTTATCTTTAGCAGTGTAAACAACAACACTGCTTTGCTGATGTGACTTCTGGTGTAAGTGATGTAGGCAGTAATGAATTCTGAACACAAGTTGGACACCTTGGAGACACAGTGTCACACAGGTGTAAACAGCGATGTAGTTTGGTTGTCCACTTGTGACCGGATTGCACAAGACACACTTCCAAACAGAGTGTAATCACGGTGTGTGTTAAGTGTCAGTCTCACAGTGTCTTGCACAGTTTCTCATATTGTAGCCTCTTGGTACATGCTGAAGATGGACAGTTCCTCTAGTGGAACAAAAAATTGTTTATTACAACATTACAATACTACTGTATCAATACAGAAATACATTACTAACACATTACAATTTGGACATGCTATTTTTTATAAAATATAAAAACATAAAAAAAATAAAATAAAAAATACACCTGATCTTAACATGTAACCATCTTGTTTTGTCCTTTTCCCTTCATCTGATCTAGTTGAGAACACAGGGGTGCGTAGCGGCCTTTTAGACATGCTCAGTATGCAGGGCTGTACTCACTTCTTTGTGTCCAGCAGCAGGGCTGTGGTCCTGGCACAACACAGGTAAGGAGTACACGGGACAAAATGGCAGCCACCAAATAACTCCTCAGGTGGACTCCTCAGGTCCCATCTGACTGTGAGAGGATGGTCAGCCCATTAAGAGTTAATGGGAGATGGTGAAGATGGGCTTGTTGATGACAACCATATTTACTGGCTTTGCTGTGTTGCATCATCTCTGTTATAAAAATCTCTCTGTCGCTTGGTTAAATTTTAATTTTGACTAAACTTTTGACTTTTGGTGTAATTTTAAAAATTAAGTTTATGTTAAAACAAGCAAAACCACCATTTCACTTTTCATGGTGAGTTTTGAGGATTTTCGTTTGCTTTTCTCGAGCACTGTTTGTGATCAATTGAGTCAAAGCGCATCCTAGACATGTTTGAATGCGGACGAAACAAAAATAAACCATCGCTACTCAAGGCAAGGATTTCTAATAAAAAAATATGATGATTGAAATATGCATAAGCCATTGATCCCGCTGTGCCCACCTAAAAATGGATTTATCTTTAGTTAACGGGGGCTGGTCCGACGCCTGCTTTAATTTATCATCGCATCTATCTGTCTGAATCACGCACCTTTATTGAATCCAGTGTAGCCCTCCATTCCATTTTTGCCCAAAAAAAAAGCTGGTGTCAATAAGTAAAATTGACAGATTGCCACAGCTCCTGATATAGTATATAATAGCAGGACTTCAAGGATATGTTTTGGCGCACGTGAGATGAGCTCAGATGCATATGAGCGCCTTGCTAACAAGGAAGTGCGAGCACTGAGAGGAGAGCTCTCCATATTCTATCAGCATGGGCTCTTTTTTATTTATTGATCTGACCTTCAGGTGCCAGCACCACACCATCGCCATGCACAAATAGCAAACGGGGTTCGGGGGGGTAAGTGTGTGTGTGCATGTGTGGTGTGTGTGTGTGTGTGTGTGTGTGTGGTGTGTGTGTGGGGGGGTTGTTGGGGGGTATTTGTGCACTACATCACGTCTCGACCAGACGAGGCTTGTAGGCATCGGTGGATGACACGGGAGGAATTTGAAAAAGGTGGCAGGGCTTCTGACTTTTGGAGACATTTTGAATCAACATTGCAAAAACGGCGCGAAAATGTATCGCAAACCCTTTGGCTGCTTATAGCGGTATATTGGCAGGTGGATGGTAAGAGCAGATCTCTCTCTCTCTCGCTCTCTCTCTCTGTTTCTCTCTCTCTCTCTCTCTCTCTCTCTCTCTCTCTCTCTCTCTCTCTCTCACACACAGACACACACACACACTTACTCTCAATCACAATCTATCTATCTCTTACTCTTCCACGCATTATCTCTACCTCTCTTTCTGACCCTACCCCCTCTTTCTGTGCCTCATGCTCTATATCTATATCTATCTATCTCTCGCTCTATTTCTCACTGTGCTTCTCGCTCTCTTTCTCTCTCTCTCTCTCTCTCTCTCTCTCTCTCTCTCTCTCTCCCTCTCTCTCTTTTGCCCTCTCTCTCTCTCCCCCTCTCTCCATGTGGTGATGGTTCCCTGGCAGTGGATCCTCACGGAGCCCCAGCACAGACTGGTCATCAGTGGTCACCTGGAGTCAGAGTGTCCCCTGGGAACCCATTAAGTGGCTGGGAAGGCCGGGTGCCTCTTTACCCGTGAAGAGAGGATTGTAGGGGGAAGTGTGTAGGTTTGTGTGTGTGTGTGTGTGTGTGTGTGTGTGTGTGTGTGTGTGTGTGTGTGTGTGTGTGTGTGTGTGTGTGTGTGTGTGTGTGCGTACCCATGTGTGGGTGCGTACCCATGTGTGTGTGTGTTAGGACTGCAAACTGGGGAAGTAGACTTAAGAGGACCTCAGGCCACAGTAACCTCTCCCCAACCCCTGGCCGCCCCCTCATGATGGCGCTAATCAGTGCCTAAGTGGAGTGCCCGGGTCGTGAGTGTGGACTTGGGACTTGTCTAGGGGTCCACCAGACACTTAGTGCCTAATCTACACCCCAGTTCCATTCAGCCTCCAGCCCCTAGCCTCCCACCTCTCTCCTAACCCCCCAGGGCTCACACTCGAGAGCTGCACATCTACACACACTCACACACACACACACACACACACACAGACACACAAAGACATAGACACACAGAAATAGGCACACACATGCACAGACACACACACATAAACATATGCACATACACATGCAGAGATACATATGCTCTCTCTCTCTTTCACACACACACACACACACACACACACACACACACACACACACAGACACTCTCACACACACATACGTAGAGGTAGTGGAGGTAGCAGAGTGGAGGTGATGAGAGGTGAAGGGAGAGGAGAGGAGAGGAGAGGAGAGGAGAGGAGAGGAGAGGAGATGGCCAGAAGAAGTAAAGCCATAGAGGTAAAGTGAATTGGATGGCTTCAGCATCGCTTCTGAATGGAACCCCATCAGTGACAGAGCCCAGATGATCTCTGACACATCATCTTTCATGGGCTAGGCTCATAAAATGCTTTGTGGGATTGTTTTAGGTGTTTACTATGAGGTTTTTAAAGACTGCTTACATACTAAAATAAAATGATTTCCACATTTTTTCCCTAACACTCAGGCTCAGGTTGGCACAACTTCAAGCACATTTTCAGCTTCACATTTTTTTTTTGCAAAATACTACAAACAGTGACTTGCAACACACTAAACACATTTTCATACTTTAAACACAGACATCTAATATAATGCCAGTTCTTTGCCATTTCAAAATACTGTGCTAAAAATACTACATTCATGGTCATTACTACATTCATTTGTCTGTCTGTGTTCATGATTGTCCTATGCTAAATTTTGCCGTGGTCTACTGAGGATCAATGACTTAATCAATACAGACAATCACCTCATAGGAATTACTGTAATATGTGATGCTTTATCAGGACGATTTCCAAAATACAACCATTCCAATGCAAAAACAAAATTACATGATTGGGTCTAAAAATTCACATCGGCATAGATCTTTTATTCTTTGATTCACATTTGCAATGTGTTTTAGTACAGAGAATTGATAGATTATAATGAATTTGGGATAAATTATTATTTGAAATAAAGATTTATTAAAGTAAGAATTACCAATAATACATATATATTTTCAAGAAGAGTCTCTCACATTTCAATTCAATTCAATAATTTATTTTACAGACAAAAAAAAAATCAAAGCTAACACGTTAGTTACAGTTCAGCGGGTCTGACTCCGTTGAGACTGGTGTTCAGCCATTCCTGTTTCACAGAACAACAAAAAACAGAAATCAGTTCACAAGGCACATACATGACAATGACAAATATTATGAGTAGCAACACAGAACAATAGATATGAACATTAACAAGAATAAAGACAATACAAAGAACAACAATGCAGTGGAGGGGTATGAAAGAGTGTAAATATTCACCGTATGTATATATGTATACTGTATATACTGTATACATTTCCTTTTTTCTCAGTATGTACTGTATCCGTGTACTGTATACATCTACTTGTACACTGACTATACATTGTCGCTGAGGCAGGGGCAGGATTTCAATGCAGTAAAGGTGAAAGCCTGTCAGTGCAGCCATAAGCATACACACTCTATCCTTTAGTACACTGGGAAACAGACTGGCCCTTCACACATCCCCTACACTGTATGCATGTCATTTTGCTTTCATGTGCTAGCTCCTGTTAGCTTGTAGGTGTGCATTTCTGTGCATTCCTTCCTGTCATGGCTAGCCTTTGTGCTATGTGGTTTGCTTGTATATGCTATATCTGTGTACCTGTTTGCATGGGACATGTTTGTATTTTTTTCTATTCTATTTTAATGTAAATTTCTGTTTAATCCTGTACGTGTGTGTACACATACAAAGACATGCACACACACACACACACACACACACACACACAGAGGAGATGGTGACCTGGTAGGTCTATGTGTATGCTGCTAGGTGTATGTGTATGTGCATGTGGTAGTGTTTGTGTGCATGTGTGTGTAGTTGTGTGTGTGTGTGTGCCTGTGTGTGTGTGCATGTATGTGCGTATGCATATGCCTGTATGCATATGTGTGCAAATTTGTATATGTGCATGTGTGTTTGTGTGTAAGTGTGTACATCAGTCTCTCTATCTGACTGTGTTTGTGTGCGTGTGTGTGTCTGTGTGTGTGTCACTGTGTGTCTTTTGTATTTGTGTGTGTGTCTGTGTGTGTGTCTGTGTATGTGTGTGTGCATTTGTGTGTGTTCCTCTATGTGTGTGCATGTGTATTTGTGCGTTTGTGTGCCTGTGTGTGTGGTTGTGTGTGTGTGTGTGTGTGTGTGTGTGTGTGTGTGTGTGTGTTGGGGTGCTTGTGGCGGTGGAAGGCGGTGACAGAAATTGAGGGGGACGGGGGTGGCAGCTGCAGCCTGCTCCGAGCTCTGTCAGAGGGGAATGATTAATGAATGGCGGGCCCAGCTGGGCCTAACCTTTGGAGAACCGAGCAGGACATCTGCAGAACTGTCAGCGCACTGACAAGGACAGAGCTGAACAACCAATTATTTCGCCATCACTAAGGTGGGCTGTCAGCTTAATCCTAGCCATTCACTTAGGCAAGGACAGGCAAATTTCTCCTTTACATACACATAGCCAAGGCTGCACAGACACAGACACACACATACACACACACATACACACACACACACACACACACACACACACCCACATATACACACACATATACACACATACACACATACACACACAAAAACAGAGATGGGCATGCAGACAAACGTACACAGGCACACATGAATTTACAAACGCATGCACGTACACACACACACACACACACACACACACACACACGCACACACACACTAGCATAAGCAAGAAGGCTACATAGTAATATATACAGAAATCTTATCACTAACATTAAGAATGCGTAGGCTGATACATAAAGATACATAATCATACAAAAATAAAAGAAAATGCAAACACTTCCCTTTGCATACACACACACACAAACACACACACACACACACACATACACACACATCCACACATACACACACACACACACACACACACACACACACACACACACACACACACACACACACACACAGGCTAAAACACACGGATATATGCCGGCACAAATAAGACTTAACCCCTTCAATGCCAAGCCTGTGAGGGCAGCACAGGTGACACGCAGTATATTTCTGAGACATGGTTTTGGCTGTGGAGGTGTGTCAGTCTTGTGGCAGCTCACACCTTCTCTGTCACTCCTCCCTCTCAAAACAAACAGGAAAACAAACAAACAAACAGACAGACAAACAAATAGACAGACAAAATAAAAACAGGTCCTGCTGCTGTTCCTGTGTGATGGTCTACATGATGATGTGTCTGCAGAAAGCAGCCCAGCTGGGGACATGGCAACAGACTCTTCTGAGGCCGTCAGCAAGCAAACCCATCCCAGCCCCCCCCTCCTGACACATACACACACACACACACGACGTGGAAGAGTGATTTTTATACCAAGCTTTCATTTAAAAGCCCCTTACACACACACACATACACACACACACACACACACACACACACACACACACACACACACACACACACACACACACACAAACACACATGCACACACACACATTAACACATACACACATGAACACACACACACACACACACACACACACACACGTATATTTGTGTGTGCGCATGCACATGTACGTGTATGAGAGTACATGCGTGTTTATGTGTGTGTGTGTGTGTTTGTGTGTGTACTATGTATGTGTGTATCTGTGTGTGTGCGTGTGTCTATGGGTGTGTGTGGGGGGTGGTGGCGGTGTTGTTGTGTGTGCCCAAAGTTCAGGGTGGTTATTGCATGTTAATACATGCTGCAGCGCAGCGCTGATCTCAGCCACGCCGCGCAACGTGTAATCTGGGTGTGTGTGATGGAGTGGCACGCCACTCAGCCATTTCATCACAGCCTCAATCCCCCACACCATGCATCTTCCCAGCCACACACACACACACACACTCGTTTAATGTGAAGCCTGTTTATGTAATGCCGCATGAGTGCATTCAGATGTATTACACTCCACTATGCTAAAGTCAATACCTTTCCTTCACATTCAAAAACACATAGAGCCATAATACCCCACACTAGGTACTTCCACAAAATATATTAATTCCTATTGTGCACCAACACCTCTAACTAGCCTTTTAAAATGCATGAAGCAGCCATTTATTCTACTGAGGAAAAAAATAAAAAGACATTTTGTTTGTTTTGGTACCTGGTGCTACATGTTAAACTGTCACCTTTCACAAATCTATATTATCTTGTTGATGCGTATAACTTTATTATACTAATGTCTGCAATGCCTCTCTTTAATGCAGAAGATCAACTTTGAATTAACTTCCACTGCTTTACATATTACTTCAACATAGTACATCTTAAATGCTATATTTAATGCCCTGAATGCTGTATGCAATGAGTAATTACAAATACTGTGCAAATGTGCAAAATCTTTTAAACATTTTACAAATGCATACTTGCTAGTATATTATTAGTGCTAGATTACAGTACTTCACTGAGCTCTGTTAAAAATAGCTACAAAAGCATAGAGCTTATTATGCAGGCAAAATTATTCCCTATTCCCATCACTTACATGTACACACATACATGCACACACACACACACACACACACACGCACACACACACACACACACACCTGCCCACCGCTAAACCCATCCCCACCCCTACCACGACCACTGCACAGTACATAGCAGTGAACTTTGGCGGGGGGCAGGGGGCAGGGGGCGGGGTGCGGGGGTGAGCGGAGGGTGGGTGAGGGTGAATGTGACGGTGATGTCCGCCACACTGTGGGCACCCGGCCTGCTGTCAGTACGGCGTCTGCTGGGGTCGGCCGGTCGTGTAGCAGATCAGGAGGCGAGAGCAGGAGGAGACCACGCTGCCGTCTCATTGGCCCCCTCGCTCACCACGCTGCCCTCTGATTGGCTCTCTCGCTCACCATGCAGGGAACATGCGTAGGGCAGAGCTCAAATATGATGCAGTGCTCTCAGCAGACACTGTCAGACACTTAACTACAAGCATCATGACACCACAGAGCAATCCGCTGCTCTCCTGTTTACAACGCCATCAGCTTGACAGCAGAAGCAGAGAAGTGCAGCGTAGTAAAGTCCAGTAGACATTACTGGATGCATTTGTAAACGCTGGTTGGTATAATTCTGACTCGGCTAAAGCACTGTAATACAGTACGTTGTCTACATATAGAGAGAAAAAAACAAAAGCAGCAGTGTTTTCAGTTTATGTTTATGCAATTAAACTAATTATTTTACCTCTGAGATTGCTTGATGGTGCTCATGAACATATCAAACAGTATAATTTATTGGTTCATATGACCATGCCACAAAGCAGATCTACGCCATCATTAATAAAATGTACTAACTCATCCTTAGCAACTTAGCACAGAATTGTGGAGTTGGAATTTTCAGATGATACAAACGTTAAAATGATTCCCACTTACCTACAGACTACCTACCTACATCAGCTCAATTTAAAATTATGCCATTAAATCCAGGATTGTAATTTGTTCTTTTAATTTGGTTTTGAAGCTACATTGTTTTCAGTCTAATTACAAGTACAATTACAATTACAATATTATTTATAGCCAAACAGTTATGAGCAGCGACATGTTTTTTTTTTTCTCTTCTGTTTCTCTTCTCTTTTTTCTTTTTTCCCCCTCTTTTCTTTTTTATCTTCTTCTAATCTAGAATTACTGGTGGTTATAGAGATCCACTTATTTTCAGATCCAAGCATTAGGATCTGGCCAATAATCATTTTAATCATTACAATCAATTACTTCACAGTGATAATAGTAACTACATGATTATTATTATGTGGTAATGTGAGGTTTCTTAGCACATTATTCTTTAATACACTAAGGTCTAGCCAGAGCCAAGCTTTGTAAATGGCTCCATTTATTGTTGACTGATGGTGAGGTGATCAGCTGTCCTGATTGGTTGAAAGGTGGCACTGCTATTCACCGCCTGGTCTGTGTGGTGGAATGGGCTCTGGTGTGAATTTGCATGATTGTGTGTGTGTGTGTGTGTGTGTGTGTGTGTGTGTGTGTGTGCGTGTGTGTGTGTGTGTGTGTGTTGACAGTGAAGGCTTGAACATTGGGAGGCAGAGCGAGTGTATACACACATCTGCATTTTATGTCATGTGTCAATTTTTGCATTTGTAAAAATATAAACATACATCTGACTACTGAGTTGATTATGTGGTATACATTACAACTCACTCTGCATAATAGACCTGCTATTGTGTATGTGTGGGAGGCACAATAACTATATATATTTGTGTGTTCTGTGTGTGTGTGTGTGTGTGTATTCTCCTGGGTGTCTGTGTTTTTGTTTGTGTGTGTGTGTGTATGTGTGTGTGGGGTTAATGGCAGTGGCGGTGTGGTGTGGTGCTGTGTGGCACTGTGCTGTGCTATGTGTCGGGGTGCGGTGTGGCGGGGTGTGGTGTGACAGGGTGCGGTGTGACGGGGTGTGGGGTGGGGTGGTGTGGCACTGTTCTGTGCTGTGTGGCGGGGTGCGGTGTGGGCTGGGGTGCCGTGGTGCTGTGCTGTGTGGTATAGTGTGGTGTGGTATAGTGTGGTGTGGTGTAGTGTGGCGGGGTGCAGTGTGGGGTGGTGCTGTGTGGTGCACTGAGCCCCAGGGAGGGCGGCGGCAGTGAGTGATGGTAATGTGATTGAGGCGTTAGCTGGGCGCTAACGGATGGCGCGCGGCGGGCCGGGCCTATTGACAGACTGCTGATGAAGCTCCTGGGAGAAGGGAGGGGAAATTAGGCAGGGGATAAAATCAATTACCTTTAAAGCTGTCGCTCATCACCACCAACCTCACACGTGTGTGTGTGTGTGTGGGCTACCAAACAGAGGCTATGCTTATATATGTGTGTGTGTGTGTGTGGGTGTGTGTGTGTGTGTAGGCTAGCGAACAGAGGCTATGCTTATATATGTGTGTGTGTGTGTAGGTTACCAAACAGAGGCTATGCTTATATATATGTGTGTGTGTGGGTGTGTGTGGGCTACCAAACAGAGGTTATGCTTATATGAGTGTGTGTGTGTGTGTGTGTGTGTGGGCTACCAAACAGAGGCTATGCTTATATATGTGTGTGTGTGTGTGTGTGTGTGTGTGTGTGTGTAGGCTACCAAACAGAGGCTATGCTTATATGTGTGTGTGTGTGTGTGTGTGTGTGGGCTACCAAACAGAGGCTATATGCTGTGTATGTGTGTGTGTGCGTGTGTGTGTGTGTTTATGTGGTCATCTGTAGCATGGCTTCTATCTATTAATGTATGTGTGTTTGTGAGTGGTGTAAAATTGGCTTTGGCAGGAAGTGACTGCCATTTTAGGAACACTGACCATGTGTCTGGGTAAGTCTGTGTGAGTGTGCATGCATGATACATGTGTGTGTAAGTATATATGTGTGTGTATGTGTGTGTGTGTGTGTGTGTGTGTGTGTGTGTGTGTGTGTGTGTGTGTGTGTGTGTGTGTGTGTGCTTATCCCACTGTCCATTGCTATCTGTCTGCACTTGCATGCATGCTTGTGTACTCTTGCTTGAAGGAATCTGTTTTTCCTTGTGTCAGTAAATCTAATCCGTCTTTGCGACTCGTTTCCACCATATTGTTGCCTTTTTGCGTTTGTTAGCTCCGTATTAAATCTCCTCGCTGACTATCACCCCTGATTTGTGTGAAAATGAGTGTGCATGTGTACATATGTGTGTTTGTGTCTGTGCGTTCAAGGGTGACTGTGTGTGTGTGTGTGTGTGTGTTCGTCTGTCTGTCTGTGAGTGTCTGTGTGTGTGTGTGCAGGTTTGTGTGTGTGTGTGCGCATGTGTGTGTGTGTGTGTGTGTAAGTGTGTGTGAACACATGCATGCATATGTGGGTGTGCGCGTGTGTGTGTGCACGTGCGTGCGTGCGTGCGTGTGTTTCTGTCAGGCACCTCCAACCTCCACTCCTCTCCTCCTCTCCTCCTGCTTCCTTTCCCTCCTCTCCTCTCCTCACCTCTTCTCCCCTCTCCTCTCCTCTCCTCTCCTCTCCTCTACTCCTCTCCTCTCCTCTCGAAGCTTGTGCATGATCGTGCATCCTCTCAGCCATGAACACGAAGGGCTGCTGTTAAGTCATAGCAGAGTGCTTCTCAGCCAAGACAGTTGAAGGATGAAATGCCAAGTCAAGCCATGTGGATCTGCGCCCTGATTTATCTGTTGTATATTCATGAGTGAACTTCATGTTGCCGCGCTACATGAACTTCCCCCCCACGCAGCACACGCTGACACTGTTCGAGAGATTTACTTCGTCCCGAATCAACTCCCCTCCGCCAGCACTGAGGACAGACAAGCTGATGTGCTGAGCAAATCGTTAAATTAAAATAAGATCGGAGAAGTAGCAGGAGAAGGAGGAGGAGACAGAGAGAGAGAGAGAGAGAGAGAGAGAGAGAGAGAGAGAGAGAGAGAGAGAGAGAGAGAGAGAGAGAGAGAGAGACAGAGAACAGTGGGGAACAACACAAAAAGAGGTAGCGAGAGAGAGAGACAGTGACAGAGACAGAGAAAGAGTGGGAGAGACAGAGAGAAAGAGAGAGAAAGAGAGAGAGACAGTGACAGAGACAGAGAAAGAGAGGGAGAGACAGAGAGAAAGAGAGAGAGGCAGAGAGAGAGAGACAGACAGAGAGAGAGAGAGAGTGCAGTCCTTTGAAGGCTCTTTATTCAGATTCATATTGGTGCAGAATTATGGATGGCGGTGTTCGTTAGAGGCCACCGTCACCTCACTTGACTGTCTGCCCTGGCAGTAGCTAGAGGAGAGGAGGCGCTGGATCTCCGGATCTATGAAATGCTAAAGTGGGTTAGTGGACCAGAAAGACAGCAGTGGCGGCGGGGAGAAGAGGAGAGGAGAGGCAGACTTGAGCGAAAGAGCCCCCCCCCCATCACATACACACACACACACACACACACACACCTCCACCCCTCTCAAGAAAAAAAAGAGGAACTGGGACAGTAAATATGGGAGAAAATTATTCATCATCTCAGAAAGAAACCAGACGCAGCTATGACTGCTAGTTGTATGAGTTGTGTGAGAGTGCACTGTTTGTGTGTGCGTTTAGTGTGTGTGTTTGTGTGTTTCTGTGTGCCTGTGTGCATTTAGTGTGTGTGTTGGTGCATTTGCATGTGTTTCTGTGTGTGTGTGTGTGTGTGTGTGTGTGTGCGCGTGTGTGTGTGCATTTAGTGTGTGTGTTTGTGCATTTGCATGTTTCTGTTTGTGTGTGTGTGTGCATTTACTGTGTGTGTGTTTATGCATTTGCACCATGTGAGTGTGTGTGTGTATGTGTGTGTGTGTGTGTGTACATGTGTGTGCACATGTGAGTGTGTGTGCACCTGTATGCATTTTTCTGTTTGTATGAATACACATCTGTTTGCTTGTTTGTTTTGTTTATTTTATGTGTTTGTTTGTTTGTTTGTTTGTGTACCCGGCTGTCAGTTAAAGGGGTGATGCTTTATTTATAGGCTCTCCTCTGGCTCTGGTAGCCCCCTCAGTACAGCAGACAGCAGGAGTATCAGAGTATCAGCTCGTCTCTCATAGGCAGCGTCAGAGCACAGTGCTACAGTAGTGTGCTGTGATATCCACCGTGCCTCAATCTCCCAGTGCCAATCTCACTCTCTGACACCCTCCCCTACTCTCCCTCCTCTCTCTCTCTCTCTGTTTCTCTCATTCTCTCTCTCTCTGTGAGGGCAATTCATTTAACATCATTTTAAAAGAGGACATAATAGCTCGTGTCTGGGGTCTCTCTCCTCCTCTGATTCTCGCTGTAGCTCTCTCTCACCTTTCTATCTATCTCTTTCTATCGCTCTTTTTTCCACTCTCTCTCTCTCTCTCTCTCTCTCTATCTCTCTCTCCCTCATTTCTCTCTCCTTGTGTCTATTTCTCCCTCTCCCTCTTCCTCTCTCTTTCTTGCCTCTGGGTTCACGTCGTGCAATTAGCTTCTCCCCCCCCATGTGTCAGGAGGAGCGTGCGAGAGAGCGAGGGGAGCGAGAGGAGGGAGGTGAGGGGGGTCACGGTGAATCCTCTCCTCCGCAAAGATGATTATGTCTTAACCCGCCGTTATTCAAAGGAGTTCGCCCCTGGGCAGGAGTCTGCTGCACGTGCTCACAACGAGACGTGGCACCTTCTCGCACTTCCCTCTCTCTCTCTCCCTCAGTGTCTCAGTGTGTGTGTGTGTGTGTGTGTGTGGGGGTGTGGGTGTGGGTGTGTGTGGGGAGGGGGGGTGTTGGAAAGTGGGGTGTGTTAGGGTATGAAAGGCTGAGAGGAAGTAAGGGAGGGAGTGAGAGTGAAAGAGAGAGTAATATGTCAAGTGAAAGTTCTCAGCGATGGTACCAGTGATTCAGTAGCTCAGCACTCCCTGGGAAATGTGACAGTCTTGCACAGGCCACATACTACAGGTTCCCTCTATCCATCTAGTGCTATATATCTAATCCCAACTGCCACTGCATGTCAACTAGGCCTATGTACCAACAGCACAATAGGTCAGTAGTCCATATGAGTGCTGAGTTCCATTCTATTGTATTCTATCGTATTCTATTGTATTTTATTTTATTGTATTGTATTCTATTGTATTATATTCTATTCTTTTCTATTTTATTCTATTCTATTCTACAGTACAATATACACTGTCATGGGCTTGTGAAGGATGCACAGGAAATCTAAACCAAGCACTTGACTGTAAAAATGACAATCATGCTAACTGTCTATAGTGCGCCTATAAGCCAGGAGTCAGTGTGAGCGCAGAATCAGTATAAATGACTTGTTACACAGTGAAGTGGCTATCGACACGCTTAGCAATCTTAAACACTGGGTTTTCAGTTCTCATTGACACATTAGTGTGTTAAAATTGCTGGCTGATAACTGAAGCTCTATCTTTCCGTTCACCACAGGAGTATCACCGCAATATGCAAAACCACAACCAAAGTTCACATTCTCCTCCTCATGGAAACAGCTGTCATTATCTTCATTCCTGCTGACCATTTCCATACTGTATAAGCCCTCAGTTTCATATTCAGCATCCGCGGGCTTGCCGTGCCGTATCTGGTCATTAATTCACTCTCTGGGTGATAAATACGGAGGGCCAACTCAGCGGCCTGCTCTCGCGCACCATGCAGGCCCCCAAGTGGTGCAGCCAGACAGGGATCTCATTATTCTTCCAGCCGCGCCACGGACACACCAAATTATTTCATTTACAAATACTATGCATTCATAAAAAGACGAGACAAGAAGGGGGTTTTAATACTGAACACAGATCAGATACAGTGGCCATTTTTACCATATGGTCGTGATAACCTGTGCTTGTGCTTGGCTACAAAGGCCCCCCCTTCTTAAACATCAGCATTTAGCGCCGTCAGA
The DNA here is from genome assembly GCA_027475355.1 of Coilia nasus. Classification (NCBI taxonomy): domain Eukaryota; kingdom Metazoa; phylum Chordata; class Actinopteri; order Clupeiformes; family Engraulidae; genus Coilia; species Coilia nasus. Next base: position 22,680,419 of record CM050218.1, on the reverse strand, counting down.
CATCTACTGTAAGCGTCGCCGATGAATAGAACTAATCTTCTTTTTTGTGTTCTGAATTACAGATTTGTACAGACGTGCCGTAATTAAGCACTGCAACAACTGCAGCTGGTTACGCGACGAACATCTGATCTGCCTTTGAATCGTATCTTAATCAGCAGTTATTAAATCACGACGCAACCCAAATGGTGACAGGCGACAGTCACCTACCGGTGCCTTGCCGATAGCAGATGGAGGGGAAAAAAGAGAGATGGAGAGAGAGAGAGAGAGAGAGAGAGAGAGAGAGAGAGAGAGAGAGAGAGAGAGAGAAAGACAGAAAGAGAGCAAGGGAGAGAAAAGACAGAAGAGTGACATGGAGAGATATTCACTCTCTGTGTGTCTGTCCTGGGGCTTATCCTCTGCTCTCTCGTGCCGCCTTACCA
>CM050218.1:22670000-22672500 GCA_027475355.1 Coilia nasus | reverse complement strand
TGTTAACATTTCAGGGTTAAACATTTGTGAGTTGATTTTAACTTTGAAAATGTTAGCATTTTTGGATTTACTACACACGGTGTCCAAAATCGGGTTATTTCACATTTTGAAAGGGTTCGTTAACTCTGGAGAGTGTGGAACTATATAAACCCTCAAAGTGTAAAAATCAACTCTGTGGGAGTCAAGTGCTGGTCTTTTTGCTGCGTGATTATTCTAGGTTTCTCTCATATTTCAGCCCCCCCCCCCCCTTCTGTGTTTCCCGAGTTCCTTCCACATTTCAGACCCATCTACCATTCCTTCCCATTTTATCCATTGTTGTCCAGTAATTTACAAGGTCAAGACATGTTACTAACAATCAAGTCAATATTTTTGACAGCCCCTGTTGAAATCTCATGGATTTTGCCTGTTGTATTCAGAGTTTAACTATTATTTATCGTTTGTCCCAGAAGGCTAACAATGGAAGTGGTAGATGCCCTTAGACGAAGCACGACGACTACGCTATTTTTAAATCATTAAAACAGTTCGAAAAAACTCCACACTAAATCAGTAGTACAACAAAGGCCCTGACATTAAAAACGAGGCACTGAGAGCTTTGCAAGTGTACAGTACACAACATTTATTAATAAAACAGTTTGACAGACAGTACCTTGCTGTAGTTTCTCATCGCCGCCATGATGAAAGTCCGCACAAGTCGATTGACGAACTCGAACTAGCAGGAAGAATAGGAGGAGAGGTAGTACAATTGACTTGTTTGGACTTTCATCATGGCGGCGACAAGAAACAACTGCAAACTACTGCATGTAAGAACAGTTTTTTAAATAAACATTGTGTACATTTACAATATTCTCAGTGCTTTGTTTTGAATGCCAGAGCCTTTGTTGTACTACCGATGGAGTGTGGAGTTCTTCGAGCTGTTTTAATGGTTTAAAAATAGCGTAGTCATTATGCTTCGTCTAAGGGCACCTACCACTTCCATTGTTAGCCTTCTGGTACAAACAATAAAAAATAGTTAAACTCTGAAAGCAACAGGCTACATCAATTTTGCTCCTCAGTACACATACCAACTCGGTATGATGTTTTGACATGCCAATTTTCATTTTACACCTCCTTTAAGTTCTCCTTTAAATGTCGGCAGCTGTGGTCTTCGGACCACTCTCTTTACTTCTCCCTTTAATGTTGAAAGCCTCCTTCCCTGTACACCTTTACTACAGACTGGCACTTTAAGCAACACTAACTAGTTTTCTTCTTTAGTCGCCCTACAGGTTGGAAGCGGATTGTCTGTCTGTCTGTCTCCTCCAAACTTACTTAGTGCGGTTATAGCCCATGGAAGGCGGCAAAGTGAATTCAGAAGTGCCTCTCACTCAGAACTGAAACAATTTTGGAAACATTTAAGGTTGAAAAAACGACTTAGTCTTGCTTTAAAGCTCCTCCCTCTCCCACCTTTACTGCAGCCACTTTAAGCCAATAAGGTGTTTTTAGCAGGCCAGTCCCTATACATAGTGATGTTACTTGCTGTACAACAGAGAGATTTCATTTACCTGGATAATTAGTACAAAAAACAGTATAAAAGTAAAAAGTAAAAAACCATTTTCCAATAAAACAACAATCACCAGCTACAAATTTAAAAGCAGTCAGTTTAGACTCATAAATGCATTCAGATATTCAGATTAGAACTTTACTTTAGAAGAGGATATTAGTGACCACTACAAATGACTTTAGAAAAAGATATTAGTGACCACTACAAATCAAGCCTGTGTGTGTCCTTGTATTATGTCCACATACATGTTTACATGTACGTCTCTATCTACGCATGAGTGCCCTTGTGCCTGAGCATGCGGACGCCGCCCTCCTCCTCTTCCTCCCTTTCTCCCCCTTCTCCTCCTCCTCTCCCTACTCCTGCTCTTCTCCTCCTCCTCTCCTCCCCCATCCTCATCTTCCTCGTCCTCCTCCTCTTCCACCTCTTCCTCCTCTTCCTCCCTCCTCCTCCTCTTCCTCCCCCCTTCTTCCCCTCATACTCCTTTCCATTCTCCTCTTTCTCCACCTCCTCCTCCACTGTCGTCTTTCACCTTCTCTTCCCCCATCCTCCTCCTCCTCCTCATCCTCTTCCTCCTTCTCCTCCTCCTCCTCCACCTCCACCGCGGTGCAATGCAGAGCAGGGGCTTTTAATGCATTACATGTCTGAGGCCCAGGCAGGGAGGCAGGCAGGCAGGCAGGCAGAGGGGAGCGGAGCAGAGCAGAGCAGAGGGTTGATCGATACTATTGACCTGTTTACCTTAGTGTGGAGCATCCTGGCCAGGCTACGTTTACCACTTGCAACATTAAAGCAGACTATCAGTAATACTTTGCCTGGGCTCCTTGGCCGACCACCAACCCTGCACAAGGCCCCGGTCTACATGCTTAGTTAATGCGCGTCGGCATAGACGCACACATCCACACAAGCCACACAGACACACACACTCACGTGCACACACAAACATGCACACACTCACAAGCATGCCCT
>CM050218.1:22645000-22647500 GCA_027475355.1 Coilia nasus | reverse complement strand
AAGGGAGAGGGAGGATGGGGATTAAAGATCCCTAGGAGGGTGTCTGTGCCTGGGGTAAAAGAAAGGGCGTATAGGGATTGGGGGGCGGGGGTGTTAGGGTTTGGGGTTGCTGGTGTAGGAGGCACTGCTGGTGCCACGTGCCAAACACTGAGGACAGCACATGAAACACACACACAGATGGAGGGGCAGCACACACTCTCTGACGTCTTCCCAGATCTCTCTTCTTCACTCTGGATTTCTTTCTTCTTTTCTTCTTCTTCTTCTTCTTCTTCTTCTTCTTCTTCTTCTTCTTCTTCTTCTTCTTCTTCTTCTTCTTCATTGTGTTGCTCTTCCTCTCTCCTGCCGGGCATCTCTGGGCTGCAGCACCCTGGCTGAGCTCCTCTTGTCCTCCATCATGCAGAGGCCCAGTTAAAACCTAATTTGCTGGCCTTCATACCGCAAAAGAAAGGGCCACTTGATGCCTGTGTGTGTGTACGTGCTTGTGTATTTGTGTGTGGTGTGTGTGTGTGTGTGTGTGTGTGTGTGTGTGTGTGTGTGTGTGTGTGTGTGTGTGTGTGTGTGTGTGGGTGCTTGTGTGTGTGTTTGTGTGTGTGTGTGTGTGTGTGTGTGTGTGTGTGTGTGTGTGTGTGTGTGTGCTTGTGTATTTGTGTGTGCCTGTGTATTTGTGTGTGTGCTTGTGCATTTGTGTGTGCTTGTGTATTTGTGTGCATGCTAATGGATGCGTATGTGTACGTGTAACTACTTAGGCATCTGTGTGTATCTGTGTGTGTGTATGTGTGTATGTGTGTGTGTGTGTGTGCGTGTTTGAGTGGCTCCGTGTGTGTGCTCTCATATATAAGCCATGGCATTCTGCTCTCCATCTTGCCTTTGTTGTTGTGTTTGAGTGGCGGCCTCAGGACTGCACACTTGTGCACGCTTCTGATTCTGCAGTCAATAGCTATTGAGCGCTGATGAAAGCAAAATGACACTTAGTTCATAACTTCCACTGCTGATCAATACCACCTGCTAGGTCCAATTCCAGTCTGCCACCCCCCCCCCCCACACTCTCAAAAACACACATGAGGACACACACTCCAGTGTATACAAACATACACACACGCACACACTTATGCACACCACACAATAATACATATACTCGAAAAACACACACACAGATATGCACAAATGTGAACAAACACACACACACACACACACACACACACACACACACACACGCACACACACACACACACACACACGCACACACACACACACACACAAAGGCATACACACAAACACACAAACACACAAAGGCATACACACAAACACACACACACACACACAAACACACACACATGCACACAAAGACATACACACACACACACACACACACACACACACACACACACACACACATTTAAAAAGACAGACAGTACAATATACACAGGTGCAAATACAAAAGAGGACACACACATCCCATATGAACAATTGTGCGAAAGCACATACAGTATGCTTGTGTGCACACAGACCTTGGCGACAGAGAGTGATGAGCGAGAGGAAGACAAAGACAGATATGACTATATGTATGTGTGTGTGTGTGTGTGTGTGTGTGTGTGTGTGTGTGTGTGTGTGTGTGTGTCTGTGTGTGTGTGTGTGTGTGTGTGTGTGTGTGTGTGTGTGTGTGTGTGTGTGTGTGTGTGTGTGTGTGCGTGTGTGTGTGTGTGTGTGTGTGTGTGTGTCAGTGTGTGTCTGTGTGTGTGTGTGTGTGGATCTGTACATGTGAGTGTGTGCATGTGTGTGTGTGACGTAAGTTGTATAGCTTCTGCACTTGCTAAGATATGTGATGGGATGACCGGCTAAGGAAAGGAACTATCCGGGTTGGGATCGCTGTCGCACCCATACTGAAAGGCTGAAAGCGGACACACATACGGACAGTGAGGTGGGGCAGGAGCAAATGACCAACCCCCCCTGTAGGGGGAGTGCTGTGGTGCAGTGGTTGGAGCACCTGTGCCACAGATGGGCAAGTGCCCATGAGGACCCAGGATCTAATCCAGCCTGCAGTCATCCCCTAACCCCACACCACCTCTGTCCCACTCATTTCCTCTCATGTCTTCACTGTCCTGTCTGAAAAAGGGCACAAAAGACCAGAAAATATACTTAAAAAAAAAAAAAAAAAAACGTAAATGCACCCCCTCTTGCACCCTCTCTCCTCTCCTCATCATGATAAAATGAGAAAACATAGATAAAATATAAACCTGTCTTAGAAAAATACTGTTAGCTAGTGGCCGCAGTATTCTCTCCCTTTCTCCCGCTTTTTGGTTTTATTTTCTGTTCCTCTATCACTATCTCCTTTTCTCCTCCTTTTCTCCTCCTCTCCTCCTCCTCCTCCTCCTCCTCCTCTCCTCCTCCTCCTTCGACCTCCCTGTTCAAAGCCACGCTGCCTGCTTATTTATGTGCAAATTTGCTCTCAGGCCTTGTGAGGGCGGCGTGCATGCTGAAGCTCGTCTCGCAGGGCTTTAGC
>CM050218.1:22630000-22637500 GCA_027475355.1 Coilia nasus | reverse complement strand
CGGGGTGGACATCGCTAGCTCATGGCAGTGCTGGGTGCTGTCTTCAGTTTGGGGGGGGGGGGGGGGGGGGGTAATATAAAATAGGGGGACGAGAAAGAGTAAAGGAGAGCGCCTCATGTCAGAGAGAGAGAGAGAGGAAAAGAGAGAGAAAGAGAGAGGGAGACAGGGAGAAGGATGGAGAACCAGGGGTGTGTGTGTGTGGGGGGGGGGTAACACCAGACAAAGAGACCTACTAGTTTTCGGCCCCCACCTCTTACTTATCCAGATTAGGAGGTGACCCCCCCAACCCTCTCCAGCCACCATGAATACACACACACACCTCCTGGCCTCCCCCGCTCTCCCTCTGTTTGTCTGTCTATCCTAATCACGCACATACATTCACACGCACGAAGACAATGCTAGGCACATGAATGAACACACATACAGACACACCCAGACATATGCATGTATGCACACATATGCACACACACACACACACACACACACACACACACACACACACACACACACACACACACAGACACTCAAAATCTCACATACAGAGAGAGAGACAGAGAGATAGGCAGACAGTGCTTTGATTTCCAGATATGGGAAAAAAATATGTTCCTTTTATTAGCTGTTAAAAGGCTGTGTAAATTGTCCAAAGGAGCAGAAATAGCTACGTGATCTCTTGGGATGGTGTAGAATGGCACACCACTTCTTTTTAAGCATTTTTGCATGTCATAAAAACACATTTTTGCATGTCATGTTATGCACTACATGATATGTAATTGTTCATACAGAAACACAACATGCCTATTACTATTATGTTTTAACACTGAAAAATGTTGAAGAGATTGTTAGGGTTAGGGTTTTTAGGTTAGAGTTATGGTTATTCCTTTACAATGTTAGAATGTTAACACGTCACATAGGCTGACAAAGTTAACCGTTACCTTCCGATCAATGGGAAAACTGAAAGGCATAACTGGTGGCGTGAAATGACACGCGAAAACGCCAAACAGTGTTGAAGTAACATGCGAAAAGACTTAAGGAATCAGGCGTGACATTCTACACCTTTGGATGAGACCAGACTGGAAGTGGGATGTTTTCATGGACAGCTCCAAACATAAGCAAATCATTTCAGATGAACGGACATTTTTGCAAATGACAAAACCTCCCATACAGCCTCACATATCGAATCAAAATGCTGAAATTAGCTCGGAGGGGGGTGGATGAAAAGAAGTGAAAGAAAGAGAAAAGGAAGAAGGGTGCTATAGACAGTAGAGGCCAAATGTTTGGACACACCTTCTCATTCAATGCATTTTCTTTATTTTCATGACTATTTACATTGTAGATTATACCATCCCTACTTGAAGAATTTTTCTTTGATGGGTAAACAAGCATTCTGAGCATTATTTGTAGATTTATGAGCAAAAATGTCCAAATTGGAACTGTCTAGCATTGGTGAAGAATCATTTAACAAAATCGTGAATCCAGATGATGATCCAGATCACCACCAAAGACTAATCAGTTGTAAGTTAGCCAACTTCTGATTTTGTCAAAATCCATCCAGAACTTTCTGAGTTATGCTATTAACAAACTAACAAACAAACAAACAAACGGACAGACAAACAACCAAACCAACACCGGCAAAAACACAACCTCCTTGGCGGAGGTAATTAAAAAGTGTGAAATAACATGTCTTCTATTCTATTCATGAAAATAAAGAAAACACATTGAATGAGAAAGTGTGTACAAACCTGTGGCATGTACTGTATATATATAAGTCTTATGTATATATGTGCTGTAGTTTTGGCTACAGTAATACACAGAATTAGTGTTGAAATATATGTAAATGAGCAGACATCAGATAGACAAGAACAGACTAGACTACACAAAATGTCCAAGCTTAACCAAATCATTTGCTCAATGTCGGGTTCAAAGCATTGACACTGTTCACTTTGTAAGACTTGACTGTCAACACTTTCCCTGCAGTTAAAGTCAGTCTGTTGCAGACTAAACTCTTGCCTGCCATGTCTGGCCCCACAAAGACTAGTGTACAGCATAGTTTAAATTAGAGGAGTACTGGGGAGTACCATACCCCCGATGAAGACCCAGTACCCCACAAAGACACAAAAATACCAGGATTGGGGGGTACCGACATTCTATGTAGTCAATGTCAAATGTAAAAGGTAGTACCCCCCAATTATGGGGAGGTAATTCATACTCTGGTGTTTTATGGGTTGCAGCAGGGGAGAGTAATCGAGCCCAGATCCATGCTGTGTGTGAGGAAGGCAGGCAAGCCGAGGGGCAGAGGGCCTGTCCCGGGTCAAACAGACTCAGCTCTAGTGATTTAACCTCTCAGAGCCAGAGCAGAGGGGAGGCAGCCAGGGAATACTGCAGGGATGGAGGGAACACTGCAGACAAGTGCAGGGATAGAGGGAAGCACTGAGGCTGGATGAAGGGATGGGCAGAAAAGGTTAGGCCAGAAGGAGAAAAAGAAACAGAGGAGATTAATAGCAAAAAAAACGAAGGGACATAAAGTTAGTGTGTGTGTGTCTGTGTGTGTGTGTGTGTGTGTGTGTGTGTGTGTGTGTTAAATGATGTAGAAGGAGGGGCACAGGACCCTGTCAGGGCTGGGGAGTGTGTTTGGGTCGTGCGAGCAACTGAACATGGCACAGGCCTATGCCCTCCAGAGACACCCGTCAGGACACATGACCACTTACACACACAGATACACACACACATACACATAGACACACACACACATACATCAACACAAACACACACATGCACACTTGTACGCACACAAACTCACAGTCCCTCGGTCTGTCTCCTCCACACACACACACAAAAGTAAAATATGGTAAATTTGTGAATTATTATAGAATTATAATTAATAGGCACTCTCTCTTTCTGCCCCTACACACACACACACACACACACACACACAAACACTGCACAACTGAGTTAGACTAAACACTTTCTCATATGTTTCCCCCCTGCAAACCTCCTGCAAAAGTCCTTTTCTCATTATCCCGTTGGATGAAACACTATAATGAACTCATAATCCTCTTCACATTACATGCACATACATGCATGAAAACAATGCTAGATTAGCGTTAGCATCACTAACACTATACAGGCGTGCATGTGTGTGTGTGTGTGTGTGTGTGTGTGTGTCTGTGTGTGTGTGTGTGTGTGTGTGTGTGTGTGTGTGTGTTATATCTGATGATGTGCAGACATGTGAGTGAAAGTTGTGATAGAGAGCGTGTTCTGATGTTAAATTAGGCGTCAGTAAATGGCACAAGGGTGGAAAATTTCAGAGGCGCCTTTTCAGAAGCAATTCAACATTCGCAATTCATTTAGCATATTCTGTGACACTTCAGGGGTTACAAATCGCATTAATAAACGCTTAATTACTTTAAAAGAAATTCCTCGGGCATTAATCGAATATTAATTACTGCTTATCGTTGTCTTTTAGTCATGCTTAATTGCATGTTTTTCCCCATTTTTGCCCAACTCTTTTCTCTCTCTTTCTTTCTCTATTTCTCTTTCTTTCGCTCTCTTTCTTTCTCTCTCGCTCTCTCACACAGACTTTTTGTCTGTCCTCATACACACTCCCCCGAAACAACTAATGCATAAACGAAGACATTACAGATGTAAAAGATATCTTCTTTTACGGCATAGTCATAGGCTTTGAAGGCATAGTCTTTGCAAACTCTTTTCACTTATAGTAAGTAAAAATGAAGTATGTTAACACACACACACCCATTTCATACAATTTAGAGCTATTATGTACTGTATGAAATAGTTGTATGACAATTAAACATTGTACTACAGTGACTATCTTCTAACCTCCAAGTTCCCTCTTCAAATTGTTAAACCAAAACAAAAACATATTTAACAATCAACAAAATTGTGCTTTGTGATATAGTTACTAATATGCTGCCATTTATGTAAACATAAGTTAAAGAAATCTTGTAAATGAAAGTAATTGTTCATCTTATCTCGTGCAATATCATAAAAAAATATTTGCTTTAATAACAATGCAAGAGGCTGTTAAGCTAATAACTTCTCAGATTAAGCACTCTATACTTACTATACTGTATACCTCTCATGCACTTTGTGGGTGTGTGTGTGTGTGTATGTGTGAGCAAGAGCCAGCGAAAGTGTGAGTGTATGTGCATGCGTGTATTTGACAAAGTGTGTGTGCGTGTGCATGTGTGTGTCTGTGTGTGCCTGCGTGTGCGTGTGTGTGTGTGTGTGTCAGAGAGACAGAAAAACTGAGTGTGTGTGCATGCATGTATGTATGTGTGTGAGCAAGAGAAAGAGAGAGAGAAAGACTGAGTGTGTGTGCGTGTGTGTATGTATGTGACAGAGCGTGTGTGTGTGTATGCGTGTGCGGTGTGCAGTGTCTTTCCTGCTTTGTCAGTGTCCATACCTTGACCTGCGTGTGACATGGGAGAAAGTTTGTCAGTCTGTCACACGCTAGCCCCAGGGGGCAGCCATCTGCAGCGCGAGCGCTGTGGGTGTGGACACCGTCGCCCATGGCAACGGCGTCCGGGTGTCCACTCTGAGCCTGACTGCCACGTTGCTCCACGCGTACATCCCATAATTCAACCTGATTGGGAACAGTGCCTTAAGGGCAGGATTCTGGTCTGTCCAACATGGTAAATCAGTCGGAGTGAGGAGGGACTGCTGTGAGTCTACTGTGTGTGTATGTGTGTGTATGTGTATAGATGTGCGTCTGTGTGTGTGTGTGTGTGTGCGTGTGTGTGTGAGTGTGTGTGAGTGTGTGTGAATGTGGTGAGGTGTGAGTGCTCAGTTAGGGATCTCATAACAAACTTGTATACATAACAGATCTATTGGATGATGCTTTAACATGAAGTGAGACAATTCATTTTTAAGCTAATTAATAACATTTTTCTTTCTCCTTTTTTGTCTAGAATGCTTCTCTCTCTCTGTCTCCCTCTCTCTCTCTCTCTCTCTCTCTCTCTCTCTTTCTCTCTCTCTCTCTCTCTCTCTCTCTCTCTCTCTCTCTCTCTCTCTCTCTCTCTCTCTCTCTCTCTCTCTCTCTCTCTCTCTCTCTCTCTCCCACACACACACACACACACACAGTATGGCGGTGTGGTGGTCAGTCATGCGTGTGTGCAGCTATTATTTCTCAGTTGTGACACAAAGTGCTAGGGGCCAAAGCGGGGAGCGGAAAGGCGGAAGGCTGTTTGCTTGGACTGCTGCTGCCTGCCCCCATAATCCCCCTCAGGCTCTGGGCTCCAGCCTGGAAGCGTCCCAACACAGTATGGTACAGCATCGCACAGTATGGTATGTTACAGTATAGCACAGCACAGCACAGCACAGCACAGCATAGTATGGTACAGTACAGCACAGTATGGTATGGTACAGTATAACACAGCACAGCATAGTATGGTATGGTACAGCACAGCACAGCACAGCACAGCACAGCACAGCATACTATGGTACAGTACAGCACAGCAAAGTACAGTACAGAACTTTATGGACATAGCATGCGCAGCACTGCTTCCACTTCCACCACTTCTAACTCCACTGTGTATCTACGCAGAGAGAGAAGGAGAGAGAGAGAGAGAGAGAGAGAGAGAGAGAGAGAGAGAGAGAGAGAGGAAGAGATGAAGGAGAGGGAGGAAATGGAGAGAGGCAGGAAAGATTATGCGTACAATAAAGAGAGAGAGAGAGATGCACAGAAAGAACTAAGGGAATAAGCATCTTTTTTTTTAAAGTGGGATTCAGTAGTAGTAGAGACAGTGCTATACTATTACATAAGGGAAAACACTTTTGTGGCATCATTTAGTTGATGTACTGTGTGGTGTTAAGAACTATTAGGTGCACTTGTTAATATATGTAACCTCTTACATGTAATAATACTTGAAACAAGAGTCACAAGTCAAGGTGTCCCAACACTGACTAAGACACAAGTAGATCTTACAGCAATTTGTATGTGCTGCTCTTAAACATTGTGAACGCGGTTGAAATAAGTAAGTCGTGTAAGTCCATGTAATGTTATTTTATAATATGCTACTATTATCTATTCACTGGGTCTGTTCTGCCCCTTTTACACACACCAGCTGCCTGTGAGAAAGGGAGTCATGTCACAAATGTCAGACATAACACAATGTTCTTTGCCCCTTCTGTAACAGCACACACACACACACACACACACACACACACACACACACACACACACACACACACAGACACACATTTGCACGAGTCCACATGCAGATATACTTGCATAGGCCTGACACACACACACACACACACACACACACACACACACACACACACACACACACGCCCATGTATACACAAAGATTGAATTGTCAGCTTTTTCTGCAGAGTGTGTGCCCTGACGGGATGGACATCAGTGTCACCTTGACGTGAACTGGACAGTGACAAATAGAGCAGGACAGAGACGGACAGGCAGGCGCGGACACGGCAGAGACAAAGAGGGGGTGGTTCAGTAAAGGCATCTACATGGCCTTGCAGGCAAACACCTGTCAGATCTGACACTGTGTCTATTCCACGGTGAGCAGTTATGTTGTGGTAAAAAGAAAGGTGGGTAAACGAAACACACAGTTGTAAAAATGGCCGGTAAACTTTGAGTAGATTTTTCATCAGTCATCATAAAAAAAGACAAGTAAACATAGTTTTGTGACTGAAATAGTTGCATAATAGGCTATTACCAGGGATGTAGTGGAGAATAAACACAAGTAAATGGAGTTTACCCATCTCTCAAATTTCAGTGCACATAGCCTATAGATGACATAGTGTGATTTTGGAATGCTAGATGTTGTGGTACGCAAATTCTATTACAGGGTGAATAAACTGTATTGATAGATAATTAAACTCTGCTGAGTGGTGGATAAACTATTTTTGTGAAATTTGAGAGGTGGGTAAACTTGCATGAACTCGCTTACTTGCTTTTATCCTCCAATACAGGAGATACTTAAAACGAGAAGAGCGGGGCCTCATTATCTGCCCCATTTTGTTTTACGACATTAACATATTTATCCAAGATGACTAATTATATAAACGTTCATCATAAAATCATCATGTAGGCATTCTGTTTGATTACTCAGGGATATCTGGAAATCCTTCATTTGTAAATCAGATCAACCCTAAGCCGGAAAATGCTACTTCTTATGGTAAATGTATAAATAATGTATGTTACGCTGTAAAAACTTCACATTATAACCGCAGTTTTAATCACTCCTCCACTGTTGAGCGGATGAGGAAATGATGTGCCAATTTCAGGGCGTATTTAGTCTAATGTACTGTAGAACAGCGCTGTGCAGAGAGGGAAGTCCTCCCACCGCGACTTTATGGTGCGTCATTGCATCACCGTAAGAGGATGTTCCTTATCATGTACTCCACCGCAAAATTAATTACAACATCTGCTGAGCCCACATGCAGAACACTCCAGGAGTCACTTACCAACCAAGCCCTACTGTATCAATAGAAGCGCGCGTGTCTGTGTGTGTG
>CM050218.1:22615000-22622500 GCA_027475355.1 Coilia nasus | reverse complement strand
ATACAAGAGTTGATAGAGAGCCCAACACTGAGACACTAAATCAGTGTAAACTTCCAGTCTGTTGATGGATAATGTACTCTCGAGAACAGTGGGCATTGTGTAGTTTTTTTTCTTTGGCTTCTGAATTATTTGGTAGTCAGCAATTCCTCCACATTTAAGATGACATCTCTGAAGCACTGGGTCAAGTTTAAGGAAGAGCAGCACTTCTCGAAACGTTGTCGCTGAAAATAAATGAATCAGAATGGTAGCTACGTGGTACTGTATGTGAATCATTTCTGATGTTTGGCCTGTATGATGACAATCTGCATTTTATAAAATAAATCAGTGTTTCAGAATTTTTGTTTGTTGCCGTTGCCGTTTTAAGCTGGTCTGCAGGTTTTAAGCTTTTTGGACTTTTTGGACTTTTTGCTCTTTTTGAGATTTTGAGAATCTTTGTGAATAAATACTCCTTTTGAGCCCTACTCCTGGTGTGGTCCAATTTATGCCTCAGGTCCGTAACAGAAGCGATACATCATTTTTTAAAAATAAATCATTTTGTGAAATAAATCATATCAGCATACTTCATGATGTAGTAAGTTTTACTTTTACTCAAATAATTTTTTTTTAAGGTGTGAAATTGTCAGAATGAAGCATCTTCTATAATTCAGTACATATAACATTGTATGCAGGGCTTTGAACCAGAATTTTTTGCCAATTGGTTCGTTCCGAGCAGAAACAGAATTTTAATGTTTCTGGTTTTGGGTTCCACCATAAAATTGACGTTCCCGAACCGGTTAGAACAAAAAAATATTGTTCCCGGAACGGTTAATTACGTTGCTTGTCAGCTGTTTAACAACAATAGGCATATATTCAATATACTGCTAGTTTATAGCTATATTGTGACTTACATATATAGATAATTTATAATACAACCTTCATAGAACCAGACAACAATTGTTTCTTCAAGAATTGTGCTATTTATTGTATTCAAACATTTTGCAAAAATTATCAAAGCATGGTCCATACCAGATTAACTTGGCTTAGTCTATATAAACAAAATATTGCAATTAGGCCTACCTTACCATATCCGCCAGGTATTGTTAACAAAAATGCCATTCACATTTATTGTAGACTATATGGCAATGAAAAACTTTCCATACATAACAAAAAAAAAGAATTCCCATACCATATGTCAGGTAATTTAACCAACAAAACATTGGCTATATGCGTTTATGAAAGTAGTCAACATTTTTTCCCCATATAACAAAAAAATACCAATTTCTACACCACACCCTTGTCACAAAAGCATAGACAGTCGATTTAATATTCGCAAGGCAAATATATCCTATTGATATTGTGTCTAAAACTAACATTTTAAATATTGATAGACTACAATATTTACCTCTTTATGTGTCCTTTGAGATGTGGAAACAGTTGGTAGTCCTCCACATACATCTGATGACGGTCCTCCCGCCCTCTCAATCAATGAACGTCTATCTTGAACGTCACAGGAAGTGAACCTCATCGGGTCATTGTAGGCTACCATAGACGTTAGGTTAGGAGACGAATGACTTTGATTCTAGACTTTTAAAAGAACGAAATAAACCGGTATTAACCGGTTACCATTATTTTTAAATAAGCGTTTCTGTTCCGGAACAAAAAAAATGATAAAGTTTCTGGTTTTGTTTCTGTTCCAAGCAAAATGCTAAAAGTTTCCGGTTTTCGTTTTCGTTCCTTGAACCGGTTCAAAGCCCTGATTGTATGTGACATTTCTTATGCTTCTTGTTTATCAGCAACTGTGGTTACCACCAATCTTTTCAAATCTGCTTATTTGTTTCTTTATTTGTTTATTACAGCCTACAATGATGTGTTTCAATTTGAATTAATTTGCAACATGTTTTTTTGTACTTATAATCCAACTTCATGGATTTCGACATGTTCTGTGTGCTGTGTAGGGCTATGCTGCCAGTGCTGTGTTGGGAGCCCAAAATAAATGAGCTTCGCTGTCATTGAAATTTGACCTTTCATTTCCTATCCTTTCCTGACTTCCTGTCCTTTCTTGACTTCCTGTCCTGTCCTGTCCTGTCCTGTCCTGACTTTCTGTTCTGTTCAGTCCCTCTGAAGGCCAACTCAGTCATTAATGCCCAAAGGAGTGATAAGCAGTACTCATGGAAAACACAGAGAAACAGACTGAATTATCGTTTCTTATAGTTTGTTTTCTATTACTAGTTCTATTCTATTTATTATTTATTTTATGTTGTCTGTTTAGGAATTACAATATATATATATATATATATATATATATATATATATATATATATATATATATATATCCATATGTATAATGTAGGATAATTTAAAGTGAATGAAGTTTTCATTTTTTTTAGAATTTGTCTGGCACCTAAGAACTATAAAGTATGTGTGTCGGCATGTCGGATTCCTAAAAATTCACTGAGGGGGTGAAATATGAAGAATTTGCAGTGGACGTAGAGAAAGAAAGAGTGTGTGAGTGCGCACGTGTCAGTTGCAAGCAGAGTGTGATGCAAGCCTTTAGTGCTTTAAATGAAGGGAGGCATTTAAGGTTTTAAAGGGAAAAGACCCATGAAGGAGGAAGTGTGTTTACATATTAAGAGCCTTGCCATGTACACTCAGCGGTGGTTATATGAAGACAGAACAGGTGAGTAAGTCAATTCTAAGTGCTAGCAAAATTTTAGACATGTAGAGTTTTAGACATGTAGAGTTTTAGACATGTAGAGTTTTCTTGTGACAACCTGTCTGCTGATTGAAGGTACACACTTTCTCTGTCACTGTCTGTCTGTCTGTCTCTCTCTGTGTCTGTCTGTCTGTCTCTCTGCCCCCTCCCCCTCTCTCTAACACACACACACACACACACACACACACAACCCTCCTGTGTCCTCCGCCCTGCCGCTGTGCCTCTCTCTGGGTGGGTGGAGGAGACACACACACACACACACACACACACACACACACACAGACACACACACACACACACACACACACACACACACACAGACACACAGACACACACACACACACACACACACACACACACACACACACACAGACACACACACATACCCTTCTCTCTCTCCTGTGTCATGTAGCCTGAAGGCAGCGGCAGGTAACATCAAACACTTCCCTCTTTCTCATCGCCACCGCAATCGCAAGTTCACTTATTTATTTATCTACTCATCTATTTACACAGCGACGTGCCAGCACAAACAACAAAACACTCCCTCCTCCTGTCTCCCGGGTAAGGCGCGATGCGGTGCGATGCAGCATGGCGCGATGCCACCGTCCTCCCCAGGCAGGGCTCCTCCGCTCCCCCAAGGGTGAGAGCCGGGGGGCCGGGCCCCAAGCTCCAGGGCCTCGCTGCGCTCCATCACCCCTCCATGTTCCATGTTCAAAGGGAAGACGGATCCTCCCCACTTTTTTTTTTTTTCTCAGAGAACATGTCCCCGAAGATGACACTTGTGTGAAGCGCGCACACATACACACACACAAACACATGCACACACAGACAGACAGACCGACAGACAGAGACACACACACACACAAACACATGCAGACAGAGACACAGAGACACACACACAGGCATAGACACACACACATACAAACACACACACACACACACAAACACATGCGCTCACACATACAGGCAGTCTTCTGACACATATAGAAAAGCCCCAGACCCACACGTGGTGGTGAGCGAGCTATGGTTGTGATTGTTGTTTTGTCTGCCACAGGAACAAATATGTGCTCAGAAATAGTCCAGACAGCTGAGAAATCTAACATTCACGGCATCACATACCACACCGCTCTCTGTAGTCCATGAAAACAAGACAGGCAGTGAACAAACTGCCAAGAGCGAAGAAGGACAGGGAGGAGGAGGAAGGAAGAGAGAGAGAGAGAAAAAGAGAGAAAGTGTGTGTGTGTGTGTGTGGGGGCAGAGGGGGTTGAAACAGGTGAAAATATCAGTATGCTAAATCCAGCAAGCCTCAGTGTTCGTGCAGCCTCCTCCCTGTATCTGGGCCCTACCCACTCTCTCCAAATGAGTGCACACACACACGCGCACTCACACACACAAACACACACACACACACACACATGTACACACACACACACGCACACACACACACACTGTCTCCCAGCCCTCCTAACCCTCTCCAAATGAGTACACACACACACACACACATACACGTACACACACACGCACACACACACACACACGCACACACACACGCACACACACACACACACACACACAAACACACACACACTGTCTCCCAGCCCTCCTAACCCTCTCCAAATGAGTACACACACACACACACATACACGTACACACACACACACACACACACACACACACACACACACCCTGTCTCCCAGCCCTCCTCACCCTCTCCAAGTACCCGCACCGTCCTCCAAAGTGCATTAGCCAGGGCAAGTCATTAGGATAGAACACACTGAGGGGAGGGGGAGCAGTGTGTGTCTGGGAGTGTGTGTGTGTGTGTGTGTGTGTATGTGTGTGTGTGTGTGTGTGTGTGTGAGAGAGAGAGAGAGAGGCTCTGTGTGTGTCTGAATGTCTGTGCGTGCATATTTGTATGTGTGTGCGTTTGTGTGTCTGTGTGTGTCTGTGTGTGTGTGTTAGAGAGAGAGAGAGAGAGACAGAGAAAGAGACAGAAAGTGAGTGTGTGTGTGCGTCTGTGTGTGTGTGTGTGTGTGTGGGTGTGTGCGCGCGTGTGTGTGTGTGTGTGTGTGCACGCTTAACCGCACCCTAGCCCCTGTCTGTGTGTATGTGTGTGTGTGTGTGTGTGTGGCTGATGCTGCATAGCGGGGTGCGTAGCATAGTGGGGAGCAGTTGTACCCCACCTACGCCCAGTCATCCACCCACCTAATCACACACCCCTAGCCTGGCTATGGCAGCCCATCATCATTCAGTAATGCATCACAGACAGAGAGAGAGAGAGAGAGAGAGAGAGAGAGAGAGAGAGAGAGAGAGAGAGAGAGAGAGAAGGGGGAGAGACAGAGAGAGAGAGAGAGAGATCAACAAACAAAAATATGAAGAATAGGAGGATGGGTGAACAGAACAGAGGCAGAGAGGGGAAAAGAGATAGATAAAGAGAATGATAGAGTGATAAGGAGAAAGGAGAGAGAGAGTGGGAGAGAGGGGTGAAGGAGAGAGGATTTGCCCTCTCTTGCGCTGACCTGAACGCATGCAAGCTCTCCATTATTTAGTGTTATTACACACCTCCCAGCTTCCTCCTGTGCTTAATATTTAATGGCCAAGACGCCCAAAATCTTTCAGTATACATACACCCTTATAAATATATATCTTCATGATCATCCACTCGCCTGCATGCATATCGCTTCTTTGCATATTGGTTCTTTGCATATATGTGTGTGCGCATGTGTTTGTGTATGTGTGTGTGTGTGTGTGTGTGTGTGTGTGTGTGTGTGTGTGAGAGAGTGTTTTTGGGAATCTGACCTAGAGCAAACACATGAATGAAAAGGACATCCTTACACACACACAATTATGATACAAGACAAGAAGCATACATACTGTAAATACCCACTCACACACACACACACACAGACACATACACACACACACACATGCAGAGAGGGAGAGAGAGAGAGAGAGAGAGAGAGAGAGAGAGAGAGAGAGAGAGAGAGAGATACATAGATGGATAGAGAGACCCCTCAAGAACAAAAGAGTGGGGAATAAAAGCACCCCACAGTGACTGCTCATTGCATGTGTGATTAGTCTCAATGTGTGTGTGTGTGTGTGTGTGTGTGTGTGTGTGTGTGTGTGTGTGTGCACGTGCACTATTGTGCACTTTTTTGCATGCATACCTGCGTCTATGCATGTGTGCTCGTGCCAAAAAGACATTCAGGGTTAAGCAGAGT
This sequence comes from Coilia nasus, assembly GCA_027475355.1. Classification (NCBI taxonomy): domain Eukaryota; kingdom Metazoa; phylum Chordata; class Actinopteri; order Clupeiformes; family Engraulidae; genus Coilia; species Coilia nasus. Next base: position 22,616,590 of record CM050218.1, on the reverse strand, counting down.
GTAGACTGGAAAACACAGACAGCTGCAATTATTTAATGTACACTGCACCCTCAGACACACATTCCTAATCTTTCTGTCTGTCTGTCTGTCTGTCTGTCTGTCTGTCTGTCTGTCTGTCTGTCTGTCTGTCTGTCTGTCTGTCTGTGTGTGTCTCTGTACGTCTTGTCTGTCTGTCCCTTGATCTTGCCAACACTTGTGCACCAAAGCACAGCCCTGTCCTTGGCAAGCAGAGGGGGATATGGGTTGGGAGGTTTCGTATGCATATGGTTTGAAGTGTGCCAAGGTCTATGGTTTGGAGTCTTAATATGTCTGTCAGCCGGGTTCTTCTCATGTCTCTGGTTTGATGTTGTCCTGCTGTATGTCTATGGCTAGGGGTGTTCATATGTCCATGGTTTAAAGTATTCCTAAGTCTCTGGTTTGAAGTGTTCCTATGTCTATGGTTTAGTCTTGTCATGTCCATGGTTGGAAGAAGCTTCTATCATCCTGATTTTTGTACAGTAGTAATACATCTCATACCCTAACATAACCTAACCGTCACTCTTGGCTAAGGGTGAAAAGCTAAAAGCATAGCCAAAGTTCTCAAGTCTTACTCAGCGAGCTTGAGACACATGTGTTTCAACAAGTTCACACGCTCACAGGCCACACATGACAGGTATCACTCGAAGTGCTAAAGCTCACCACTGACCAATGGCATAATAGGCTTCCACTAGACGAGGCAAAGGCAGATTACTCTGCTTAGTCAATCCAGCTGTCTTGATCTAGCAACCTATCAGCCATTATTTACGATAATGTTATCAATGCTGCGTATCTCACACAAACCTGAATTCAGAGCCCTGGAAGAGGAAGTACACCGCTACAAAAAGGCAAAAGACTGTAACTTAAATTTTGGGTGAAAATTTTACATTTTTAATTGGTAAGTTTTATCATGTGGCGAAATATCTTAAGTCAGTTTTGTTCTTTTATATTTTTAATGAGATGTTGTCTATGCCGTAATGCTGAAAAACTGTGCAAGTGGAAGATTTTTAAGCTCATTTTTCTGAGTCTCTGATGAGTTAGCTAAAGTGTTTTGCCTTTGTAGGGCAGTATAGTGTTAGCAACACCAATATGGTAGAATAGATATATACAGTGAGCAACAACGCAAACTAGTAGAATAACTAGCTTAGTGTTAACAATGCCAATATCATAGACTGTATCCAGTTAGCCACCACACACCTAAAAAGAATAACTAGCTTAGTGCTAACAATGCCAATATCATAGATTGTATCCAGTTAGCCAACACACCTAAAAAGCAACTAGCATAACATCAGTACAGAATTATGAATAGGACACACCAAGGAGTTCAGAGCGCAGTTGTGACTATGGCTGCCTGTACTGTAAGCTGGTTTGGAGGAAAGAGTCTACTCAGTGAGATCACATCTGGAAGATCACACAACTGCAGATAGAAAATACTGAAAGATATAAAAGAAAGATATAAAAATACTGTTCCTTTCCGTCTGACACAAAGGTGCTTGTTAAAATAAGTTATATTTCAGCAGTGTTTCATATGCCTTGTATTTATATTGCATTATGTAGAGACACCCAAATCATGTC
>CM050218.1:22607500-22612500 GCA_027475355.1 Coilia nasus | reverse complement strand
CTCTTTCCCTTTCTCTTTCCCTCTCTCTACCTCCCTCTGTCTCTACCTCCCTCTCTCGTGGAATCCATTTCATGTAATTAAAGACGCCCAAATGAAATGGCCCCTATGGACAAGCGGCTTTCAACGAGACAAGGGAGGCAGAGAGGAAATAAGAAAGAAAGAACGAATGAATGAATGAGAGAAAGAGAGAAAGAATGAACGAGAGAGAAAGAGAGAGAGGTACTTCAGAGCCTCCTCCTCCACCTCCTCCTCCTTCAGTCCCAGAGCAGAGTGTAGGAAGGCAAGCACTGTAGGTCCTGCGCGGCGGATCAATATCATTTTCGTTATTAATATCAAAAGCGCATTACTTTGTTTTGCGTCTGGCCCGGTGCCAAGCTGCCGAAGTCCCCCAGCAGCCATTCCCCCGCTGGCCGTTTCCCAGAGACATAATTTACTTTGGGGAGTTTTTAAGGTATTGTTTTGTCATGGCCAATCAGCTCTGAGTAACAAACGATCGCAGCGGAGTGGATGGAGGATGAGCGCGAGTGAATGAGAGAGGAAAGAGAGGGTGGGGGGTGGGGGGGTCGCATGGGTCGTTGGGGGGTGGAGGGTGGAGAGGTGGGCTAGTTTGGGGTGGGATGGGGTGGGGTGGGGCGAGGGTTGAAGGGGGGGGGGGGGGGGTGGATTGGGGGGTGGGGGGTAAAGGGACAGATGAGTGGAATGGTGGTCTGTCCCTTAAGAGCCGCATGTGGCCAAATTCATTTTTGAAAGTTCCATGTCAATTACTCATGTCCTTGACTCTGGAGGGAGAGGAGGACGCGGCCCAGGTGGTGGAGAGTTTTTTTTCTTTATACAGTTGAGAGAGAGAGAGAGAGAGAGAGATCTACACACACACACACACACATACTCACACACACACACACACACACACACACACACACACGCACACACTCTCTCTCTCCCTCCCTCCCCCTCTCTCTCTCTTTCTCTCTCTCTCTCACACACACACACACACACACACACACACACACACACACACACACACACACACACACACACTCACACGCTTGCCCACATACATACACATAGATCCACACACAACACCCACACACACACCATTCTTCTTTGAAGGATGAGGTAACGCACATCACTAACAACTGTCAGAGCAGCAGGATTAGGCATGACCCCCATCTTTAATTGCTGCATTGAATTAAAGAGCCGGCGCAGAGCGAAACAAAAAGAGTATTGACCACTTAAAGGAAAAGGGGGCCTATTGATTTTTTTCCAGATAGGCGGCACGAGGCATTTACCTCAAGGGCTTGCCTCAGCACAGGGGGGAGACAATCAGTATATGGAGCCCAGGGGTATTAGACACACCTCTCTGTGCTCAGGGGTGTAGTGGTAAAATCAGAGCTGGGTGATGAATTTGGGTAAATTTGGCAGAGGTGGATGCATGGTGCAACACCAGATGTTTTAAAAAGACATGCAAAACAGGTTTGAACAGTCCCAGTGCACTGTAATTTTTTGTGCACAAGCAGGTGACACTGTGATTTTGGAATGCTAGCAATTGTACTACAGGGTGAATAAACTGTATTGGTAGGTGAATTAATTGTGTTAAGAGTTGGGTGAACTCTTTCTGAAATTTGATAGGTGGATAAACTCTGTCTCCTTGTGTTTATCCTCTAATACATCTCTGTGTGTGCTGCTACACACATGCCATTACACCAACACTACTTTTCTTCCTTATGCAGCTCCTCATAGCCTGTCTTCAGCCAACACTCCCTTGCAAGCCACCCATCTATATAATGCATCACACAGACATCCATAACACATATAGAGATGGTATGTTTGAATTTTGAATGCATAATTCCCAATGGTTTTGTGTAATGATCTGAAATTGTTGATGTTTTTATTATTATTTTGATGACTGCAATAAGCTTTTACAGTCTAATAAAACACGTTTTTAATTAATGTTTTTATGGCATGAAGTGTCCACAAGAAGAATAATTACACCAAGAGCAATCATTTGTTGGGTGTGCCTCTTGAAGAATCTGTTAATTAACACAAAACAACTTTTGTCTCGCTGCTAGCGAAGCTAGCGAAAGCAGTCATATTGATGTTGCCGCAACTTTTTTCCTTTTTTGCACTGATTTTTCATCAATAATTGCTGAGACAATGGAACTCTGGGGGACATGAATCTTTGTAGGCATGTAGCCCTAGTAGTTTCTGAGTGACTAAAGAGGGGAGACGGTCAAAAGTTTTTGCTGAATAACTCAATGAACGTTTCACCCAACAACATGAAAGTTTTGTGATATGTTGGTGTTACACAGGTGTATCGACCCAGCACATAAACGCTCACTTGAAGCATAGCTCCATCTAGTGATATGGATAAATGCAAATATTGGGATTTTGTATTGCCAATATCTTGGACCGAGAAGGTGGGAACTGCACAAAATATGTCATGCACGATCAGCACAAAGACCTCTAAAAGTACAGCGCATGCCATAAAATGTGGCCCATAGGGGGCGCTGTAATTGTACCAAATGTCACAAATCACTCCTACACACTACGCAAACACACACAATGTCATGCATTCAAAACCCACATCCATGCCCACTTCCAGGAAATCATTTCCACCAAAATTCTCACCTCACAACACTGCTTTACCACACACTCATCATACCAACAGTTCCCACATTTCAATACACAAGGATACAAGGATATTTATTTGTCACATGCATAGACATACTGGCTAGAGTAGGACATGCAGTGAAACTGCTAAACATGCAGTGAAACACCGCAGCCATGTACCGCTGCAGTACATTTAGTTTGGTGATATTACCATTGGCATACGACTCTTAATGTGCAAGCACACTGAGTATGATAACATATCTGCCGCAAAGTCACTGGGCGTGAAAGAATGTTGCCCATTAATTATATCTTTACTGGTAGTAAGAACAATGACACAAAAGGGCTTGGCGGTCCAACTGCAGTACACTGTGTTCGTTCAACTGAAACGTCTTGTGGTAGAATGACCTGGAAAGCATGAAGCCAGGCCTCGCCTAATATCATTTGAGGATGACTAACATTTTAGTGGTTTCTACTCATTCATCACTTCTAAATGCCAACATCTACCTACCTGTGCTGGCTATGCCTTCCTGTTGGCTGGAGAACCAGGTAGAGTTCAAACCTTTTATTGTAGAAGAGAAGAGAACAGAGGAGAAGACAAGAGAAATTCACAAGGCACATATTCCCTATCTATAGTTTATTTATATCATACCATTGGCAGACGACTCTTAATGCGTAAGCACATATTGTATAATATATAACATAACTGTAAAGTCATTGGGTGTGAAAGAGTGATGCACATTACAGTAAGTAAGCCATTCCTGGCAGTGAGAAGAATAGCGTAAAGGGCTTGGCGGTCCAAATGCCATATACTGTAGTGTACAGCATGCTGCCAGGCCTCGCCTTATGTGATTTGAGGATGACTAAGATTCAAGTGGCACATCTACAGGTTTCTCCTGATTTCGTCACTTGTAAATGTCAACTTCTACATACCTGTGCTGGGCATGTTTTTAATGAGCAAGCACATACTGAATGATAACATAACTCCATTATCTGAATGAGCTAAAGGTGTTATATTGGTGCAGTCATGCTCTGTCTCTATCTATCCATCTGTAGAGGTCATGTGCACTCTCAGCTTCTGTTGCTCCTCCTATGGCTCTTCTCCCTGCATCTGCATCGCTAATGTTCTTCTCCTCAAGCTAATAAACTAAAGATTCTGCAGCACAGGAAAAGAAACTAGAGCAAAGTTGTTTTTATTTTATTTTCTAAAGTGTAGCAATAATAAAGATGTTTGTGAGTGTAGCCCCTAGGTCTGCAGACAAGAGGCGCAAAGTTTAAGTCTACGTATCTGGAGCTCTCGATGTGCTCTTAGAGGAGCAGGAAGGCCTCTTTCACCTGCGGTGGTGAAAAATTACTGAGGTATTACTGCTCTCCATTACAGCCACCTCCCAGCTCTTTGGCTGCTGCTCTACCATACATCATAGGCCTTACCACACTCCAGTGTATCATAGCACTTAACACACTCCAGTGTATCGTAGACCTTACCACACTCCAGTATATCATAGCCCTTACCACACTCTAGTATAGCATAGGCCTTACCACACTCCAGTGTATCATAGGCCTTACCACACTCCAGTGTATCATAGGCCTTACCACACTCCAGTGTATCATAGACCTTACCACACTCTAGTGTATCATAGCCCTTACCACACTCTAGTGTAGCATAGGCCTTTACCACACTCCAGTGTAGCATAGGCCTTACCATACTCTTGTGTATCACAGGCCTTACCACACTCCAGTATATCATAGCCCTTACCACACTCTAGTATAGCATAGGCCTTACCACACTCCAGTGTATCATAGCCCTTACCACACTCTAGTGTAGCATAGGCCTTACCACACTCCAGTGTATCATAGCCCTTACCACACTCCAGTATATCATAGCCCTTACCACACTCTAGTGTAGCATAGGCCTTACCACACTCCAGTGTATCATAGCCCTTACCACACTCCAGTATATCATAGCCCTTACCACACTCTAGTGTAGCATAGGCCTTACCACACTCCAGTATATCATAGCCCTTACCACACTCTAGTGTAGCATAGGCCTTACCACACTCCAGTGTATCATAGGCCTTACCACACTCCAGTGTAGCATAGGCCTTTACCACACTGTAGTGTAGCATAGCCTTTACCACACTCCAGTCAAATTCTGCTGTGTGGGGCAACCAACAAACCTAACTATGCCTAAAAAAGGTTCATACAGTATATAGAAAAAAACACACATAACATACACAAACATACACATGGACACGGACATGCACACACCACACACACACACACACACACACACACACAAAGACACGATTCATTATGTGCCCCCAGTGCCGTAGCTCCGCACACGCACATTACTCACAGTGCGTAGGGCACCAAGTGCTTGGGGGGCACCACCT
>CM050218.1:22592500-22602500 GCA_027475355.1 Coilia nasus | reverse complement strand
GAGAGAGAGATAAAAAGACATCATTAGCCGCTCATTAAATCATATCACAGCAAATATCAATAGAGCCGGCGATGTGCATGAGAGGCTGTGGCACATAATAAATCTCCTCATCATAGCTGTGAAATGAGGAATGATTGTGGCTGTAGCCACCTCAACATGGCCCTAAGCCAGTCATAACCACACACACACTCTCCAGGAAACAGCGCCTGCCATCAGAACAAACAAGTGTTGCAAAGACATTATGATGCACATTAATTAAGTAATTCCTGTTAAACATTCCACACACACAAACACACACACACACACACACACACACACACACACACACACACACACACACACACACACACACACACACACACACACACACACACACACATACACACACACACATACACACACACACACACCAATGGCACATATTATACCTTAGAGAAACTGGCAACTGTTCATCTCTGTGTGTTTGTGTTACTGAGAGAGACGCTGAGAGACTGCAGAAAAGGGGTGGTACTGATGGAGCAGAGAGTTAGAGAATTACTGAGAGAAAACAGACGTGTGAAGGAGGTTAGATAAAGAGTGGAACAGAGCAGCCAAGAAACCATATGTATTTCCTTTCATCAAAACTAGTGGTTCCTGTGTCAATTGCATGTTTTGCCTGATTGAGTTCATTGAACATGGCATTGGCATACAGCGTGATTATTCACATCACTTTGTAGAAAACAACACTGTATTTTCACAATACAGCTATCTCTGTTTTAATCTCTTCATGTGTCAAAAAGAGGACTCACTTTTGCACACCTCTGGGGAAGACAGCTGTGTTGGAGATGGCCGCGGTCTCACTTACTGTAGGGAAATAAGAAGTCCTTCACACTGTCCATTCCGCAAGCAAGATTTATTAACTTGATGTAAGGTTCTGGATTCAAAGATGACTATTCTGAATGAGCACAACAGACGAGTTTGCGTTATCACAATAAAGGGTGCTTCAGAGGAGCTCCCCCGCTGCATGCTCTTGTGTTTAGTTAGGTGCCACACCCCACTGTGTTCTTATCTGTGCTCTGCCAACATATGGTTTGGAGACCTACTCGGGTCATCCTTAGGGCAAGGACAGGATAATTAAGGGTATATTGTATTGTGGATAATGCTATGAGATGTACATGTCATGTTTGGTTTCATTCTGATGGTCTCAATGTGAGTGGAATACTGGTCTGAATTCTGAAGCAGACTCGGGTTATTCTAATCAAGATCTCAGATCCTAAGGTTACTAAGTAGTGTGAGGCAGTGGGCTGTCTCCAACCCCCTGCCCCCAAGATAACACCTCATGATGTGCTGAACAACTGGCATCAGGTTGGCTACTTAAGGCAATGCTAGGGAAAAACTCATTGAGCTGTCTCTTTCACCTACGACGCTTCCACACGCTGTGTGTATATCTCTCTCCCTCTCTCTTTCTCTCTCTCTGTTTTATTTGGGGTTTTGTTTGATTTCTTTATATCTCTGGTTGATTTGGTCATTACAGTGAATCTTTGTGTTAATTGTAACAGTTAACTTGCATCTGGTTAATAAACTGTTCATTCATTTACCATTTATATATATCTCCTCTGGTGCAATGCCATTACTGTGCTATTAGCTCTCATGCTGTATGGTGATATTGGAGGTAACTTTGTTATTTCATGGAGTCAGATAAACGGGTCAGATAAGTTTTACTCTAATGTTTGCCATGCACATGTCTATAATTGTTCCATCCCATAAGTCCAGAACATGCAATAACCTTCGTCCACACTCAGCTCCGTCTTTGGTCTGAGAAAGTGGATCCTTACATTGACATGGTCATGAACCTTCGACAGGTTGATTCACAGGTACCTTATTTCCCTAGTCTCTGTGTTGACAGGTTGTTGACCAACAGGTTAGCCTTCACCAATGACAAATAGTGTACTTCATAGCACAGTGGTGAGCTGGCTACAGCGCTCTTCTAGTTGTGCCAACATGTGTCGCCACGCCTAATTGTTTTGACACATCTGAGAAATGTCCTGGTGAAAGTTATATGGGGCCATGGTGTGGTTGCCAACTGCTCTGTAAACTATGGATTTGTTCCGTGTTCGAATGATGAAAGACGTGTTCCGCATTGATTGCATAGGAAACATGCTTTGTTCCACATTTCTGATGTTTACAAAAACCACAACATTAACATTACAAAATAGGATCTGTATGCCAGTGCGTTTTTTGTTCAATTACAGTAAAGGAAGAAAGATCTGAAATAAAATAAAATAAAATAAAATAAAAAGTAAAATAAAACCCTCTTCCTCTGTATCAGCCAAGCCTTTATTCGTCTAACTGACGTGGATTCTCTTGTGAGTCTGCCTGTGTATTGTAGCTAGATGGGAAAAATGGCAGCACACGAGGAACAGGATGAGAACAGAATATGCAGAAGTATAAAAGAGAACGGGAACATGAATATTCGTGGGTGGAGTGCTGTCAGTTTGCTTTTAAATGGGACAAAGAATGGGTGCCAGTGTTATACCTTATTCTTAGATGTTTAATGGATTTAATGTTTTTAACTTTGATATTTTAGCTCAGGTTTTGAAAGTGACTGTTTTTCCCCTTTTGGGAACCTAATTCACCCATTTTTACTTGTAACGCATTTTACTGGGTAGTCCTAAGTTCAAAATTTACATGTGAAGAATGGACAAATGGCCAGATGTAATTATACAAAGCCAAGATCAAAATAGTTTTGAGGTACCCTATGCAAGACATTTGATAAACACACCCACACACACACTTATTTTTTTAAATCAGAGTGATTTAAATGATAAGTTGGCATCCCTAGCATCTGTCCAACTTAATTAGCAAGCTAGGTTAGCCAGCTAATCAGCTAATCGGCTAACCAGCCTACCTTAATATCAAAACTATCAATTTATATAGTAATATGGAAATTAAATCTTTCATGTACATGGACCATTAACCAACACATCTAAAAACATCTAAGCTGTTCTCCTAAGCAAATGAAGACATCCAGTGATGTTGTTATACTGCACTTTTCCAAACAAGAACAACTACAAATAATCTGACCATCACATACACACTTCAGTTCTCATTTACATAGGATTAAATGTAGCTTCACTTTTTCTCGCCCAATACACTTGTTTCGGTCACCACTGTCTGCCTCCAGCTAAAAACAAATGCAACACACCTCCCCTTTGCTGGTATGTATACTAAGCACCCAAGCTGTAACAGAGTCAGACTTTGTTGTGTCTGTAATAAAGGTACATGAAAGCTGCAGTCATTTTACAGTCATTTAACTTTCTGCTTTTCTACTCACTTTAAGTGTCTCAACACCTCAGCATTACACACTGTCTCAATTAGAGGAAAGCCGTCTTCCCTTTCTCCCCCATGTTAAGGTCAACTTTTAATATGCACTCTCATTGTCATTCTCTCTCTCTCTCTCTCTCTCTCTCTCTGTGTCTCTCTACCATCCATACCCATCTCTATCTCCGTCATCCAGTTCTGGCTTAGAAGATGTATGTGGGTGCCCAGGTGGGAGAGGGTAGAAATCAATAGTGTGGGCTGTTTGAAGTTTTCTGAAAGACTTCCTGGGCAAGACGCTCTTGTCAGGGTGATAGATAAAGCTGGGTAGGGGAGAAGAGGAGAGGAGAGGAGAGGAGAGGAGAGGAGAGAGGGGAAGGAGGAGGAGGATGGAGAACAGTGGCTGCTGGCGGTGGTGTTGGTGGAGGGGGAGGCCTAGAGAACAGAGGAGAGGGGAAGAGAGGAGAGGAGAGGAGAGGAGAGGAGAGGAGAGAGAGTGGCTCACCTTTTTAAGTGGAGGCCTAATAATAAAAGGGCATGAATAAAACATGGAGGCAGTGGCTGCGGCGAGAAGAGAGGAGAGGAGAGGAGAGGGGAGGAGAGAAGGCGAGGCATGGCGTGGAGCTGCGCGGCAGGGCTAGCGCGCCTTGCATTAGCGATGGCGTCCCGTTATAAATGATCCTCCCCACGCCAGAGAGCCATCGCCATCTCCGTAAAAGCCCGCAGTATCACTTTAAAGAGGGAAGAGACAGAAAGAGAGAGAGAGAGAGAGAGAGAGATGGAGGGAGAGAGAAATAGAGGGAGAGAGAGATATTGATATGACCATGCTTATTTATTTATTCATCGATGTGTATTTGTGTATGTGTGTGTGTGTGTGTGTGTGTGTGTGTATGCTGGATGGAGAATAAAAGGGAAGGAAAAGTAAAGTGCTATGGGATGAAGTGTGATAATTGCTCATTTGCAGACTGGCGTGTCATCCCTAGAATGGAGTGTTAATGACGTCAGCTCAGACAGGCGACAGAGGATCATGAACCTTCAGTTTACACAAACAAGGTCTGGTCTACGGAAGCGCATTGCTGCCACCCCTGTAAAAAAATATTTCGGCTCAGTATCACATAATTATGTGAAAAGTTTCAAGTTATCATGTGATATTTATCATGTTTCTTTGTGTTTCTTTCTTTCTTTGTGCTCGTGATGTACCTGAAAACTCTGTGCTTCGCATGGAGCAAGACTGTGTAGCCTAAGTGTATTTTACTGTTTCGTCCTCAAGTTGTGTTAGTTTACGGTAGCAGAATGCTCAGTAAGCAGCTGCTGAATATTAAGGTGCTGCGAGTTGTTTGCTGTGGGCAGAGTGTGTTAAAAGTAGGGTAATATTTGGAATTCTTTCATAGCTCCTAAGAATTAGTTAAAGCCAACAGCATTCGTTTGACACGTCAGTGTTTTGAATTATTCATGAATAAAGACCATAAAACATTGTTGACTGTATACACTGTTAGACAGTGAGGGCAGTCAGTACCTGAACCATGCCATGAGGGATGCGTGTTGGCTTAGCTGATCTTATGAAATCAAGTAGCCTAAAACCATACTTAATGTTTTCATGTTATAACGTGAAAATATCACCATATCATGAAATAACGTGATAGATGCCTATCACGAAATAACGTGATAATTTTATATCAGGAAATAACGTGTTAATTTCATATCAGGAAATAACGTGATAATTTCACGTTATAACATGATAAATATCACAATATAACGTGAAACCTTTCACATAATTACGTGATACTGAGCCAAAATATTTCTGGGGGTGGCAGCAACATGCTTCTGTACTGGTCGGCCATTTTGCTGTGGAGAAAAAAAAACAGTGTCATCGTGGAAGCATGCTGCTCAGAAGAAGATAACTCCGAGGTGGACAAATAAAATATTTTACTGGACAAAAGTCAGCTGCATACAATAAAGTGAAGATTTTCACAGTGTTCTGTTTTGAAGGATTTCATATTGACATATTGATTTTAAGAAAAAGTTTGCATTGTGTTAAGCCATGAAAAGTTTTGGCTAATCTACCTGAGGTAATGTATCCAAAAGATGGCATATGCACACAGACACACAAACATGCACACACACTCACAGATGCACACAGACACACACACACATACACACACACACACACACACACACACACACACACACACACACACACACACACTTGTTTACAGAAGCACAGCCAGTGTTGCAGGCCCACAGGTCTGTGTATTTGTGTGTATCTGGTGGGACATAAATCTTCCTCCCCTGCCTGACCTCATTTGTAAGCAGCTGACCAGCCCACTGCCTCTCCGGCCCCCCTGCCTGCTAACCCCCCACCCCCCACCCCCTCCCGCTAAGCAGGGTCAAGTGGCCGATCACAGCAGGTCACGCCAGAGGGTCAGAGGTCAAGCCCTTGACCTCCCTGACCCCTGTGACTGCTTCGGCAGAAGAGAGGCGCCCACCTCTCCCTAAAGTCCTCACCCCACCCACTCTCCTATCTGGCACAGGTGTCTCTGAGGTCACAAGGTCAAACACAGCCATGAGGGTCTGCCCACTGACTGATCTTTAGAGACCTTCAGTAAGATCCATAAGTCATTTTCAATGTGTTTTGGACTCGTTCACAGCGGCAGCAGCAGTAGCACCAAAAACATTAGAGGAAGCAGCAGTAGCAGTAGTGGTAACAGTAGTAGCCGCTCTGTAGTAGTACTAGTAGAAGTAGTAGTAGTAGTAGTAGTAGTGGTAGTAGTAGTAGCAGTAGTAGCAACAATGGTGGTACTATCAGTAGTTGAAGTAGCAGAAGTAGTAGTCAAAGCAGTAGTTGTTCTGTAGTAGTAGCAGTAGTAGTAGTAGTAGTAGCAGCATTAGTAGTGGTGCTATCAGTAGTTGAAGTAGCGGGAATAGTAGTGGTAGCAGTAGCAATAACTGTGAATTTGTAATGCCATTAACCTACTGTACAGGGAGACGTGTAATCTAAACAGTTCATGAGATACAGACACAGATAATGACAGCAGCCCATTCATCTCACTGGCAGGTGAGTGTGTATTAACTCATCTCATTCATGTCATGAGTTCTACATTGGCAAACCCCTGCAGGATAAGGCAGCTTAGGCCCATTAGTGCCGGCCCTGTGTTGCTGCCGTGGCATTGCACGTTAGTGACATTCAGAGTGACAGATCTTAATGTTTTGTGTTGGGAGCTAAACGCGAACACCTCACTCATAGAGACAGTGCCACACCCACACCACCCATCACCACGGGAACCACACAGTCTGTTTGTTTGTTTGTGCTGCCTTGCCTTGCCTTGGGGTGAGCAGCAAGAACCACAAACACGCGGCTAAACGCATTTCCCAGTAATCTTATATAGCGCCCTGCATAATTATTAGTACTCCTGGGCCCATATTCACAAAGACTTTTAAGGCTATAAAGTAGCTTCTAACAGACGGAAGAAAAAAGTAGGAACTCTTAAAAGTAATGGGCATCAGTTATAACTTCAGGACTACTACTAATTTTTTAAGAGAGACTAAGAATAATTCACAAAAATTTTAAAGTTGTACCTAAGTGGGACAGCTTAGAAGTAGTCCAGAGGACTCCTATTATCTCATATTATTATTACATAGAGGTCTATGTACACTTTGTTCGTACAATCAATTAGTCTACTTCTTGTCTTTGTAATCGTGTAATAATGATGAATGCATTTAAACAATGCTGCTACTTTGTCATACTTTGTCTTAAACAGTGTAGTTATCCCGTCACCGTTTCATTTGTAGTCTGTGATCTCCGCTGTCACTCACTACTACAGCAGTGCAGCGCAACAGCACAGCACACGCCTACCTGCCCAGATCAGTCACTCATCAACCAATCACGGATGTAAATGCGAGCAGGCTGTCTTAAGAGTTGTCATTTTTCCTAACTAAAAGTAAGTCTCAGCAGATTTGTAAATACATTTTAAGAGAAAACTTAGTTTGCAACTTTTAGTACGATTTAGGAGTCCTCTTAGTGCTAAGATAAAATTCTTTGTGAATATGGACCCTGGCTTAATGTATTGTCTTTATACTTAAATATAAACTGTAGGCAACAAAATCTGTGTACAGCTGCTTATTTTTTTATGTTCAAATTTCAACTTTTAATATAGAAATAAAAAAAGATTAGAAATAGAAATGTTTTTTTCCTATCTGCTAACTCTGTTCAGTTCCCAAAAATTGACTGTTAAGAAGAGACGACTTTTAAATATTTTATATTTTTCATCGCATACGTTCAAAGACCTTCAGGTGTAGTCTGCTGTGCCTTTAGTGAAACGTGATTGGTGTTAAGAAAAGTCCAATCGTGTCCACCCACCACATGATGCCCCCTCCTCTTCCTCTTCCTCCCGCTCCCCCTCCTCTCTCCTTCTCTCCTCCTTCTCCCCCAGGTAGCCCTCTCCAGGGTTTGAACTCCTCCTCGGTGGCTACTGATGAAGTCATTCCATAGCCCCGGGGTCCGTGGTCACGACCACGCCACCTGCCATTGATCGGCACTAAACCCCTGCGCGGCCGAATGGCCGCCGGGGATGCTGGGAGATTTATGGCGGGCCGGTGAGCTCCCCGGCACGCGGCCTGATGCATCACGCCGGCTGCGTGGCGGGCGCTTAAGTGCCGGGGCTCGGCCGTCGCCGCTGTGGGTGGCAGGGCCTGAGTTATGGGCCCTTAATTGCTGTTTGTTAACTGATGATGCGCCGGGTGTTGTGACGCTTCGCAACGGGTGTGGAGGGAGGGGGGATGGGGGGAATGACTTCATGCAGCACACACTAAACACACACACAAAGTCATAAACACATACAAACACAAATACACACATATGCATGCACACATACTCACACACACACAAACACACATTCAAACACAGACACACACACACACACACACACACACAAAAACACTCACACACAAACAAACACAAACACATACACAGACACAGACACATAGACACACACACACGCACACACACATACACACACACACACACACACACACACACACACACACATACACACACCCAAAAGGCAATGGCAAAGTCTGCTACTGTATGTAAACTGTATCGGCTCTAAAGGAAGCAAAACACAGTCGTCCTTTTTCCTCCCCACACACAGAGGCCTGATGGGTGGCAGCGAGAGGCCCTCTGCGCAGGTAACACACTCGCACTGCTGACCGGGTAATTAAGTTTCTAGGCAGAATATCTGAGCACAGGTGAGCAACAGGGGCCACGAGCGCAGCCGGGGAAAACTGCTGAATCGCACACTTTCTCACAGTTGTACATTTAATTTTGCTGGGCATCAGTAGTTAAAAGTCTGGAGGAAAAAAAATACTGTGTGTGTGTGTGTGTGTGTGTGTGTGTATGTGTGTGTGTGTGTGTGTGCTCAAAGCTAAAGGGGAGGGTCAGTGAGAATTTATGAAGTTATTGATTGCCCTATGCGGCTATCGCTAACCTTGCCCATCACAGGGAAAGGAAAGGCGGGCAGGCTAATCAAATTTTTCGGAGGGGGCCACCCTCTCTCTTTTCTGCCCCGTCCGCCAAATATTAATCTCCTAATTTTTAATTTTTAATCCGGACAGAGGGGGAAAATGAATGCCTCCGTCCGGTCCGGGGCTTGGTAAATAATTAAAATTGAAAATTGATTGTTTGCGCCAGGGCCGAGATTTATGGGCAAAGGGGTCCGTCGTGCCCCCCAGGGGAGACCCCCCCTGCCCCGCCACCCCCTACCCCTTTGCGCCTGCCGAGCCGGAGCATTCTCGTGCACTAAGCATTTTTTCACATTACTCCCCTACTGATATGCTAAGGAGAGAGGGTGGGGTGCGGGGAAGGGGGGTGGGAGGTGGGAGGTGGGGATGAAGGGGTGCGATGCGGGTGCGGTGGGGAAAGTTGGGGTGGAAAGGGAGTATGAGTGGGGAGACAGAGAGACAATTACAATGGCGTTTTATTATTTTTGGGGAAATCAATAGATTGGAACCTTCCCACTATGTCCGTAATATGTATTTCAGTGTGTCGTCAATAAATATAACAAGGTTAGGTTTATATCAGCCTTGGTCAGGGGGAATTTGATTGAAGGAAGTTGTATTTGTTATGCCTCGATTAAAAAAAAAAAAGATCAATATGGGGTAAAAAAATCCTAAGCCCCATCTCCCTCCTATGCTAACATCGTTCAGAATGCCTCCTGCCCTGGCGCAGATGTGGGCCGAAACGGGACCGTACCAGGGCCGCAGCCGTTGCTTTACTTCTGCACTACCCCTGCGGTGTGTGTGTGTGTGATCTCCGCTGCCCTCCCCTACCCTCAACCGCAGCCCAGGGAAGACGAAATGTGTGTTTCACAGCTCCTGTGGGTCATTCTTTATCACTTTACTTTGGAAAAATATCACCCACTCCTCCCTCCAGCCCTCTCTCTCTCTTTTTCCCCCTCTCTCCCTCTCTCTGTCTCCCTCTCTTTCTTCCTCTCTCACTCTGTCTCTGTCTCTGTTACAAACGGGGGAAACGTCCTCGGCCCCCAACAGTGCTGGCCCACACCGACACCCCTGCCTGTCAACACAACTAATGCACTCTGGGAAAACAAATAATGGTCCATGGCATTAAATTAATGAGCGCGCCAATGTGCCTTTTGTTGCATTTGTTTTCTGTTTTCCTCCCCCGCCCCAACACGGTCAGTCAAATGTG
>CM050218.1:22580000-22587500 GCA_027475355.1 Coilia nasus | reverse complement strand
TCACCCCCACCCCCCCCACCCCCTGCTTTGTTCCTTCCAAGTGCCCCTTCATACATGGCTGAACTTGGCAAGAGCAGTCTGTTTGAACACTGAGTAGATTGCGTTGTATCGTGAGTATTTAAGTTTGCGTGGCAGGGGCAGGAGCAGGGGCAGGGGGGGAAGGAGGGAGGTGGGGTGGGGAGGGGTGGGGTGGGGGTTAGTGGGCTACCGTTATAACACTAACATGGTTAAGGGGAGATTAAGAGCGGCCATGATCACCTAAAGATGGGATCCCCCTGTGTCGCTAAGCCATGTGCCGCTGCCACGGGCTCGTGGGAAAGAGACAGAGAAAGAGAAAGAGAGAGAGAAAGAGAAAGATAAAGGGAAAGGGAAAGAGAAAGAGAGAGAGTGGCAGCTGGAGGCACAGCCACTCAGGAGCCCTTCACTGCATTCTTCACCGACTCACGGTGCTCTCAGCTCCCCGCTGCCAGCTCCCTGCTTGCTTGGCTGGCTGTCCTTTGCTGATTTCTTGTGTTATGATTTGTTGTGCTTTTTGCGGTATGCATAGAATTGAAATATTTTGTAACTTTTTTGGTCACTTTATCAGTTTATCACCTATCACTAACATTGGAACTTTTGGGTCACTTTAGCAGTTTATAACCTATTATTACTGACATGTGACCAAGTACCTGTGACCAAGTGCTTGTGTTTGTGTGCATGGGTGTATTAGAGGTCCCTGGATGAATATGGAGAGGATGAGGGATGGCATGGGGAGAGTGGTATAGCTCCTTGCCTTATATACACATGTGTGTGTGTGTTTCCGTGCATGTGTGTGTGTGGGTTCAGTGTGTGACTCTCTGTGTGAGTGTGGGTGTGTTTGTGTGTGTGCGTACATGTCCGTGCATGTGCGTGTGTGTGTGTGTGTGTGTGTGTGCCAGTGTGCCCCTTGTCAGTGCAGCGTTGACAGGTCACTCGGGTGTGTGCGCCCCCTCAGAGTGGCCTGGGTTGGGTTTAATCTCATAATGGCAGAGAAGAGGGCTCCTTCAAGCAAATCAGGGGCCATTGACCAAAGGGCCATGCATTATTCACTGCTCATATTTTTCAAAATGTACACACACACACACACGCACACACACACACACTGCTCATATTTTTCACACACACACACACACACACACACACACACACACACACACACACACACACACACACACACACTGCCTCCCCACCCTTAGTCCTACCGAAACTCTCTTCTCCTCCCCCACAGTTCTGTGAAAAAGCTAGATGGATGCCACCTGTATACACACCTTCATTGCGGTCATTTCCTTATTACCCTAATTTTCCTTAATAACTATCATGATTCATGACCAGTATCGTCTTATGACTTGTGCATCTCGTGATGTGTCAGGTAAGAGGGGATTTTCCTTTAGTCATTTTTCCTCCTTTTGGCTGCACATTTGTAAATAGGGGGGGGGGGGGGGGGTGCTAGTGGTGGAGCTTGGGGCAGTAGTGGGTGGTGGTAGTGGGGGTGTCTGTGGGGGTACTGGTGGGGGTGGCTGTGGGGATATTGGGGGTGGTAGTGGGGGTACTGGTGGGGGTGGCTGTGGGGATATTGGGGGTGGTAGTGGGGGTACTGGTGGGGGTGGCTGTGGGGATATTGGGGATGGTAGTGGGGGGTACTGGTGGTGGGTGGTGAGGGGTGGAGGTGGTGCCAGTGGGGGTTACTGATGGTGGAGGTTGGAGGGGTAGTGTGGGTGGTGGTAGTGGGGATACTGGGGGTTGTGGTAGTGGGGGCACTGGTGGTGGTGGCTGTGGGGGTGGTGTGGGTGGTGATAGTGGGGCTACTGGGGTTGGTGGTTATGGGGGGCACTGGTTGTGGTGGCTGTGGAGGTGGTGTGGGTGATGGTAGCGGGGGTGGTGTCTGGGGTGGGTAGTGTAAATGTTAGCGTGCCACACACACACATGGAGGTCGGGTGGGTGGGCTTGCGTGCGGAGGCCCCTGCCATTCTCCCCTCTCTTAATTGGCCTCACCGCCAAGTGCACCTCTCCAAAGAGGCGGAGGGTGGCCCTCTGTACACACACCCCCCACCCACACATCAACTCACACACACACACACACACGCACACCACCTTATCCTCAGCTTGCTGGGGTGGGGGGATGTTCCCCACCTCTCTCTTGTAGCACACACACACACACACACACACACACACACACACACACACACACACACATACACGCACACACAACCCGCTGAGGGCTTTTGCAGGCAGAAAAAATGTCCTCTCTCTGTCTCTTGCTCTTTCTCTCTCCCCCTCTCTTTCTTGCCCTCTGTTTCTTTCTTTTTCAGTCACACACACACACACACACACACACACACACACACACACACACACACACACACACACACACACACACACACACACACACACACACACACACACACGCACGCACACACAAGTTGCCATGGCATACACTCCTTCAAAGCCACATTTAAAAAAATCATCCATCTTCATCCATTGCTGCCAAGTCATTCTAAGTTGATTCTGAAGCATCCTTGATGTGTTCTGTTCCATCCTGGATATGAGACCATGCTATATGTGTGTATGTATGTATATAGATGTACATGAATTAAGATACTTGTTATGTAGGCCTAGCAAAGGTTGCAACTTAAGCAAATTATCGACATTATCAACTGTTTCCAATTCCGATTCTAATTTCCTACAGCTAATCAAATAATGTTTTTTTTATGTTTTGTGTGGGTATTTTTGGAATGCATGGTTGAGAGCAAGAACAGGTAAGCAAATCAATGAAGGTTGTGTGGAAGTTTAAACTACTCTTTTTCCCTGGACATCAGAGAGGATCTTCTTCTATAAAACATTTTTCTTTTCTTCTTTTTTTTTTTAGTGATCTCTCTTGCCCTCCCTCTATCTTTTCTAAGCCTTCTTTGGGCAGATAGGGCCTCCCTCAGAGACAGGTTCTGCTCCAAGTTTCCTCCCATTTCAATTCTATTCTATTCTATTCTATTCTATTCTATTCTATTCTATTCTATTCTATTCTATTCTATTCTATTCTATTTCAGGATCTATCTACAGTGTTATACACAAAACCAAACTTATTCAAGTGCATTGAATTGAAGCTCTAAGATATTTAGTCATAGACTGTGAAATAAATAATGCTATTCTGCTGCACAGATGGCAGTATACCATCCACATACACACACACACACACACACACACACACACAAACACACAGAGACAGAGAGAGAGAGAGAGAGAGAGACAGAGAGAGAGAGAGAGAGAGAGAGACAGAGAGAGAGAGAGAGACTTATATACTTACACACATATGTACACTTACACTGTAAGGGAACAATGGAAATTAGTGTCCAAGAGGCCATGAGCCACCAAGAGATGACACATTGCTCTTTTACTCACATACATATGCACTGAGGGACACACACGAGTACATTCACCAATATACATGTACGTACATTAAGTCCTATTCAGTTTTATTTATGTGCACACTTGCCTTCACACAATGCACACACACACACACACACACACACACACACACACACACACACACACACACACACACACACACATTTACACAGAGGATGTGGTATGGCACTCAGACACACACAAACACATGCATATACACCCTCACACACACCCTATCACACACACACACACACACACAGACACACACAGACACTCACCTTAATTGGCCCACCGAGCGTCTCTTAAAAAGCCTTTGAGAGAGGATGAGAGAGGGGGGGGGGGCAAGGGGGGGGCGGGGCAAGGGGGGGTGCGGTGGGAGGGAGAGACAGAGCGAGAGAGAGAGAGAGCGAGAGAGAGAGAGCGAGAGGGAGTGAGTGAAGGAAGAAACGAGGTAGGCAGTGCAGTGCAGTGTGTGTGTGCGTGTGCGTGCGTGCGTGCGTGTGTGTGTGTGTGTGTGTGTGTGTGTGTGTGTGTGTGTGTCTTTCTGGGGGTAATTACAGATGCAGATGTGTGTTGCCACTCGCAGCATTGCTGAATTCATTTCCTTTCTCCCTGCCCTTCCCCAGTACCCCTGGGGAGACGCCGATGGAAAAAGAGAGAGAGTGAAGGAGGGAGGGAGGGAGGGTGAGAGGGAGAGTGAGGGAGAGAGGGAGAGAGAAAAAGAAAGAGGCAGGGGGAGTGGTGGGGTGGAAGATGGGGTTTGGAATCTGCATAACAAGTCTTGAGAGAGAAAAAACGAGGGATATGCAGAGAGAGCAAAAAAGAGAGAGAGAGTGAAAGAGAGGGTGAAAGAAAGATAAGAAAAAGAGGAAGAAAGAGAGATAAGAAGAAAGACTGTGTGAGAGAGAGCGAGTGATAAGAAGAGACAGAGAGAGAGAGAGAGAGAGAGAGAGAGACAGCATAGGTTTTGAATGGTTAGCTGTGTAAGAGGGTCATCAGGTGCTGTGGTTGGCTTTGTTTTATAATGTGCTCATGACGTAGTTGTGTACAGGCAGAGGAATGATAGGGCCATTTGTTTATCTGTTTTATTTTGTATTATTTATTTATTTGTAGTTAATTTATAGGTTATCCCATGTTTAGATTAGCCTGATCTTTAGCCAGGACAAACTGCCATCTACAGTATGCCTGACAGATACAGTATCACCATTTGACACTGTGAGCTAAGCCACATAAAAACTTATACTTTTTTACTCACCCACAAAAAGAAAAAAAGTAAACACACATGTGATGGCAGGTAACTGAGGAATTTCAAATAACTATGGGCATCTACTCCTGTTTTCTTTCTTTCTTTTTTTTCGTTTTGAAGGGTACCCTCTCTGTCCATCCCTGTAATGTGCACTTACTTTATACAACCACTAGGGGCTCCCTCAGCAGTCCTTGGCAGCAGCTTTCACTGTATAATGGGTGTGATAGAGAACATACTCCCAAACGGCCCACCTACATCTCTCTCTCTCTCTCTCTTACTCTCTCTCTCTCTCTCTCTCTCTCTCTCTCTCACACACACACACACACACACACACACACACACACACACACACACACACACACACACACACACACACACACACACACACACACACACACAGCCAGCCAGTGAGTCAACCAGGCCAATTAATTACAGGGCACTAATTGAATGTAGGGGACTCTACTGGGAAGGTCTGTAACACCAGCGCAGCTTTTGTTTGTGTCTGCCGTTTATTTATGTGCTGTCCACAGATACATCACACATCTGTGACACATGCATGCTCTCACTGAATGCCAGAAAGACAGATAAAGAGAGAGAGACAGAGAGAGAGAGAGAGAGACAGAGAGAGAGAGAGAGAGAGAGAGAGAGAGACAGAGAGTAGAACAGAGCGAAATACAAAAAGAGGAGTGACGAGTGATGATGTGTTTATTAAATATGTGGTCAATGTGTAGTCCAGCAAGCACACGCGCCATGCTTCCACAAGCACACATGCTCTGACATCACATTCCAAACACATACGCTCACTGCAACACCCCTCAGGCATTCACTCACACACATGCAAGTAGGCAAACACATAAAGTGCATACACACAGAAATATGTACACACACACACACAGAAATACACACATGCACTGACCAGCACAAATGCACACAACACACATACACAATTCATCAAATGAAAACAAACAAATCAATTTTTTGCACCAAATATTATGAAATATTATAATTCAGTGCAAAATCACAACATGATATTATTTGCGAAACTAATATAGTCTAGCATGCACATTTCCTAGCAAAGGGGTTATTTGATTTTGGGTTTGCAGTTGTGTGTTTCTCAAAAGTGCATTGAGACCTTGTTCATTTTTAGTTGAAGGCATTTTGTGAAGTTTTAATGCACCCCAAGGCGTCATATGCATTAACACATTACACACACACACACACACTGCCTACTGAGGGCCTTTGCAGGCAGAAACATGTGCTCGCTCTCTCTCTCTGTCTCTCTGTCTCTCTGTCTCTCTGTCTCTCTGTCTCTCTGTCTCTCTGTCTCTCTCTCTCTCTCTGTCTCTCTCTCTCTCTCCCTCTCTTTCTTTCTTTCTGTCCCAGTCACACACACACACACACACACACACACACACACACACACACACACACACACACACACACACACACAGACTGGTGGTCCTAGAGGTAGTGTTGAGCGAGGCCCTGCAGGAGAGCATGTGTCAGGGCCTAGGGGCCTAGGGAGTGTGGTGGCAGTGGTGGCTGTAGTGGCTGTGGGGGTAATTAATGTGGAGAGTTAAGGTGTGAGGAGGAGGAGGAGGGTGTTGGGGGGGGGGGGTGGCCTATACACTAAACGTGCATTATGGAGAGTGATGAAGAGTGCAGCCGGCTGCATTAAGTGAACATTGTTTTATCTGCTAATGAGAGGCTCTCCAGGGACAGCAGCCCTTAATGGAAGCCCCTGGCCCCTCACGCGCTCTATAGTCTCTCACTCTCTATGGTCTCTCTATCTCTGTCTCTCTCTTTCTCTCTTTCTTTCTCTCTCTCTCTTTGTTGTTTTCTCTCTGTCTCTCTCTTTCTCTCTCTCTGTCTTTCTCTCTCTTTCTCTGTCTCTTTCTCTCCTGCTCTCTATAGTCTCACTGTTTCTCTCTATCTCTGTTTCTCTTTCCCTGTCTCTTTCTCTCTTTCTCTGTCTCTCCCTCTGTCTTATTTTTTCTATCTTTTATTTTCTCTTCTTCTCCACCTCTCTGTTACTTTCCTTCTCCCTCTCTTTCTGGTTCATCATCCAGTCTATGGATGAGGTCTGTCTTTCTCCTTGTCTTTGTATCTCTCTCTCTCTCTCTCTCTCTCTCTCTCCTTCTCTCTTTCTCAGTCTTTCTCTCCCTCTTTCTGGCACCCTGTGCTCTCTGTGGTCTCTCTTCATGTGTGAATTTTTAATTTGAGTAACACACTGTAGCAATCGAGATTCATACTGGCACAAACTAGTCTATAATTTGTAATCTTACTGTAATAATCCTAAATTAAGAGCATGGGGCAAAAGTAGGTTTATGGACAGAAGGTAAAAGTACAAGTTGAAATACAGAGCATTCATTCGTCTGTTTATGTGATTACCATTACAATCAAAGGAAGTTTTAAAATATATGCGTGCGTGCGTGCGTGCGTGCGTGCGTGCGTGCGTGCGTGCGTGCGTGCGTGCGTGCGTGCGTGCGTGCGTGCGCGCGTGCTTGTGTGTGTATGTGTTTTATGTTCAGTCAAGCAGTGTGCCATCCTGGAGGAGCACGAGAATGCTGTGGGTGGACAGGATGTTGTTGGCTCCATTCTTCTGGGCCTGGTCAATCATTCCATCAGCCTTTAACTACAGCGGGGGCACCCATGGGGTGGGGGGGGGGGGGGGGTGGGGGGGGGGGTTGTGCAATTGTGTATGTCTCAGAGAGGCCCAGGATAGATGGCACATCAGAGAGAGAGAGAGAGAGAGAGGAGGGGGGAGTGAAAGAGAGAAAGGCTGAAAGAGATGGAGGGAGAGATGACACCAGGGCTTTCTCTCCCCACATGCCTGC
>CM050218.1:22570000-22575000 GCA_027475355.1 Coilia nasus | reverse complement strand
TGCTCCATCTCCTCCACCAAACAACCTGAAACAGGAGCACTAAAGCATTTTTGTTTCACCAAAACCAGACATTCATTAATACTAGAGACCACCACAAAATTAATGAAAAAAACGATGTAGTGACACCTGTAGTGACATAAGAGCAGGAGACTTTCGTTGGACATTTGATTGATGTCCTTGCACAGGCATCTTGATATCACCACTGTGATCGCTTTCTGCTGATAGGACTTTACAAGGAGTAGTAGGAAGACATTTTAAGGTCTTTGGGGTTCCCTGCAAGAGTGTTTTGGAGAGTTATGAGGTCATGAGGAGCAACTGTGAGATTTCTTGCTGAGACTAACTGGGGTACACTTTTATGCAGCGGTAGGAGAGACATGGCTGCTGGTAAGGGGTTAGCATACTGAATGTGTGTGTGTGTGTGTGTGTGTGTGTGTGTGTGTGTGTGTGTGTGTGTGTGTGTGTGTGTGTGTGTATGTGTGTGTGCGTGTGTGTGTGTGTGTGTGTGTGTGTGTGTGTGTGTGTGTGTGTGTGTGTGTGTGTGTGTGTGTGCATGTGTGTGTGTGCGTGTGTGTGTGTGTGTGTGTGTGTGTGCTCTTTCCATTTTTCACAGCTGTACTCCAGTGCACCATCTTTCGTTTGATCGAATATTTTACTTGGACACAGTGGAGGATGATATACTTCGTGTGTGCTTTGGCTAGTGTCTTCCCACAGAGCCCAGACCTCTCACTGTTCAATGCAAGTGCTCATACCCAAGATCTTGGCCCATGCAATATAACACAACATAACTACAACCACCATACTGTATGGCCAAACCTAAGAATACTTTTAAAATAATTTATAAACATATTGACACAAATCTGTCTGGATGTCAGTTGGCTATCTGTCTGTATGTCTGACTATTTGTCTTTATGCTATCTGCTATCTGTCTCTCAGCCTGCTGCTTTTCTGTCTGTTTGTCTGTCTGTCTGTCTGTCTGTCTGTCTGTCTGTCTGTCTGTCTGTGTATCATCTTCACTGTCTGCTTTTGTTTATAAATTTCATTTGTAGATATGTTTATAAATGATTTATTGATGATAAATAGTGTAACAGCAGTGGCTACCAAATGATGAACAAAGTGTTAAGTAAAAGCGTAGAAATGTAAAATAAATGCCTTTTAAGAAGTAGTTATTGCAAAGTGCTAACGCTTTTCTTATGACCCTGTAGAGAGTAAGTATGGTCTAACCAACGCAGGCCCTAGGTGTGCCAAAACGCATAGTGCGTCAATACATGTCAATACCCCAAAGTCAAGAACATGTTGTGAGAACAGGCTTCTTTGCAGATTGCAGTTACATTTATGTGTGGCTAAGTAGTTGGGTGAGTGAATCATGAGTACTGTCACGCTATTTCAGGAGCCTCAGGCAACTCTACTAAAACTTCCTTTAGTTTCCATCCTTCAAAAACAACATCCAGTAGTCCAGAATTACAGGTCTTGTGTGTGCTTGCAAAACTTAGCCCCTCTCTTATCCTGCAGGTTTCTTCCTTTCAAAGGCTGCCCAGCCGCATACTCAATGGAAAACATCAACTCAGTCAAGAAAACAATATGCTTGTAACTCATTATGTTCATAATAAAACATTTTGCATTATGTCTGGTCCCACAATGACATTGCGCTGGACCCAAATTTGCCCAACAGCCCTGAGGTTTGGCATTTTATACAGTAATATTTCCATATCTGGTGTTCACTGCTGATTTTCAAACCCGATTATGTCTCTACACGTGGAGATCCTGGGCCATGATGCTTTTGCAGCCAGATAGAATGTAACTGAGCTTCTGCATAGTTGGAGGAATTTCAAGTGACTCCAGTGATGAATTTAAAATAGGTAGGCTTAACCCACAAAAGAAGCTGGGTACCACTGTACAATATGACCACCCCCACGAAGGACTCTTTCAATTAATGTGTACTGTCCAGAGCAGGCCTGGAATTTCGTGATTTTAGGGGCAAGGCCACTTGGCCTTTTGTGTTGTCAATTTTGTGGAAGGGCATCAGGGCCACTGTGGCCTTTTGGCAGATATTTTTCAAGGGCACAAGGCCACATTGAGAGGGCCATGGCCCTCATGGCCCTCGTGAAATTCCTGCCCTGGTCCAGAGTATTTCAAATCTTTAGTAAGAATTATCAATTTGACATCAACCTGTTACTTGTCCAACAGTATGCTCATAAGTATTTGCACAGTCAAGCCTTACATCGAATTGGTTAGATAGCTCATTTGTCTTCTCTATCAGACAGCACTATCGTTTCGTTTGTTTTTGTTTGTTTGTTTGTTTGTTTGTTTTGTCAAGTTGATTCTCCTTCTTCAGACCTTTTTTTGTGAACAATTATTTTTATTTTATAATGATGCAAATATCATTGATATTCAGTTCAAATATCCTTCTTCACATCTTGATCTGTCTTGATATGATTTATTACCGTAGACGTGAATAGCTGTTTCTTGTCAACTTTCTTAGCTAATCAGTGAAAACTGGTTTAACGGTTTATAAAGCATCTACAACCTAATTATATAATCTACTATATGCCATTCAGTTACCCTTTATATTTTATTTCTCTTATTGTAGCATGGTAGCCAAAGATGAAAAGAAATATTATTTATATCCTCTCCAGCAATACAGCTTTGCCAGATTCTCTCAAATGATCAATGAACTTAAACCAAGGATTAAAAGGAATCACCTCACTACTGCTATAAAGGCTCTCCTCTAACAGTTATCCCTCAAGGACTGACAAACTTCTACAGTAGCTAGATTTCTTCTGTGCCTGCCATTCCAAGTTGTTACTCAATTTTGCTCACAGCAACATTGTAGTAGATGTAGATGTTGCTATGTCAACTGTAAACAAACAGATACTCGGAACATACAGTACATACTTGGGACGCAGATACTTGGAATATAAATACTTGGAACACAGACACTTGGCATGATAAGGACCTGGATCAGGTCGTGAAGCTCATGAGCCCTTGCACACCGCACAGCCTTATGCGTCTCTCTGCCCTGGCAGGCCATCATTTGCCCATGAATTTATGGTTTATGGTCAGAGGGAATGCCTACCAGGAAAGCAGGTTTCACATGCCTTTGATTACCCATATAAAACTACCGTTGGTCCTTGTAGAATGCTGTTCTTAATTCTTTCTTTTTTTCTTTCGTTTTTTTTTTCTTTCTTTCTTTCTTTCTTTCTTTCTTTCTTTCTTTCTTTCTTTCTTGTCTTCTTCTTCTTCTTCTTCTTCTTCTTCTTCTTCTTCTTCTATGTATGGGGTGGGATTGTTTTTTTGGGTCAAATAGTCAGTTATCTTGGGGGGTTTAGGTGAAAAAAGAAGGGAAGGGGGAGGCGTGGTCCACCTTCCTGCGCCACACCCCCACCCCCACCCCCTGCCTGCCCTACCCCCTGTACCCCATTCCCCTCTGCCCCACCCCCCACCCCTCTCTGTCCCCGCACCCCCATTCTCTGCCCATTAAGCCGGTCAGCAACAATTGAGCCTGACAGAGACACGGGAAACAATCAGGGCGGGGTCATCGCCAAAGCTGACCCTGGGAGGCACGGGAGGACACACACTGGCCCAACGTCAGCCCCCATACATCCCCACCAATGCGTTGTTTCTGCCTCATATCTACCCATAATGCTTTGTTTCTGCCACAGATTTACCCACCAGTGCGTTGTTTTTGCCTCATATCTACCCACAATGCTTTGTTTCTGCCACAGATTTACCCACCAGTGCGTTGTTTTTGCCTCATATCTACCCACAATGCTTTGTTTCTGCCACAGATTTACCCACAATGCTGTGTTTCTGCCTCCAATCTGCCTTCTCTCCCCTATCGTTCCTTACTGCACCTTATCCGTGCTCATGGTGCTGCAGTCTCTGGAGCCTGCCTATCCAACATAAATAAACAGGAAGAAGGCTGCACAGTCACAACGCAAGGATGCAGGCTGGGAATTATGAAATTAAAAAATAATTAGCTCCACACCCTATGTTATTTATTCGTTTTTGCTTCATTTCCAACACCACAGCCCCATGGTCAATGTCAAGGTTGACACTTTATCCCCCACCACTACCAAGCCCGCACACACCCTACAAATTACCAACACTGCCTTTGTCTGTGAGACTGAAAAAGAAAGTACTTTTCAAATATTATTTTTTCTATTTGTTGTGGCTAATAATGGAGGTGAAAACTGATTATGTACATATGTGTGAGAGAGAGATAGTTTGTATGGCCTATTCATGTGTTTGTGTTTAGTCTGTGTGAGTTTGTTTGTGTGTGCGTTTGTGTATATGTGTATTTCTGTCTGCCTGTTTTGGTGTGGCTGTCTGCTTTGGCAAGTGGTGAGAGTGGATGTCTGTGTGTGTGTGTGTGTGTGTGTGTGTGTGTGTGTGCGTGTGTGTGTGTGTGTCTGTGTGCGTGTGTGTGTGTGTGTGTGTGTCTGGCCCCCTTTGTGCCGCGTTGGGGAAAAGGGGAGGGGTCTATGTGCGTGTGTGTGTGTCTGTGTGTGTGTGTCTGTGGTTGGCGTAGGGAGGGGCTCTGTGTGTGTGTGTGTGTGTGTGTGTGTGTGTGTGTGTGTGTGTGTAGTCAGCGAAGCGACAGTTTGGAAGCTTCACACTTTGCTGCCCTGGCCAGCGTTGTCTGTCTGAGGGCCGTGGCCGAGTTCCCACGTGAAAGTGCCACCGCGCTGCGCCCGGACCCTCCGACCGTTGAGCTCAGCGATGCCCAGCGTCCGCGCCCAGCGTCCGCGCTGGCACACAAGGCATTTAAACGGATCACGGACCCTCTTACAGATTACCCCCGCCACCCAACCCACTCACATAACTACCAAGATATCACAAGAATGAATAATGTTAGTATATGAAGCATGCACTACTATATTAATGTGATAATCTTATCACGACATAGTTTTGTGATTCACTCTCACAGTCATGATTACACATGATAACATTTTTGTTTTACATACTCAGATTTTAGCATATTTAGTTGTTAAATACCTGGT
>CM050218.1:22537500-22542500 GCA_027475355.1 Coilia nasus | reverse complement strand
TGCGTGCCTGTCTGTGTGTGTGTGCGTGTATGTGTGTGTGTGTGCGTGTGCCTGTCTGTGTGTGTGTGTGTGTGTGTGCGTGTGTGTGTGTGCATGTACTGTATGTGTATGTGTGTGTGTGTGTGTGTGTGTGTGGCAGTGTGTGTGTGTGTGTGCGCATGTGTGTGTATGTGCGTGTGTGTGCATGTATGTGTATGTGTGTGTGTATGTGTGTGTGTGTGTGTGACAGTGTGTGTATGTGAGTGTGTGTGTATCCATAAATCATTACAAATGCATTTATAAAGGGTTACAAAGTGTTCGTAATGCCTCATAATCATTGAAAATTAGTCTAGATAATTATTCAAATATAGTTATGACCGCAAATGAAAAAAACAAAACACTCACCCATTTTTGATTGGCATGAGGGAATGGGAGGTAAAGAATTAAAAAGAAAGTTATTGTACAAAGATCTCCTTAAGGCCTTGATACACAGTTTGTTCAATGATAAAACCTTCATAAATAATAATGAAAACAAATTAAATAAAAACGAAAAAACTAAAGAATCAATTGTGGCTCAGCATTGGCACTAACCATATGCCGATTTCAAAATAAAAAATAGCAAATCCACCTTGCATTATTATATTACAGCTTTAGTAGAAATTTATGCCAAAGAAATTGGAAAAATAAAATGGAAGACAACAAAAACAGGTAAGATAAATAGGGATCACATGTAAAAAAAAAAAAAACCCTCAGCTTTATAGAGTTAACATTCAGCTGTGTTTAGTTTTCTTTCTTTGTACATTACACATCTGAATTCCTTACTTATGCATCTGTACCAGAGTGGAGAGTGGCTTTGAGTAAGTGATGGTATTTCAGATCAGTTGTTTTGTTTGAAATGAACAATTTTCTTGTACATATGACTTTGTGCTTCCTGAAGCCAGATTAGCCACCGTTGATTTGAAGGAAGCCAAAAATAGACCCACGGAAGAATAATATGTAGACTATGTAGCCAGTAATATTCCACTGAACGTTTGCTCTAAAACACGTCGCAGCACAGGCCAAACATGCTCAGGCCTTCTGTGTCAGACACAGAACCTCACACACCTTATATTTCCTGCAGTTGGTCAGAGCAAGTCATGTCTGACACTTCATGGGCCACATTCCCAGTGTTTAAATCAAAGGCAGATGGATGTCAAGTGAGCTCATAAATAAAGTGGCCTACATGTGTTGTCATATTTCGCGTGACTTCCTTCTTCCTTGTCCCTACTGCGTCTGCCGTGACTCATGTGGCTTGATGTATAGTTGTAGCATTATGGAAACTGGAAAGAATTTCTTGCAATATCTGCAGTGAAATGACAACACGTTCAGCGGAAATGCACAATTGTAAATCTCTCTCTCTCTTTCCCTCTCTCTCTCTCTCTCGCTCTCTCTCTTGCTCTCTATGTGTGTGTGTGTGTGTATGTGCGTGTGTGTACGTGTGTGTGTGTGTGTGTGTGTGTGTGTGTGTGTGTCACATATCCCATATAAGACACCTCAAAACATCCCAAAAATGCCAGACGGCAGTGCAAACTGACAAGTGCAAAAGGTAACAAAGGCCTTGATGGTAATTCAGTAAAACAGGCCTATAATTAAAAAGGAACCGAAGTTCTAGTTCAGTCAAATCTTTCTGCATGATGACACAGTCTTTTATGTGTCATCACCACAAAGGCCATTTCTAGTTTGGGAACTTTGTGTTAAAAGTTCACAAGGCATTCATAGCATTTTGGAGGAAAGGGCACAGCATCACAATCAGTCCTGATCATCAGATGAACCTCCGTTGCCGTCTACTGTAGGTCCTGGAGGCAGAGTGGTGTAAGTGCCCTGCGGAGGTATACACACACAGGTTTCCGTAAGCAAGCAGACAAGCATGTTTTACTAACAGACAATTTTGCTTCCTCACACACACACACACAAACACACACACACACATATACACAAACGGGATGTGTATCATGTCAGTGTCTGTCAGCAGCACTGCCACTTCTAAAGGATTGCTGACATTGATGGCTTAAAGCAACACTAAGTTTTTTTTCAACCGTAAAAGGACTTTTCCAAAAATCGTTTTAGCGGTTCATCAACTTGTAACTGGGTGAAAAGCACTTCTGAATACGCTTTGCCGCACTAAGTAAGTTTGGAGAAGCAGGCCATCTCTCTGTAGTTCAAATGAGAGACAAGTTCGCTTCCAACCTGTAGCGTGACCAAAGACAAAAACTACTTAGTGTTGCTTTAAACAAAGCAAAAATCACTCACACACAGACACACACACACACACACACACACACACACACAGACACACACACACACACACACACACACACACACACACACGTAAACATACAAACAGACACATGCGAAGACAAATGTCATTCCACTTTGTTGGACCTGTCAGTGTTCCTGTCAGTAAATCACTTCCACAAACTGTTAGATGTAATCCATTCCCTGTCTGTACACTTTTACAACCACGCTAGCTGCTTCTGTGGCATATCATCTAAAAGTCTTACAGCAATACTCAGGTGGATGAAGATTACTTTCATCAAACCCGCATTCGTGTGTGTGTGCGTGTTCCATGTGCGTGCGTGTGTGTGTGCTGTGTGTGTGTGTGTGTGTGTGTGTGTGTGTGTGTGTGTGTGTGTGTGTGAAAAATGACCTGTGCGAAAGGGAATTTAGGACGTTCTAGTGTTGTCAAACCTTTCTGCATGATGTCACAGTCTATTCTGTGTTATCACCACAAAGGCCTTTTCTAGTTATTGAACTTCCTGTTAAAAAATGACAAGGCATTAATAGCATTTCATAGTTAAGGGCACGGCATCACAATCAGTCCTGATCATCAGATAAACCTCCTTTAGTGTCTATCATTTTAGCCTTAGCTGTTCCATTTTATTCTATTCTAGTCTATTCTATTCTCTTCTATTCCAAGAATAGAAGTTAGTAGCAAAAAAACACATTTTGTTGATGACATTGCCATCTGGTTCAAAATTTCCTGGTGTGATGTCCAAGATCACTCAGTGTGTTTTTGCAGTAAGCTAGCAGATACTAAAACTTTAGATGCTGTTAGATTTTATTAACATTTTATTTTATTGACACATTTAACATTTTATTGACATTTTCACCCTTTCAGTGATGTTAACCGAAGACAGACCCGTCACATGTTCACGGTATGTGTCTATATTTGCAAGCACTATCTTACAGGCAGTAAAACTACCTATTACCCGGCAGTCATAACATTGACATTCTCATGCACGCAAAGGAGCTGGCTGGGAAAGCACCCTGCTGCAGTGTGCTTCCTTCTGGTAGTCCAAGGTAAGCGTCCAGGCACGCAGTGTTTTCACCTGTCAGGAAAAGCACTTCCATTGCCTTGGTGCAAACACCTGTGTCTGTTTGAGATGTAACCTCTCAGACAGCCCAAGTCAAACACACATACAGGCACACACACATACATGTATGCACGAGCACATACACAGACACAGACACGCACACACACACACATACACACACACACACACACACACACACACACACACACACACACACATACATGCATGCACGAGCGCATACACAGACACACACACTTACACACACACTTACACACACACTCGCGCGCGCACACACACACACACACACACACTTCCTGAAAAAAACAAAACTTTAGCTGCTTTGCCATTAACGTACTTTTTCTTCCTGCCCATAATTCACACGGGAGCAGACAGGTGCCTCTTCCCTCAGTGTCACGCACACACAGAAAGTTGTTCTTTTTCGCTCTCCTTCTTTTTTCTGTTTTTTTTTTTCTCCTTCCTATCCCCTGGCCCTCTTTTTCACCCATTTAAATTCACTCCGTCAGCAGATTTCCCAAATTACGGGCTAGATTAAACGCAAACTTTGACCCACCTGTCAGAAATTACAAGCTTTCTCTGTCAGAGGAGATTAATGCTCTGCAGTAACATTTTCTCCCTCTCCTCAGAATGCTAATGTGCGACGGAAAGAGCGCGGGCTTCGTAATTGTTCATTAGTAGGGTGGATCAAAGTTGATTTCTAATTCCAGTCACCGTACTGTATGGAAATGAGGGAGGGTTCGGATGGTGAGCCTGCTTACCCACCTAACACTCACACACACCACACACACTCACACACACACACACACACACACACACACACACACACACACACACACACACACACACACACACACACACACGCACACACACACACACACACACAGAAACACACACGCACACGCGCCAGGGTATTTGTTTTGGGAATCTGTACACAGGGCAGAATGTCATCTCCGCAATATCAATAGAACGGCTCCACTGAGAGTTCCTCTTTGGCTCAAACCCCCACAGGGCTTGGTGGGGGGGGGGGGGGGTTAGAGGAGGGAGGCAGGGGATGGAGGTGAAGGCGGATGGGGGGTGGGGGTCAGTTTGCAGTGGTTTGATAATTGCTGGCTGTCGAGGTTAAAGTCATTTGTCTTACACTGCAAGTTCCAGGACTGATAATTCTTATGATGGCAATAGCCTCCTGAGTTAAAGTGGCTGGCGACATTGAAGTGCTAACTAGAGTTATATTCCCCGTATTTTGAAGGGAAATTACGTGAGGGTCGCAGATGAGAAACAATTAGTGGAATCTGGCTGCTTTATCACATACTTCATCACAGTAGGGAAAGGACAAAAAAAGGATGAAAAAATAAATGGATGTGTGTGTGTGTGTGTGTGTGTGTGTGTGTGTGCATGTGTGTGTATCCATTAAGCATTAAACATGTATTTATAAAGGGTTATGACATATTTATAATGCCTCATAATTGTTGACATAGGTCTACATAATCAGTCAAATATAGTTATGAACGCAGAAGGAGGAAAAAGAAAAGGGAAAAGTAAAAAAGAACGTGTGCGAGTGTGTTTGAGTGTGTGTGAGTGTTTCGGTGTGTGCCACATGTGTGTGTGTAGAGCGTGTCGACATTTAGCCAGAGGGCCTCAACTAGTACAGTA
>CM050218.1:22527500-22535000 GCA_027475355.1 Coilia nasus | reverse complement strand
GTGTGTTTATGTGTGTGCATGTTTGTGCATGTGCGTGTGTGTGTGCATGTGTGTGTGTGTGTATGTGTGTGTTTATTTTTTATGTGTGTGCATGTGTGTGTGTGTGTATGTGGAGGTGTGTCATTTGTGCGTTTGTGTGTGTGTGCAGATGTGTGCCTTTGTGTGTGTGTGTGTGTGTGTGTGTGTATGTGTGTGTGTGTGTGGTAGCTGTAGAGAGGGAGGTGAGGGGGCTCTCTTCTAGAAGTAGGTGGTAACAGCCAGGCGACGGGGTGGTGCGGGTACATGGGTGGGGGGCACATTAGAAGCTTGTCGACAGGACCACCACACTACTGAATTTACTGTCAGAATATTCTTGGGGTGGTGGGGGCGGGTGGGGGGAGAACCCGACCCAGAGAAGCTTTTGCAGCTCACAGGAGAAATGGGGGGGGGAAGAGAGAGAAAGAGAGAAAAAGAAAGAGAGAGTGTGCAAGAGAGAGAGGGGCGGCAGAGAGAGAGAAAGGGAAAAAAACAGCTGAGGGGTGTAAATAATTCATGCAGACAATATGACTTTTTTATGTAAATTTGGGTGCATTAACCCCTCTATTATAATGATGGACGACAGATATGGCTGATGTTTCCTTGGTAAGACCTAATGGATGACCATCATAAATTCACTGCACATTTTATTGTGTTCCCGGGAAAATTGTGCCTGTAGGCTACGTTGTTTACTTTTATGTTAAAAAAAAAAAAATCCCTCCATGCTGTCTGTTGGAGGGTTGCGGGGGTGTGTGTATGCGTGTGGAGTGGGGTGTTGGTGGCCGGGGGGGTGGCCGGGGGGTGGCGCTGGGGCATGTGGGGGGGGGGGGGGGGGGGGGGGGGGGGGGGGGGGGGTTGGGAAAGAGTAATGGGGCTTTGCACTCTTAGCGCCTTGTTCCGCACCTTTGCCCCGTCAGGAGCAAAAACGCTCACCGGACGCCGGTGTGTGTTTGTTTGTGTGTTTGTATGTTTCGGGGTTTCCTGCTTTCTCTCCTCCTTCTGTCTTCCACCTTCCACCTCTCGTTCCCTGCCGGTGCCAGTGCCTCTCGCTGGCCTCGTGTGGCGTTTGTCACACAGCGGGACGCTGACATATCAGCCACATTAGTCTCGTCTTCCCCACTTTCGGGGGGCTGATGAAAGCCGTCCATTACCCCAAACTGTGCCTCTGCACCCCGGGGTACCACAGACTTACTAAAGGGGGATGTCGGGGGTTGAAATGGTAGGAGAACACACAAGTCCCACAACCGGAGTTGAAGCATTCTTAAAAAAAAAAAAAAAAAACGAAACAATACACTCTGACTGCAAGAAAACTCATTCGGGAGTGGCGGAAAAGAGTTATTAGGTATGCATCTTATGATACAGGAGATTTAAGGTGTGTCAGATGACTGTGCAGCAATGATTCCAGAGAAGAGAAACATTTTATTAAAAATTATACTTATTTCCTGCAAATCAGGGCATGGCGAGTGGTCAAACAGGTCTCCTGTACTTGAACAGCTGACTCCTTATTCCAGCTAAGGCAAGGTTGGGGCTGGGTGTTGCTTAAAGTGCATGCCATCTGTCTTGGGACCTGGCCTAAGGAAGCAATGTTGGGCCCTTCACTGTTTCACTGTAACTGAGTCACTGAGTCATCCTAACAACCTAGTGCTGTTCCTGTCCAGTTCTGAAGTGAGAAAGACCCTACTCAGGGTCAACCCAGGAAAGCTCCTTACTGATGTCTTCAACATTCCCCTGACCACCACTGTCGTCCCCCACCTGTTTCAAGACCACCACCATCATGCCCGTTCCAAAGAAATCCTCCAGTGACTTGTCTCAATGACTACCGCCCAGTTGCACTGACATCCACCATCATGAAGTGCTTTGAAAAGCTAGTAATTAGACACATCAATTTGGAGTTACCAGCAACACTGGACTAGCCCCTGGTAAACACCGCCCCCTCATACTTCATTTCATTTTGTACAGAGGGGTCTGGACCGGAATCTCTTGAGGGTCATTTAGTGGGCCCCAGCAAGACCGATCCAATGTTCATTTAGCCTGGTAAACCAGCCCCTCGTACTTCATTTTATTTTGTAGGGGTCTGGAAGTTTTAAAAAAGTGGCTCTGCCTTTACCCAATTGCTAACGCCCTGGTCGTCACATATGCAATTAGCCTACCTAGGCACTACAATTCAAATGTAGTACACAAGATTTCTGAGATTGTGCGATATCTCCTCTGTTATTTGTAAACATCACAAAGCACAAACCTACATTACTGCACTAGAGTAACCACGTAGCAAAACTGTGCTACTGTACTTTAGTAACCCTGTAGCAAAAACTGGCACAAGATGCGATGGTGACATGCACTTCTGCCAAAAGAGATGTGTTTTTTATTCATTTATTTGTATTTTTATTTAAAAGCAACAATGTACATTAATCAATACTTCCACTAAAATTAAAAATGTAAATGTGCCAGATTTTAGGCAAAGTAGCTCATTTTCATCCAATTTTCATCTGTAGTCCCTTGGCAGTAGTCATCTGTAGTCCCTTACCCAGCAACATAAGTGCTTAGTGGAGATAAAGCAGCTGTCACATCATGATCAGTATCTTAAGGAATGCCAACCCAGTACTTGTCAAGCAGGAAATCAGACGCACTGTCAGTCATTTTCAGTCCCTGAAAATTCAGGCCATGGCTCAAAGCCAAGCAGGTCAAACATGACACAATGACAAAAAAGGACACATGACTCCATAATTCCAAGGACTCCTCAGACTTGTTTTCTACTTCTACTGATTTCTTATCGTATCACAGTAAACTGGAAAGTATTACAAAACATTACTCAATAACCACTCCTTTTTCTCAATAAATTATACGGAATATGGTGTACAGGTAGGGACAGGTAGTGCAACAAAGACACTGCCTTTACGTGAACATTTCCTTCATTAACATGATTCATTGAACGTTCTGTGAATGTTCTGTTACTGACATCCAAAAACAATCTTACACACACTGATGTCCATGCTGCTTTCAGCACTATTGCACTTTACAAATCGCACCTTCACTTATTGCACCTTACATATTGCACATTTCATTTTTCATCTTCACCAGCTACCAAGAAGAGCTACCTACTGTAACTTCCTTCTTGTTGGAAGCGTATATGTCTACCTGTATGTCGTATGTCTATTTATTGTTGATGTCTGTATAGACTAACATCACTATGTATTGTGTGTGTGTGTGTGTGTGTGCATGTTTCTAGTTTAAATTGCGCATTTGGTGTCTGGTGAAATGCAATTTCAATCCTCTGTGTAATGCCTATTACATAGTGAATTGACAATAAAGTACACTTTGACTTTGACTTTGATAATGGCCACCATTAACAAGCCAGGTATTCGAAACCTACTTGGCTTGACTTGACCTGACCAGACATGAAGCGCTGTGTATTTCTGTGGTAAATTCTTTATTGATGTTATTGCCGACATGTGTAAAGACAGACAACTGTAACTGCTGCATTACCGTCAGTGAAGAGAACTCTAATGTGAAGCACGATGTGGCCTTAACAGTAAATCTCCAAGCCATTCCTACCACTGAGCTGCTCTCTGCTGGAGAGCTGTGTGTTTGTGTGCGCGCGTGTCTGTGTGTGTGTGTGCGTGAGCATGTGTGTGCACGTGTTTAAGTGTGTGCATGCTAGTGTGTGTGTCTCATCTCCTAGGCTGGTCACCCTGCCTCTCTCCACCCTGAGTTTGTCCACGCTGGTGTGTACTGTATGTATTCACTTATGCAGATCCAGTGTGTGCTGGGTGTGTGGGGTGTGTGTTGAGTGGGAGGGTGGGGGTGTGTCAGGGGGCCACGGTGTGTCTCTGTCAGCCCAGCCTGTGGAGCATGCCTGGGTGAAGCAGATGGTGGGAGCCAGCTGTTTCCCAGCAGTCTAGGTGGGAGAGGCAAACAGCAGGTAAGATTGTCTGTGTGTGTGTGTGTGTGTGCGTGTGTGTGTGTGTGTGTGTGTGTGTGTGTGTGTGTTGTGCGTGTGTGCATGCATGTGTGTGTTGTGCGTGCGTGTGTGTGTGTGTGTGTTGTGCGTGCGTGTGTGTGTGTGTGTTGTGCGTGCGTGTGTGTGTGCGTGTGTTGTGCGTGCATGTGTGTGTGTGTGTGTGTGTGTGTGCGTGTGTTTTGCGTGCATGTGTGTGTGTGTGGTATGTGTGTGTGTGTGTTGTGTGTGTCTGTGTGTGTGTTGGTGAACTGCTGCTGTTGGCCTCCTCAGACTCACATCTGAAGGCCCAGCCACCAATCCCAACCTCCACCTCCACCTCCTCCACCCCTCCTCCACCTCTGCCTTACCCTCCTCTACCACCTCCTCCACCTCTTCTTCCACTGCCTCCTCCACCACTCCCACCCCCACCCCTAGCCCCAGCCCCAGCAGAGCCCCAGCCCTGGGAGGGGAGGCAGGCGGGCACCTGCTCCTCACCCCCTCAGGACGGCCACCAACTGTGCCAGGCAGTGGGGGGAGTGGATCACGAGAGAGAGAGAGAGAGAGAGAGAGAGAGAGAGAGAGAGAGATAGAGAGAAGAGAGAGAGGGGGGGGGGGTGAGACAGACTGTGTGTGTGTTGGATGTGCTGTTGTGTGTGTGTGTGGGGGTGTGTGTGTGTGTGTGCGTGTGTCTGTGTGTGTGTGTGGGTGTGTGTGTTGGATGTGCTGTTGTGTGTGTGTTTTGTGTTTTGTTGTGTGGTATGTCCCTCTATCCTCTCTCCCTGTGGTGTTTGTAGGGCAATAGCCTCTCTCTCTCTCCCTCTCTCTTTCTCTGTCTCTACCTCTTTCCCCCCGTCTCCCCTCTCTCCCTCTCCTCTCTCCTTTTCTCTCTCTCACCCTCTCTCTCTCCCTTTCTCTCTCCCTTTGTCTCTCTCCCTCTCTCCCCCTTTCTCTCTCTCTCCCTCTATCTATCTCTCTCTCTCTCTCTTTCTTTCCCTCTCCCTCTCTCTTTCTCTGTCTCTACCTCTTTCCCCCCGTCTCCCCTCTCTCCTCTCTCTCTCTCTCTCTCATCTCTCTCTCTCTCTCTCTCTCTCTTAACATCACTATGTATAGCCCTCTCTCTCCCTCTTCTCCCTCTCTCTTGCTCCCTTGCTGCTTAGTGAGCTGGTTAAGCTAAACGGTGAGAGTTCAGCGGTGGCTGTGCTGTGCTGTGCTGTGGTGCTGTGCTGTGCTGTGCTGTGCTGCGCTGTGCTGTGCTGTGCTGTGCTGTGCTGTGCTGTGCTGTGCTGTGCTGTGCTGTGCTGTGCTGCAGCATGCTACACTGGGCTGCCCTGGTTAAGTGGCTGTGCTAAACATATAGAGGATAATTACCCAGCCCAGCTGTCTGCTGCCGCCTGCGCTCCATAATGGACCTGGCCTCCCCCAAGTCGCTCCTCTGAGACTGTGGCTGGCTACGCAGAGCGCCGGCGCTAACGCTAATTTCTCAATTTGTCTGCCCGCTCGCCGCCACGCTACGCTACGCCCTCGCTCCGGTTAACCTCGCTCTCTCTACGCCACGCTAACACCCTTCCCCCTGTACCACGGCCACCTAACACTACTTAGGCCACTTCCTACTACCTCCCTTCCCTGCGCCCCTCGCCCCCCCGCTCTCCTCCTTCTTTCTCTTCTCCTTCCCTCCTCCCTTCTCCTCTTCCTCCACTGCTGTTTCTTGTCCTCCTCCTCCTCTTCTGCCTTTTACAGCCTCTTTCTCCACATATATGGCCTGAACTTGCCACTGATTAAAGTACTTTATTTGCCCCTGGGCACTCTATTTGCCTCTGGCTGCATTTGTCTTGAATTTAAAGGCTGTCACATAAAAACAGAATATGTACAATGTTGTGGTAAATTTAGTGCAGCAACGTCATGAAGTTTGCAACACAAACAAGTGCTGATCAAAGATGATAAACAAATAAACATTGGACAGCTAGTGCTCGGGTCAAGCGAAGCGACTGTGTGGACTAAATGTGGCCATTTATGAGCAGACCTTCTTGCTTTCCTGTTGTCTTTACGGGTGCTGGCCTCTAAAAAACATGCCTTGCTGCTTGCTTATTTATTTATATATAAATTGGAGGTTATAATGCTCCCTAACCCGTCTTGGGTGCTCACCTCCACTTTCATAGTGGTGTATAACAGTGTGTAAGTCTAATGTAACTGAGCATTGGTGGTTCCCTTTCTCTCTCTCTCTCTCTCTCTCTCTCTCTCTCTCTCTCTCTCTCTCTCTCTCTCTCTCTCCCTCCCTCCCTCTCTCTGTCTTTTTCTCCCTCTCTTGCTCTCTCTCCCCCTCTTTCCTCTTTCTCTCTCTTGCTCTCTCTGTTCATTCTTTCTCTCCTCTCCTCCTCTCGCTCCTCGCTCTCCTCTCTCTCTCTCTCTATCTCTCTCTCTCTCTCTCTCTCTCTCTCTCCTCTTCTCTCTCTCTCTCTCTCTCTCTCTCCCTCTCTCTCTCTCTCTCTCCAATGGCCTTTTGTTTATTTGAAAGCCATCATATAGATTCATAGACTTGCAGGTTTTTATATGTTTATTTCCCCGGCTGAAGTATGTATGGGCCTCACCAGGGATTGGGTAGAATTTGTCTCCCCTCTGTGTGGCTGCCATGCGATGCGCGAGCGAGACCCCCGGATGAATTAGTAATGCGCTGCGTTCAGTCCATGGGCAGTGGCCTCCAGGTGACAGCTGTGTTTGTACTGTAGGTGGCATCCGGCACCAACGGTGGGGTGGGGTGGAGGTAGTGGGGTGCAGTGGCAGTGGGGTGGGGAGGGGGGTGCAATGCTAGTGGGATGGTAGTGTGGGGTAGCAGTGGCTGTGGGATGGGGAGGTAGGGTGGGCACGGGTGGGGATGTGATGGGGTGGGGTGGGGTGGTGTGCATGGGATGCGATGGGTGCATGGGATGTGATGGGTATATGATGGGGGTTGGGGTGGGTATATGATGGGGGCCATGGTAGTGGGGTGGGGTGAGGTGAGGTGGGGATGTGATGGGGGTACGATGGGCATGGGTGGGGACGTGATGGGGTTGGGATGGGGTAGGGTGGCAGTGGGTTGGGGTGCGATGGTAGTAGGGTGGGATGGGCTGAGGAGGGGATGTGATGGGGATGGGGTGGGGTGGCTGTGGGCAGGGGGGGTAGGGGTGGGCACGGGTGGGGATGTGATAGGAGTGGGCTGGGGTGAGGTGGTAGGGTGGGGAAGGAGGCTTGCCGGAGCCTGTCTGGGGGAGCCATCCCTGTTTGTCTGAGCTGGGGGTAAAAGTGTGGAGTGTGTGTGTGTGTCACTGTGCTTTTGTGTGTGTGTGTAGGTGTGTCTTTATGTGTGTGCGTGTGTGCATGTATGTATATGCATGCTCAGTGTGGTGTGATTGTGTATGTGTTTGTGTGTGTGTCCGTTGCGTGTGTGTGTGTGTGTGTCAGTGTGTGTTTGGGAGGTGGTTGGATAAGCCTGGGGTCTCTGTGGCCCTCTCTCTCCAGGCAATCGGGGGTGTTTGTGTGCACAGAGAATGAGGGGCTGTTTTATTCATGCTGGT
>CM050218.1:22510000-22515000 GCA_027475355.1 Coilia nasus | reverse complement strand
AACATCAATAGTATGAATTATTATTATTATTATTATTAGTGTTATTGTTATTGTTATTGTTATTGTTATTGTTATTGTTATTGTTATTGTTATTATTATTATTATTATTATTATTATTATTATTATTGTTGCTGCTGTTATTTGGTGATTTGTAAGATTTTGTGTCTGCAGGGTTTTTACATTTTTACACTTGTTTTGTACTTTATAGAGCTTGCAGATGCATTATTGACCCTAAGTGTGTTTATTGGTTATTTTCAAATGTGTTTGGGAAAAATAAAGTGTGGTTATAAACGTATCTGTGCATTGCAATGCATATTTTACAAATGTTTGTATGCATTTTGAATCTTAGATTGCCTTTACTTCTCCTTAACCTCCATCTGTCCTTACGTGTGAGCCTGACGACCTTCAAAACAATTAGAGGATTTCATTTGAACAGGCATGTGTGCGTGCGTGTGTGCGTGTGTGTGTGTGTGTGTGTGTGTGTGTGTGTGTGTGTGTGTGCGTGTGTGCGTGTGTGTGTGTGTGTGTGTGTGGATTTCATTTGAAAAGGTTCTATATTTTACTAAACTCTCAGTAAACTCACTGCTTTGAAAGTGTACAGTGAAAGGAAAATGGAGAAAGAGAGACTGAGATGGGTAGACAACACAAGAAAAGGAGAAAATAGCAACACAATGCAGACAGAGTGATGGAGTTACAGACAAACAGGCTGAGAAAGTAAGACAGAGAGAGAGCGGGAGAGAGGGAGAGAGGGAGTGAGAGGGAGAGAGAGTGAGAGAGAGAAGGACTGAGAGAGACAGAAAAGGTAGAGAAAGACTAAAAGGAGGATAAAGAAGTGAGAGGGAAAAAGAGTGAGTATAACAGTGAGAGACACTGAGACACAGAGAGAGAGAGAGAGAGAGAGAGAGAGAGAGAGTAAGAGAGATAAAAGGTAGAGAAAGACTAAAAGGAGGATGAAGACGTGAGAGGGAAAAGGAGACAGAGAGAGGCAGGTGACTCATTTGTGTTGTGCTGTAAAGATGGACGGCAGCGAGCGCTTTCTAGGCTGCTAAAGTGGAGTGGCACAGTGCCCGCTAGAGCTCCCCTTGCCCTCCCTTTGCTCTCTCTCTTTCACTTTCTCTCTCTTTCTCTCTCTTTCTCTCTCTTTCTCTCTCCCTCTTCTTCTCTCTCTCTCTCTGTCTCTCACTCTCTCTCTCTCTCTTTCTCTGAGAAGCATTAGTGTCCTCAGTGTGGAGCTCTGCCATCCTTCAGGTCCGCGGCTGCCCATTGTCCAGTTTCACTTAGCAGAGAACAATGTGATTCAAAGGACATGGCAAATGGATAGTGGCCACTTGTGGATAAAACCGCTGTGTGTGTGTGTGTTTGTGTGTGTGTGTGTGTGTGTGTGTGTGTGTGTGTGTGTGTGTGTGTGTGTGTGTGTGTGTGTGTGTGTGTGTGTGTGTGTGTATTTTGTTGTGTAAAACTGTGTGTGTGTGTGTGTGTGTGGGTGTGTATGCGTGCACCTGTGTGTGTTTGTTTGAGTGTGTGTGTGTGTGTGCACCTGTGTGTGTGTGTGTGTGTGTGTGTGTGTGTGTGTGGCCTTCAGAGCTCACCAAAATCCACAGCATATATATAGAGGCAGCCAGCTCCCAATCAGAGAGGCGAGACCGGGCAGAATGAATATTTAATAATAATTACAGACTGCTCGGAGGTAAACTGCAACAAAAGCTGATGAATAATTGATGGCTCAGTGAGTCAGCCCCCCTTGAGCGCCCAGCCAGAGGTTTAATGTCCTAAAAAACATATGCTGATGGAAAATCTCTGTCTCTTCTCTGCCATTTTTTGGCGAGATGTGATTTTTATCTAGGGGGGTCTTATTTTGTAGTACAAGAAGGAAACGATCACGAAGAAACTTTGGCCTGTCATGTTCTGTGATTTATTGATTTAATTCAATTATTCTCCGATATTCATAAGCTCTGAGACCCCACGACTGTGTCAGCTGATCGAACTGCACTGGAAAAAAATTGCACTCAAAAAAACATCAGAAAACAAATTATACTTTTAAGTTTTTAACAATTTAAAATATCTGGCTTTTTAAATTCATTGGACATGGTTTGCTGTTAAATATAATCAGATCTGGGAAATTTATTTTTTTGCTGTCGTTGTTTTTGTCTTTAAGATAAGTGTGCAATTAAAAACAAGAAAATACTAC
Source organism: Coilia nasus (assembly GCA_027475355.1). Lineage (NCBI taxonomy): Eukaryota > Metazoa > Chordata > Actinopteri > Clupeiformes > Engraulidae > Coilia > Coilia nasus. Next base: position 22,512,812 of record CM050218.1, on the reverse strand, counting down.
TCAGAAAACCATTGGGTGTTTCTTTATTCATTTATTTTCTGAAATACATTTCGATCAGGTCATTAAACCGTACCCGAATTCTGCAGAAGAGATCTTCCAGCACCTCAGTGGCATCTGCCAGGCCTCATTTGTGCTCCTGTTGGACATAAAAACATGTGAAATCATATTTCCCCTCTCTAATCCTGACAAGTGATATTGCCGCTCAAGTTCAAAACAGAAATCAATAGCCTAAGAACACTGGAGATATGTTTTTCACTTTTTATTTCAGAATCCTCAGGCAATATCTGTCATACACACACACTTACACCCACACCCACCCACACACTATCTCTTTCTCTCTCACACACACACACACGCACACACACTCACTAATACACAATCCCATTGCCGTACGTATAAAATATGTAGTATCTTTTTATATTTGGCAATTTTTGTTGGTTAATGAGAGGCTTGAGTCTGTGGATTTTATGAAAAAAATATCCAAAATAACAGCCGAAGCTCTTGCAGCAGTCTGTCAGTGTAGCTGAGATGAAGACAATTGCTTTACGTAATGCACTGCAATGAAAACAAATGTAAAGAACAGTTAAATGTAATTTGCTTAAATTGTGAAAAGTTAGATCCCATGTTATTACTGTGATCATTTGGGACAAGCAGCCATCAGAAATGTAAATGAAAAAAAAAAAAAATGGCATGTGTTATGGATGAGATGCATTTACATTTGGTTCAACAGTCCGTGGTGTGCAGTGTTTTCATGTCCATTGTCTGTGTACATTGGGGGGGTGGGGGGGGTGGATCAGATGGCTCTCCAGTCTCCAGTTTGTAATTAGAGAGACGCTCTAAGCTGAGTGGAATGTGGCAACTCTGAGAGGGTTCCAGAATGTGGCTTGAGGGCAGGCTGAGGGTTCTAGAATGTGGCAGGAGGGGAGGCTGTGAAGGTTCCAGAATGTGGCTTGAGGGCAGGCTGAGGGTTCTAGAATGTGGTAGCAGAAAGGGAGGCTGACGGTTTTAGAATGTGGCAGGAGGAGAGGCTGTGAAGGTTGTAAAATGTGGCGGACATAGACATATAAACATAGACGCCGCCTTCTGTGTAGAATCACACGTCATCCTCGCCGCCATATTGGATGTTAACCTTTATCTAGACTGTGCCGCAATGGCACCATCCTTTGCTACTGTAGACAATTTTATGAGTAAAGTCTAATCTATGCAGATTGGATACCGTTAGCCAATATTAATTATTGCAATGCGGACTCTTCTGTGAATGAGGTTACTGGACCAACAGGTCAAAGAGAAGAGACCAGTCTGTTTGCTCAAACGTCTCATCTCAACTCTCACACATTACGAACCCTGATTAGCTGGCTATAGTTATCGCCGACTAGCATATACGACAATAGTCTTACCTCTGTCTTTGTTTCCCTGTCCCTGTCTCTGCTTCGTGAGAAGAATTTCCTGATATCCAAGTCATTCCATACTGTTTTACCCCATGTAGGATAATTTGTTCGTTAAAATGTTGTATACTTTTGTAGCAGAAACTTCTACACCTCATCTTTCCAGTATTGTGCACGTGCACTAAACGCACGTTTGGACGCACGTTCACTGGACGCACGTTTACAGTTACAGTGAGAATGTGAGAATCTCCCAGACCAATCAGAAAATTAGTTAGTTTCCTACATCCTACTGCTGCTCTTAATTGGGCAGAAAATGAACTAATTTATTACTAAAACAGACAAGGCCAATAAATAAGGCCTATTGATGCACATGTACTGAAATCTGGATTTCGCACACTATTTATAACTTTCACATTAAAAGTAATATATGTTGTTTTGATGCCTGTTTGTTCCTCATATATGTACGTGTGTTACTGAATGGGTGAATAAAATGCATCGAGTTAAATATTATTGTAGAAAGGGGCTTTATGAAGTTCGGTACATTTACTTGCATTGGTTTACGGGGTAGATTTGCCACATTCAATATGGCGGACACGCTGACGTATCCCAGCAATGCGGCGTCTATGTTTATATGTCTATGGTGGAGGAGGGGAGGCTGAAAGAGTTCTAGAATGTGGTAGGAAGGGAGGCTGAGGGTTCTAGAATGTGGCAGGAGGGGAGGCTGAGGGTTCAACAATGTGGCAGAAGGAGAGGCTGAGAGGGCTCTGGAACATGGCATGAGGGGAGGCTGAGGGTTCTAGAATGTGGCAGGAGGGGAAGCTGAGGGTTCTAGAATGTGGCAGGAGGGGAGGGTTTTACATTACATTACACTTACGCTCTTATCCAGAGCGACTTACAGATATTTACAGTTTCAGTTACAGTCCCTGGAGCATTGTGGCCTTGCTCAAGGGCATCTCAACCATGGGTAGGGCAGGATTCGAACCGGCAACCTTCCCATTGCAAGACCAACTCCCTATCCACTAGGCCACAGATGCTCTGAGGGTTCTGGAATGTGGCTGGAGGGGAGGCTGAGGGTTCTAGAATGGGGTGGGAAGGGAGGCTGCAGAGGGGAGGCTGAGGGTTCTAGAATGTGGCATGAGGGCAGGCTGAGGGTCCTACAATGGGGCGTGTGGGGAGGCTGAGGGTTCTAGAATGGGACGTGTGGGGAGGCTGAGGGTTCTAGAATGGAACGTGTGGGGAGGCTGAGGGTTCTAGAATGGGGCAGGAGGGGAGGCTGAGGGTTCTAGAATGTGGTAGGAGGGGAATCTGTAGCAGCTGAGATGACTCTGCCCGGTGTGGGTGCAGCCCCTGCTTGGCGCGGCTCCAGCCTCCTGTAGCTCAGCCCCTCTGGATCCTGGCCAAGGTTCATTTCATCAATGGCCACACTG
>CM050218.1:22505000-22507500 GCA_027475355.1 Coilia nasus | reverse complement strand
TAATGGAGAGCACTGAGGGATGTCATTGAGCAGTGGAAGCAATTGTGGGCCACGGGATACTCTTTTAATTTCATCAGTCTGTCCAGGCTTATTAAAACCCATTTATCACATGGCAGAGAGCAGCCCAGGGTGCTGGGGGTGGGGAGGGGAGGGGTGGGGGGGTGGGGAGGGGTGGGGAGGGGATCAGAGACAAAAGGAGCAAAAGAAAAGAAAAGAACAGAAAAGAAATGAGAGAAAAGAAACAGCTGGACAAAGAGGAGAAGAGTGATAGATGTACCCATCTGACCTTGGGGAGAAAGCAGAGGAGCTGTTTCTCTCAATCAGAGAGGTGGACATTATGAACACTAGGGGAATCTCAGAAGTGGACATTATGAACACTAGGGGAATCTCAGAAGTGGACATTATGAACACTAGGGGAATCTCAGAAGTGGACATTATGAACGCTAGGTGGATGTGGGAAGTGGACATATGAACACTGAGTGAATCTCAGAAGTAGACATTACAAACACTAGGTGGATGTGTGGAGTGGACATTATGAACACTAGGTGGATTTAAGGAGTGGACATTATGAGTACTAGGTGGATGTGGGAAGTGGACATTATGAACACTAAGTGAATGTGAGGAGTGGGGATTATGAACACTAGGTGAATTTAAGGAATGGACATTATGAACACTAGGTGAATTTAAGGAACGGACATTATGAACACGGTGAATGTGAGAAGTGGACATTATGAACACTAGGTGAATTTAAGGAATGGACATTATGAACACTAGGTGAATTTAAGGAATGGACATTATGAACACTAGGTGAATTTAAGGAACGGACATTATGAACACGGTGAATGTGAGAAGTGGACATTATGAACACTAGGTGAATTTAAGGAATGGACATTATGAACACTAGGTGAGTTTAATGAGTGGACATTATAAACACGGCGAATGTGAGAAGTGGACATTATGAGTGCTGGGTGAATCTGTGTGGAATCTCAACAGTGCAGGGCTACTACAACCATGGAGGTATTATAATAACTGGAAAAAGGGAGGGAAAGTCCTGTCACCATTCATTTCTGTGGGACATGCTAGGCTAGTGAATTCAACCAAAATTGAACAAATTCTCAAGTTTCACAATGGAGTTTCATGGGGCTTACTCTTGCCGCCATTGTACTTAGCCACGATACTGACTGACGTGAGGTAGAGCAGAAAGCTATATTGAGGAAGGGCATTGGATGTTCAAAAGTGGACGGTGATGTAGTTCGGGGACACCCTCGTGCATGAGTGGAGAGTGGAGCATCCACCAATCAGCATGGGAGAAAGGGGGAGGACATGATGCAATTTCTGGAAAATGGCGATGAGGATGTGCCTTGCTAATCAGCTGAAGCTAACCAGCCAAATCCTGACCCCCTGACTATAACTCTCCGCTAATCCATCCCACATCAACAATCTACTCCTAATAAACTAACTACTGCTTCTAACCACTGCCTGATGAAGTTATAAAGTCCAGATCCTCTTTGTCCACTACACTGCTACTACTATTATTATTGCTACTACTACTAATAATAAGAAGAATAAGAATAATGTTTTTATCTCTTTACGTAACAGAGATGCCAATATTTTCATTACATTTACACATTGCTTTATGCAATATGTGATTTATGCAATATGTGGTTTATGCAAAACATGCTTTTGCTTTTGTGACCCAGTAACAGAGTGGAAGCCCAGACACTGGCCAGTCTCACTGCAAGGTTTATAGGGATTAGCATCGCTTTCATGTTTCTCCCTTTTTTCATCTGAAAAGACAACCCTCATCAGCTGTCTTTCATTTCTGCTGCACTTGTGAAACAGATGGCTGTGTTTCTTTCTTTCTTCCATTCTTTCTGTCTGTCTCTCCATTTTCCCCTGGATGTGTAAGTGTTTGTTTTCACAGGGGACATGTCAGCCACCCAAGGCTATGTCGGGCGTCTTATTTTCGGGTGGGGGTTGGAAACGCTGGGGGTGGGAGATGCTGGGGGTGTGGGTGGGGGTGAGGGTAGGGGATGCTGGAGGTGTTAGGGTGGGGGGGGGGGGCACACATATGAAGCGACCCCCTCCCCCCCCCCTCTTCCCCGGAGGGTTTGATTGCTGAGACTTGGCACGCAGTACTGAAGTGCCATCAAAGTGGTGGTCCCCACCATACCCCCCCCACCCCCAACACGCACGCTTCACACACACGCACACACACACACACACACACACACACATGTACATGCACACACACACAGACGCACACATGTACACACACACACGTGTTCACACCCACACACACACACACACACAGACATGCGCACGTACGTACGTACATGCACATGCACACACACACACACACACACACACACGCACACACACACACACATACAGTACATGCACACACACACACACACACACACACACACACACACACACACACACACACACACAGACAGACATGTGCACATACGTACGTACATGCACATACACACACACA
>CM050218.1:22472500-22500000 GCA_027475355.1 Coilia nasus | reverse complement strand
TTGTGCGTGTCTGTGCTGTTGCTAAAAAACGACAGAAGTGGAGTTTTTTCAGGTCTTTCAGGTCTGCTTTTCTGTGTCCTTAAACTGTATTTACACACAGGAATTAGAAATTCACCCAGGAGTGGAGAAGTTTGCAGACTGATATATCTGTGGGCTATCTGTGATGCAATGAGTCAACAATCTGATGACAAAAATATAGATCTGCAGAAAAACAAAATCTGCCATTTCTGTAATTTTCACCATCTGATAAGTTGCAATGGCCATGGACTGGAGATGGGGAATACACCTGCAACATGAGTGCTTGAAGATCTCATTGCATCGTTTTTTCTTTTTCTATTATTAAAGAATGCCCTGTAAGCCGGTTTCAGTGAAAAAAATTCTTTAGTTCTCCTGTGCTCCAATCATTCAAAGCTCATTCTGTCGTAGCACACCAAATAGAAGATTTAAATGTTCTAAACAAACACACATACTTACCTATATTTACCTAAGTAAATGTGTGCTGTAGTGAGACTTACAACTGTAATCATAACTGTGGCGTGGATTTTTTTTATTTCACAAACGTACGTCACTTTGTTTGCCTTTTCCTGATTCACTCATTTTTTCCGCCTATTTTCTTTCATTGACTAATGAAGGCATTCGGGGTAGAAGAACATTTTCACGTGCAGCATGCATATGCAACTCGGAGTGACCTGTCGTATTTCAAAAAGAGCAAGTACTAAATGGTTTCTCGCCAAATGAGACCTTTAACAGGAACAAAATTATATCAATGCATATAATGGATGTTAAAACAATTTAGATGTAAAATGAGGGAAGCAGAGATAGAGAGAGAGAGAGAGAGAGAGAGAGAGAGAGGGAAAGAAAGATTGTTTGTAAAAATAAAAAAATAAAAATATCCCATAATTCATGAAGAAACTCAGATAAGTGTGTAACGGCAATCAGACAGGTCCCAGACCAAGCGCTCCACCCACCATACATACCCCACACTTTACCCCCCGCCACCACGCTTTACCCCCGCCCCCCCCCTCCCTTAACCCCCCCCCCCCCCCCCCCCCCCAAACAAAGAGAGATGGAAAGCAGCTTGAGGAGAGGTGTGGAGGGATTAGAGCTTAGAGGCCGTTTGCTACGCCTCTGTTGTGTGGAAGAGCTGCTGTATTACAGATAACACATGTCAGCTTGGAACCCTGACCCACTGCACAGGGGGACAGATGACAGGGAGAGAGGAAACACACACACACACACACACACACCAACTCACGTACGCAGACAAAGTCTGAGTGTGTGTGTTTGTGTGTGTGCGTGCGTGAGTGTTTCTATTTAAATACACAGGCGTGTGTGCGTGTGTGCGTGTGTGTGCGTGTGTGTGTGTGTGTGTGTGTGTGTGTGTGTGTGTGTGTGTGTGTGTATTAGAAAGAGCTTAAAGTTATTAAAGACAATAAAGGTATCAGTGCATGTAAAAAAGTGAAAATGAAGAGGAGAAAAAAGAAGTGAGCGAGAGAGAATAAAAAGAGACAGAGGAGAGATAGAGAGCAAGAGAGAGAGCGCAAGGGATGGATGGATTATGTCTTGCATGAGTGATGGAGTGAGAGAATGAGAGGACAGGATCTCATGAAGAAGAGAGAGAGAGAGAATGACAGGATAGGAGGACAGAGAACAAGAAGAAGCAGATCTCCTGAAGGAGAGAGTGAAGGAGAGAGAGAGAGAATGAGAGGACAGGACAGAGGACAAGAAGAAGCAGGTCTTCTGAAGGAGAGAGTGAAGGAGAGAGCATGAGAGAGAGAGAAAGAGAGAGAGAGGGAGAATGAGAGGACAGAAGAGGAGAAGAGACAGATGTCCGGAAGGAGAGAGTGAGAGAGAGAGCACGAGAGAGAGAAAGAGAGAGAGAGGGAGAATGACAGGACGAGGAGGAGGAGAGACAGATCTCCTGAAGGAGACAGAGAGAGTGACGGGGAGCAGGGATGGGCATAGCGTGCTGCTAAGGCGGGGAGCAGGCATGGGGTGTAGCATGCTGCTAAGAGAGAGTGGTGGGGAGCAGGGATGGGCGTAGCGTGCTGCTAACGCGGGGAGCAGGGTTGGGGCATAGCGTGCTGCTAAGGCGGGGAACAGGGACGGGCGTAGCGTGCTGCTAACGCGGGGAGCAGGGTTGGGGCATAGCGTGCTGCTAAGGCGGGGAACAGGGACGGGCGTAGCGTGCTGCTAAGGCGGGGAGCAGGAATGGGGTGTAGCGTGCTGCTAAGAGAGAGAGAGTGGTGGGGAACAGGGATGGGCGTAGCGTGCTGCTAAGAGAGAGAGAGTGGCGGGGAACAGGGATGGGCGTAGTGTGCTGCTAAGAGAGAGTGGCGGGGAACAGGGATGGGCGTAGTGTGCTGCTAAGAGAGAGAGAGTGGTGGGCAGCAGGGATGGGCGTAGCGTGCTGCTAAGAGAGAGAGAGTGGTGGGGAGCAGGGATGGGGTGTAGCGTGCTGCTAAGAGAGAGTGGCGGGGAACAGGGATGGGCGTAGCATGCTGCTAAGAGAGAGAGAGTGGTGGGGAGCAGGGATGGGCATAGCGTGCAGCTAAGAGAGAGACAGTGGCGGGGAACAGGGATGGGGCATAGCATGCTGCTAAGAGAGAGTGGCGGGGAACAGGGATGGGCGTAGCGTGCTGCTAAGAGAGAGAGAGTGGTGGGGAGCAGGGATGGGGTGTAGCGTGCTGCTAAGAGAGAGTGGCGGGGAACAGGGATGGGCGTAGCATGCTGCTAAGGTGGGGAGCAGGGATGGGGCATAGCGTGCTGCTGGGGCGGGGAGCAGGGATGGGTGTAGCGTGCTGCTAAGAGAGAGAGAGTGGCGGGGAGCAGGGATGGGCGTAGCATGCTGCTAAGGCGGGGGAGCAGGGATGGGTGTAGCGTGCTGCTAAGAGAGAGAGAGTGGCGGGGAGCAGGGATGGGCGTAGCATGCTGCTAAGGCGGGGAGCAGGGATGGGTGTAGCGTGCTGCTAAGGCGGGGAGCAGGGATGGGTGTAGCGTGCTGCTAAGAGAGAGTGGCAGGGAGCAGGGATGGGCGTAGCGTGCTGCTAAGGCGCTAAGCTGTCGGCCGCCGTATCGACGCTGCTGATTGGGGACTAATGAAGCGATTAATTGTCTTGGCTGCACGAGTGAAAGCCAGTGTGTGTGTGTGTGTGTGCGTGTGTGGGTGTATATGTGCGTGTGTGTGTGTGTGCGTGTGTGTGTGTGTGTGTGTGTCTGCACCAATGAAAGCCAGAGAGCGCTAAAGCCTGCTAAAGCCCATTTAGCTTGCTCTCCGCTTAACAGATCTGGCATGCATGTTCACACACACACACACACACACACACACACACTCACACACACACACACGCACACACACACACACTTGCCCATGAACACACACACGCATACCCATAGACATGCACGGCACACACACATGCACAGCACACACACGCATGCACATACACTGATTTCACTTTCTTTTAAACTTATGGACACACACACACACTCAGACACAAACACACACACTTTTAGGGCCAATAACCCCAGCTGGGACAAGTCAGCAAGTCAAATCCAGGTTAAATCTACAACAACACCCCCCCACACACACCCAGTCATTAGATTTGCGACTGAGCTGCAAACAGTCCTTTACTGTGGGCTGCCCCCTCTCCACAGTGTGTCTGAGGCCCTTCTTGCCCCGGTGTGTGTGTGTGTGTAGGTGTAGGTGTGTGTGTGTGTGTGTGTGTGTGAGAGAGAGAGAGAGAGACAGAGAGAGAGAGAGAGAGAGAGTATGTAAGTGTGTGTCTGATGCCTCTCTCTCTCCAGTCTGTGTGTGTGTGCGTGTGAGTGTTTGTGTGTGTGAGAGAGACAGAGACAGTATGTAAGTGTGTGTCTGAGGCCTCTCTCTCCAGTGTGTGTGTGTGTGTGTGTGTGTGTGTGTGTGTGTGTGTGTGTGTGTGTGTCTGAAGCCTGGGGGATGTTACCTCTGCTATCCACACTGACCCTTGTCTAGCCAGCCGGCCGAGCGGTCAATCCGCAATTAAAGAGCGTCGGCAGACGCTTAACTCAATTCAGACTTCCAGCAAAGCGCTCGGCCTCAGACCACACTCACAGCAGAGCAGACACAGCAGTGTAAGACTGGACACGACCTCTCTCTCTGGGACCGACGTTTGAGCGTAAAGTGCCCAGAAACACACACACACACACACATGCTCACACACACACACACCTTGCGCTTATATCCAGACACACAAAGTTACACAGACAGAGGAATGTTTTCCAGGAACAGTTGGAATATTAGAGCACTCTTCCCCTCTGCTGGTACTACCTGACCCCCCCACAATGACCATTAATGGCAGGATTACCAGAAAACACATGAAATTGTGTGTGTGTGTGTGTGAGTGTGTGTGAGAGAGAGAGAGAGAGAGAGACAGAGAGAGATAGAGAGAAAGAGAGAGTATGCGTGCACAAATGTGTGTATATATATATGTGTATATAATACACGAAGGAACTCTTAACCATGATAACGAGGGATAGTGTTTGCCGTTTAAAACTGGAGATGGTTTTAAATATATCCGCTGAGTTAAATTTAGGAAATCACCTGGAGGAAGACAAGTACTGACACGCTGTTTCAGAGGAGAGTCACAGAGTGATTACATTAGTCTGATTTCTAATCTATCATCTCATTATGGCCAGCATCCCTAGAAGTTCTCTCTCTCCTTCCTTCTCTCTCTCACTTTCTCTCTCTCTCTATCTTACTCTCTCTCTCTTTTGCTCTCTCTCCCATTTTTTCTGTGTGCTTCTGTCGGGTTTATGTGTGTATATCTTCTACATAACTTGCACATTAGAAGTAAAGATTTTACCGTTGCAAATATGTGGATGATTATTGCAATATTGTACATTCTGAATATTGGTCTTTACCAATGTGATTATTTTTTTTTATTCTGATATAAACATAAAGATAATTATTCAGCTTAATTATAGAACACAGTGTTACAGCAGACATCAACCCGAACCATTTCTTTTTACACTAATGACCTGCTTGCTCACAAATAATTTTACAAAAAATTTAGAAAGATTAGGTTTAAATGATGTGTGTGCAGATTTTATCCTGTATGATGTGTAAACCATTTATGCCGATATGATCCAAACATGACTTACCCCTAATCCCTAAAAACCTAAATTAAATGTGCATTTAAAAAAAGAACAACATAAAAAAAATAAGTTAAAATTAAATACTGAATGACGTTCACAGCCTGAGATAAGACGTTGGTGTGTGTGTGAAATAGCGCAATGCTGCTCTGAAGTATAACGTGCTTGTATGCAGATAGCAACAGCAGGCGATGTGTCGTGTCGTGCTTTGGGCACCCACTCCATTGCACGCCCTGTGCCAGGCGAGGCTTGAAGGAAGGCTGGGCGCTGATGCGACTGAGAGAGAGAGAGAGAGAGAGGCCGGAGTTGTTTTTTTCCTTGTGTCACTTGTCAGGCCGGAGCCGGAGAAGAGGTTCGTGGTGATGAACTCTGATAATCATATTTATTTCCTGAACTTTCCAGCTCTGGCCACGCGCAGTGTCATGCCACAGGCTAAGGGGTAGACAACATGCTGAAACACCAGCGAGCGACAGGGAGCAACCACAGACAGTGAAGTCAAGTTGAGACTAATTCAAAACACAGGGTTAAGCAAATTGAAGACCTAAAATACTTCCTAAATCTGACTATTGATTTAATTATTAATAAATTTGCAGGTGCTATTGTTTTGTGTTTATGAGTGGTTGTGCTTGTGCTTGTGCGGTATACTGTATGCGAGTGTGTGTGTGTGTGTGTGTGTGTGTGTGTGTGTGTGTGTGTGTGTGTGTGTGTGTGTGGGTGTGTGTGTAAAGAAATATTGCTTCAGAGTTGAAAGGGAAAAAAATACAGGATAAAGCATGAAGGACAGAGATGGTACGGATCAGAGTGTGGAAGACTCAGAGAATGCTAAAGAACAACAGCAATTCTCCTCAAGTATTCGCAGTCATGCATCTCTCTCTCTCTCTCTCTCTCTCTCTCTCTCTCTCTCTCTCTCTCTCTCTCTCTTTCTCTCTCTCCCCCTCTCTCTTTCCATGCTGCCATCCCAACAACAGTTGACTTCTCTATCAGCCACTGGGTAAGTGTGTGTGTGTGTGTGTGTGTGTGTGTGTGTGTGTGTGTGTGTGTGTGTGTGTGTGCAGGCTTGATATATGTGTGTGTGTGCGTGCGTGCACATGTGTGTATGCATGTGGGTGTGTGGCGAGGGCATCCATATTCAGTCCGCACAAATTCCACAGCTTATCGCGCAGAACCCCCCAAAAGCTAACCCTGCTCCCCTGTGCACCTACATACATACATAAACACGTCTTTATGGAGGCCAGCGACACACACACACACACACACACACACACACACACATGCGTGCGTAAACCCAGGGGGGAGCTGGATAAGGATCACCTTGAATTCAAAACAGTGGATTGGAGGCCCTGGTGGACATGGCAAAGACTGCCACACCGGCTAGACTCCCCTCCTCATCGTTATTCGCAAAGGTACACACACTCAAAACACAACTCACAAACACACACACACACACACACACACACACATAGAGACACAAATCCTAAGAGTTTTGGAATATAGCTGTGTGTATGTGTGTGTGTGTGTGTGTGTGTGTGTGTGTGTGTGTGTGTGTGTGTGTGTGTGTGTGTGTGTGTGTGTGTGTGTGTGTGTGTGTGTGTGTGTGACAATGTGTAGGTGTAATACTCTGTGCATACACCTCTTATGCTGTGCCTACACCTGTGAAAGTGTACCTGTGTGAGTGTGTAAGAGTGTTGGAGGGCTTGAGAATAAACAAGTGCAAATGTTACATTTTGTTGTACTTACATTTGCATAATACACTGTCTGTGTGTCAGTAGCATCTAATTAAGTTTTTAAACTAACCTATTAATATAATTTTTCCTCGAAATCCTCCGAAGTTTAAGAGAGGTGTGGTTTAAGCTATTTAAGGCTATGGTATCATGTGGAAATATATACAAAAAATCATTTCAGCCTTTTGCCAGTGCGTGCAACTTCTCTTTAAACCATCTGTCTTAGCAGAGAACACTTTTAACTATCTTCTTTAAGTGAATTCATTTACAGTAATAATGATTTCTATTAAAATAGCCCAACAGGCTAAGTTCACCAAAGTCCAACGGACAAGTGACGACATTTGCAATTAAAATGTATAGACGTTATTTATGGTTTATATATAGCCACAATTGTACCATTTCGTGCGAATGGAAGTGGAAAAGCGGGGTAAGAGTATAATTTTGTCGGTGCCTGCCTTTCCTTTCACACACGCCGTGTTCAAACAAAACTTGGCTCGACACCACAGATGCGGCGCAAAGTATCCCCGTCTCGCCTGCATGGTGTGATGCTGGCCGGGGACTGAAGTTGAGAACACTCTCTGTGGCTAATTGCACGCCGGTATCTTCACATGAATATGCATGAGTGTGTGTGTTCAGAGCCCCGCCTAATTAGCCTTGAGGTAACTGGAGAGATACAGGGAGAAAACTCGCACCTTTTACCGAAAGGGAAACATACCCTCCGAGATCCCCCTGGGATTCAGGCGGAATCGCCTGAGTTCATTAACCAAAAAGCGAGGGGATGGGGTACCTGCAGAGCTGCAGAGTACAGGACGGTACGGTCTCTCTAAACGCCTTGTTATGAAGAGCCGGTGCCCATTACCCACGTCTGTCAAACACAGCACATTTGAAAATAACAGGGATAACTAAAGAGGTCCCCGTTACTCAAACGGAGTTTGACATTACACTAAATTTTGAATTAAAAATAGAGTTATAGGCAGCAAGGGCTCGGCTGAAGTGGCCACATCTCTCCGGAGTTTGGTGACTATGTTCTTTTTTAATTTAGAGAAACTTCACACACACAGGCGCACATGCTCAAACGCACGACTTTAGTCAGCTGTGAACTTTATGGGGAAATATTTTTTTCTGGAAGTTTATGGTAAGGTGCACTAGTGTACAGTGTGGGCTGCTGTAACCTTCCTATATGGCGAACCTTTCCATACATTTCTATTACGCTGATGCAATGAATGAATGTGGTCAGAATTCCCGCACTGAGGACTGTCAATATTTTTAAAACTGTGACATAAAAAGGGTGCAATGTTTTAAATGAGTTTACTGTACGGTATTCTGTGACTCAAAGTCATAAATGCCAACAATTATTCGGTCACCTTGGTTCGTCTTGCTGTCTTTTACTATGGTTTCTGTTTTTTTAAAAAGTCGGTTTCAATGATTTCCCTATTTTCCCCCACTTTCCCTGCTCTTCCTGTCTTGTTCCCTAGATAGCCCTCGCTAACCCTGCTGGTTGCAAATTGCCGGTGCAATTGAGAAATGCTTAATCGCATCCAAATGGATGAAGTCCTTGGCGAGGTTCTCAGAACTTGACTGGCAAGAGAGGCGTGAGATCCTGACAGATAGACAGAGGGGATGCCTTCAGACAAGGCCTCCGGTCCTCTGACTGACAGGAAGACGCTAAGAAAAGGTGCTGCTAAAACGGACATGCGCAGGTTTGTCGCTCAGTGCCCCAGCCTGACGAAGAAAGTAAAGTCATTTTAAGTTTAATAAAAATCATAGGCTGAAAACGTATAAATTGCCTTGTTTATATCAAAGCGTGTCTCATATAAAACATATTTCAGGCCTAAATGAAACAGCTTGTTTAAAAAAAAAAAAATAAAACTTAAAATTTAAAACAATTTTAAACAACAGCAAGACTTTAGTTTTATGTGATGTATAGCCTACAGGGCGGAGATGATACTGTCTGTCCTCCTAAAAATGCCATTTTGGTACAGCAGCCAATGTTACACTGTAAATGTCTTTGCAATTATATTGGCCTTGTTGAAAGAGTCTGCTTGTACCCGACTGTCTTTCCATAAAATCCTAAAGGGCTATTATTTGTCTTTTCCTGTATGGCTTGTCATTCATCAGGGAGATCAGTTTGATCCTTTCAAACCGCTCTCCATAGCAACCTCTTGCATCTGAAGAAGAATTCACCTCATCGCACACAAGGCCATATTCTTTGCGGAAAGAAAGCAGCGACGTTTTTAGCCGCCCTCCTCCCAGACAGGCAAAGCACAAGAGTTGCTCTGTGTCCGGGCTTCTTCCTCAAGTAGAAATGGCCGGTCTTTTTATAGACTGTTAAACGAGCGCGACTCTACAGTAACGCATTCACATTAAGTGTCTCTACGCGTCTCTGGGGTATTGGAGGCAACAACCCTTGTAACCCGCCACAGTCCTCTGCCAACTCCCCACTGTTTAACTTTTTCTGTTTAAGGGGATGTATTTCTGTTCTTACTAATGGATAAGGGGTAACATACATCCTACAAAATAAATGTACACAACTATGTATGCTATGTAATGCATTCTAATAATCCAACCATTTGCAGTTAACCTGAAACATGTCACACTTTTACAGTAGAGTATATGCACTTAGTTTTACGCTTTGCCTTAGGTAGAGAATTTACATGATCCTACAACAAACTAGCTAAACAAATCATGATCCTAAAAGACAGAGGAGGTAAGCCAGAGTGCATAAATTAACAATTATATTATCTTATTTTGTAAGCATGCTCATAAATGCAAGATGTTTTGAAAAAGTGGTTTTCCCTGGAGAATGGCACTCCATGTCATGTGCCTTTGCGCTTTAACTCACTGAGTTGGCTAGGCTGATTTATCATAGACGCTAGTAAACTAATATTATAATTTGGAATAATTCTATAGGCATTAAATGCGCACACAAAAGCTTGTGCTGTGCGGAAAATGATCATTTTTCAGTTATAAATATAATTAAACGGTTATCTTAAGGTACCCAAATTAAACACAATCGATGGCTCTCATATTCGTCTAAATAAATATCAAATCGATAGCTGGACAAAACCACGCCTTTCACGAGACAGTGACGAGCACCTGTGACCCCATGAACAGCATAAACGACACGCGCGCACACCCGTACACTCTCTCACACACGCACAAAACACATACACACCCTTCACCCCCAGTCTCGTGCATGCATTTTACAATGACACTCAAAAAGAGCACACTTACCGTTACGGTTTACTTATAGTCTCGTGCCGGAATTGCATGACCGCTGCGGCGCATCCCATCTCAAAAGCCTGCACTACATGCCCGTGAGTGTGTAAGGGAGAGGGGGAGAGAGAGAAACACACACACACAAACAAGAGCGTGAGAGAGAGAAAAAAGAAACACATTCAGGTAAATAATTAAAATAAGACTGATACCCAAAAAATCTTCCAAAAAGCTGCGGTTTTAGAAGAGGGGAGCGTGTGCCTGATTGCGGACTTTTGGAAGACTGGAACAGGAAAGATGTAAGATTTGTTTAAAGCTCCACATTTCCATTTAAGAACGTGATTGTGTTTGCAAAGATCCCTTTCAATCTTCGCATCTCCCCCCTCCTTACCCCTCAGCTTCTCTGCGGCTGCTTTGCAATTCATAGAATTGGTAATTTGCTATTGGGACAAAACGTGAAGGGAAAAATAATCAGATCAACCGGGAGAGCGGCGAAGAGGAAGCCGAGAGGGAGACACAGAGGATTTCTCTCCAAGTTGCTGTTTAGAAAAATGCTTCGATAGAGAAATGCGATGAAATACCACCAATGTTCTCACCAGTATTTTTGCATAAAGAAAGCACACACAGTCAAATTATACTTAAAAAAACAACTAAGGTCGGCAAAGGGGAAATCACAGTGCATAGTTTTGCTAATTTATCATCAGTTTTGTGTAATATTATGCACACTGTGCAGTTCAACCAATGGTATGATCTAGCCAAGATTTACTGAATTAAATGCAATATAGTCTTCTTTTGATTCGTTTAATCGCCAGGCCCCTGTTCACATTTGACCTTACATTAAATGAAAGCACCGTAACAAAAAAGTATACATTTTCTCAGCTGGGTAAGACACTGGAGGCTGTGTAGTATGACAAATTCATTTGGCTTTTTATGTTTCCAAACATATGCAGATTGCACCCGTGTGTAGGCAGTGCACTTTCCCTCCTGCTTCAGTCAGGGAGATGTATTTGTGCTTTAAATACGGACTTTCTGCTTTATTCCCCCCCTTAGATAAATGAATTTGCAGTGTTGTAGTGATGCATATGGGGACATGGCTTCCTTTAATGTGGCTTTATGCATCTGGTTTTGTGGGTGGTTTCAGGGCTTTGAATAGCGCCAGAATACTAATCCACGATGAAGGAGAGAGAGCGTTAGGAGAGAGAGAGTCCCTGCCAACTCTTTACTTATGGCTACAAACGCTGAGGGGTGTGCGTTCCACCCCTACAAAAAGAGCTCCGTACTCCCCCACGTGGCTATTTTCAAAACAGCCCGTAAAACTAAGTGAAACCCAATAATTTCCTACTGTTTTGCTACCGCTCTCTCTCCGCCTCGACTGGGAGAGAGGGCGAGAGGAAGAGAGAGAGAGAGAGAGAGAGAGAGAGAGAGAGAGAGAGAGAGAGAGAGAGAGAGAGAGAGAGAGAGAGAGAGAGGCCAATTGCAAGTAACTAGGATCATTTCGCCCGACAGCCAACCAAGCGGCTCGCAAGAGCGAGTACAGAAACCTGGTGGGGTCAAGTCGGTAAGGAACCAATGCCAGCAAAGAGGAGGCGTGTCCTCTCTCTCCGCTAAAGACCTCCCCGAGCAGGTTGTTGCATTTTTGGCTCTAAAGCCCACGGAGCTCCGAAGAGTCTGACAGTTTTCTAAGTCGGAGCCATGGCGACAGCAGCTCACTATATTCCGCGGAATAACACCTTGCCTTCCAACCCCTTAATGCATCCCGATTCGGACAGGATGCACCAGGGGACGACCTACAGAGAGGTGCAGAAAATGATGCACCACGAGTACCTGCAAGGGCTAGCAGCGACCAACACGGGACATCCGATGAGCCTGACGCACCATCAGTGGCTTCCCACATCCAACACCGACTGGACCAGCGGCACTCACATCGGGCAGCCTGAACACAACAAAGCCAGCGTCCAGGCGAGCCGAGATGACCAGGGTAACGGCTTCCACCACAGATCGCACTTGGTGCACCAGCAAACACAGAATAGCCACCAGTGGGCACCGACCACGACGCACCACTTGTCCCCACTCTCGCCGGCGTCTAACGGTCACCAGTCACTGGTGTACTCGCAGACGGGCTACACGAATCTCAACGCCATGCTGAGCCCACAGCCCACCTCCCTGCACCACATGCGGGACCCGCTCCACGACGACGCGGGTAGCCATGACAACCAGATGGAGTCGCCCCAGCAGCCGTTCAGTCACCACCAGGACCATTCCGACGAGGACGCGCCCAGCTCGGACGACCTGGAGCAGTTTGCCAAACAGTTCAAGCAGCGTCGCATCAAGCTGGGCTTCACGCAGGCGGACGTGGGCTTGGCGCTGGGTACTCTCTACGGAAACGTCTTTTCGCAGACCACTATCTGCAGGTTCGAAGCACTTCAGCTCAGTTTCAAGAACATGTGCAAACTTAAGCCACTGTTGAACAAGTGGCTGGAGGAGACAGACTCGAACACGGGCAGCCCGACCAATTTGGACAAGATCGCAGCACAGGGTAGGAAAAGGAAGAAGAGGACCTCTATCGAGGTCGGGGTGAAAGGAGCCCTGGAAAACCATTTCTTAAAGTGCCCCAAGCCTTCTGCTCACGAAATCACCACTTTAGCCAGCACCCTACAGTTGGAGAAAGAGGTTGTGCGTGTTTGGTTTTGCAACAGAAGACAAAAAGAGAAAAGAATGACGCCAGTGGGGGTCCCTCACCCTTCTATGGAGGACGTATATTCACAAGCGGAGACCCCCCCTCTTCATCACACACTACAGAGTCCTGTGCAGTGACTGTTTTCATGAACAATGTTATCATTTGAGAAAAAGAAAATACAATGAGAAAATGAACTATGGATTTTACAGTATTTAATTTTCGTTTTAGTTTTCCCAATGAGAAAAAGAGACAATGCGAGGCAAGCTGGGCAGAAAGAGTTTTGTCGTTCGCGACCCGAGATGGTCGCGCAACAACTGAGTGGACTGGAGTGTTTTCAAGTGTTGCATAAATAATGACCATTTAGTTAAAATTTACGCGCATTTTTAATGAAACCAAGGTCTTAATTTACCAAAATTGAAAAGGATGACGCCAGTCAGGATAAAAAAAAACATTATTGATGCTCTCTCACCAAGTGTGTCAAGTGAGGCTTTCTCTCTGGTGTTTGAATGTGGACGGGCTTGCCAGTGTATCTGTGCTGTGTACATCAACAAAGGAGACAGAATGGACAGAATTGCGCCTTTCTAGATTTAAAAATGAATAATCAGACTTGAAAATTGTTATTGTTTCTTATCGGTATATCAATTGTGATGTTTTCGTTATTTTGAAACCGTGCCCCCCATGTAGGATATTGCAAAATATTTCTCTTTTTTTATATCCATGTACTGCTGTAGTGTAACAACGCAACTCTTATCCACCCCCTGCAATAGTATAGTACTTTAAAAGACAGTTGTCAGAATTTCTGACAGATGGTCCAGTATTCTTCCAAAACCATCACAGCAGCTCAAACATGAAAAGGCGACATGATCATTTTTTTCTCAAAGATTTTTTTTTTCTCGTCTGACATCTGTAGTTGGAGATGCATCAGACGCTAAAAGGCAAAGAGGATATAGCTTACTATCACATTTTCTTTGTGTTTACCTTTTACTTTTGCATGGAGCACTTATTTTGATTTAGCATTGTTGTTGTATTTTTCATTTTTAACAAACGTACAAATAGTTTTCTGTCTTTCCCCTCCTGGCCTTCTCAAAATCCTGACTTGTTTACAGTTTTCATACCTATCTCGTTGCGCTTATGGTCAGCAAGGCTAAATATCACGATTCTCCAAGTAAACCTTTCTAAAGAGATTGGTCAGAATCGAAAAGGAAAGAACTATCTCAGGTAACTTCAGTGCCCTGCTATATATGGAATATATAACACACTTTGTAATAAGATCCATTGCTAAACACGTCTCGCTAAATTCATTATGAGAAGCAGCCTGGCGGTTATTTTGTGCCATTTTGTGATTTACACAAACCCACGTCGCTCAAAACAAGAGGAATATGCCCATAGGAAAGTCACGACAGCCTCCGATAGCTACAGTAGTCTTTGGTCATATTTCTGTGAATGGACGTAGGGAGGGATAATTTATGAAGTTGAGTGTTTTCCTCTAGTTTTCTCAAGATCCGTCACCCATGGGAGGTCACTATAGGAGAAAAGTGCGTTGTCACCAATGAACGTACTAACGTTTTCAGCAAACACATCAACAGCTACAGACTCTAAGGAAATAGATGTCAGGAGTATTTCGGACATGTAAATATGTTGAATATGTAAACATATGTATTTGTTCTGAGTTTGTCGTTTTGTTTGTTGGTTTCTTTCTTTCTGGGCAGTTTTGTACACTTACTAATTACGAGAAGATATTTTAATATGATTTCCTTTATGAATTTGACCATTTATATATCTATATATTTATTTCCTTAATGTGTTTGGAGCTTGTTTTGTTTGGCTCTGTTAATTATGTTGCAGTGAATTACAGATGTTTCGTTTACTACATTGGTTGTATGTTGATTGCAAAATGTAGACTGCAAAGTCGCATTTATATTTATGTTATAGTAATATTTTATTACTTACATAAAACGTATATACTACAAGAAAAGGTCTTTTGTCTTCATTGAGGAATTACACATGTGTTGGTCATTCTTCTGACTGCTGTTTAATCTTGGGACATATTGGGGGGGAAAGCTGTATATGATTAACAAATAGGTACAATACACAGTTTAGTTAGTGTCTTGTCCATATGATCCTTTTAAACAAAGAATTCTCACCTGAAAACCGTTATGTAACTCAGATCCACATTTGACCAATGCTGTTGGAAAGCGTAAAAGCGAGCGAAAAGAATTTCCGTAACATTACCTCAGGCCTTACACCCATCGTTATGAGTTGTTAATATTCCTGTATAACTGCAGTATTAAATTGTGCAATATTGAGAAAACACTTGCACTGTCCTCTCATTCACTGACTGAACCTACTTATCTATTTGTGATTTGAACCCAGTCACAACTACCATTATAATAAGTAATGGTATAATAATAGTATAATAACATACATTCCACTGTATCTGCCATCATCGCTGCTGTTTGCACTCTCTTTTGCCTACGCGACAGAAAGAACAAAATGAGTTTGTGTTTGTGAAGGACTGCCTGCAAAAGGCCATCATAGATCAACAAACTTGCGAAGCTGAGGAGAAAGTTGTCTTGATTAATATAACCCGTTTGAAGGACTCAGTAGCAAGTGCAAGTGTTAATATTTGTACAACCCCATGTTGCCCAGGCTTAAAACACAGATGACTCTCATGTGATGTTGTAATAGTTGCTTCTCAATCACCAGACTCCAATACCAAAACCTTCAATAATTTAAAAACTTGTAGGTTATAGGCCCTGTGATTTAATTTAAAAACAGATAGGCCCACAGTAGGTGAAAGAAGAATAAATGTGCTTCTTCCTTCTGAACTGGAATGAAAATGAAGCGCTTTCTTTTGTCAGTGGCATATGCTATGTGGAGGCCTTTAATGTGGTCACAAAATATGAGAGAGCACGAAAGTGTAGAATATGATGAATTTCTGTGTATCGCGTTTGTCAACTTATTTCCCACAAATTAAAAAAAATAAAATCCTATTTTGGGGTCTTTTAAATCTTAATGAGTACCTACCTAAATAGTTTGCAATCACGACACCACACCACCACACCACCCATAAAAGTAACAGTCCATTGTCAAGCAGTCAATGTAAATGTAAATGTAGCTTTAGATGTAAATACATTTACACCACTTGCCACACCACGCATTCCAATTTCTCACAAAGATTTGAAGACTATTAGCAAATAACAATAACAATCATTTTATTTTTTTCTCCTCAAAAAACAAAAATAAACACTTTGCGAAAGAAGAGTGGGGTCGTAATGAGGGTCCGCTTATCTGAAGAAATAAAATCATGTTTAGATTTACACAATGAAGGACAACATACTGTCTATTATAAAAGAGAAATTGAGGGAAAGCTATTATTTAATTCAAATAATGTGTTTTATTGTTGCGGGCTTTTTTTTAGTTGATTATGTCCTTTTTGGATTCATTTACTTTTTCCTGCAAGAGCACTTTGAGAATGACGGAAGTTTTTTTTTTTTCTTTTTTTTTCTTTTTTTTTTCAATATTTTACCGTCAAAATGTAAGTCGAGGCTACAGTTGTATCTCATACATGCAACAAATAACATAACTATGTTATGTTTTATACGATATCATGTATATACCGTAACAATGTCAATGAGTCTGCACTCTTTAGTCGTCCTCCGTTTGCATATTGGTGAAATAAATAAAATAAAATAAAACAACGTAGCAGGATGGTCATTTCAGATGGCAGACTAGATTTGGTATATTTGGAATATATTTCTTCTTTTTAACCTGGAGACAGCTTAAGATTTCATCAGCCTTTATATATGCGTGCAGGGTAAGGAGTCCAGTGTGTAGTCAAATGAGCGAGTTCCAAGCGCCCCCTAACGATGAATGTTTGTCATTGCAGTCATGACCAAAGATTTTAGAGCGCTACGCGCACCGAGGTCGTTTCAAGACCACCGCACATGGTGGCCATGTTAAGCGTGGAATTGTACTTAAAACAACATTGATAACGTGTTATTTTTTGAACCATCCATTATTTTGCGATATTGGCAAATGTCGTCATTATCAATATAAAAAATCTAGTAGGATTCCTGTACTTTCAACTATCTCCTATTTTTCCCCACTGTAGTGGGTCCTGAGGGGGGTGTAGACCTCCACCTTTAACCTGGGTCTTTGGAGCCCTGCTCCATCACCAGAGGAGAGTTCAGAGGCTAACAGCTTCACATGACCACTTAATGCTTGATATAATCTCTTTCTTTTCCTTTCTCTCACATTCTCTCTCTCTCTCTCTCTCTCTCTCTCTCTCTCTCTCTCTCTCTCTCTCTCTCTCTCTCTCTCTCTCTCTCCCCCCCCTCTCTCTCTCTCTCTCTTTCTTTCACACACTCATGCACACACACACACACACACACACACTTCCCCTTCTTCTTCTTCAAAGATAAATGCTACTTTGTAGAAAAGATGGATAGATATAAAATATGATTTCAACTAGCTTGCTCCCAGTAACAATAAATCCTTATGGAAGGGTTTGATAATGTTTTGGATTTCAATAATTTATGGATACAACACATGCATGAAAGACAAGTGTTTGCTATATATTTTATTTCAAAAGAATATTGGCTATATACTGAAACCACTATGAGGAATACCTTCTGAACCTATCTCATGAGTAAGTGAAGACGAGCATTAACAAAGCTTTCAGTTACATGGCACTTTCTTCAGTTGCTGAGAAGATACTGTACAACATGTAGCAACAAACCAAAGGCATAAAAGGCTGTGAAAACTTACAAGGCAGTCTAAATACACAACATGCTCTGTGTGACAGTGTCCTGCTGTGCTCCATGTTCCAGTGGCCTAATGTGTCCTGTGCTTTAGTGCTTTAATGTGTCCTGTGCTGTGTCCCTGTTACTGCTCTTCTGTGTCCTGACTTACAGAAGGGGCAATCATAGCCTAGTCTAGTGGTTTAGGACTCGGACCTGCAGTCAAAGGGGTCACAAGCTGACTGATCAGCGGTGTCCTCCATAACCTGATGGAGGTGCCCTGAGCATGGCACTGTCCCCTGGGTGACACACTGCTCCCTGGGTGCTGTTGTCAAGCCCCCTGCTCACATGTGTGATGGGTTAAATGCAGAAGTTTGTGTGTGCGGTGTGATCACAATGACAAATCGGATTCCCTTTATTTTACACTTTTTGCTACAGTGTGTCAATGTGCACTTCAGTGTGCCTTCCTGCACCTTAGGACTCGTGTCCTGTTGTATAACACCGTGACAGAGTCCTGCTGTGTGTTTTGTGTCCTAATGTGTCCTGTGCTTTGGTGTCCAACTGTATTCTGTGCTTTTGTGTGTCGTAATGTGGCCTGTGTTACTGTGCTACTGTGAGTGTCCTTCAGGGTTCTCTGAAAGTGAAAGTCAGTCACATGGCACATCACAGGGCACACAACGAAAGTCACCCTCTGCATTTAACCCATCACACATACACATGAGCAGGGGGCAGCCATGACAACAGCACCGGGGGAGCAGTGTGTGGGGACTGTACCACGCTCAGGGTACCTCAGTGGCACTACTGGAAACCCGGGATTTAAACCTGCAATCCTGTGGTCACAGGTCTGATACCTTAACCGCTAGGCCACCAGTGCCACTAATGTGTCCTGTGTTTAGTGCCCCAATGTGTCCTGTGCTAATGTCCCTACTGTCTTCTGTGCTTTTGTGTCCTAATGCGTCCTTTGTTTAGTGTTCCAATGTGTCCTATGCTTATGTCCTAATGTGTGCTTTTTTGCAGCGTCCCAACATCTCATTACATGCCACTAAACAGTGAAACAGCGAAGAGGACATCTGCACCACAGGGCTATGGTAAAGACACCTGTGTCATGTGCAGTAAACTCAGGAAGTCAGGGGATGTATGAAGGCAGCTGACGCTTCAGGACGGTTCCATTATGTGGCACAGAACACAGGTCAAAGGTCAAGGACATAGCCCTTTGAAAATGAACAGGACAAATTCATTCCTCTGTATATTTTTTTGGATAGTGCTTAAACATTTAAGCCCTTTTAATACATTTAATGTGTATAGAAACGAATGGAACATGTTACAAATAGTTTCCATGGATGTTTTTGTGAATGGCACAGAGGTCATGAATGCATATAGCATGAGCATTAACCAGAAGCAGCTTCTTACTGACTTTAAAAGGGGCAAACAGTGACAGCACAATTCGTACTGCACTCTGAATGAGAGACATGGAAGGACATGTAACACTGATGGCCCTGACCAAAGTGCTTTAGCCAGCTAATAGGCAAAAAGAAGCACACGGAGACCACTATAAAACAGTTTTTCTTTCAGATATAAAGCACTGCTCCTGTGCACAGGCTTGGTTATGGTTTTCGACTCTCCAATGATGCTTTTATCAAAAGTGAACAACATTAAAAGTTATCTGCTTGGAGCATTAACTGGAACCATTAACATTTTCCCTTAACCAAGAAAGGCACAGAACATACTGTGTTGATATGAGAGTGAAATGTTTGCCTGTGTGATGCAGGGGCATTAGGTGGCTTTTAGTAGCATAAGCAAACAGGATTGGTATCCTCAGACACACCACTCCATCAAGATGTGTGGTTTTTGTTCCAAATTCAGGGATGTCATCAGCTTCAAGGGCACCATTCACAGAGCCTACAGAACCAACACAGGTAAGAATTAATGTTAAAATTCTTACCCTAAAATTATTACTCTTAAAATGTTATGTGTATAAAAGAATTTGCTACCATGTAGCAAGGTAAAAACAACAGTATTGACTGTTGGTCAAGAGTTAGGTGGGAAACTGAAACCCAATATCATTTTACCTTGTTTCATGGATGTCAATCGATCAATCAATCATCTAACTAACCAGTCAATCACTCAATGAGTCAATGAGTCAATACATCCCTCCACTACACTGAGGCCAATCAGTCAATCACTCAATAAGTCAGTGAGTCGATACATCTCTCCACTACACCTAGCCAAATATCAGGTTTCCAGAGAGGACCCGTGATAGAGTGAATTAAAAAAAAAGATCTGAAGTGAAGTGTGGCAGACAGATAAAAACAGGGACCCTATATGCGGAATACTAAACGTATTTCTGCCCTGGCTTCCCCAGGCCCGGCGCCCTGCCTGTGGGAAATGGAGAAGATCTCAAGACAGCCAACACCACCGCTATCCTTGGAATCTTTAGCATGTGCCAATACACCTGCTTGCTCATTTTCCCTCACTACCAGAGGCAGTGGGCAGGAGAGGGCGAGAGAGAGAGAGATGATGAGAGAGAGAGAGAGAGAGAGATGATGAGAGAGAGAGAAAGAGAGAGGGAGATGATGAGAGAGAAAGAAGAGAGAGAGAGAGATGACGAGAGAGAGAGAAAGAGAGAGGGAGATGATGAGAGAGAGAGAGGGAGAGAAAGAGAGAGGGAGAGATGATGAGAGGGAGAGAGAGATGAGAGAGAGAGGGAGAGAGAGAGAGAAAGAGAGAGAGAGATGACGAGAGAGAGAGAAAGAGAGAGGGAGATGACGAGAGAGAGGGAGAGAAAGAGAGAGGGAGAGGTGATGAGAAGGAGAGAGAGATTAGAGAGAGAGGGGGAGAGAGAGCGATAAAGAGAGAGAGATAAAGAGGAGGATAAGGAAGAAGAGGATGCAAGTCAGGTGTTGTGTCTTGTGTCTTCTGCCATCACTCGGGTGCGGCGATGCTCCTGCCACCGCCTGCATCAGCGGAGCAGTATCAGCGCACACAGGAGATGTGGATTAGCGATGATTAGCGGGGATTATGACTGGTTAATGATGGGAAAATACATTAGGAGCCACAGGCACGCGAGGGGGGAAGAGGGGCGCTGGATTTCGCTCGCGCTAGCGGATTTGCATTGATCCAGGGCTATCCAGAGCAAATGAATGAGGATTAGGCGCATCTATCTGCCAACAGATAAATAACATTAAGCGCATTATTCTGCGCCGACTGTTATTAATGACATTACAAACACTGCAACAATTCTGGCAATTATGGTAATAATAGGGCTGAATAATGCACTTCATGCGGCTCTCCCTCCCCTGTCCCCTTGTTCTCTCTCTCTCTCTCTCTCTCTCTCTCTCTCTCTCTCTCATTCGGTCTTTCTGTCCTTTTCTTTTTCTCTCTTATTTTCTTTTTGTCTTTCATTCTCTTTCTCCTTCCATGCCATTCTCTTTCATTCCCTTCTTCTTTATTTCTTCTCTGTCTCTCTCTTCCCCACCTCCCCTTTTCTCTCTCTTCTCTTATTTCTTCTCTCTCTCTTCCCTCTTTCTCTCTACCTCCCTCTCTCTCTCTTCTCTCTTTCTCTCATTTTCCCTCTCTCTCTGTATCTTTCTTTATCTCACCCTCCCTCCTCTCTCTCCCTCAATATCTCTTTATCTCACTCTCCCTCCTCTCTCCTTCTCTCTCTCTTTATCTCACTCCCTTCTTTCTCTCCCTCTCTCGTTATCTCATTCTCCCTCCTCCCTCCCTCCCTCCCTCTGTCTTTATCTCCCTCTCCCTCTCCTCTCTCTCTCTCTCTCTTCACCTCACTCTCCCTCCTCTCTGTCCCTCTCTTTATATCATTCTCCCTCCTCTCTCTCTCTCTCTCTCTCTCTCTCTCTCTCTCTCTCTCTCTCTCTCTCTCTCTCTCTCTCTCTCTCTCTCTCTCTCTCTCTTCATCTCACTCTCCCTCCTCTCTGTCCCTCTCTCTGTCTGCTCTGTCTGTGGTCTGTGCTGAGGTGTGGAGTGCTACTTGAGTGCTGAGATCCAGCCTAATCACCCAGCACAGTCCTGTGGGGAGACCCAGCGGCCTCATCCCACCAGCTCAGCCCGGCCGTGAGGGTGAGCGGCTTTGGGCTCTGAAGCATGCAGGGACAAAAGCCTCAGAAGAGTTGAGAGCAAACCAATTTTATCTGTGAGATCAGGGCCCAGTTGGTGGTGGTGGTCCTCTCAAATTCTGTTCATGTCCATTTAGGCAGTGCTTTGATTGAAAGTGACTTACATAATTAATAATGATTGTGCCACGTCTATACTGTGCATTGACACAAGCTGTCTCTGTTACAGAGGAAACATGGAGATCGAAGGATATGTGATTTCCCAATGCTGAGAGAGGTCGATCCTTAGCATTATTGGTGCTTATAAAGCTAATCATGACAAGTCATTCAGAGATGATGTACTTCTCAACAGCAAGTTAGATATTCAGTCACAGAGAAGACTTTTGATGTGATTGATCTGATGGTTCTAAAATTAAGTTAAACGGAAATCAGTTGATTATCAGTCATTCTGTTCTTCAGCACCTTTGTGTGATCATGCGGTTGACTGCTCCCTCTACAGAAACACACACATACACACACACACACACACACACACACGCACACACACACACTATCTCCATCCTTCTTTCTGTCCTCCTCCCACTCGTTTATGTAATAAATACCCTTCTCCTGGAGCGAGCGAGAGAAAAAGCACGCGCTTCAGGGCGGATGGAAGGAGTCGGAAAAAGGAAGAATAATGTACTTTTTCATCAAAAATTCCTTTTCTTCCCCGCAACCTCAAGGTTTCTCCTCAGAGCAGTTTGAAAGACGGGCAAGAATGCGTCCTCACAGTGATCACCTGTTTACCATACGAAAAGCAGGAGAGCAGGAAGGCAGAGGGCTGTTGTGTTATTTATGACATCGGGCCTTGTATCTATAAGGTCTATCCTTCAAGTCTGTGTCAAGGTATGGACCTGTATATGAAGAGATGTGGCTATAGGTTGAGAGGGATATTTCTTTCTGCAAGCCCTTCCTATTTCTTTTTTTTTTCTATTGTTGGCCATTTTAGTTGTTTTAAGGAAACATTGGTTATGTCAGTATATCAGCACAATTATATAATATTTTTGTGTTACCTTTTTATGAATATGTAGGCCCCCAAAATACCCCTCTGGTCTGTTTCACATGACTACAAGGACACATCATCAGCTTTACTAATAAATCTAGTCATACCAATGGTTCTTAGTCTAATGGAGTTGTGACAAATAGAACTGTGTGTATATGCAGGGGTCTCAGCCTGTCACTGTTTGCAGGTGGGGTTTTGTCAAATCATCCTCAGTAGAAATTCTCTGGTTGTGATGCAGCTGAGTACATCCCACCAGCAGGGTCATCTCCACAAAGCCACATAGCTGGTCGCTCATGCAAACAAACAACACCTGCACTGTTACGTATGCATTTGTTTGTTTGTTTGTTTGTTTTAAGCAGGTTCATTCGTGTTGTTGACAGCATTTGTTGGTCATATTGGTTGCGCTTCACATGTCTCTGTGTGTCAGCAAAAACAACTCATGTGCTTTGAATATTGAAGAGCGTGTAATCTGTCAGCCTTGCTCATTTTTTTATCACCTCGCTCTCCTCTCTCTCTTTCTTTGTGTCATCTTTGTGTTGGCCAGTGTGTACTCTTTCATGTTTACCTGTTTTGATATTTACCTCCGGTTTAGTACAGTCTACTGGTGACGCCATATGTCAGGAGACTGTACAAGGTTTGAGAGTTCATTGTTCATCCAGAAGAATTTCCCAGCCGTGTCTAGCGTTTTTGGTCGGCCCCTTGACACCTCAAGCAAAGTCCAGAGCCATTTCAAGGGTGGTACAATGATTACAAGGTCACCTATGGAGTTTTGAAAAATAGAGAGGGCAAATTGTTTTTTCAGTTTTTTGTCTCTTAGAAGGGAGGTTTGTGCGATTATAGAAGGGAAGGTCATCAGGTGGTGGTGAATATTGAAATTCTAAAGGTCATCCGCCCAAGGACATTGGGAGCCACTGTGTGCAATCTCCCAGCGCTTGCGCCTCGCAGTGAAACACAGAAACACAGAGGCTTATTTTCCCCTCCAGATGGGAAAGCCATGCGAGATGTGGGTTAGTTGTAAGACGTATCAGGTCACAAACTATTGTGCCTCTGAATGAATTATTTCAATTTCATGCGATTTCACACAATTTTATGCAGATGCCTGACAAGTGCAGCTCCAGATGGAGAGACAATGCTGTTGTTCCAATTTGTTATTGAGCCCAGGGAGTGGAAGTAAAAAAAGTACTGGTAATGCAATAATATGCTGTAGTGGCAGTCAGGGTAATTGTGGTGGTTTCATTCTGAAAGTTCACTGTCATACAAGCACAGTGCTATATACAGTCCATACATACATACATACATACATACATACACACACACACACACACACACACACACACACACACACACACACACACACACGCACGCACACACACACACACACACACACACACACACACACACACACACACACACACACTATCTCACTATCTCTCTGTCTGTCTGTCTGTCTGTCTGTCTCTCTCTCTCTCTGCGGAGAGAGAAAAGGAGGATGCGGAGACTGCAGAGACTGTTAGTGTGTGAAGTGCAGTCTGCTCCCGTCTGCCACTCAGCAGCATGGCACACAGAGCCCAGCCCCAGCCCCAGCCCCAGCCCCATCTCCATCCCCAGCCCTATCCCCAGCTCCAGCACCAGCCCCATCCCCAGCCTCAGCCCCAGCCCCAGCCCCAGCCCCATCCCCATCCCCATCCCCATCCCCATCCCCATCCCCATCCCCATCCCCATCTCCAACCCCATCCCCATCCCCAGCCCCATCTCCATCCCCAGCCCCAGCCCCATCCCCAGCCCTATCCCCAGCTCCAGCACCAGCCCCATCCCCAGCCTCAGCCCCATCCCCATCCCCATCCCCATCCCCATCCCCATCTCCAGACCCATCCCCATCCCCATCCCCATCCCCATCCCCATCCCCATCATCCAGCTCCAGCTCCAGCCTCAGCCCCATCTCCAGACCCATCCCCATCCCCATCCCCATCCCCATCCCCATCCCCATCCCCATCCTCCAGTGCCAGACCCATCCCCAGCCTCAGCCCCAGCCCCATTCCCATCCCCATCCTCCAGTGCCAGCCCCAGCCCCAGCCCCAGCCCCAGCCCCATCCCCATCTCCAACCCCATCCTCAGCCCCATCCCCATCATCCAGCTCCAGCTCCAGCCTCAGCCCCATCTCCAGACCCATCCCCATCCCCATCCCCATCCCCATCCCCATCCCCATCCTCCAGTGCCAGACCCATCCCCAGCCTCAGCCCCAGCCCCATTCCCATCCCCATCCTCCAGTGCCAGCCCCAGCCCCAGCCTCAGCCCCATCCCCATCCCCATCCCCATCCCCATCCCCATCATCCAGCCCCAGCCCCAGCCCCAGCCCCAGTCCCATCCCCAGCCCCAGCCCCCAGCCCCCAGCCCCATTCCCAGCCCCAGCCCCCAGCCCCATCCTCAGCACAGCAAATGAGCCAGGAGCCTCACAGTAGCCAAAATAACTAAGTAAAGCAGGCAAATAAATAAATAACAAGGCAGGGATATGGGAGAGAAGGATTGAAAGAAAGGCTGAGGGAGGGGGCAGGGGTAAGAAATAGAGAGACAGAAGCACGAGAGAGGGAGATAGTTTAGCAAGAGCAAAAGGAAGGGAGAAAGGAGCAAAAGAGAGAGAGAGAAAGAGAGGGAAGAGAGAGAGGGGCAAGAGCAGAGGAATAGAGGGGGGTAGAGAGGGATGAGACGGAGACCTGCTGCTGAGCTCAAGGACACGGCGCGCGACTGTGTAATTAGTAACGTACACAGATGATTTAGATGCGGCGTATGATTAGGGAAAGCAGTGCAGTTTTAAGCCTAATCAGCTCACTTCTGAGAGATTCTCCAAAATGTGGGGGGTTTGAGTTGGGTTGGGAAGGGGCAGTGGAGCTGAGATACATGCACACACACACGCACACACACACACACACACACACACACACGTGTGCATGCACAGACAAATACACATAGATACACAAAAACACACAGACAGGCAGATAGACAGGCAGACAGACACACACACACACACACACACACACACCACATCTCTCTCTCTCTCTCTCTCTCTCTCTCTCTCTCTCTCTCTCTCTCTCTCTCTCTCTGTCTATTTCTTCTCTCACACACACTACATACACACTTGCATGCTTGCACATACAGATTACAAACACACATTCACAAATCCAAAATGTAAAATGCACAAATACACATGCACAAATACAAACTATGACTTATGACTGACTGACTGACTGACTGAGAAAGACAAATTAAAAAAAGTTAATAAACTTCATCAGGAAAACAACCATGAAAGACATTATGTGACATAGAATGGAGGGAGGCCTCTCTATAGAAGGAGGGGGGAGGCCAAAGAAAAAGAGACACAGGGAAAGAGAGAAACAGAGGGAGGGAGGAAGAATATTGAGATGGAGGATGATAATTCTCACTCCGCAGTCCACAAAAGACCAGTGTTGGTCCCCAGTGCTTCTTGTTGCGATGTTGGATTTTAAGAATGAGCACAGCTAAGCAGGAAGCACTATTAAATCACAGGTTTACTCAAGGAATGAATGACACTAAGAAACGTATATTTCACGCAAACGGTACATAAAAAGTTCATAAATCAGTGGGTACATATCTTACTGTAACAAACCTGAACTGATCTACGTACAGTCAGCCCACATACAGCCTGAACAGCATCAGAGCATTTCTTAAAATATACCAAGTGTAGTTGTGTTCTCCTGCATCTCCTCAGTTCAAAGATGACTGTGGTACAAAGGAGGGAGCAAGAGATGCCGTTAATGACTGCGTGATTATGCAGTGCTCTTCTCTGTGCCACTCTATGGCACATGACATGTGCAGTCCACTGGGACCCCCTAAGCCCCCTCCCCCCTATGCCTGAAATAATATTACAGCCTGAAATAACATTATAGCCTCGAATGACATTAGAGCATCTATATAATATACTCAATTCACTTCAGTCTTATTTACACAAGTTTATTTAAAATGCATCTCCTGGTGCTTGGCAGAGCTCAGCTTGGACTGAAAAGACAATGCAGGGTG
Source organism: Coilia nasus (assembly GCA_027475355.1). Taxonomy (NCBI): domain Eukaryota; kingdom Metazoa; phylum Chordata; class Actinopteri; order Clupeiformes; family Engraulidae; genus Coilia; species Coilia nasus. Next base: position 22,473,352 of record CM050218.1, on the reverse strand, counting down.
GGCCCAGAATACAGGACAGGACACATTTTAAAAGCTTATATCTTGGATTATAAAAATGACACAGACTACCAAATGTGATGCGATCCGGAAAACCTGTCTCATGGTGAAATTTAACCTTTTTGAGATTCTGGCAACATATAAAAGCTGACTTTGAGCTTTTTCTTAACAGTTTTCATTATTTTCATAGCTTGTTTATGTCAAACGTTCTGAATAAACAAAGTCATCTGAAGAGTACGATAGAACTGAATGTTGAGAAAAACAGCAGGGGTGTAGCCAAGGATCATAACATGGATGGGCCTAGAATGTTTGGCCTGCCCTGTAAAAATATAGGTGGGCTATTACAAAGGGACCTCTTTTAAATGCCAGTATCTTGGATTAGAAAAATGACATGAAGACCATATACTTATTACATCACTGATATACAGGAGTTCAGAGTATTACCTAGGATTTTGCTATTCCTACAGGTAGTTGATGTTGGTGACCCTCATAATGTTGTGGTATCCAAAGTAAACTGCATAGTTATGTATACGTATGCAATTTCTTTTAGAGTCCACGACATTATGTCAATCATTCTGGCCAGCCCTGTATGTGTATATTCCATGCAGTCATGGGATACATACATCATACATCGTTATTTTGTTGCATTTGGGGTGTTTGTATGTGATTGTTTGACAGAAGTGTATCTGAAGCTATAATTCTGTCCTGGCCCTTCCATGTCAATCTCTAAAGCCCCGTGAATGGCTCTGTAGAAACATGGCTTCATGAAACACCACATCAACCAGATGTCATCTCACAGACAACATTGACAACACATAGGCCTCTCTTGTCAAAACCTAAAATCAACACAGAAAT
>CM050218.1:22455000-22467500 GCA_027475355.1 Coilia nasus | reverse complement strand
TTAAACCCATTATGGCTACCTCTGGAGAAAATGGTGGTCATAGAAAATCAAATCCAAGGGTGGCTATCACTGATTTACCCACACAGCAGCCACAGTAGGAACGCAGTACTGTGGAGTAGCATAGAGACCCAACCAGATAAATTTACTAGTTTAGTTTGGGGACTTCGCACCAGCAATTATATGGTAGCCTCAGGCCCTTGCAAACCACTGATACATGCGTGAAGAGTCTAAGCCCTCACAATACTCATGGCCCGATACTCATTTTTTGGTAAGAGCAATATGTGTGCGTGTGTGTGCGTGTGTGTGTGTGTGTGTGTGTGTGTGTGCGTGTGTGTGTGTGTGTGTGTGTGTGTGTGTGTGTGTGTGTGTGTGTGTGTGTGTGTGTGTGTGTGTGTGTGTGTGCTCATGTAGGTTTGTCTGTAGGTATTATGGTTAAGTGCGTTTTGCCCATGTGATTTGGAATGCATGTGTGTATATGTGTCGTGTCTGTCCATGTGCTTGTGTGTGTGCGTGCAAGTCTGTGTGTGTGTGTGTGTGTGTGTATGTGTGTGTGTTTGTGTCTGTGTCTATGAGTGTGTATGTGTGTCCATGCGGCCTAACAGTGCAGGATGCTTTGTCTTAAAAGGAGCGTTCTGCGTTCTTACGGTTCTCACATCTCCCAAACTCCCTGCAGCCATCAATTAGCAGACTGGACTCCTGTGAGGGCCCTGTGCTTCTCCTGCCTTTGTGCCCTCCGTCGCCCGCGCCCCCTGCCCACAGTCTCCTGCCACGTCTGCCTACTATCCCCTCGCTTTGTTTGAAGGTGCAGATGAGAAGCTGGCCAGGTGTGTTTGTGTGTGTGTGTGTGTGCATGTGTATGTGTATGTGTGTGTGTCTCTGTGTATGTTTGTGTGTGTGTGGGCATGCATGCATTCGTGCGTGCATGTGTCCGTGTGTGTCTGTGTGTGTCCGTGTGTGTGTGTGTGTGTGTGTGTGTGTTAGTGTGAGGGTTGAGGAGTGGTTCTCTGGGGTGCTGGCCTGTGCCTCCAAGGGTAAATAAAGGCCAAGAGTTAAGAGGAGCTGGCTGGCCGGCAGCGACTGATTCCAAAGAGCCTTTCAACCTGGCAAAGGAGGCAATACAAAGAGGAAGAAGAAAGAAGGCAAATAAAAATAGAGAGGCAGAGAGAGTGAATGAGAGACAGAGACAGAGAGAGAAAGAGACAGAGGAGAAAGAGATAAAGAAAGAGAGAAAGAGAGAGAGCGAGAGAGAGGCAGAGAGAGCAAATGAGAGACGGAGAGAAAAAGACAGGGAGAAAGAGATAGGGAAAGAGAGGGAGAGTGTGAGAGAGAAGGAAGAGAGAGCAAGAGAGAGCGAGCTACTTGCCTGCTGAGTTATGGCTGCTCATTCTGCAGCTGAAGAGGCCTCAAAAGAGCCATCGCACAGACGGTTGGCACTCTCTGGACCGAAAGGCAATGGCAGGAACTCCACGTCAACACAAACAACAATAACGGCTCTTTCTTTCTCGTAATGACCTGTGCTTCATCTGGGGGGCTGCAGACAAACATAGAGACTTAAGGAGACACAGAGACTCTCTCCCTCCGAAACAGGTCGAGTGACCTGAGGTAATGTGTCTTCTTCATCGTTAGTCGGCAGCTGTGTGATGACGCTCTGGGTGTCTGTGGGATGAGTGATGACTGGGGCCTACGGTGGCGACAGCCTCCACCGTCAACGCCACTCTCCGGCCAAGCACACCAGCTGTTTCCCCTCACCCCAGAGAGGCCAGCATGAGAGGTGTGTGTGTGTGTGTGTGTGTGTGTGTGTGTGTGTGTGTGTGTGTGTGTGTGTGTGTGTGTGTGTGTGTGTGTGTGTGTGTGTGTGTGTTTGTTCATGTGTGTGTGTTTATGTGTGTTAGTGTGAGTGTCTGTGTGTTTGTTTATATGTGTGTGTGTGTTTATGTCTGTGTGTGTGTGTTTGTGTGTGTGTGTTTGTGTGTGTGTGTGTGTGTGTGTGTGTGTGTGTGTGTGTGCGTGTGTTTATGTGTGTGTATGTGTGTGTGTATGTCTGTTTGGGAGGGGGGGGGGGGGCTAGAGACCGTGTGTGTTTGGGGTGGGTGCTCCAGACAACCCCAGCCCCCCACCCCTGCCCTTTCCCATCTTCAGCAACGCCCTCCTCCTCCTCCTCCTCCTCCTCCTCCTGCTCTTCCTCCTCCTCCTCCTCTTCGGCCCAGACGACGAGAGGGGATGAGCACGAGTCACAGGGACGTCCCGACGCCCGCCTCATCCATCACCTCCACTGTCACTCTTGACACCCCACCGCCACCACCACCCCTTACCCTTACCCCACCTCTCCACCTCTCTGTCCCTTTCTCACCCCCCACCCCAGCCAGCTTTTGAAAAGGTCCTGCTATCACTCACCTCTGTGACGGGGCAGTCGATGTCCGAAAGTGTGGGGCTGACCGCTCTCACCTCCGCTGGCCTTCCTGCTCCTGTCAGCCACACGCCTGTCACGCTCAGCACTGCAGCCACACACACACACACACACACACACACACACACACACACCCTGCTCTGCCCATCCCTCCAGGCAATACGCAGCCATATGTGTGTGTGTGTGTGTGTGTGGGTGTATCTCTCTCTCTCTCTGTGCATGTGTGTGTGTGTGAGTGTGTGTGTGTGTGTGTGTGTTGTGTGTGCGTGTTTACAAATGACAAATGGCAAAATGACACACTGACAGACGGACACACAGACAGACATATCCTACAGACAGACACACATATATGCATGTGAAACACAGTGCATAGAAAGTCTTGATATACTGTGTGTGTTGTATGTACGTATGTCATGTACGTAAATGTAATTTCATGCCTATATTAGCAGAATATGTATTTGGAAGTGTGAGATATTCACAGTAAACACAACTAAACCCCAGTGGTTGTCTATGGTACTGTTTCAGACTCTCAGTTGCTCTCAGTGTGTGTGTGTGTATGTGTGTGTGAGAGAGAGAAAGAGGCCTGGGTTGTGACAATGCCTCATTGTGCTGGCTTTATTAAATATGTATGTGTCGATTGCTGGAAAACAACAAAACAAGTGCATGGTATTATCACTTACAATAACATTGGCAAAAGCTCCTACACTGCGTTGGCTTGGAAGTCTGCTCCGCTGTGTCTCGTCCAAAGTGTGTGTGTGTGTGTGTGTGTGTGTGTGTGTGTGTGTGTGTGTGTGTGTGTGTGTGTGTGTGTGTGTACCTGAATGTGTGTGTGCACTAGCTGCACTACCTATAGGGCCCTGCACACACACATTTTTTTTTGTGGTTATGTACAGCACAGTGGCTGTTGACATTAATCAAAAATGACATCAATTTCAGACCCAAACGTCTCTGAAGGAGCTCAATAAAGACATCTTTTATGTTCGTTTGTTGTTCGCATTTAGGATCAACCATAAGCTACTACTGAAGCAGCCCCTTCACCAATTACTGAAGAAGCACCTGGGATATCATACGAGTGGGTAAACCTATAGCATACACACAGAGCTGGAAGCCTGTGACCTGAGTGTGTTTGTGTGAGAAAGGGCCGTTACTCATGGCGTGCTGACCACTCTGCTGGGCCGTGGCAGATAGAGGGGTCTGATAGTGCACCTCCAACACAATGGGCATGCAAAAGCACTTTCCCAAGAGTCAAAGGTCACCCGGGCCACCCACGTCAGCACGCCGTATCGCACGGGTGGAATGCAGCGAGAGAGGGCGGGTAGGGGGGGGCGATGTGGGGTTAGGGTTGCATGGGATGGGATGGGGGGGACAAGACTCTAAGCCCCCCCAACCCTTGGCGGTGTGTGTGCCCCTGCCCCCCCGACACCCCCAGCGGTAGCCCGTAACCCCAGCAACCCTGCCGGTCACCTCTCTCATCGGCCTCTGCCAGCAATAACGCATGGCCTGCTCAGGGGCCCAGCACACACACACACACACACACACACACACACACACACACACACACACACACACACACACACACACACACACACAAGAGCAATTTCTGAGGGCCACTGATGTGTCTATCACAGTATCTGAACGAGCAGGGGGAGAGAGTGGGGTGCGGTGAGGTCGAGGGTGGTTCAAAAGGCAAGCCAGCCTGCGTGTGTGAGACGCTGTGTATTTGTGTGTGTATGTGTGTGTGCGTGTGTGTGTGTGTGTGTGTGTGTGTTGCAGATGTGAGGCTGAATGGCTGCCGTTGTGCGTCCGGCGGAGAAATGCGTCGGAGGGCTGGCCTACGCACGGCAACCGGCTCAATAGATGGAATTCAAGATGGCCGAACTACCAGAGCTGAGCGTGCAGAGGGCAAACAATGTCCTCTCTTTCTCTCCCCTCCTGTCTGCCCTACTCTCTCTCTTTCTCCACTCTCTCTCCCCTCTCCACATCTCACTCTCTCACTCACTCTCTGACAGTGGCTTTCTTCATTATTCCCTCTCTCTCTCTCTCTCCCTCTCTCTCTCTCTTTCTCTCTCTCTCATGTTTTTCCTCTCTTTTTCCTGTTCTGCTTTATAGCTCTTCGGTGTCTAATGTGGCATTTTCCCTACGCAGGGCTACTCATGCTAGTGCTCTTTAGTATACACTCACATCCGTTCTCCCTCCCTCCCTCCTTCCCTCTCTTCCTCTCTTCCTCTCCTCCTCCTCCTCGTCTTCGGCAGGGAGCTACATGACTATTGGGAGGCTTAGGGAGAGAGCAGCAGCTTGTAAATCTTGGCGCCTAATAATGGATTTTTTATGACGGAGCTACCAAGGCGCACACACAGACACACAGACACACACACAGACATGAAGAGAGAGAGAGACCCGTGCCACTTCCACTCGGAGCACAACCGCCTTCGCTGTTCCACTATCTCTGAACAGAAGAGCACACACACACACACACACACACACACACACTAATGCACTCACATACACACAAACTAATGCACTCACACACACAGGAGCTCATACAAGTGTGAGTATACACAAGCACACATAGACACCACACACACACACACACACACACATGCAAGCACACACTAGACCCCACACAAAAAAGAAAAACGCACTGTACACACAGAGACATGAAAACACACATGAACAGATAGACCTACAGACAAAAAAAGTATACACACACACACACACACACACACACACACACACACACACACACACACACACACACACATTCTCTCTCCTCTGTTCATACATCTCATTCCCATCCTCTTCCTTTCAGTGTCAAAGGATCGGGCAGGAAGGGCCCTACGTGTGGAGCCTGCAGAGGCATGCTTCCCATCTGTTGTTGTGGTGACATGGGCCGGACGAGACGGTGTGAGGCAGGTAGGGGGTATGGATAGATTGATGGGATTCATCCTGTGCTGAGCGCTGATTGATTGCGGGCGATAATTTTATGATTGATCCATTGATTAGCTGTCGGGCGGCGCGGGCCTTGTTAACGGGGGACATACGGCAGCACTCAGGGGAGGTTAAGGAGACATGCGGGAAGGGGGGGGGGGGGGGCGCAGTGGGGGCCGAGTGACCCTCTCTCTCCCTCATGGGTACACCTCTCACGCCTCTCACGCCTCTCATTTGGAGCAGTAGGGGGGTGAGGGGATGATCAGAGGTGGAGGGGGGGGGGGGGGGGGGGGTGGGTGCTAGTGAGCGGTTGGTTTACTAGCAGGATGCATAGTGGAGAGTGCCTTGTGACATGGCTACACATAAACCATGCATATGCACATACATACCACATAGACACACACACACACACACACAAACACACACACACACACACACACACACACACACACCCACACACACACACACACATACACTGTCTGAATGATACTATGGCAATACCATGCATTAGAAAGGAGATGTCAGTCAACTGTATTATGTCTTTGGATATAAGTGCATATATTACTGAGTTTGTTCTTGACTGATGGAGTTCACACAGCCCCTACAAATAATCAATTCACAAAGCATCATCAAAATCCTCATTCTTCAAAATCATGTAAACATTTGTATATACATTACTTTATGTGCAAGTGTGCAAGAGTCTGCATGTGCAAGTGTCTTGTATTTTTATTTATTTATTTAGTTATTTTAATTGTTAAGGAAATGTTGGAGGAAACTGCAAAGGCTTGCCAGTGGTCCTGGATGTGAGATGCATGTTGTTGGCATGGTGAAAGCCATGGGGGAAAGCGATAGGTAGGTGCTGCTGAGTGGATCATGTAAACGGCCCCAGCAGCCCCAGTCACTGTAACGGTAGCCGGCTGGTTCAGGTTAACCCTTGGTGAGCATCTGTCTGTACGGCTCCAGTTGGCCATCCCCTCAGCTGCTCTGTCCTGTACAGCTCACATGAGGTTGCGTGAATAGCTGTAGTCAGTGGCCAGTTGTGCGTGTTACACCTGGGAGTAGGGACTAAACAGCCTGAACTATTTACTTGATTATAGAGTAGGGGTAGGTGTAATAGCTATAGTTTCTCCCTAAGGTGCTCTTCCTACATGCACAAGTACTTTGTGTTCTTTGTAAACTATGTCATAATAGAATCAAAATGACTACATCATCCATGTATATATTTTCTGTAAATCAATCCTATTTACTCTCCATTGGAATGGAAATTCTGTTCTCATATTCACATGCTTTGTGCTGACAGTGGAGCAAACGTAACTTTCTAGTCATTTGTTCCTTGAGTCGTTCTGCTTTGATTTGCACAAGCTGTCCTGATTAGTGATCAGAGAAGGTAATGAGAGGCTTAATCAGAGCAGTGAGTCCTGCGATAGTCATACAGGGTCTCTATCAAAATGGCAAGTCAGTGTGGAATCTGAGGCTCACAGGGTACCGCTCCTTTTAGTGGGAACATCAAAAGCCTGGGAGGTGCCATTTAAATAAATAGCTGGAGGTTGTCAGATATGAGGGGGATTCATCTGAATATGAAGGTGAATAATAATCACAGCGATAAAATAGCCAAATCAAAGACAAAAGATGAAGAAGATTTCTTCCTCTCTTCTTGTGGAGTAAGGCAGTTCGGGTAACCCTTATTCGCTGTGGGTGCGATGAGTGTGGAAACATTTTGTTCACCTGTGCCGAAGCTTTGCTCAGTGATTGTTAGAGCTTACCAACTCAGACACAGTACAGGACAGCCACAGCTCCACTGGGGTCCCAGGAAAGCCAAGGCCACTCCAAGGCTATTCATGGCAGATTGTAAACAGGTGCTGTAAACCTCAAACTGCACAGTTGTTTGTGTTCCTGGTATTGTACCTATACCCCAGCAGTTTCCCCACAAATAATATGCTGCTTGCTGTTAACATCTAGTGCCCATGTAACAGAGGCCTTCCTGTGCATTCCAGCCCCAAGCTTGAACCCACAAGTTCACAGCAATTCCAGTTTGGCAGATAGATACACTATCAAGTGAGCTAAACACTGGGCTATTAGCTAAGTCAGTAACGTATCCTTTCGAGGTGTCAGGAGGGAGGTCTACTAACACTCTAAGGCTGAACTGCGCTAGCTGGCATCCATTACACCCATACTCACACGGCCGTTCTTGATTGTGGGTGTGAATTTTAGATGTGTGGAGAGGCAAGTGAGAAGCGTGAGGCAGATAAGGTCAGTTGAAGGTGCACTCTAGTAAGAGGTTGTTGATGGATAGGCTCAGCAGCCAATAAAATAGCACCCTTCCCTTGTGTGCCCCTAAAGTATCACGTTGATTGGCTGAAATAGGCTACGACTATGGGTTTGTGTCTCCTTACCAGAGCCAGTCCTGCCAGAAACACCTTTTTTTTTAACACACACACACAAACATGCACAAAGTTTAAACAAAAATCATAACTGGAGAATAACAATGTAAATCACATTTTAAAAAGAAAGTTCAGGATAAAAAATACTGACCAAAAAGGTCCTCTTGCTATTGCCTATGTGGGGATAGTGAGGGAAAGAGTGAGCGTGCTGTGGCGTCTCTTTGTTCGGTTGGGGACTCCAAGCAGGGGCGAGCAGCGGAGATGAGAGGAAAACATTATCTCTATCTCTGTCTGTTTTTCTCTCTCTCTCTATCTATCTCTCTTTCTTTCTCTCCATCACACCCACAACGGGAGACACACAGGGAGAAGTGCACAATCTTTTCTCTCTCTTACTCTCTCTCTTACTCTCTCTCTCTCTCTCTCCCTTTCTCTCTCTCCCTCTCCCTCTCTTTCTCTCTCTCTTTCTGTCTCTGTCTCTCTCTTTCTCTCTCTCTCTATCTATCTCTTTCTCTCTCTCTATCTATCTATCTCTCTCCCTCTCTCTCTCTTTCTCTCTCTCCCTCTCTCTCTCTCTATCTATCTCTCTGGGCCACTTTACAGCACCCTGCAGAGTGCCACCCTCCACTCTTCCTTGTACGAGGAGCCCCTGGCAGTCCGCTGTCCTCTAGGTAATTTAGCCTCACAGCGCCCCTGTTGTGCCGGCGCGAACAAAGTGGCTGCTTGTCGGGGCCCGGAGGGAGGGCGGGAGGGAGGGAGGGAGGGCTGTCCTGTCCTGTCCTGTCCCAGACTCCCTCGCCACCGTCCTCTGGGCCAGAGCCACCGAGGGTACCGCAGTTCACATCCAGCCACGTGCTGCCCATTAGCCGGCCCACAATGCAGCGCTTCAGCGCAAACTTTAGAGTCCCATAAAAAACATTATTGTCCCACCACCAGAATCATTTGTCCAGCCCGACAAAAGCGGGGAGTGAGTGAGGGAACGAAAGACCCCCCCTCCCAAAATGTTAACCCTGTGGGCACTGTTGCAGGACGGGGCACATTTTTGGCATTCTGGAACTACTGGAACTGATTCTGGAACAGGGACAGGGGGAGGAGTGTGTGTGTGCGTGTGTGTGTGTGTGTGTGTGGGGTGGGGGGTTGCCAGCCCTCATGCCCACACTGACGTCCTTCAGCGCCAAGACCCACGCTGCTCCTACGCCACGGCGGGCAGAACAAAGGTGTCTCAAAGGTTGCACAACCCCAGGGTCGGCCATGACCGTATCGGCGGCCATTTTCCACATTTTTTTTTTCTCCATTTTGCTCTTTTGTTAAACAGTGGAACAGATGAGAGTCTGTTTGGTGTTTATCTCCATCAAGGGGTCTCTCTCTCTCTCACTCTCTTTCTGTCCCTCTTTCTCTTTTCCTTTCTCCCTTTTTCAAGTGGCCCATGCCCCATAACTCTCATAACGACAGCGGCTACATGCGTGGTTTCATAAATGCCCTTAAATGGGGGGTAGACATCAGTTGAACCAGCGCACCCCCGCCCCACCCCTACGCCACCCCACCCCAGCCCACCTCCATGTCTCTGTCCTGGCCTGAACATACACTTAATCCCCAGCAATGAATCAATCAGGTGGAGCTGCCGTCATTACCGCTCTAAATATGGCCACTCCACATGGCTCCGCTCCCACACAATGCATGCCTGCAGAGCGCATGGGCAAGGTCATGTCGGCCTATTAACCATATTAAAATCTCCCAATTATGCTAATTGGTGACTCCTAATGCAGGTTTAGCTGGGTCTGCTCCCTGCAATTCATCATAATGGATTAGGCCATGATGGGTCCTACGCCAACGAGAGGAGAGAGGAGAGAGGAGAGAGGCGAGGGGGAGAGGGGGACCGGGCTGCTTTTAGGGTGCGGCCGACTGGTGCACCGTGACCGACCGACCGGCCCGGAGAAATGACCCTGACGAAGCCTCGTGCGAGAGCGGCGACCTCCATCTCTGTCTGCCCCCAAACACCTGCACCCCCACCGCCCACCCCATCACCACTTTTACACCCCCACCCTTCCTCCACTGGCCACTTCACGTACTCGCCTTGCTCAGACGGTCATCGGTACGTGAGTTTGGTCATTGTGTTGTTGAGCAGGTGGAGGGTGGAGGTTCTATGATGCCAGCATGTTTGAAGGGACCTAATGCGTGGGCTTACAACGCACGGGACACCCAGTACTACATTTGCGGCTGATTAAATATGGACCTTAGCGTTGGCACTAACACAGACGGTAAAGCCAAGCAATTTGAGAATGTACAACAACAAAATGACTGAAAATACATGTGGTCCAAAGGCAGACTGAGCATGCTGGCAATGCCAACCCACCACGCTTTTCCTCCTTTTTTCAAGAATTGAAAACACAACCTCTTCTCAGTTCACCTACACACACACACACACATGCAGGCTTACACACACTCACACACACACACACACACACACACACACTCACACACACACACACACACACACACACACACAGCCTTACTCCCCCTCTGGTGTGCGGCCCTGACTGGGGGCTTCTGGGAGGAGAGCGCATTCTCCTTTCATCCCTCTTGGAGGACAAACATCAGTCCCATCCCTCCGTACATCCATATTCATGAGCCTCTTATAAATATCTGATAGCGGCCGCCACGCTCTACAGCTGTTTGGCTGGAAGAAGCCATGCAAAAAGCCTTGTGAGCACACACACACACAGAGCACACATACACACACACGGACACACACACAGCACACACATACACACACACACACACTCTGGTCTGAGCCCCAGTCTCGCAGCCCCCATCTCCTAACGTGGTGCGTAGCGGGCGAGGCGGGGTGAGGCGCAGCGCGGCGTTAGCGACCCAGCGATAGCATCGGCTCATTGGCAGGGCATCGCTATGGGCATAATTAAAGCACGAGTGTGACCGCCAAATGAGAGAAGAATTCTTAAGTGGCGTATTTACCTTCCCCTCGATAGCACACCGCTTATCAGAGGCCCGGCTCCAGGAGTTAAGAGAGAGATGGGGGCTCTTACAAGGGCTACGGGCTAATCGCCACTCACACGAACGCTCGCTTGCTCTTATTCTCTCCCTCTCTCTCTCTCTCTCTCCCTGTCTCTCTCTCTCCATCTTACAGAAGAGTCATTGGCTTTTATAGTTATTTTAATTACCAGTGAAAAAGAAAGAAACTGACAAATTACATCATTGAATGGATGATTGCAAAACGCTCATCTATTTTTCTATTATGGCGTTTATTTAAAAAAAAAGAAAGAAAAGCAGCTTTTTCATGAATTGCCGCAGATAAATATAATTGTCCTTCCTGACAATCAGCTATTCAGACGACAGAGAGAGAGGGAAAGAGAGAGTCGTCCTCGGCCCCTCTGCTTTGAATTTAGTGACAAATTACGACATAGCTTGTCGTGTCTTACATGCGCCGCTCCCTGAAAGACACGCAGGCCTGTTCATAACACTCTGACACGTTGATGGATGGGCTGTAAAATTAGTGCTCCGATCCTTAATGCACGGAAGACTGGAAGACTGATCTTTTCCTGTGCTGTGTCTTTAGAGATAAGCCGCAATAGAGTGCTTTAAAAACGTGGATGCAGTAATGTGGACATTATCTGTTTTATGGACCCAAACTAAGAACAAAAACCTTTTTTTTTTTGATAAATAGCATAACTTCGGGCTAATTCATTTTATTTAGAGAATTACTGCTGTCAAGCTGTATAGAAATCAGCCTGTGAACGAAGACCATAGCACATACACACAACACATGTATTCACCTTGGTTGTATCACCAACCATCATGTTAATAATGAAAGGAAGTCCCATCAAGGCCGCACCTTCTTGAGTGTATGCTTGATATTACCTGAGAAACACACCCCCTTACCCCCACCCATAATTAAAATAAAATATAAATATACAAACAGGTCCCTCGTTGCTACTGATGCTAACGCTAACCGAGCATGAGATTTTAAAGGTGACATTGTGCATAGAGGGGTGGCTGTTGCCAGGGTTCTCAGTTTGCCTCCTTAGGGGTGGCAGGGGGGTTGTGTGTGTGGGGGATGGAGTGGGGGGAAGTTTAGGGGGAAGGTGCTGGGGGGGGTTTAAGGGAGAAGGGCTGGGGGTGGGTGGGGAGGGGGTTGGAGGAGTGGGTGGTTGGTTGGAGAAGAGGAGGCAAGACGGGTGAGCGCACTTCTGAGGAACTTTCTGTTGGTTTTTTTATTTACAGAGAGCGGCTCCCAGTCCTCCTCCACTAGCAACTCATTAGAAACCTCAGAACTGCTGATCCAGGCAAGAAAATGCATTCTGCTTCGCTCTCCAGAATATCTTTGTTCTGCTTCCAATACAAATAGAAAAGGAATTTAAATATTGCTCTTCCACGCACAGCGATCGTGTGCGGCAAGTGCTGCTTGCGCTGAGAGAGAGAGAGAGTGTGTATGTGTGTGGGTTGTGTGAAGGAGAGGGGAAAAAAAGAATGCATGCAAGTCCTCAGCATGTTAGCAAAATTGTGTATGGGTGTGTATGGAGTGTTTGCGTGTGTCAGAGTAAGTGAGTGAGTGAGTGAGTGTGTGTGTGTGTGTGTGTGTGTGTGTGTGTGTGTGTGTGTGTGTGTGTGTGTGTGTGTGTGTGTGTGTGTGTGTGTGTGTGTGTGTGTGTGTGTGTGTGTGTGTAAGCGTGCGTGAGACGAAGCGAGCCTGTTTGCTCATTGCGAGAAACACACTCCAGGTTGAAGATAAGCCTGTCTTTACCCTGTGGACGGCATTGTTCTACAATACT
>CM050218.1:22432500-22445000 GCA_027475355.1 Coilia nasus | reverse complement strand
CAGGTACTAACCTTCATGCTTCGTGTCGACAAAAAACATATGGTTGTTTTTCTGTTTCCCCTCTGCATCCAGAAGATGAAGCTCTGACTTTAACCGCTCGATTTTCTGCAGGACACAAAGAATGAAACTTCAGTGGATGACAGTCTCACAGTACACAACAATTTTGATCTTCAAACCTCAAATTTCTCTAACACAGACAGACATACACAGACAGACAAACAAACACAAAGCGCACCTTCGCCTCCGAGACTCTCTTCATCTCCACGTACTTAATGTCCTGCGACCTCATCACCTTCTTCTGTTCATCTGTCATCTCTTCCTCTTTGGCCTTTTCCACATGCACGCCATCCTGTGCCAAAACAATACCAGCAGACAGGTTTGAAGTCCACATTTAGCCTGATGTGAACACTTGTCTGTACTTCCTTTAAGTTTGTTTTTTTCTGTCAGGTGCTCTACGTAAACATTTACAGGCTAGGCTTACGTGTTAGTTTTGTTCTGATTTGTTGAGGTGGCACATATTACGGCAATATATCAACTTACGATGATCACACTGAAGCAATTCTCACCTTCAACTGTGTATTGACCATTTTGAAGTAGAACTCATCTGGGTTCTTGTCCATCGCCTTCTTCCGCAAGGCATTAAGAGTATTTTGTTTCTTGTGGTAGTCACTGTATGAGGAGAGCATATATTTCAGTAATACATGGCAATTATGACTCCATTTTTAAAAATTACTTCTCTATGGATATTATTATCATTAGGTTACATTTAGGTTATTTGAACTTACTCTGCTCGAAGCTTGTAGTCCTTTTTCTTCTCCAAGAGCCCCAATTTTTTCCTAAAACCAAGCTGATACAGACACATTCAGGGGGAACACGTTAATGTTTACAGCTCCCTCAAAGACTGCTGTAACTACAAAAACATTTAGTTTGATGTATAACACTAAGTTAACGTCATACTACTTCAAACCCTAACTTAGCTGAGGTTATTTCAGCCAGTCCAAAAACGCTAGCTTAACATTACATTAGCGTAACATAGTTCCTTTGCTAAGTGTGGCCTGTGTGTCAAAATGTACTTTACCTGAGATCGCTCCTTGTGATCCCGTTGACGGGATTTCAACGCTTTTCTAAATGAAGACATGGTGCCTGCTTGGAAAATTCAACACTCGGCGGCTCTGTGCATCAATTCCCAAATCTTCTACCTTAGATCATTCAACTACTTCACAACTACTACTGTTCTTCACATAGGTTCTTCACGTGGGTCAGCTGAGCCACTGGTGAATGTAGCGTGAATTTGGGCTTAGCAGATTCGCGACGGGGAACTCTTCACGCTACTTCACAAGTTAACAAAATGTGCGGCAGTTTTCCGTCCCACGATTTCTAACTAATGTTCATTAGAACCAATTAAAAAAAAAAACAAATACATAAATATTTATACTAACAACAATAAAACATTTTACGCAATTTGTTACGCTTTAGAGAAAACTGATAAATAATCAGACCACTTAAATGAAAGCCTTTTTATTAGGTTACTTATACATTGCAGATTTGGCCTCATTTGAATTTAAGTACAATTTCATATTCTTTAGAAATATATATTATTATACTTGTTTTAAGGGATGTCCTTGACTTACCTTCCTTCATCGATAACCTGTACTGCAATATTACGACCAGCAGAGGGCAGTGTCCCATAGGTTTTGTCATACACGGTTCTGCGTTTTGCTTTGAGTAGGAGAATGGCTGATCTGATCTGATTCGGGTTAAAAAGCCCACAGCGGGCCTAACCTGTAAACGACATAGCTCAAGCGCTGTATTTATGGTAACGTTGAGCCAGCACATCCCACTGTCAAATTAGAGACATTCATCAAGGGAACGGTCTGTTGTTCTATCTATGGAGCAGAGTCTGGGGTGGAAGCAGGAGCAATGTAACCAGCTTGACAGAGCCATACTTAGCAGCTCAGTTTTTACCCCTTAGACACAGTGTTGACACAGTGAATGACTTTGGTCACAGTAATGAGGGTTTGCGTTTGCCAGAGATACTGGTGAACACTAAGAGCAAATAACTTGCGTGGACACTTTCATATTGATCTTGCTGAGATAAAGATCTCTGGAACTCCTTCCAGACCCCGCTGTCCTCCAGCTATTAAGCTGACAAACATAAGAGATGGATCCCCCTCATGACACATCTGGGTGTATCTCAGTAGGGGTTTAACCCAGGCCACAGTGAAACGTCGTCTGTTATATTAGGCTGTATGTGCTTGGATGAAGCGAGCAAGGATATGGAAACAGGGCCATTTACTGTGTCAAAACAAACCAAGCAAGGAACATGAACAGGGTACCATCAAGCCATAACATACAGGCTTTAACTCTCTCCTGTGTCTATCGCACTCCAAACACACGTGGCGTGAGTGACATATATATCCGTGTCTTGTAACTCTTTCACACGCACTGTACTGTATATGCACAAACACACGGAAAGTAGGGCACACGTGATCCTCTCCCTGTGAGGTTGCCCTGGGGTGAGAGAGCCGCTGTGAAAAAGGCAGAGAAGCTACAAACAGGCCGGGCGACGTCTCATCTGTTATCCATACTTCCTGTCGAAGCGAGCGTTTCGAGAGAGGAAATGGCAGAAGAGGTCCCCTATCTCAACCAGGGTTTCAAATCTGTGGAAAAAATTATCCCAGTGTGGAAAAAGATGATATTCTAATGGGTTTCTCTCTCTCTCTCTCTCTCTCTGTCTCTCTCTTTATCCAACCATTTCTCACAACCACAAAGAATTTGTTTTATATGTGTGAGTTTTGCTCAGCATGCTGACTGTGTTGCGGGTTACGAACCCCTGAATGGGATCACTGTTTCCATATTATGTCACCATCTTGTTTGTTGATAGTCTTCTGGTTATGGGGGCTTCATGGTCTTCCAGTGTGCCAGACCCCTTGAAGATTGTACAGCATGCCATGTAATCATTTGTCCCAGTACTGTAAACTGTGATGGGTGGCAATTTGACTGTCTGCCTGTATCTGCTGACGTGCTGGCAAAGTGAAGGTTAAGCTTAAAATAATGCATAATGGAAACCTAGTCAAGGTCAAACGTTCTTTGGGAACATCCTGTGAAGAGCCCAGATGCATTGCTGTTTGATGTTTAATGCAAGCTGGTAAAAACACTGCTGACCTTTGCTTCTGGACAGGGTTCCATGAGCTGAGGATGGTGTTGCCTGTGCATCTCAACTAGAGACAAGACATGCACTAATCCAGTGTCAGATCTTACACACACACACACACACACACACACACACACACACACACACACACACACACACACACACACACACAAATATGCAAGCACACACAAACACACACACACGCACACACACACACACAAATATGCAGGCGCACACACAAACACACGCATACAGACACACACACACAAGTACACACAGATCGAGAGCGAGGCAGAGTGAGTGAGAAGGACCTGGTCGTTGACACTGAAGTCACACCTTTTCCACAGTGGTGATATTTCTCCAATTTCACATTGCAATGCCAAAGTAAATATGGGCATAAATGCTGTCTTAATCTCTGGGCCTGTCAGGGGATAAATCAGTACGACTAAGTTTCAGAACCCATACCTAGCCAACACTGTCAGCCATCAACTTACAGTGAAGCCTTAAGGGTTTTTTTTTTATTGTGATTGTTTCGCTTGGTTTTTTATTCTCTTAAATTGGATTTGCATGACCCCTCTACGGTGTAATTCCCAAGCCCACACCTCCTCGTCTCACCGCAAATCCCAATAAAGTGTATAAAAGACCGTTAACAGCAGGCCTCGTGCCTATTTACCCAGTCGGAGTTGGCAGAACAAAATGTATGATGAGGGACTTTATAATGGGGGCACAGACATGGCAGCCATTTAACTGGAAGGGAAAGACACGATTGTTTATTACAGTAGTGCTGCAACAAGCATTACGTCACCTTCTCACGTCGACCCTCCTGTCTTTACTATTTGCAATCTCAAATCAAATGAAGGTGTAATGATGTTGTTGTCTGTCATATTATACATGAGTCTCCTCCACACACGCACACACACACACACACACACACACACCTGGCATCCCTGGCTATATAACTAGTGAATACCCAGGCAGCCTTTTACAACCTGAAAAAGAAAGGGAAACATCTGGTGAAGGTGTCTGAAAGATGTTACAGCATCTTTCCTGTTCAGTGTTCTGAACTCTATCAATATCATCAGTTGTAAACCAACCTCAAAGGGCTGTCATCACATCATTACACAAACTAACAACCTTCATTTCTAGCATCACGTTGTTTTGAAAAAACTAATACTTTACAGTGGTATATTTAAGATTAAAGGAGTTAGCATTGTAGTGAGTGGAGACTTTTTTTAAATGATGATTAAGTTAACTAACAACAACAAACAAACAAACAAACAAAAATAAATCCGTGTTTAATGTGGCTTTGCCATTTTAAAATCTTTCAAGGCAACCCATGACACTCATTAAAGTCAATCATGCACTGTAGAGTCTGTGACAGCTAGACTCCCACAGAAGAGGGACATCTCCTTTATAATAACAGTCGTATCTCATCTTACCTCAGGAAACATGGCGAGGCCAATATGCTTTAGTTTACTCCGCATTCCCAGCCTCTCCTCGGCTCCAAACTTAGCAAGTGACCCTTAGCCACATCAGTCCTGGCCCTGGATTTGGCTCACGCGGAGGAGACATCTGCTGCCTCGTCGGCGACATCCGCAAACACCAGTGCTTGTGTTGTCTTTAAAAAAAAAAAAGTGGTCCTTCAAAAAATCAAAGGCTTAATCAGACGTTTCTTACAATGAGCACTGTCTCTGCGCCTTAACCACATCAGCTTGACTCATTATACTGAAGCTCATGTGGAGTCGTTTTTTAAGGCAGCACACACAAGCTGTGTGTGCATGTAATCACGTTCGGAACAATTCAGCAGTGGGATCGAGCCTTGCAACTCCACCATCTCTCCGTCGGACATATGCAGGTCAGGGCAGTGCACCAGAGTATGATGTCAGTGTGGTTCTCATTGCAAAGTCATTCCCTTAATCTCTGTAGCAGGCTAGAATGTCAGTGTGTACAGTGCACAATCTACAGATGAGACAGACTGAAGTCTCATCATATTATATTGTGTTGCCACGACGAACAGAGTTGTTCACGTCCTCTAATTTGTTATGTGTGATCTCGAACGCCCACGCCTCAGGGTGTAAAATTAGAGTTCATAATTTGAGAGAGAAAGAGAAGGAAGAGAGGCAGAGAGATAAAGACAGAGAGAGAAGGAGAGACACACACAGAGACAGACAGACAGACAGACAGTGACAGACAGAGAGAGAGAAACATAGGGAGGGACAGAAAGAGAGACAGAGAGACAGAGAGAGAGAAAAAAGGGGGGGAAGAGAGAGAAGTGGGACATCAGAGACCATGCTTTTCCAATTGTCTTGCTTTAAACTGAGTGGAATCTCACATGTTTATGGAAATATGTGAGGAATCCCATGTTTTCAACCCCATTTATAAGGCTCTTGAGGCCATTGAAGTGGACGTGCGCAGCACAACGCCGCCTTTTCTGAGTACGGGATTCCACACCAGCAGACGTACCCAAGAGAGGACGGGAACAGACACGAGACATGGAAACACACTTACTAAAGGATGTTTGGGCTTTGAGCTTTTAAAGTTTTATTTCCAGTCTCCCAACAGTTCACACAATGATGACATTTCTCACAACACCATCTCCCCACTTTAAATGTCTGAGTGTCTTCTCACCTAATGTGCTTTTTTATTCTAAGTTCACACTCATGCAAAAAAAAAGAGTTTCCATATCCTGTCGTTCCTTTTGCCAAAAACTGTGACAAGATCATACTGCCCCAATAGGTTGGTAGGCAAAAGCATTAAAAAATGGCTTTTCCCAGACATCAGCTTTCACAGACTTTGTGTAACTGTCAATTTTAAAGCAGCGCTATGCAACTTTGAGTTGTTTTTTTTTTTTTTTTTTTTTTTTTCATGTTTTCCAGGGTGTCCAAGTAAATGGACACTCATAAAAATTGATTGTTTTCCCTTCCCCTTATCCTGTGCATGTGTTTTCAACACAACTGATCAGAGTAATCTGTGAATATGAAAGTGATTCTGCTTGTTGTGAAGGTGCCGGGATAAACACCAAGATATTGCAAGCATGGTATTCTGTCCACAGACAGCATGGGTGGTCAAGAAAGTCTTAATTCACCTGGTAATGACTCATTTAAGCATCTACCGACTGATGAAGATGACTAATCAACTAGAAAAAGTTTCATAGTGTTGCTTTAACTTAATGTTTTTTTTTGACACAGGATAGGGTGAGATTAGATGAAATAGTAGTGAGACAGAGGTGACTGATCAATGTCCTATCTGTCACCACAGATAACAAAGCTGTGGTCAGAAGAGATAAAAAAAAAGGGCTTGTCAGTGAGGTAACCCACCATCCACAGAAATATGCTGCCGCCAATCAGCAAAAAGAGGGTGAAAGTCGTCTGGGTTTACACAACCTTGGTTGAGATAAAATTACACAATTAACAGATAAAAGGATATGCCACACACTGCAACATTTTAACCCAAATTACATATAACTGAGCAACTTTGATCATACTTCAACTACCCAAGTAGCCTATAGCCTATTATCATAAAACATCCCATCTCTTATGCAAGAACATAACCTCACAAATAGGCAAAACGAAATCTTATCTACTGGCTGGAAACATATATATAGTGAACCATGATTCCCTCTTTACAAAATCGCTCTCCATAGACTGTATAGGTCAGGTGAGTACTTATACAGTCACTGATTAGTTTTAAAAAGACATCTACACCTAGGGCTTGGAGCCAATAATTTTAGGGGAAAGTGTTTAAGACGTTTAGATTCGTTTGGCGGACATTGCATTAACAATCCGGAGAGGGAGGAATGCTTTTTTTCCATGAGTGGGGCGGGATCTTGTGACTCACGAACTTCCTCAGTGGTTTAGAAGCGCGTGGGACTGTCGGTTCTATCACTCTTCGTCGTATAGAGGAAAAGAAAGATTCCGACTTGTCTGCGCTGGGGGAATAGTGACCAGACTGCAGCCTGTAGCGTTTGAGTGCCCAGGTAAAGAACTCAAAAGGGGGAACGGCAGCTTTCCTCTTGCTGTAAAAGCGCAGAAGACTACTTGAAAGAACACCAGGTAAGCGCAACATCACTTTCCTCTCCTTGACTATGTACATGTTATAGTTACCTCGGCTTCAAACTTGTAGCGGTAGTCCCGGACCCTGCACACCATTCAAATATTTTGTAAATGGCATTTTTCACCACTGAGATGTATGTAATGAAATTATGCCGGTGTTTACCAGCACACCGTCTACAATTTATGTCTTGATCGAATGGCACAAAGTTTGATGCAGAACTTTTGAATGAGCTTTCCTTGCCTGTGGCGAAAAGTTATGCTATTCCACCCGCTATCATTTGGCATGTCAGCAGTTGTTGATAATTGCCATGAAAACGGAAGGCAGGGTGGAGAGCACCGCTTCAAATGAATGACAAAATTAAGAGATATCCATCTTGAGGGGTCAGGTTGGCAAGTGGAAAGCCGACCTGTTGTTTTCATTATTTTATCATAAAACTAAGAGGGTGGTCCCTTGTTGAGTTTTGACCACTCATTTACATCACAGCTTAGGTTATGACCCATTTACTTTAGACCCGTTATAAAAAAGATGAACCTTCCTCCGTAAGTGCATGCTTTGAAGGGCACAGTGTGTGTGCATAGTAAGTTACGGCATTCTTGCGCGGCTCATCATCAGACGGCTCTGAGCAGGAACTTGTCTGGAGCTTCCTGCCACTGTTACAGGATGTGCTGCTTGGCTGGTGGCGGGGTCCAGTGTGGATGTGTGTAGGCCGCCTTAAACGCTGACTCATCTGGAAGCTGCCTACAGCCCGTTAATCTCTTCTGCAAAGCCAAGCTGGGTGCCTGGAGCATTGTAGGGGTGACGTCATCATCACAGAAAATGTGCGCACAATTTGAGATGAGTGTGTACAGCTGCGCTTAAAGACTGTAGCCTGTGTCGTTAAACTGTCAGGGGAGCAGAGATCTCACTACAAGACGAGTCTCCAAAAATGTCGAAGTATCTCGTCAGTATTATTGATAACTTGGTAGGTGTAGATGACCGTTTAGGACTGAATGAACAACAGTTTAGTAAGCAACTGGGTGTTCCCTTGCAGTGTTTGAGAAATCAAGGTGATTTGTCATCAATATTTGGAAAGGTGAGGTGGAATGGTCATGAATCAGAGAGGTCATGCTTATAACATTTCCATAACAGATCTTACAACTCATCTCATAAAAGCTAGTGAGTTGACACAGGATAACATAGTAGAGGTGGAAATAAGCCTGGATATGCAAATAATTATGGAAACTTTCCATCACAACACCAATTCAGCTGCCATCTCTAGCAACTCCTATCAGCCAGGTAAACAAATGAAGGTGTGTGTGTGTGTGTGTAAGAGTGTGTGTTTGTCTGTGTGTGGAGTGTCATAGTGTGTCATAGTGGTGTGTTAAAATGTTAGACTTTCAGGAGCCCAACATGTTGAGTAGAGTAACATGTTGGCTCTGGACTGGATTGAGAGAGGGGGGGAAGGAGGAGGAAAACTAAAAGGAAGTCAACAGGGCTACCTCTGTCTGCCATTGCACAAGTCATAATGCTTCTTTCTTTCTTTCTTTCTTTCTTTCTTTCTTTCTTTCTTTCTTTCTTTCTTTCTTTCTTTCTTTCTTTCTTTCTTTCTTTCTTCTCTCTCTCTCTCTCTCGCTCTATTTCCTTTCCCAGTTTCCCTTTCTTTCAAAACTCAAGCCCAGCTCTCGTGACTAAACCTTTTGCGGTATCCTGGCTCCCCAGCAGGTGGTCGGCTGACTTTTGTGGGCCCACTGCCTCCTTTTACAAAAACACACACACACACACACGCACACACACACACACACACACACACACACACACACACACACACACACACACACACACACCACACACATACACACACAGGTCTTGTTACCTGATTGGATTTAAGTTGTGAAATCGGACTTGAAAGCTTGTGTCGGGTGAGGCCGCGCATGTGTTAGTGTGTGTGTGTGTGCAGATTTGTTGTGTCCTGACTGTGTGCTATCACCCTCACATGGCTGCCCAGTGCCTTGCCCATGTGTGCAGTTATGAGGACTAGATAAGGGATAATGGCCAACACAGCGTTTTTAATCAGACGTTAAAACGTTTAAGGTGGTAATGCGGCCACCATGCGAACCATCTTTACAGTTCATTTCAGGTTCACCATGTACTTGGCAGATTACTACACAGGTGTGATACGGTCAGAAAACAGGGACTACTACATAGGTGTGCAGATATCAAAAGTGAATTGACATTCTAAAGAACGCATCACAATAGGAAGTGTAACCAAGCCATGGTTTAAGCAGAGAGTGTTGAGGAAGAATCTAAGATCTTTGGTTTAAGTAAGGGATAATGGACGACACAGTGTTACGTTGGACGGTGGACGCTTCGAAGTGCATTAACTTTCTGATATCCGAACACCATTAAGTCCATTATCCTGCTTATACCACGGTTACCACACATGTCTGATGTTAATTTCAGGTCATCATTTCCACGTTTTAATCGCTAAAACAAACGTATTTGTTGAACTACTTCCATCTGCCACAGATGTGTCTTTTCATAACTTACTGGACAAACTGCCGTTGCTAATTCCAAACTGGAGGTTGCTATGGCCAAGAGCCAGTCGTTAGTTCCATGCTTTTGGTTGTCAAGCTAGCTATTCCAAAGTTCTGTTAAGCCTTGCTTAGCAAAATCACGTTAGTAGAGAGTTCAAATGCAGTGTGACAGCACTAAAAGACGATCTCAGAGGCATATAACATGTTGCGACTTTGTGTTCTTCTATCTGCTCGTCATTTGCTAAAGCTGTCACATCTTTACTGTTTATTTACAGTTCACCTCGAACTTGGTGCATTGATACATAAACATGATACGGTCGGAAAGCAGGGACTACTTCATAGGTGTGCGTATATAGAAAGTTAACAACCGTTCTAAAGGACGCATCACAATAGGAAGTGTAACCAAGCCATGGTATAAGTAAGGGATAACAGCTGCCAAGGCCTGCTTTCGATGGCATTAATCAACAACGTTAAGCTACTACTTTTCATAGTTGAGCGGTTCGATGGATTTAATGCATACCCTGCCAGCCAATCGGAAAACAGCATTCTATTTGACGGGGCCATAAAAGTGAAATAAGACTCAGCATGGGCATACAGTCTGCCAACTTTGCTGAGCTGTGGCACCTGGTAGTGCCCTTCTATCATGAGTTATAAAAACTGAGGTAAGTTGGCATTATGGAGTTGTAAACGGTGCTCTTTCAACTGCTTGGCCGACTCGGGAGAAACTGCCACAGGCTATCTGCGTCACCTTGTAAAGATACTACAGATGATGGCGTGATCAAACACTGGGTGATTCAGAGGCAGAGTGTAGTAGATCCTTGAAGACTTACCCCAGAGGCAGTAAGCCCCTTTCCATGAACTGCTGCATGTGGTGTGGTCAGATGAAAATTGATCCTTGGCTGTTATTATTTTTTTATTTTTTTTATTTTTTTCCCCCTTTCGGGATAGCCAGGAAGGGAACGGTGCCGTTTAGGCCTGGTTGTTCCCAGAACTACGCAGAAAATAGCCTGTCCCTCTCTCACACAACAGCTGCCTTCCCCCCACCAGGAGCTGGGTGCCCATGGTGCCTGACTGTGCCAACAAAGCTAGTCTGTTATTTCAACAAGGAGCTTTTTCGAAGTGTCTACGTCCCGGGATAATGAGTGAGACAGAACAACACAAGAGCCCTCACTTCACCATTTTTTTTTCATGGGAGCTTTCACTGTCTGGAATTTTGCCACTGTTAGAGATGTGGATTGACTGAAGACGTGTCTGTTTGCTTTCTGCTTACTCTTTCACTCTTCCTCGCTCTCTCTCTCTTTCTCTGTGTGTCTTTCTGTCTCTCTTTTGTCTGTCTTCCTATATTTCCCCCCTCCCTCTCTTTATTTCTTTCTTTCTTTTTTCTTTCACTCTTTCTTTCTTTCTTTCTTTCTTTCTTTCTTTCTTTCTTTTTATCTCTTGCTCCTTCCATCTCTGTCTCTCCACGTCTCTCTCTCCCGCACTCTCCATCTCTCACTCTCACTTTACCCCCCTCCGTTTTTCTCTCTCTCAGTCTCTCCCTCTCTCTGTCTTTCTCTCCCTTCATCTCTCTCTCTCGCTTTCTCTTTCTCTTTCTCTCTCTCTTCATCTCTCCCTCACTCTCTCTCTCTCTTTCTTCATCTCTCCACCTCTCAGTGTGAGAGTGGCAGGCCTCCAGTGAGCCTTGACCGTGGCCGCATTCTTTGGAGAGGTCTGTGTTTTTGGGAAGGTTACGACCGCCGCCGGTCAGTCTCACAGGCTCACAGGCTGCAGGTCCACGGAGAGAGCGAGGGAGTCAGTGGAGTGAGGGAGAGAGCGAGGGCGGGAGGAAGGGAGGGGGGTGGAGAGACAGGCGGGTGTGGATCAGGTCTGGAGGGAACCCAGGAGGTGGTGGTGTAGGAGGTGGGGGGGAGGAGGTGGTGAGGGAGGAGGTGCCGGGAAACCCAGGAGGTGGTGGGGGAGAAGGTGCAAGTGGAGGAAGTGCTGGGGGAGGAAGTTCTGGGGGAGGAGGTGGTGACTAAGGAGCATACGCTGGTTTGCCTGAGCTGTGAGCTGTGAGCTCCTGGTGAGGTTAGAAGAGTTGGGTTTCACAGGATTGACAGCCGGCAGTCTTACAGTCTCTCTCACTCTGGGTGTAGCTTTTGTATGTGCTCTGTCTTTCTCTCTGACTCTCTCTCTCTCTGAATCTCTCTCCTTCTCTCTCTCCCTCCCTCTCTCTCTCTTCTGCTCTTATTTCTAGCTCTCTCTCTCTCTCTCTGTCTCACCCTTTTGCCTTCTGCCTCTTGTTGTCTTTTCTCTCTCTCGCTCTCTGTTTTTGGGTTTTGTATACCCATTCTTTCCCTCCCTCGCTCTTTCTGTCTATTTCTGTCTTTGTTTCTGGCTTTTCTGTGCTTTTCCTCTCTTTTTTGCTTTCTCTATTTCTGTCTCTCTGTTTCTGGTTTCTCCATGCTCTCACTTCTCTCTCGTGCGTTCTCTCTCTGGATTTTCTGTGCTTTGTGTCTCTCTGTTTGTCTTGGTGGCCTCTCCTGGTGTAATCACGCAAGAATACTACAAGGCCTTGATAAAGTAGTGTAAAATGTCTCTGTTTCTTTTTCCTCGCTGTGTTTATGGGTTTGCTATGCTCTCAGTCTTCATTTTTTCCTCACTATGTCTTGGCTTCTCTCTTTCTTTCTTTCTTTCTTGTTCTCTCAGTATCTGTCTTTCCCTGGAGGGCATCATTCCTCTCCCTCTTTACCTCTCTCTCTCTCTCTCTCTCTCTCTCTCTTCTAGGCAAACAGTGAAAT
>CM050218.1:22410000-22427500 GCA_027475355.1 Coilia nasus | reverse complement strand
CACAGGTCTGGGACCAGCGCAGAAGCACACTCCAGCCATTAAATTCCAACCCCCACAGGTCTGGGACCAGCGCAGAAACACACTCCAAACCCCAGACATCTGGCTCACAGAGCACCTCACCTTGACATACTAAAGTATGATTGCATGGAACTGCTCAATTGTCACGGACAGTAAAGGTGCTGGCGTGGCCTGTGTATTGTGGTCTCTGCTGTGTGTGCCGATGGTAAGGCCCTGCTGGCTTTTATGGTTCCCGTATGTGGGTGGTATAGGCTGCATAATGAAAGGTGTGCCGAGGCCCAGAGATCTGCACCTGGGCCAGAGACTGAAGGCCACTGGGCGGTTTTGTCCTTGTTTGGGCGCGGGCAGGCACTGGATGTGCTGTGTGTGTGTGTGTGTGTGTGTGTGTGAGAGAGAGAGAGAGAGAGAGAGAGAGAGAGAGAGAGAGAAAGAAAGAGAGAGAGAGAACAGCAGCCAAGGGGCAACAGTACAAGTTTGCGAGGGGATGCAGTGATGATAACTGTGGAGACTTTCTCTGTCTCTTTCTCTCGCTCTCCCTCTCTCTCTCTCTCTCTCTCTCACACACACACACACACTCACATACACACACATACACACACACAGCCGACTACCACTTGTTGTTTGTTTTGTGCACCAGCCCAGCCTGATGTCTAAATGAGGGTTACTCCTTAGTCTATATGCAGCAACACTGAGCTCAGCCCAACCAGGTCATTCACAAACACACACTCTCTACTTCTCTGTCTCATAAACCTGCTCCCATTTTTTCACTCATACTGTAAAACACACACACACACACACACACACACACACACACACACACACACACACACACACACACACACACACACACACACACACACACCGAGAGACTGGTGGAGAGAGATGCCAAGAGAGGTATTAGTGCTGATTACTTGCAAAGGCTTAATTCTGCTCCACATCTGCAAAGAATGAGAGCAAATGACTCTGACATCATGGCAGACGAGGAGTAGCCGGTGGACTGGAGCGTGTTTTTGCATATGTGGGAGTGTGTGTGTGTGTGTGTGTGTGTGTGTGTGTGTGTGTGTGTGTGCTCATTGGCCTACATCTGTGTTCAGAGTCAGTTTGTCTTTCCATTGTGTATGTGTGTGTGCATGTGTACGTGTCACCATGTGCATAGTGTGCGTCTGTGTTCATATGCATGTGTGTATGTGTCAGTGTGCATGCATGCGTGTGTGTATGTGCATAAGTGTGGCCGTGTGTGTGTGTGTGTGTACTATGCATGAATGTGTGTTCATGTCTGATGTATGACACATGCAGTGTTATTCCTGCTGCAGTATAAAAGTCCTAATCCCTCAGTGGCTGGTGTGGCGTCATTAACTTTTACAGGCGACTGTGTGTGTGTGTGTGTGTGTGTGTGTGTGTGTGTGTGTGTGTGTGTGTGTGTGTGTGTGTGTGTGTGTGTGTGTGTGCTTGAGCATGTGGGTTTGTGCATGTGGGTTTGTGTATGTGTGTGCGTGTGTGTGTGTGTGTGTGTGTGTGTGTGTGTGTGTGTGTGTGTGTGCGCGTGTGTGTGTGCGTGTGTGTGTGCGTATATGTGAGCATGTGTGTGTATGTGTGTGCTTGCGCATGTGTGTTTGTGTGTGTGTTTGTGTGTTTGTGTGTGAGTGAGTGTGTGCATCATGATCACGTCACCTTGTGCGACCCCACAGGACACTGAGACAGGAATGCACAAGATGCTCTTACTCATACACAAATGAATGAGTGCTTTAGCCTTTTGTAATCAGCCCAGTAAAACAGTTGTCCTTGTTTATGTGGGACGCAGCTGCAAGTGAAAGCTGCTCTTTCTCAGAGCGGTAAACACTGGCAGATCTCAGCCTGGCCTGACGAAACAAGTGAACCATCAAGAATGTGATTCCTTATCAGGACATTCTCACAGAGATGACAATAACGCTTTCTTTCTTTATTTGTTTCTTTATTTCTTTCTTTTGCAATTTCCTTTCTGACAATCTTTTTTTTCCCTTTCTTTCTTTCTTTCTTTCTTTCTTTCTTTCTTTCTTTCTTTCTTTCTTTCTTTCTTTCTTTCTTTCTTTCTTTCTTTCTTTCTTTCTTTCTTCTTTCTTTCTTTCTTTCTTTCTTTCTTTCTTTCTTTCTTTCTCCACTTCCTGTGCATGTGAGGATACAGAGCTGTGTGCACACATGTCAGATTTGAATAGTCCATGCCTGTTGCAAGGAATGAGAAATCTATTTTTGTGTGTGTTAGTACACGTGTGTGTGTGTGTGTGTGTGTGTGTGTGTGTGTGTGTGTGTGTGTGTGTGTGTATGTTCAGAGCTTGACTTGATAGAGCTGTATGATTCTTTTTTTTCTGTGTTTAACTTTTTAAATTCATTGCCAATATGTAAAGATTTCGGCATTACAAAACCATCAGAAAAATTGGTTTCACTATAAATCATTATACATAACCAGGCAGCTCGCTCTCTGATGTCATGTACACAACTGGCTATGAAACAGCTCTTAACACGTCTTGATTGCATAAGTTAAAGGTTTTTCCTACTTTGAGAGCCGCATATGTGCATGTCAATAGTCTAAATTCCTCCCCACTTGAATCACTCCATTGAGCAACAATTACAATCGACAGCATCTCAATGGGAGCGGCACCTGGCTCTGTTTGAGCAGGTCCTTACTGCGGCTACTTGTGTGCTAGCAGCCTCTGGTCTCACAATGCCAAGTATTGCACAGACTATAAGCAGGCCTGTGTGGGTCTGTGTGGTTATGTGTGTGCTGTGTGCATGTGTTTGTTGGAGTGCGTGTCTTTGTATTTGTAAACGTTCCATGCAGCCCGGAGCCAAGAGATGCAGGACTCCAAAAGGACAGAAGGGACAGGCAATGTTGTTGTCCCCAAGAGTGGGGTAGGAGGAGAGACAAGGGGGGAGAGGTACAGAGGAGGGAGAGTAGAGAAAGAGAGAGAGAGATGGAGGAGAGGATGAGGTGGAGGAGTGGAGAGAGAGAGAGAGAGATGGAGAGGAATAGGTGGAATGGAGTGGAGTAGAGAGAGATAGAGGAGAGGAAGAGGTGGAGTCGGGTAGGAGGAGAGACGAGAGGGAGAGGAAGAGGTGGAGTGGAGTAGAGAGAGAGAGAGATGGAGGAGAGGAAGAGGTAGAGGAGTGGAGAGAGAGAGAGAGAGAGATGGAGGAGAGGAAGAGGTAGAGGAGTGGAGAGAGAGAGAGAGATGGAGGAGAGGAAAAGGAGGAGAGCAGTAGAGAAAGAGAGAGAGAGATGGAGGAGAGGAAGAGGTGGAGAGGAGTAGAGAGAGAGAGAGAGATGGCGGAGAGGAAGAGGTGGAGTGGAGTAGAGAAAAAGAGAGATAGAGGAGAGGAAGAGGTGGAGTGAAGTAGAGAGAGAGAGAGATTGAGGAGAGGAAGAGGTGGAGTATGGTAGAGAGAGAGAGATAGAGGAGAGGAAGAGGTGGAGAGGAGTAGAGGGAAAGAGAGAAGGATGGAGGAAAGGAAGAGGTGGAGAGAGAGAGAAAGAGTGGAGGTAAAGACAAGAATCAGTATCGCCCAGCCTTAACGCATGTTAGTTGGAGTGCGTGTCTCGTGTTTGTAAACGCTCCACGAAGCCCTGAGCCCAGAGGTGCAGGGCTACAAAAGGACAGGACAGCAGTGGCAGGCGGGAGGCTGTGCAGGTTGTTGTCACCTCCGCTGTCAGGGCACCTTTGTTGGGTCTGGCCCCGTTGCCGCGGCGTCTCCCCAGAGCCCATAAATGGGAGAAAGTGTCCTCGGCCTGCCTATAAAAGGAGGGGCGGACCTGCGAATCGGAAGGCGGCCATGATTTACACTACAGAGGAGTTAGGAGGAGTGGGAGTATGTGTGTGTGTGTGTGTGTGTGTGTGTGTCTCTGTGTGTGTGTATGTGTGTATGTGTGTGTGTGTGTGTTTCCCTTCCTTCCCAAATGGTTTTCCTGGCTCTGTCAGCTGAGCCGGGCGCAGCTTCAGCAGTGGCAGAGAGCAGGGAGAGAGGGAGAGAGAGAGAGAGGGGGATTATGGGTAGTGGGATCGGACACATCTATCCCCAGGTGCCAGCACGGATGCTGCCGTTTTTGTGCATCCGTCATCAAGCTGCCAAAGCCGTCTTTCTCCCACTCAGTCACCAGAGAGTAGAAAGAGCTCTCATCATTATTTTCCTGAGGCGGTGTATACTAATGCCAGTCATGCTGGAAATGAAGAACAGGAGAGCAGTGCTTCCTTATTCTTCCACTATGTTTATTTTGGCTCCATATCGGCAGTGTACTAAAGGTGTTGGAGCTCATTACTGGACGTCCAGAAACAAGCTCGACCGGTAGCACTCGGCCACCCTGACCTGGTGTGTTGACCGGTCTTTGACCACACAGCTAGCGGGGACTGGGTGACCCGCCTGATTTGACCCTTTCTACTGAACTTGACCGTCAGCTCTGAACTTATCCCCTTCATTTTTCAAAGGTCACCGGCAGCACACAATCCTGAAGGCACCATCTGTTTCAAGCGCTGTTACGACTCGGTGACAGCTGCCATTGGGGCGAGACTCGACCGACCTGCTGGAACGTGTAGCTCTTTCAATTAAACTCGAAGTGAAGGCTTATGTTGCGATCCATGTGATAAGTCTGATTCTAACTGATACTGTTGGGTTTCGATCTATTATATGAAGGTATTTACAAGTATGTTTAGAGATTAACTGCTAACCTTTTTTAAATCTACACAGACAGGCAAACACACACAGACACACACACACACACACACAGACAGACAGATACACACACACACACAGACAGATAGACAAACAGACAGATAGACAGGCAAACGCGCACACACACACACACGCACACACGCACACACGCACACACTCATTTGTTCATTGAATGAATGGAGGAATGGGCCCAGCACAAGCTGTGCCGTCTGCCGTCTGTGCTGTTAGACAAACATGGGGCTGCACACAGTCTCAACACGTCTGCTCTGCACAGGCCCCCATGGACAGCCCATGTTGGGTTTGCGTCTCTTCTTTCTTTCTTTCTTTCTTTCTTTCTTTCTTTCTTTCTTTCTTTCTTTCTTTCTTTCTTTCTTTCTTTCTCTGCCTATCTCTTCTCTCTCTCTTTCTTTTTTATTTCTATTCCTGTCTCTTTTCTGTCTTTCTTTCTTTTTCATTTCTCTCTCTTTCTCTGTCCCTGTATCTCCCTCTCTCTCTCTCTCTCTCTCTCTCTCTCTCTCTCTCTCTCTCTCTCTCTCTCTCTCTCTCTCTGTCAGTCTCTCTTTTCCAGTGCTGGGCCATACGTTAGCAATTCTTCCACACCAAAGGCCCAGACTCTGACATCAAACACAGCCACTTCGTCTAGCATGGGGAGTTTTTCTGTGTGTGGGGGGGAAATCAATGATTAAATAAAAACAAGAGCCTGATAGGGGTCTCTATGGGGGCCAGGGCCAGGGACACCAGAGGCATTACCTCACTGGCAAAGCATCTAACCCCACCCCCAACCCACCCACCCAACACACACACACACACACACACACACACACACACCCCAGCCCAACCCCTTTCTCTAACTGCTCCACGTTCTGTCCATGCCCCCACACACACACCCATCCCATACATACATACACACACACACACTGCCCTCGTTCTGCCCACATCCCTCCACCCTATATCCCAACCCACTGCTCTCGTATCCCCGCCACACACACCCCATATCCCAACCCACTGCTCTCGTATCCCCGCCACACACACCCCATATCCCAACCCACTGCCCTTGTCTCCCCGCACGCACACACCCAACACACACATCCCACTGCCCTCATCTCCCACACATACCCCACCCCACCACACACACCCCTTACACACATCCCATACACACCCCCCATTTCCCAACCCACTGCTCTCTTATCCCTGCCACACACACCCCATATCCCAACCCACTGCTCTCATCTCCCACACACACCCCCCCCCTCCCCCAAACACACACACCCCTTACACACATCCCAGACACACACCCCACTCCCCACCAACCCACTGCCCTGATCTTCAGTAGTCCCGCTTTCACTGTAAGATCCTCCAGGGAGAGGATGGTTGTGTTTGTGTTTGTGTAAATAAGAGTGTCAGCATGATTTAGGATTGGCAATTATGGGGTGATGACGAGAAATGATGATAGCAGTAATAATGGCATGATGACAAAAATAGTATGTGTGTGTATGTGTGTGTGTCTATAGTATGTGTGCTAGTGTGTGTGTGTGTGTGTGTGTGTATGTGTGCTAGTGTGTGTCTGTGTGTGTGTGTTTTTCTCCTCTGTGGAAGTGTGTCGCTGACTGTGTACACTGTGTACTGTGTGTTTGTGTGTGTGTGTGTGTGTGTGTGTGTGCGTGTGTGTGCGTGTGTGCGTGTGTGTGTGTGTGTGCATGAGGGAGAAGACTGAGAAAAACAATGGCATTGTTTTCCTTCCCCACATGGTGTGAAGTTGTGACCTCATAGTGGATGTCTGGTGGTGGTGGTGGTGTCTGCTGTGCTCTGGCCTAGTGAACCCATCTACCGCAACCCCCCACCAACACCCCACCGCCCACCCTCCGACCGCAACGACCAGCCACCCCCGACACAACTGGTCGTTCCCGACACAACCCAAAATATAGATCTTGTTTGAAAGGGGGATGATGAGCTTTTCAGAGGGTGCTGTGGCCAGCCCGGCGCCTACCACCACCTCCGTCTGCTGTCTGTCTTTGTGTCTGACGGACGGCCGGGCCGCTGTGGCCCTGGCCCTGGTCTCCTGACTCAGCCTGGAGAGAGATCTGCCCTCCCTACAAAGGCAAAGCGCGGCAACTACGCGAACATTAAAACTGAGAAAAAATGCCTTTAAAGTTGTCATACTGCCCAGTCAAACATGCTGTTCGTATAATAGTGGTGACGCTTTTATGTACTTTCCGAATGGGAAGAAGCAAGAGATTTTGTCACAAGACAAATGAGGTGTTATTAAGACAATGTCCAGTCTACTGGAACTCAGTTTTGACAGAATATGTAGTTACTGCCTTTTGGCTTTGTAGGGCAGAGCTGCTCCACTAAGCTGTGCTGTGCTGTGCTTTGTGCTCACTCAGCCTGGAGAGAACTGGTCCACTACACCAGACACTTTCTTGCATAGGAGGAGACAGGAGAAAAAGGGCTTTTAGAGCTTTATTTTGATACAAACCAGCAAACATTTCTAGCCATTACAAACAAGTTTTCATTGTGATTTGAACCATGTATGTCCCTCAGTCAGAGTGCATTCATTTAGGTAGGGCCTGGTCTTATTAACCCGAAATAGCTGCCCAAAGGCGTTGCCAAAATGGCTGCCGAGTGCAGGGGCTTTGACTACACTGTGTTTCCTAACCTGCTACACAATGGAGAAAATGAATACCACAGAATCTACAGAATCCAATACGGAAAAGGGAGAAAATTGCTACTACCAGATCTACAGGACCCATTACTGAAAAAAGAAAGAAAAATACTACCACCAAACCTACAGAACCCGACAGAGATACTGCTACACTACTGCTTCCCATAAATACCGTAGTATATGCTGTAGTATATGACCATGACCTGTTATGGTGTAAATGGACACTGGTTTGAGACATGAGGGTGTGAAAATGTTAAAGGATTGAGCATTAGTTGTTCCTCAGTGTTCTTTTAAAATCAGACAGTATTTTGTGTGACCAGTTTATGCAAAACTGGCATAGGAAAGCAAAACAAAGTCGTATAGACAGATACAGTAGTAGCAGAATTCCTTTGACACTGGCATGATTGTGTATTGGTATGGAGAGAGAGGAGGAAGCCAGAGGCTGGTTGTAGTGAGTTGGAATAGTCAAAGAAAATCTAAAGATAGTTGTCGGATCACATTTATGCATGGTACAGCCAGTGTAAATCCACCTGGTTTATCACAAAGAAAGACCCAGCAGAAAAATGCAGCAGAAAATTCTGGACAATGGGGCACTTGTACATACAAAAAGCAGAGAACAAAAAACAAAAAGACAGTGGGTGTGAAGGCGAAGATTAGCAAGAGAGAGAGAGAGAGAGGTCGATTAGAATTTAAAACCAAGCCTTGTATCATTAACATTTCTATCTGAGCTCATCAAATGCTCCCATGCTTACGGTAGCCCTCCCGTATGCACAAGATGGAGTCTGGCTTTGCATTTTATCTCCGCTTGTGAATTAGGCAGTGAAGATGAATGTTGTTTTGCATGGCTGCATGATAAAAAAGGCCCCAGGTGACGCAGCGTGATAAGACTGTGATGGATTGTGTTCCCCTTCACTGGCAAAGTCAAAAACTAGCCAAGACAGTGGCGCTTTAACAAGTTACCATGCATGTCTGAGGCGGGGCCATTCAATAGTCATCTCCTTACCAGTGATTTGGCATAGATTAAAGGCTTCTTATTGCTCACGGCACTGTGAATGCAAATACAATCCACGTAGACACCTATGACCTAGTTTTAGCCTCTTAGGAGACACCCTTTAGTTCAAGTTTTTTTTTTTTTGCCAAAATGGCATGCCTAAGTTGTAATGTATTAGTAAATATTTTCTGTAATGTAGTTATAATGTAATAAAAGTGGAACAGCTGGAGTAACATTGTGTGTTAAGAGGCTGCACAACTACATGCAGAGGTGTTAAAATGTAGTGACCAAAAAATGTTACTAGTGTCTTGAGAACTACTTGAGAAACCACTAGTGAGTGTAAAACATTAGACAGTGTTAAAGCGAGATAAGGAGCAAAATGGCCCCAGTCTTACGTGTAGGTAGCTTAACTCCCCTTAAACTCTTTCAACTCGGGACTCGTCACTGACTCTGTGAAGGAGCGTCGTTTGATCCCGGGCAGCCTTTCATCCCCAAATAGCTCCACTTAGAACCCCAGACGGTTCCTCAGAGGGATAAAAGGCTTTACCTGATGGCTGGGATCAAGAACAGAAACGGAACCGGGTCACATCACTTAGTTTGGGTTAGAATGTAGCTGCACCTTGGATTGAAGCTCTTGTGCACACGGCCCCTTTGAAAGTTATCCAGGAATTTCAGAGAATCTCCAAAATAATGTCGAAAATAAATCTCCGTATGGTCTGGATGCGTGAGGAGAGAGAGAGAGAGGGAGAGAGAGAGAGAGAGAGAGAGAGACTGTTGAAGCTGAAATTGGGTATCAGTGAGGTAATGTCTCCCTCTTGCCACACCACCAGCACACACATTGCTTTCTTTCCCAGACTGGGGCGCAGCGGAATAGAGAAAGGGTATAGAGGGGGGTGAAGGGATGGATGACTAGTATAGGATGACAAGAGGGAAGGATGAAGAGATAGAGCAATGAAGAAGGGATGTGGGATGAAGAGATGAAGGGAAGAATAGACAGAGGAATAGTATCGGACAGAGAGATAAAGAAATGGAGGAATGAAAAGAAGGGTGGTAAAGTATGGAGAGATGCAGTATGATGAAGAGAAGAAGGAATAATAAAGGATAGAATGATGAAGAGATGGAGGGATGGAGAAAGAGGGGTAGTATAGTATATAGGGATGAAAAGACAGAGGGGTAGTATAGTATAGGTGGATAAAGAGACAGATTGGTAGTATAGGATAGAGGAATGGAGAGACAGATTGGTAGTATAGTATAGAGGAATGGAGAGACAGATTGGTAGTATAGGATAGAGGGATGGAGAGACAGACGGATGATGAGATAGAAGACTAGAGGGTGGCTAGTGTAGAAGAGGGGGAGGCAGGCTGTGTAGGGGCAGGCTGTGGGCCTGGCTGTTTGTTTGTCTATGGCTAGGCCTTCTTTGAAGAGTAGTGAGCTCACTCCAGTCCACGTCACCGTGGATGTGATGTGTGGCAGTGAGGCTTGGCCATTTGCCTGTGTAAACATGACAAGAGACATGGCTGATAGTGGAAGTGTGGGGGTGTGTGTGTGTGTGTGTGTGTGTGTGTGTGTGTTTGGGTCATATGTATCTATACATATATTTGGACACCTGTGTCTGTGTGTGTTTGTAATTACAAAAAGAATGCGCATTTGTGTATAATTTATAGTGTGTGTGTGTGTAAATCATGTGCATGTGGCTGTGACTGCGAAAAGGCAGGCGAAGAAGGAGGGGTGTGTGTGTGTGTGTGTGTGTTTGTGATATGTGTGTGTGGGTGTGTGTGTGTGTGATGAGAAGGATGGACAAACACACACGGCCCCCAGAGGTCAGTGACCCCCAACAGCCGCCTACACTCAGACGTGCACTTCCTGCTCCCATCTGCATGCATGCGGCTCCACACAGTATCCAGGGCACCCCAGAGCTGCCCCAGGGGCTGCGTTTTCCATGAGTCTGTGACATTCAGCCCCCAACCAGACAACCAGACCCCTGGACCCCCACATCACCGAACCCCAGATCCAGGACACACACACACACACACCCACACACACACATACACACGCATACACACACACACACACACACACACACACACACGCACTCCTCACTGCCTGAATGTTAATGGAAAATCTGGCAGTGGCAAGTTAGGAATGGAAAAGGGGGAGGGGAGAGGCGAGGCAGTGGTGTGTGTGTGTGTGTGTGTGTGTGTGTATGTGTGTGTGTGTGGGTGTAGGGGTGCGTTTTTTCTTTTTTTTTTTTAAGGGGTTGGGGGGGCTTTTTGATGGGTCTAAAGGGGTCATTAAACTGGCCTGGGACACCCAGCCACCACTGACCAAAGGAGCCAGCTCTGCCCTTTAATGTCTGTGTGTGTGTGTGTGTGTGTGTGTGTGTGTGTGTGTTTTCCATTTCTCTTTCGGATTCCCTCACCTCCTAACACAGATGAAAGGGAAATGGAGAAAGAAGAGAAGAGAGAGAATTGCGAAGAAAAGAAAGAAAGGCAGAGAGAAGGGCAGAGAAAGAGAGAAAGAACTTGTGAAGCAGTGAAAGACCAGACAGCGTGAAGGAGAGAAAAGAAATCAGTAAAAACGCAACAGAGGGAGGGAGGGAGAGAGAATTGAAGAAAGAGAGAAAAGAGAGAGAGATAGAGGGGGGGGGGCTGGTACTACAAGGCTAGGCAGGGTGTTGATGTTTGCTTTTGTCCGCCAGTAAGAGGAAGTCAGCTCAGCGGCTGTGCTGATGTCACATCCAGGCGGTCTGATTTGGGGTTTGACCCCGGGCATTAGCGTGAGTGCCTCGGCGGAGAGCAGGGCAGCCAGCGACCCGTGCGCCGTGGCCAAATAACAGCCTGGGCTGGAACTGCAGGCCCCTGTGGTCGTGGGTTATGAGGGTCTCTTGGCCTCCAGGGCTGGCAGAGGGAAAGGGAATTGTGGGGGCTGCTCGCTTTATTTTTAGCCTCCACTGCCAGGTCACGGCCACACCAAACCGACCACATTGTTTGTAATTCATTTCCTAAGTGTATCACATTATATGAACTCCTCGACGACGGCCGCTAAAATTTATCACAAGGGGAACACTCAGGGAATGTAAATATGCACAGCAGTTTAACTCAATGGTAAGTCCCTAGAAAGACAGTTAAATTAAACAAACCACCAATGGTGATGGTGGTGGTGTGTGCATGTGTGGGTGTATGCATGTTTGTGTCTGTGTCTGCGTGTGTGTGTGTGTGTGTGTGTGTGCATGCCTGCATGTGTTTGTGTATCTATGTGTGTGTGTGCAGCTGTTGGCCGTTATGACTTTTTTTAACAAGTCACCCATCGTGCACTAAACTGTTTATGTGTTCGAGTCGTATGTTCCTGTTGATACTGGTCACTCTTTCTTTCTTTCTTTCTTTCTTTCTTTCTTTCTTTCTTTCTTTCTTTCTTTCTTTCTGTCTGTCTGACCATTTGTCCCATTTGTCCTTCCATCTCCCACTCACTCATGTCTCTGATCCCCTCCCCATTTTCTTTCACTCCCTCCATTCAAGTTTCTGGGCAGCTTATACACACCCACACACATGTGTAGCTTATCCACACACACACACACACACACACACACACAGACACACACACATGTTGTGTCTGTAGTATCTACTTTTTCAGTTGTGTTCAGAGGAAGACCACCCCCATCCTCTCTGTAAGGATATACATACCCCATCAGTACTACCCCCCTCGCCGCCGCCCAGCAACCCCCATCCCCCACCTCCCAACCCCAGGTCACCGTCCAGCAGGAAGTCTGGGACATATGTGGTCGCCATGCCAAAGGCACAAAAAAAAGAGGCCATTCCAGCCTTTACGAGAGGAAGAGAAGCCCGGTCGAGACATACCACAGAAAGGAGGAAGTGTGGAGGTCGTCTCCCTCGCCTGTCTCTCGTGTCTCCATGGCTTCCCTTCATCTCATGGCTATTTAGGGCAGCTCCCACTGCTGCAGGCCTTTGGCTTACTGTGAGACAGAGTTTTCCAACACGCGCCAGTCTTTATGAGGGTGACATACATTTTGCCTTCGGTTCACAATGTGCTTGCTACCGAAAGGCAAAAAAAAGAAAGGCTCTTACTCTTCAAACGTTCAAACAAAATGACCGCCGGGTTGAAGTAATGTGCATGTCGGCTGCGGTTTTTAAAAAGAGGTCTAAATCCAGAAAATCAGGGCTTTTAATGAGTCTTTGGCCGAGGTAATGTCCCTTCCATATTGTTGGGCCATACTGAAACCTCCACGAAATGAGACGTCAATCTACAGTATTTTGAACATGTTGCAAATAGGCAATAGCGAATACCTATCGAGACAGTAAACAATCCATCATTTTATCTTTACATCTAATGCAGTTTAAATGTTGTCAGTGAAACTAAATCAGGACAGCCAATCAGGGCTGTTGCATGCAAGACATTTAATGTTGCTCTTCTATGCAATCATAGTTGGGTTCGCATTAAGCTTTTTGAGGGAAATTTTGAGCCATTTGAACATTGAATTCTGAATGGAAACACTAGACATTCAGAATAAATTGTCTAAGTCAAACTCTTAGGTAAGAACATAATTTGCTAGGGGATTGCTGAAGTCCTGGCTTAAATGGGGTATAATGTGACTAAGGCTCACAGAAGGGCATGCAGTTGCACGAAATCACATTTGTTTATTTTTCATGTTTCTGTGGAAATTTTGAGTGCCTAACTCCTCCTTGAGTGCGTCGACCTCATTTGCATTTCCAACGTAGTGGATGGAAATATGCACAGATGCTTTGTAGCCAAATTTGCATCAACCAAACTGAAATATGTGACACGCACTGGATAGACACTAAGATCATGAGGTAATGCTAGCAGTCATGAATTGCAGTACTTCATTTAAATTATGCACCAGACGTCTCCTGAATTTTCCAGTGTAGTAAGAATGGTCTACTGGGATATCAGTGTTTGTTTTATTCTTATCAGAAATGATAAAGCATCAGAAGGTGTGGAGAATGTATGGTGCATTTGCATAGTTTCCAGGACAAGGGTTTGAGTTGGTGCTCGGTTGTAGGCTAGCTGCAGGCCATGCACTGCATGAGCAGTTGTAAGAACATGTGACTTATGATTTAGAACTGTTTAAAGGTGAGGCCAGCTGCTGAGGAACATTGTCACTGATGAATGCTTTATCGTGTTAGGCAGCGAGTGCAGTGTTTAGCGGTTTCCTAGGAGCAGAACTTTAAAAGAAAAAAAAGGTAGCACAAAAAAAGAACGAACATACTGGAAATGACATCTGACGGTTATTCGTCCCAGTCGTTTCCCATTTGGCAGGTTGGAGCCATTTTTCTCTGGCTTGCGCAATCTCCTTTTTTTTTCTCTCTCTCTCTCTCTCTCTCTCTCTCTCTCTCTCTCTCTCTCTCTCTCTCTCTCTCATGCTCTCAGTTCTCTCCGGCTTCCTGTGAACACACATAGTTGAAAGAAAGTTAGAGGAAAAAAGAGGGTTTGTGTGTATGCGTGTGCCTGCATCTGTGTGTGTTTGGTGTGTGTGTGTGTGTGTGAGAAAGAGAAAGAGAGAGAGTGTAAGAGAGAAAGAGAGAGTGTGTAAGTGTGTGTGTGGGTGTGTGTAAGAGAGATACATGTATAGAGAAAGATAAATAAGTTGCCTTCTAGGCAGAGCTTTAGCTAATGCCAGACAAAAGCAGTTGAAATACGAACCACCTGTGTGTAAATCACTGAATTATTGTGTAGTACGCAGACAGCAGGCTGACTCCATCATATGGAAGCCACCTGAATGACACATCCAGAGCTTTGACATGCACCCACACAGCAGCTCTGTGCTGCAAGAGTGTGGCCCACATCTGGGCCATGACAGCATGCGAGTCCGCAGATAAACTCTTCCCTGCTTCTCCTCAACGCTTGACTGGTGATCCACTAAATGAGGTGACGAGTGGAGAGTGAGCCTCTGGAAGGAATGCAAAGCCCAGGGGAATTGTCTCTGAAGTGTGTTCTTCTCCGGGGTAGGCTGAGAACATGTGTACAAGCAGGGACTCATGATTGCCTGGAGCCGTACGGATGTCTCAGGCACAAGATAGTGTTTTGTTTTTTTTTGCCTGTACTTTGTGATATATCATCACGTATGTAAACAATACTCTATGGTGTACTTGACAGTGGTACTTGTGAGTTTGGTTGATCAGTTTACATTACAGTATAAAGTGATGGGCCTGTCCCAAAATCGTGTAATCGGATAATGATCAGAGATCTGTCCGTTTCCGTTACACTAGGTGGCGATGTATTCCTTTCAACAAGTGGTGTTAGAACTACTTCTGGTCAACGGCTGCTAAAAAGAAAATAAACAAACTATCTGGCGGCATACAAACAAAGATGGCGTTCGAGGAGGTTGATAGAGCAGCATTTGCATACATGTTGTGCATTCTCCTTTGTTTGGAAGTCCGTATGAATGAACAAACAGCGTTTTTGGCTTTCTTGATACCACGCGAACTGTGGCGTCGGCGTTTGATATTGCATGCGCAGTACGCGAATCCGATATGATCCCGTGCACAAGGCGGCACCAAGCGGATTAACATCGGCTCAAGCCAGGGGTTTCAATCGGATTCGCGAAACCAATCCCTATACGATCTTTAGCCTGTGCACACGAATTCGATATGATCCCAATCCCTTTCCAATCGTATTCAACTCGTCCATGTGCACGCAGTGAGTGATACAGTGATCCAGGTCTACCAGTGCAGTTAAGGTAACTGATTTCACTAATTAACACCTGTACCTGGCTGAAGGGGTATGCCAGTTAAATCAGTGGATGTAGTGAATAGACAGAACTAATACATAGCACATACACACATACGTACACATCTTTACAGAGAAATCTAAGTAAACTTCAGTGTGAACTGGAGGCTAATGACTGCAGTGAAGGACATCTGACTTTACCTCAGACAAGGCTACCTTGGCCACCCCAGCAAGGCCAGGCTGCCACGAGCAGCAAGCCACATGTGGAAAACGTGGGATAATTGCTTGCAGTTGTGGCACGTGGTGACTGCGTGTGGCCATCAGCCATTGGGGCGAATCGCTGACCACGCACACCCCCGAAACCCTATCATTAATGCTTACGCACCAGAAATTAGCACTGACGCGCACGCATACACACACATCCTCTCACACACACACACACACAGACACACACACACACACACACACACACAGGATCGGTAAATGGAGACAACCTTGGACCTACCACCATTTTAAAATGAACTGTCATCTCCTCTCTCTCCTCACTCAGTACATCTTTCAGCTGGTCGGTCAGTACAATCAGGCCTCGGTTTTCTTTCTTTGCTTTCTTGTTTTCTTTGTGGGCGACAGACCTTAGCGCATAACCCCAGGAAGAACTCAAAGCAAAAAGGGCAATGAGTTTACCTAGGGTCAGCTCCAGTCACAAGGGGTCAGAGCCAAACATTTGCTGCATTCTCATGTCTCTTCTGATCAAAACTATATTTAGTGTTGCTGGCGCACTCTGTCACTGTCATGCCAAGGAAACTCATCCAGATGAGCTCATTCGCTGACACGAATATCTGGGTTTAATGCAGCCAATGTGGAGACAGGGAAAGCTGCGAGGTTTTATGATTTCACTTCCCCAATATCTATAGGCTGCCAGCAGGCGACAGATGCAGTGGTCAAAGCAGAAAGTGAACTCTTAAGAACCTTCACTAGTTCTTCTTTCCAGTGCCAATTTGATGACTTTGTCACTAGATTTAGCGGACTTTTGGCCATCCCTAGTGGCAAAAAATCTTATGTAGCATATTTCTTTATTTTGGCAAACTCTGGATCGACCGTTTCTTTGTTCATAAAACACCTATAATCATCTCCCTTCTCATAACGCTCTGCCTGACTGCCTCTGCCTCCAGTGTTGCCCCACGATTATAAAAGTAAAGACTGGCCTTTGTAGAATCACCCCTTATTCTTACATGGAAGTGTATGTTCTATAGATCTACGAGCCAGCACAACGTAATGCTGTCACAGATATGCAGATTAACACATGACATCATCTAGCGACATTAACACATGACATCATTTAGCGACTTTTGGAGCAGGCTTTAGCTACTTTCCATTGGATCGGTTAGATCGGTTAGATCTGCCAGCTCAGCTTTGAGATGTATAGTGGGGGAGGAAAGATGCTTGTTGAAGTAGCTTGTTTTGTAACAGAGAAAACAAGGGGATGTCTGATGTCTGTTTTGATGTTTGACAGCTTTGTTGGGCTTTGGGGACACAGACATAACAGACCAGTGCCAGTTACACTTGCTGTGTCTGCCAGCAGGAAAAAAAAGCAATCTAGGGGGGGAAAACGTACAAGTATTTCTTGGCCATAGGGAACAGATAGCAGGAGAACCGAGAACCGGTCACGATGAGTCTGTCTCTAGAGCAAAGGAGATATCCTGGCTCCTCCGCTTCCTCCCAGGAAGGACAGCCTGAAATCCAGCAGAATTTCAGCAGCCAGCCAACAACAGTCCATCTGGAATAGCGTACAGCACTCGGGGGGGGGGGGGGGGGGGGGTTGGATGCTGACAGCGCAGTGACCTAACGCTCCATGCTCATACTGTACACACACCATCAGGCTTTTCTGGCTCCACATCGCCAGACTCAGGGGCTTTTTGCTGATTTTGGGGGGGAAAAAAAATGGGAAGAGGGTCGCCGATCCCACCACCCCCCCCCCCCCCCCCCCTTCCGGGAATGGAGAGAAAAATCAAAAGACAGACATGTTCCCTCCGCAAGCCCTGACCCAGCAGCTAAAGACTTTGGATGTCGTAATAACACGGCATGGTCCAATCCATCCATATATGGAAGCCGACCTCGAACTCCCTCGTTTACGCTTGCAGCTGATCGTTGGTGACAGACCTCGCTGTCACTTTTCGCAGAAGACAGGGATGTGCAATCAAAAAATGACTCAGGTCCACATTAACACAACATCTGTCTTTCTCTCCATCTCTCTTTCTCTCTCTCTCTCTCTCACTTGTGTGTGTGTGTGTGTGTGTGTGTATGTGTGTGTGTGTGTGTGCATCTCCATGGGCTTTGAAATGGTGAGAAAATGTATTGTCATAGGGTAACACACTGCTGGGCAACAAGCAGAGCAACTATCTGTGTTGGTGAGAAGTCAGCTAGCTCGG
>CM050218.1:22295000-22405000 GCA_027475355.1 Coilia nasus | reverse complement strand
ACGGACAGACCCCAGCAACAACACCTGCTGAATACGTGTGACAGCCAGGAGTGGAAAGTTAAACAGAAAAGGCCAGCAGTTACGAGGTCTGGCTGTGCAACTGATTCCATTAACCCTTTAAGAGACACCCCCTATTATAACTTTGTTGCTACCAGAATGGCAATGACCAAGTTGTAATGTGTTACTAAAGACTTTCTGTAATGTCGTAGTAATGTTGTAATGTTGTAGTTGCGTTTTTTTCAGCGAGTCGGTGACCGCTAAAGGGTTAAAGAAATGTCTAGTAAAGTGTGTTATTGTCGGGTACCCTTGTAGAAAAGTTTTGACTAGGACTCCAGTGAGGAAAAAAAGTCAAGACCAATTTGAAGCCTTGTACAGCATGTACAGCATCTTCAGAGGAAAAGTCAGAAAAAGTCAGGAGTTCAGGCTAAGTCTAGAAGCAGTAGTGAAAGTGAAAGGTGACTTTATTTGGTCAGTGATATTAGTTCCTTGTACTCCTACCCTGTTTGAACCTTTTTGTTTTTCGCATTTTGAGCTGCATAAACAGCTGTATTGCTTAGATAGACTAGAAAGATTTCACTAGTGGCACTCCGCCTGAACCCAGTGTTGTAAGACTAAGCATAAACATGTCTTCACAGATGCCTTATGTCATCAGCATTTTTTTTTCTTGACAGATACTTTTCAAGTATATAATAATATTGTGCCATCATATTGAGTATAATTGGCATGACAGCCCCTGTGTGTGTGACCATATTGTGTCACCAGTATAATTACATGACTGGCTAATGTCAGTTTGCTGACAGTTTATTACCATGTTCCATAGGACCTCGTAGCAGCTAACAGTACATATGTGTTTTTGGATTTGCTTGGATTAGGATTTCCCCAGTTTTTTGTTTGCTAGCATTCCATCAAACACTATGTGTGGATCAACGTTTCAACTAACATTATGTGTGTGGCAGTGTTTCATCTAACATTGTGTGTGTGTGGGTTAGCAATTCATGATCTAACTTTATGTGTGGGTTGTGTGGCTTAGTGCTGGGGGATTTGTGTTAGCTTTCATGTAGCTAGGTTCATATCAAGGTTGTGCTCATCCGCGGAGAGAGGGCTGTCCAAGGCAGCGGCGGCCATGTTGTCTGCTTGTTGATGTTGGCCTTGAGCTAGGCTATCTGTGGCCCACGGTGGTCGGCTCTTCCCACTGGAAAGGACTTTTGGATTTAGAGGCCATGTCAGTTGTGGCCTCCAGAGAGCTCTTGGATGTGCGGGTGGCCCAAGGTAATGGCTCTTCCACTCCTCCCCACAATCCTCCCCGGCACGCACGCACACACACACACACACACACACACACACGCGCGCACACATACTCTCTCTCACACACACACACACACTCACACACACACGCGCACACACACACACGCACACATACTCACACACACACGCACACATACTCGTACACACACACACACGAGAACACACACGAGAACACACACACACATGCACATACACACATACAGACATACACACACACACACAAACACAGACACACTCTCTCTCTCTCCTTTGGGAAGAGGAATGGTGAGAGATGTCATCTCGCATA
Organism: Coilia nasus; assembly: GCA_027475355.1. Taxonomy (NCBI): domain Eukaryota; kingdom Metazoa; phylum Chordata; class Actinopteri; order Clupeiformes; family Engraulidae; genus Coilia; species Coilia nasus. Next base: position 22,403,409 of record CM050218.1, on the reverse strand, counting down.
ACAAAAAAAAACAAAACAGAATTTGTTTACTGGCTGCATTTAATCCATGGCTGCATGTCAAGCGTGAAATAAACAGACACGGTCACTGGCTTACACAATAAGCCCTCCTCCAATCACAGCCAAGCATATAGGGCATGTCACAACACAAGGATATGACTCAATAGATAAGAAATGATGTGGTTTGAATCATTTACACATTGTCTGTGTGTGTCTGTGTGTGTGTGTGTGTATGTGTGTGTGTGTGAGTGAGTGAGTGAGTGAGTGAGAGATACACTTTAATACAAAAATGCTATTTACATGACAAGGGGAAACCGAGACAAGGAGATATACCACAGTATTTGCAGTCAAGAGAAAACATACTCAATCAAAGTTACGGCTAACCACTGTTAACATTTACTAATGGTGAGGGATTGTAAATTCTGTGGGGGATTGTAAAATGCTTGTTAGTGTAAGCAAGTTTGTGTGTCTGTGTGTGTGGGGGTATGTGTGTCTGGGTGTGGGTGTATGTGTGTGTGTATGTGTGTGTGTGTGTGTGTGTGTGTATGTGTGGGTGTGTGTTTGAGTATATCCATATGCGTAATTGTGTGTGTGTGTGTGTGTGTGTTTGAGTACATCCATATGCATAATTTTGTGTATGTGTGTGTGTGTTTGTGTGTGTGCATGCATATGTGTAAGTATGTGTGTATGTGCGTGTGCATTTGCATTAAGAATGTCTTATCTGTTCTTCATGAGCAATTGCTCGGCGGTTTCCTGTGATAAGCGTCACTCTTGCTCTCCTTCCTCTCATTTCCCTGCTGCCTGCTGCTTATCTGATGCACAGAAAGCCAAAGGCCCAGAGTAGCGCCAAGAGGGCACACACACACACACACACACACACACACACACACACACACACACACACACAGGTGGACACATACACACATGCATACGGTCTGCATACACATACATACTGACTCACACACAAATACATACACAGGTGGACACAGACACACACACACACACACACACGCGCGCCCGTGTTTGGGATCGCCCATGGTCCTTGGTGCCCTTGCCTCTCAACATTGCCCTATTTTTCTCATTGTTTCAATCTCCCTCTGATGTACCTCTCTCTCTCTCTCTCTCTCTCTGTCCTTCTTTCTCTCTCTCTCTCTCTGTCCCTCTTTCTGTTTGTCTGTGTCTCACTCTTTCCCTCTCTACTTTCGCATGCCATCCACCCCTTCCCCCCCCCTCGCTCTTTCTCTTTATCTTCCTCATCATCAATTTATGTGCAGGCTTACATAAATGTACATTTGCATAAGATAAACACAAAAATACCGCAGAACACAAAGAAACATAAACTCAGTATTTAAATTGACTGAATACATCATACGGAGACAACCATCTCTCCTCCAGTCCCTGAGAGTGTGTGGTGTCTGAAGCAAACAGCTTCCTGCTCCTGTCTCTGGAATCTCTCTGCCATTTTTGGATGTGAACGCTCCCTTATTTCATGGCCTCCACCTGGCCTACGAATGAGACAGACACAACCCAGATGATTGTTTTGCTTTATTTGCTATGGCCTTCCCACCGTTTGTGTCAAAAACAACTCCTGCCCCACCCAACCCCCCCAGACCCTGTGGATGAGCTATTTTGGATGCAAGCGGTCATAAATCTCACAGCTTTTACACCACTTGGTCAGGCTTGGGCCTGCATGTGATGGTAGCCCTCTGCACTTTACACTTTAAGGATTACTGTTCTCTTTCTTCCTCTTCGCCTGAAACTCTCATTCAGTTCAGCCCAGAGTTGTCATTTTTCAGGCGCACTCTTGACGTTTGGGGCTTATTTTGCAGAATGCCTGGTCAGGCTGCGGAGGCCCCAAATGATACACAGGAGTGTCCAGCAGCCATTCTCCCTGCCCCTGCTGCAGGTTGGCCGTCCTCCAGCCAGCCCAGCTGACGGATGCTGCCGCTGTGTGTGTGTGTGTGTGTGTGTGTGTGTGTGTGTGTGTGTGTGTGTGTGTGTGTGTGTGTGTGTGTGTGTGTGTGTGTGTGTGTGCGTGCGTGTGTGTGTGTGTGCGTGCGTGTGTGTGTATGTGTGTATGTGTGTTTGTGTGTGTTTGTGTGTATGTGTGCTTGTATGTGTGTGTGTAGGTGTGTGTGTGTGTGTGTGTGTGTGTTTAGTCAAGCAAGCGCTGGTGTCTCGCTGGCCCAGCGCTCTGATTTAGGACATGTCATAGGTTTCAGAGTGGGCGCCAAGATTCCCTTTGCCCATATATCACTTCCCTTCACTTTGCCTTTTTTTCCCTTGCTCTCTCTCTCTCTCTCTGTCTCCCATTCTCTCACTGCTCTCTCTCTCACTCTCTCTTTCTCTCTCTGTCAGTCGCTGTCTCTCATTCTCGGTCTCTCTTTTACTCTGTCGCTCATTTATTCACTTCTCTCTCTCTCTCCTCTCTCTCTCTTTCTCTCCTCTGCCTTTCTCTCTCAATCCTTTACATCCTCTGTGCCACCGTGCTTTGAAAACACCACTTTTACGCAACTCAGCCACTTCCAAGTCAAAACATAGAAATGTTCCCTCAGCACTGCTTACGTGCTAGACAGCAGGCAGGTAGATGCCAGGCCAGAGAACTATCAACACAAAACGGATGTGCAAACCACCTCATGGTTTTGAGACCATGGCTACGGTGATATTTATACACTGAATTGAAAATTATGTCAAATAATCCACATAATCAGAGATGGATCGTAACGTATATGTATAATTGCATAAATCATACCCTAGACATTACATCAGGTGTGTCAGACATCCACGCTCTTGCATGTAGAAATATGTTATTGTATGCGGTGTGGGGAGAAGTGTGTATTACACTAAGATTATTTCCTGTGATACGGTTTATGCTTGATGCTAGAACAAGATTCATCTGGCTGCCTGAGGGTGTGTGTGGGTGTGTGTGTACATGTATGTGTCTGTGGGTGTGAGAGAGAGAGAGAGAATGTGTGTGTATGTGTGTCTGGGAAGAGCAAGACAGAGAGATCAGCGGGTGCTAATTCTGAAGCAATAAGTCTGTGACGAGGTGCATTACCACAGACACGTGCACACATTGGGCTGATTTGAGTCATATCCACTCTTACACCTCCAGACACATAAAACAAAGCCCCAGCGCAGCAGCAGACATAACAAAAAGGCGCACCTGTCTCTAGTTAAGAGCAACCCCCCCCCCTCTTTGAAGACTAAAAATGGACACAATAGATGTGTGTATCCTGTTTGAGCTGCTGCCAAATTAGAGACTCAGGCAGCCCTCAGATGTTTCCTTTGTTTCTGTGTCCGGTAGGCCAGTAGGATTGAGGCCAAGCCCCGTTTTGGAATAATACTGAAGAAGTGTAACATTTGTACTAATCTTGTTTTTCATGATGTATTGGGCAAATATGAGGTCATACTCTGACCAATTATACATACCGGTTATTACATTATAGATGTCAAACAGGAAATAATAGCTTTGTCTTTGTGGGTAGAGTATTATGAAACCTCTGCAGGATAGGTTTTTTACATTAGTAAAACATCTTTTGAAAGGTCTTTTCTGCAGATATAGGGTGAAATCCTGTAAACAGAGTATGTATTTGTGTTTGTATGTATTCATGTGTGTGAGAGAATATATGGTAAATGTGTGTGTATTTGCGTGTGTGTGTGTGTGTGCATGTATGTGTGTGTGTATGTGTGTGTGTGTGTGTGTGTGTGTGTGTGTGTGTGTGTGTGTGGGTGTGGGTGTGATTGTGTGTGTGCACACAATGACTGTTGAGCCTGTTCAGCCTCTGGGCCCAGACATGATTATTTACAAAATCATTTCATCATCAGCATCACCCAGCTGCTCACAGTGGTGAGTCATGTGTGGCCTCTGGCTTTACACTAGTGACTCCAGCACCCAGGAGGCACAGGCAGAGATACAGTATCAAGGGCTTCCCATAAATGAGCATCTGCTGACACTCTGAAGAGAAGCACCTTTGACCACAGGCAGCTGAGGCAAGGACCTCCACGTCTACTAGAGCCCGCAGGATTCTTTCTCTGCATTTTACACATCTGTTGGTGGTGGACACACATTAGGAGTAGTGAACACTCACACACACACACACACACACACACACACACACACACACACACACACACACAGCAAATTGTGAAACGTGCACACCCGGAGCAGTGAGTAGTTCTGCTGCACTTAGTGGTTAGATGCCATGCTCAAGGGTACCTCAGCTGTTGATGAGGATAAACGACAATGCTGGTCACTACCCTCACAGTTTTTCTGCTGGCACAGGGAATCAAACCTGCAGCTCTGTAGTCTATGGTTGTAAGGCCAGCTTCTTAACCTGTGAGCCACAGCTGTCACGTTTCTGTGACCCAATCACCAGTAGAAACACTCGTAGCATAGCTCTGTTAGTGGCTCTCATTGGCTCTCGTGCAGCTCCTGACCTCTTTCTACACAGAAAGTATCCTGGGCTGTCGCACCAAGCATGTACAGTAGAAGAAGCTAGGTCTGGCAAAGATCCCATAGACAGGAAGTTGTCAGAGGTCAGAGGACAGGATCAACGGCCATCTATCAAATCCCTATGTATACTACCGGATACAGAGCTACAACAAAATCGGACCACTGTTTCCGATGACGTATGCGTAGCGACATTTTTCATTCTCCCTATTTTAGGGGCAAAGGAACAACCAGCAAGGGCTAGTTGGCCAGATTGACTTGAACACAACATTCAATGCAGCATCACAGGCAGTACAGGTGGGCTGTATTTAGTGCATGTTTTAGCCAGCCGTAATAGACTCTAAACTTGAATGGAGGTGTAATTGAGTATAATGCCATTTTAAGGTGATTGCTTGGAGGACTTAAGTGGTTATCTTGTTAAGGTAATGTGGTGCCTATTTGGAGGTCTGTCTTTCAGCAGGCAAGCAGAAAACACCTCCATTTTCTCACGCTCCTCGAACACACACTCAACTCTCCCATCCTCCCACTGAAGCAGCTGCACTCCAGTAAAAGGTGGGAGTGTTAAGGGGCCAGCATGGTTGTTGTGTGTGCGTGTGTGTGTGCACGTGTGTGTGTGTGTGTGTGTGTGTGTGTGTGTGTGTGTGTGTGTGTGTGTGTGTGTGTGTGTGTGTGTGTGTGTGAAGGAGGGAGTCTGTGAAGGTGGCATGTTAGACCTGTTTGGAATGCAGTGGATGGTGCCTTCTGCTTAAACTGAGGATTACCAGTGTCAGCCCACAGTGTTCCTCATCACCCCCTTACCTACCCCACTCACACACACACACACCCACTCACACACACACACACACACCCACACACACATACACACACACACAAAACACAGACACACACAGACACGCACACGCACAGACACACACACACAAACACACACACACACACACACACACACACACACACACACACACATATCCACACACACAAACACAGACAGACACACAAACACCCCCCCCCCCCCCCACACACACACACACACACAAACACAAACACACACATTTCCCAAACCCAAGGGCATGTCCTCCAGACAGTGATAGACTGGAGGAGGGGAATATTTACAGCTTTAACACACGGGCCGACAGAATGTCTTAAACCACCATCATCAGCACCGTGTTTGGGAGCCAAGGAGCCCTCTGCAGGGGGTTTATTTGAGTCATGGTATTTACGTGAAATTTCGCACACAGACACACACACACACACACACACACACACACACACACACACACACACACACACACACACCAACACACACATTATTGCCCCAGAGCCGGTTTCTGGGTCAAGTTGCTTTGCGTAGGAGAGGAAGAGAGCTGGGCCTGATTTCCTGTAACCCCTGAGATTGCCCTGGCACTCGCTCCGTAGGGATTGAGGCGGTCAGCTTTCTGGTATTTGCGTATGTGTTTCTAACCACAAACCTTTTCCATTTAGTCACAGAATCTCCCCTCTTTGAGAGTTGGAATGCCTCACTGGTGGAGTTCATTGTGAAAAAAGGAGCAAAGCAGTGATCTCAGGCCCACAACTCTACCTTTCTTTCTCTCTTCCCTTCCCCTTTTCTCTCCCCTTTTCTTCTCTCCTCTTCTCTTCTCTTCTCCCCTCTTCTGTTCTCTTCTCCCCTCTTCTCTCCTCTTCTCTTCTCCCCTCTTCTCCCCTCGTCTCTTCTCCCCTCTTCTCTTCTCTTCTCTTCTCTCCTCTTCTCTTCTCTTCTCTTCTCTTCTCTTCTCCCCTCTTCTCTTCTCCCCTCTTCTCCCCTCTTCTCTTGTCCCCTCTTCTCTTCTCTTCTCTCCTCTTCTCTTCTCTTCTCCCCTCTTCTCTTCTCTTCTCTCCTCTTCTCTTCTCTTCTCTCCTCTTCTCTTCTCCCCTCTTCTGTTCTCTTCTCCCCTCTTCTCTCCTCTTCTCTTCTCTTCTCCCCTCTTCTCCCCTCGTCTCTTCTCCCCTCTTCTCTTCTCTTCTCTTCTCTTCTCTTCTCTTCTCTTCTCCCCTCTTCTCTTCTCCCCTCTTCTCCCCTCTTCTCTTCTCCCCTCTTCTCTTCTCTTCTCTTCTCTCCTCTTCTCTTCTCTTCTCCCCTCTTCTCCCCTCGTCTCTTCTCCCCTCTTCTCTTCTCTTCTCTCCTCTTCTCTTCTCTTCTCTTCTCCCCTCTTCTCCCCTCTTCTCTTCTCTCCTCTTCTCTTCTCTTCTCCCCTCTTCTCTTCTCTTCTCTCCTCTTCTCTTCTCTTCTCTCCTCTTCTCTTCTCTCCTCTTCTCTTCTCCCCTCTTCTCCCCTCTTCTCTTCTCCCCTCTTCTCTTCTCTTCTCTTCTCTCCTCTTCTCTTCTCCCCTCTTCTCTTCTCCCCTCTTCTCTTCTCTTCTCTTTTCTTTTCTTTTCTCTCTTCCTTCTCTCTCATAGTCTACCATTTCCCCTTTTCTCCTCTCTTTTTCTCAGCAGTGAACTCAGCCCCCCCTTATTCTACCTTTCTTTCTCTCTTACCCTATTTCCTTTTGTCTTTCTTCTTTTTCTTCTTCCTTCTCCTACTCTACCCCTTCCCCTTTTCTCTTTGTCTCATTTTCTCCATCACATCCTGCTCACCCTCTTCTCTGTTCTCTTCTCTTCTCTCCTCTTGTCTTCTCTGAAGTAAGCGGGCAGTGGACTTAAGGGTTCTGGATAAACAAGCGGCATTGGCATGACTCTTTCTTCCCAGCTTCTGGGTTCAATCACTTCTGGACTGTGAACCCCGAGGTCAAGCCTGACGTCACCATGCTGGCTTGTAGGGTCAGCACAGCCAGTTCTCTCTCTGTCTCTCTCTATCTGTTTTTTTCCTCCCTCTCTCTCTCTCTCTCTCTCTCTCCCTTTCTGTCTCTCGCTTTCTCTTTTACTCTCTCTCTCTTACTTTTTTACTCTCTTTCTCTCTCTCCTTCATTCTCTCTCTTTCTTTCTCTCTTTCTCTCAGCACTTCTTTTTTGAGCTGGGCTCATGTGATGTATTTGCCAAAACAACCCCTCCACCCTTGGTCTTGTATTTATGTATCAGATGTTTGCATCTTGGAAAGTGCAACGTTCCCATCTGTTCCCATCAAACATGAGGCCTGTGCTGCCTCATGTTTAGCAATTGCTAACAGGTTAGTTATTTTAATTGAAGCCCTTGTCACTCTGAAGTCCATAAATACACTTGAGAGGGATAAAGAGAGAGCTAGCGTTGCCCTTTGTAGATTGCAGCGTCTCCACGCGCAGGGCTTGATTCTCTCCAGGCTACATAAACAGCTTGTCCCCCTTCCGAAACGTATGAGGTGCAACTCAGTCCCTCCAGGCCAAATTAAGAAATACGCGCCACGGCAATATGATGCTCTTCGTCAGACCTCAAAAGCGACTTTCTACATCCTGTCACGGAGCGTTTACAAATTTGGTTTATACAAATGAGTGTCCCAGACCCACAGGGTCAGCTTCTCAGCGCAGCCATTTCTGGATGTTATTGGGTCATTAGTCACTGAGCAGAGCTGCATGGACCAAGGCCCACAGCGCTGGGGATGAATCAGGGTTTGGCTCAGACCAGAGCCCAGGCAGGAAGTGGTGCAGGAAGTAACGAGGAGTCCATTTGAGGGCTTATGAGCCTTTAGAATGCAATCCAAGGTCAGATTCTCCTGCATGGTAAACGTTGTCTCACTAGCCTGCATATGAGGAAAAAAATCACAACCAGTGCTGTGTTCGCCAGTGCTATGGTTTATTGGTAGGTTAGTGCCGTACACACTTTTTAATGTCAAAAAACAAATAATGAGGGCTACCATCTAGTCATACAGCATGCAATGCCATAGCCTGTTCAGGATTTACTGTTGAGGACTACATTACCCTATCTACCCTACTTCGTATGCAGTACGAAATAAATGTTTACTTACAATTTTTATCTTTTACTGTAATAGCAGAAGACGACATTCACTACGTGGACATGGTAGGATCGGATTGGATTGGGATTGGATTGGGTGTTGCTACCCAACGGGGGTCTGTCCCAAAATCCAAGTGCACATGGAGTTCGTGTCATCGGATAATGGTCAGAGATCTGTCCGTTTCCGCTACGCTAGGTGGCAGTGTATTCCATTAAACAAGTTGTGTTAGAACTACTTCTGGTTGACGGCTTGTAAAAAGAAAATAAACAAACTATCTGGCTGCATACAAACAAAGATGGCGTTCAAGGAGATTGACAGAGCAGCATTTGCATACATGTTGTGCATTCTCCTTTGTTTGGAAGTCCGTATGAACGAACAAACAGCGTTTTTGGTTTCCTTGATATGACACGAACTGTGCCGTCGGCGTTTGATATTACAAGCAGTGCATTCCAGTGCATGCGCAGTACGCGAATCCAATATGATCCCGTGCACAAGGCGGCACCAAGTGGATTATCATCGGCTTAAGGCAGGGGTTTCAATCGGATTCGCAAAACCAATCCCTATACGATCTTTAGCCTGTGCACATGAATTCGATACGATCCCAATACCTTTTCAATCGGATTTAACTCGTCTATGTGCACGCAGTGATTCAGAGGGTGCAGAGTGTAAACGAAAAATAAAATAAATAAATAAATACATACATACATACATACAAACATACATACATACACTTATGGCAAAAATTGTGAGGTAGTACATCTTGAGAGTCAGAGCCTTTACCCCAGACATCATAGCCCTCTCTCCTTAAGCTACTTGAGCTGCAGGAACAAGATTTATGTTAACTACATGTTGGGTGTCAACTTGTAATGTAGGGCATGGAGCAGGAGAGTAGTAGGCTGCAGCAGCACCTGCCTGAAGTTATGACAGTGATAACACCCATTCATTGCGGAGGGAGAGGAGGGGAGTGCAGCGTAGCGCAGCACAGCGTAGCACAGCACAGGCTGGGTGTAAAGCGAGCCATCAGCCCGGGGAGGAGAGCGGATCAGATGGCCTCATTAGGCGGGGAAGCCGGGGCCCTTAATGACGGGAACCAGGGCTGGCTAAGGGCTACCGCCGCCTTTTTAACTCCCTTCGCTGCACCGCTGTGCACACCCCTGCCACCGCCACCCCCCACCCCCCCCCCCCCCCCATTTATCTTCACCCTCACCTCAAAGCAGTGCCTTGAGTGGCTCATACACGCAGCTAAGTGGTGTCATCTGCAGCAGAGCATGTCAGACAGAATATTTATGATTGCCAGGAGCTGGCAGGGTGTAAGGTTTTTCTCCGTCTGTCTGTCTGTCTGTCTGTCTGTGATTTTCTTTCTTGTCATGTTTTTTTTTTCTCGTCCTTTAATGTGAAGTGTCGCCCCCCCCCCCCCCCCCCCCTCCTTCGCCGTGTCTGCCTTTGTTTCACTGCCGGGGATTGCAAGGGAGGTAACCTGAGGATGTTTCTCTCGCTTGCTTTCTTTTGTCTCATCCCTTGTTCACGCCAGTGATTAAACGTCTACTCCACAGAGGGGAGGTGTTTGTGTGTGTGTGTGTGTATGTGTGTGTGTATGTGTGTGTGTGTGTGTGTGTGTGTGTGTGAGTAAGTGAGTGAGTGAGTGTCTGTGTGTGTGTATGTTCAGTACGTTTATGCTGCCAGAGTTCTGTACAGTATCATATGTTACAAAGGCTTCCCCTCTGAGTCATTCAGTGTTTTGGCAACCCGATAGCGTTGCTTCAGTGCTGTGACAATATTATTGCGAGTCGTGTACACCTACATAATTCTATAGGCCAGTGTCAGCTTTTAATTGCTTCTTTTGTGATTGTTTAAAATTGTGCTGGGGGCTGGAAGTACTACATATGCTTCTGTGTTAGGTTTTGTGTGTGTGTGTGTGTGTGTGTGTGTGTGTGTGTGTGAGAGAGAGAGAGAGTGAGTATATTTGTTTGTGCAAGTGAATCTGCAGTGTAATAGTGGCAGTCTCAGTTCCATGTGTGTATGGAGGGAAAGAGAGAGAGAAAGAGAGAGAGAAAGATAGTGACAGAGTGAGAGAAAGGGAGACTCGAGGCAGAGGGGAGAGAGAGAGAGAGAGACAGAGACAGAGAGAGAGAGAGAGAGAGAGAGAGAAAGAGAGTGACAGAGTGAGAGAAAGGGAGACTCGAGGCAGAGGGGAGAGAGAGAGAGAGAGAGACAGAGACAGAGAGAGAGAGAGAGACAGAGAGAGAGAGAGAGAGAGAGAGAGAGAGAGTCTGTGTATGTTTGCTGCTCCTCTCCCAGGCTCTCTTAATCTCAATAGGTGGTCTCCACATGCACTGCTTCAATATCCCCTCATAAATATTTACAGGTGCTTATGTATTTGTGCCACAAGCCAAGCCATTGTAGATTCTACTTTTCCCCATTGAGTAATCTGAGGTAACTCTGAGCCGGGCGAATCCTTTCGAATGCTTTTATCGTGAAGTTTCAGATGGAAAGGCAGGATTGATGACATGGCAGTTTGGTGTGGTGGGCAGAGAAATATGTTCCACAACTGCACAGGCTGGCCCTTTGTTTTCCTGTCACCACACTCATCAAATTATATAGCTGTGTTGTTTTTTTTTCCCTGTGCCTCAGTACAGATCTCTTGCTCCCGCTCTCCCTCTTTTTCTTTCTTTTCCTCTTTCCCTTTCTCTGTCTCTCTCTCTCTCCTCTCTCTGTCTCTCTGTCTCTCTCTCTCTCTCTGTCTCTCTCTCTGTCTCTCTCTCTGTCTCCCTCTCTCTCTCTCTCTCTGTGTTTGTCTCTGACAGACTCTCTCTCCCCATCTCTTTTTCACCCTCTCTCACGCTCTCTCTTGCTCACACAAGGACAGGAGAAAGGTGTTTTTTTCCACTCACACAAAGTGTTTTTTTCTCTTCTTCTTCACAGGAGGAGGACAAGAACCACCGGAGGTTTACCATGAGTGAGCGTTTCGACTGTGACAACTGCAAGGAGTCCCTGTACGGGCGCAAGTACATTCAGTCAGACGACAACCCTTACTGCATCCCCTGCTATGACAGCCTGTTCGCTAACACCTGCGATGAGTGCAAGGAGCTCATCGGCCATGACTCCAGGGTAAGGGACGCAGCAGCAGGTCTGAATTAGGCTTGGGCGGAATTTTGAAAATACTGAATACCGTTTTACCGTAGTTCTTAAATACCGAAGGCATGATTTTTAACACTGTGACCTCCTGTAGGTCCCAGTGAGACATACTGAATTAGTTTGCAAATATCAGAATGGTACAGAAACACTCTGATTGATAAACAACAAGAATTTTCTGCACTGTAGGAAAAGTTATAGTAACAAGGAAACAACACTTTAATATATTAAATACTTTAGATCTACCTTATAGACACTACTTGCCTGATTTATGGCGATGGAAAGTGGCCATGCCTACAGACATAACATACATCTTTAAAAAAAAAAAAGTTCAATATGGATATACTGGGGTATTATGTCAGGAAAATATAAGGGTATGAAGAATTGGACACCGCCCAGGCTGAGTGTGTTATATAGCTCCCTTGGTGTGTTGCTCATACCAAATGGTCCCCACACATTCCCTCCAGCTGCCATTCAGTGTGTGTAGTAGACATTATGATTGCTAGCATGTCAAGCGATGGCTGGTGTTAAACTGCTGACTAGCTGTGGTTTTCTGAAATGTTATTTACTACTGTACTTGATTGACCTCAATTGCCATCGTTTCTGAGGGCTTCACTGTCAATGAAACACAGTGATATATAACTACACAGTTAGCTATAAAGTGAATGTTGACTCACTGGTTTGTGCTCTGTAAAACCATGATTAGCGAAGTGAGTCAGTAGCAATTTGTGTGGTTTTCAGGGAGTCTGTTGCAGTTTACAGATAATCTCCAACAAGACAACGTGGCACGCAGAGTTTGTATATGGCCTATAGTCTGCCTGACACCGCATATAATGATGTGGCTGGGAAGCCATTATGGCCACAGCAGCTGTGGGCTACAGTATTGGACTGTCTGTCACCGTGAGCTCTTAACTGTTCTGCTGTTGGGTTTTAATGTGTCTATTTGGGAGGCCTGTTGAGGAACATAAGTCAGCTTTTGTAATGATGCAATTTACTACTGGATAGGGCCAATTAGTTCCACCATAAAGGCCAGGCTCTGTCCAACTCAAGTTTGAGCAACCATGTATGAAACCGTAGGCCGAGGGGCTGGAAAGGTTAAATGCTTCTATGCAAGCCAAAAGAGGGAGAGAGGCACTAATCTGTAGTTAATGTCAATGTAAGCACAAACAAGAGCAAGCAGATCTCGCTCCTAGCCTGCTGTCTGTATACAGCTCTGTAAATGGAGACGGACAGTTTGCCGTGATGGCCCACTGCAAACCACCACCCCAGTGCTCACAAACAACACACAGAGCGCAGGCAGCCAACAGCAAATAAACTCCGCTGTTTGACTTGGCCCCGTATCAGACGCACACAATAAACTCGCCGTTATGTCCCAACATGGATGTTTTCCCTTTGCCTCAAGTCTCCCTCTCTCTCTGTGTCACTCTCTTTTTCTCTCACTCTCTCTTTCTGTCTCCTTTCTCTCTCTCTTTCCCTGTCTCCCACTCTGTCTCCCCTCTCTATATATATTTCTCTCTCTCTCTCTCTCTCTCTCTCTCTCTCTCTCTCCCTGTCTCCCTCTCTGTCTCCCCTCTCTCTATATATTTCTCTCTCTGTCTCTGTCTCTCTCTCTTTCTCTCCCTGTCTCCCTCTCTGTCTCCCCTCTCTCTATATATTTCTCTCTCTCTCTCTTTCTCTTTCCCTCTCTCTCTCTTTCCTCACCCATTCTCTATGATGATCTGTTTGCGTGTTTCACACGAGGAGCTGACCCACTTCTAACCCAGACAGTGCTAACATGCTGGAAGTGAGTCGCCATGGCGTGCGGCTTGTTTAACGAATCCGCAGGGAGATGAAATGCTGCTCAGACATTTATTGGGCTGTAAGGCACAATGATGTTTTATACAGCTTTGGAAATTATGGCTGATGGGCACGAGGTTTTTCACATGAAGACAAACTACAGCTCAGCTCGGCTACTGCCAGCATGTACCACGTTTTTTGTTAAAGGCCACTCAAAGTATTGGGATTGAAAAGACACATAATGTCTGGGTGTCATGCTATGGATTTCAGATTGTACCTGTAATCAACATTTGGCCTGGCTTTCTTTTGCCGCTTAAAATGTCATAAAATGTTTTTGCTAGTTAAAGGTATAACAAATTATGTGTTTACTGTGTTTCAACTATGAAACTTCATTTCCAGTATGTATATATATATAGTTATCGTATAACTGTGCATTACATGTAGTATTGTAATGATGTCAGCTGTGTAAAGGCAAAGTAAGACCGATGTTTTGACAGGTACACTGACTGAATATAACAGGGTTCAGAACTTGTGTGAAACAGACCACCGGCTGAGCTGGAGACAGTGCAGTTTTCACAGATCAGATGATTACAAGAACAGCAAAGCCATTCTTAAAAACCACCAGGCGTGAATGCCTTATCCTCTTCACCTTCCATATAACCACTGTGTATCTGCAGTGCATAACTTTACATTACACTATACTTATCCAGAGCGACTTACAGATTTTTACAGTTACAGTCCCTGGAGCAGTGTGGGGTTAGATGCCTTGCTCAAGGGCATCTCAACCATGGGTAGGGCGGGATTCGAACCAGCAACTTTCCAATCGCAAGACCAACTCCCTAACCACTAGGCCACAGCGCCCCTTAACTTGCTTTGTCCTGTCTCTGTCGTTGTCCTTTGCCTCTGCAGGAGCTGTTCTACGAGGAGCGCCACTACCACGAGCACTGCTTCCGCTGTTTCCGCTGCGACCGCTCGCTAGCCGACGAGCCCTTCACCAGCCAGGACGAGGCGCTGCTCTGCAACGACTGCTACTGCAACGAGTTCTCCTCCAAGTGTGTGGCCTGCGACAAGATCGTCATGCCAGGTGGGTTTCTTCTGACGTCGCTCACAACCTCCCGTCGAGATGAATTGCTCGCACGGTTCCTCACTCGTCGTCACCCGTTCCTCGCAGGTGATCTTGAATGGGCGCGTACACTTTTCACCCCGCGCGGTTGGGTCGGGCGGGGCGCTGAACCACACACAGGCTCATGCAGGTTCACGGGCCGCCAAATGCACCCAGAACCGCAGACACTCGTGTAGCGTTACATCGAAAGCATGAGAGAACGGCAGAGTGGAGCATAGAGGAGCAGAAGACTGGCAGTAGAGAGGTGTGCAAATGACAGTAGAGAGGTGTGCAAATGACAGTAGAGATGTGTGCAAATGGCATAAAGTGAGAAAGGTGGGAAGACGAGATAAAAGAGACACCAAATGTGTGTGTGTACTGTAAGTGTGTACTGTACATATGTGTGTGTATGTGTGTGTGTGTGTGTGTGTGTGTGTGTATGTGTGTGTGTGTGTGTGACAGACAGAGAGAAAGGAAGGGGGAGAGAGAGAATGAAAAGTAAGCATAAATGAGATAGAGTGAGACAGAGAGACGGAAAGAAAGACACAGAGAAAGAGAGAGGGCAGAGGCAGAATGACAGAGGAGAGGAGAGATGGTGTAGCGTTTAGCATTCAGTGTCACGCCTGGAAGTCCCTGAGTAATTGCCAGTTTGCTTGACTTGCTGTCTTTCAGCCAAGGCTCTGTGCTTGGCCGGCTGCCAAGGCTTCGGATGATAACAGGAGATAAGCCCGTAAAGTATTTTAGCAGCACTGTAGCAGCCAACACAGTTGTAAAATAGAAAACGATTCCCGGAAAAAAAAGACTAGCGTGTGTGTGTGTGTGTGTTTTTTTTTTTCTTTTCTCTCGCTTTCCCTTCCCCAGGAGGCCCGTTTCACTTTTTTTTTCATCCAAAACTGACAGTGTCAGTTACTGTGAAGCAATCCTGCAGCGTGTAAACTCATTCCCCAGACAGATGCTTTTGTTCTCCCACCTGACAGAGAAGGTCCTTTGGCGTCAGATCATTGTAACTTTTGGCAGGTTTTCCAGAATTGAGATTTTTATTTCTCACACATACAGTCATACAGGTACGGCGCCCTGCGAAATGTAACCTCGAATAACTCCAGACACGGTGACGTTAGAACTAAGAAGAAGCATAACATCTCAAAGTATAATATCTATCTACGTGCATAACTAATACAGCACATAGAACAGTATTAAAAAATGTAAAGTGTCAGATATTAGGTTTGAGCTGTATGCGAAAAGATGAGATGTTCAGAGTGCATTTGCCCATATTTGTGATAAAATGGGGGTTCAGTTTTAATTTTCAGCATCGATTTTGGTTGTTAAAACTGAGTTGTACTGAGGTACATCTTTTATTAATGTCTTCCTTTTTCAGTGCTGTCCTCAAGAGAGTTTTATCAGTTTGCAAGGGTTAGTCCCAGTACACTCTAAAATTACATCCTAACCCTGGGGAGGATCTCAAGTGCTTGTATCCGCACTTCAGCAACATGGTGGCTTTATTACCCCTGTGAGTTTGGAGGTTAACATCACTGAGCGCATGAAAGATGTCACAGGGAGAAGTCACACAGGAAGAGGCAAACGGCTTATCGCCTCCGCGCTTACGCCCGGTTTGTTCTTGTTTAAGGAGATGAGTGCTTTTTGACTGTTGAAATCACTTTGGGCGGGAGCCAATTTGGTCTTTCCTCTGTTTATGGTTCTCTCGTGTTTGTTTCTTCTCTCTCTTTTCTCCCTCTTTTCCACACGTTTCTCCCTCCAAACTCTGTTTCCGCGGACTGTCCTTCAAGTAAGTCAATTACAAGCGGGATTAAGTGGCCTATCTCTGCGCCTCAGTGTAAATCTACACTTATCCCTCGAATAGGCTGCCTTTGTGTAGCCCCCTCATGAGGCTTTTGATCTGCGTCAAGTAGTTAAGTGTGCTGGATTACTCAGGTCAGGCGTCAGAGCCTCTCATCGTCACTCGTCCCTGCGCTCGGCCATCAGTGACCCCCCTCCCCAACGCCTCCCTGACCCCTCTTCCATTAGACTCTTGTGCTCCATCAAAGTGACTTTGAGTTTAACATACAGTGTATGCAGCTCATAACGTATAGTATATTGCGTGTTATCTGAAGGGCCTGTGGGCTTTTTCTTTAATTCACCAGAGCTTTGCCCTTGTGACCACCTCAGCCCATTATAGAGATGTGTAGAGTGTAAAATAGGTTGTTAAGGACTTTGTCAGAAAATGGCTTTGAGCTGTCCGGCTCCTGGCTATGTTATTGTGTTATCTGACTATGTTATTGTGCAGGCCTGATAGTACTCAGGCACCGTGCCTGAATTCAGGCTTGGCGCTGTGTGTCTGTAAGAAAAAATATATAGGTCTACACCGAGAATATTTATTAGGAAAAGCCACATTTGAGTTGCCCAGAGAGGTCTAATAAGAGGAACCCAGTTTTTGCTCTTAACCAACAAAACATTAGGCTAACACCATGCTAACATTACAATTCAATAAAGGTGTTAGTTAGATTTATCAGATCTTATCTCAAAAAGTAGTTTGCTAGACCAAGTGTAATAAAAGTTCAGGCTCAGGATTTTTCACTATCAGCCCTGTATTGTGTTAACTGTGCATACAGATTGCTGCGGTAATGTGAATAGTGGATAGGTTCTTGTGTGACTGCATGTGTAGGTGTCTGTGTTGTGAATGTGTCATTGTTAGGATAAGTGACAATGTTATTATGTCATTACACATACAGGTGTCTGTTGTAAATGTGCTGCTGCATGTAGGTGTCTGTATTGTGAATGTGTTAGTCTTAGGATGTGTTGCAATGTTATTATGTCATTGCACTTACAGATGTCTGTTGTAAATGTGTTACTGCATGATTAAAGTTGTTATGGCTGTGTGGTGAATGAGTAATCGTGTATATGGGTGTATTTGTTCCAAGTGTGTTACTGCCCACGTTAAATGGTTTTGGCTGTGTGGTAAAAGTGTGATTGTGCCTATGGGTGCATTTGGCATACGCGTGTTATTGCAGGCAGTAAGTGGTTATGGCTGTGTTACTCCCACAGGCACGAGGAAGCTGGAGTACGGGGGCTCCACGTGGCACGAGGGCTGCTTCATCTGCCACAGCTGCGAGCAGCCCATCGGCTCCAAGTCCTTCATCCCGGACAAGGACGAGCACTACTGCGTGCCCTGCTACGAGAACAAGTTTGCACCCCGCTGCACACGCTGCAAGCAGGTTAGTATGACACACACACACACTCACACACACTCACACACATGCACACACTCAAGCACCTACACATCAGGAATGGAAATGAACTCCAGCCACCAGACAAAAATGCTGGTAAAATATGAAAGTGGCTGGTAGGTTTCAGATACAAAATAATGATTAACTGTTGAGTGAGTGGTGATTTTTTTTTTTACCATTTATTTGTCAGTGGCTGGTAAAGGCTCAAATTTTGCAAAGTTAATTTCCACCCCTGATACACATGCAGACTCTCTCTTTCACACACACACACACACACACACACACACACACACACACACACTTATGATGAGGATGTGATGGGGGCTGATTTAAGTACATCTTGTTAGCATGGTTGTATGTTTGCAAGGAGGTTATATGCTGGTGTAATAACAACAAACATTGACTTGCCACAGCATTTTTACACACACTGATGCAACCTAGATAAGACAATATCACATGACATTAACACTGGAGAGCAAAACATTACAGTCTAATGTTTCACTTAGCATCAAGTAGACATATACTTAATTAATTGGAAACTCATGGTTTCTATTGAGCTTTATAGACAACATTTCTCTTTCTTTCTCTAACAAGTTTAAGTTTAACAAGGCCTGTTGCTCATGGGCCTTATGCTCATCTTAGAGCAACAGTTTTTTTTTGTAAACTGTGTGTGTGTGTCTGTAAAGTCTTTGTGTGTCTGTGCACGTGTGTGTGTGCATGTGTGTGTGTTTCTGTAAACTCTGTCTTTGTGTGTGTGTGCACGTGTGTGTGTGTGTGTGTGTGTGTGTGTGTGTGTGTGTGTGTGTGTGTGTGTGTGTGTGTGTGTGTGTGTGTGGGTGTGTGTGTTTGTAAACTCTGTCTTTGTGTATGTGCGCACGTGTGTGTGTGTGCATGTGTGTGTGCATGTGTTTTTTTGTAAACTCTGTCTTTGTGTGTGTGTGCACGTGTGTGTGTGTGTGTGTGTGTGTGTGTGTGTGTGTGTGTGTGTGTGTGTGTGTGTGTGTGTGTGTGTGTGTGTGTGTTTGTAAACTCTGTCTTTGTGTGTGTGCGCATGTGTGTGTGCATGTGTGCCAAGCTTGTGCATTGCATTCCTCTAAGTGAGCCCTATTAGAGTTGTATGAGCCGTGCCGGTCTAGACGGGGCTTGCCTGGGATGGCTGCGTTCTCCATTAGACAGGCGCCGTGCGCCTCTTGCATCATTCGGTGGCGCTCTTGGCAGCTGGGAAAGGCTTTGTCACACGGACTTCCCATAACCACCCTGGGCTGGGCATGAGCTGGCATCTTTATCTCCGCCGCTAGAACGTGTGGTGGGAGTGGTTAGACGGGCTGAGGAAACGCGAGAGGCG
The DNA here is from genome assembly GCA_027475355.1 of Coilia nasus. Classification (NCBI taxonomy): domain Eukaryota; kingdom Metazoa; phylum Chordata; class Actinopteri; order Clupeiformes; family Engraulidae; genus Coilia; species Coilia nasus. The sequence goes on along the minus strand of CM050218.1, from coordinate 22,384,482 downwards.
GGGAGACACCCCTCTGGGGCTACGCTGATAAACTTGCACTGTCAGTCAACCAGGGACTGTAGAAACCAGCAGGCGTCTGTAGTCATAGGCCCATACTAAGTCAGTCTCTCACACATCATACACACACTCTGTCTCCTAAACACACACACACACACACAGAGTCTCCCTTACAACCACGCACAAACACACACACACACGCACACGGACACGCACACACACGTTCTTTCACACAGAAAAAGAGACAGATAGACAGACACACACACACACTCTTTCACACAGAAAAAGAGACAGACACACACACACACACACACACACACACACACACACACACACACACACACACACAGTCATGGTAGACCTATGGGGCCACCTGATGTGAGTAAGAAGTGGGCATGCCCAGTAAACACACACCGCCAGCCAGTAAGCACACACTGCCCTCTGCGCTGGCTGGCAAGGGGTGACCAGTAGAGTGTTTTCCATTGCTGTTGGTCACTCAGGTTTGAGATAAGAGAAACAATAGCCCGCATTCTTATCAGTGCTGAGTCACACTCTGCTGGCGTCCAGATTGGACAGACTAATCTCTTGAGTCACTGCCCCTCTCCTGATGCCACTGTTTCACCTGGTATTGGTCTGGTGAAGCATTAACCACACTAACCCTCCCTGTAAAAATGCCCCAGTAAGCACTATACTTACATAGATTACAGCTGGGGATTTGGTCACAGCCAAAACACCCATGATTAGTAGAGCTGTTGTGTCATGTCCACAGTAGCATACATGTTTCATAGAGCAAACGTTTCCCTCAGCATTTCAGCTACTTATTCACATTCAAATGGCAATTTAGGTCATTCAAAGGGAAACATTTTCAAACCCTCTCTTCCAATGAGTATTCTAAACAACCCAGTTCATGTGTATCTTAGTGTACATAGATTAGCACACTAAGAGCAGACATGAAATCATGGATTTGATTCCCTTGGACAACAGATAAGAGTTAAATACGCGTCTATTGTATGTTAATTTGAACAAGAATGTGTCTTTATTACCAAACAGTTCCAATGCTGTGGGAACAGAAAGCATAAATTCTGTTTGAATTGGGTTTTAACCGCTTGTACAAACATGTTGCAGCTTAAACAACAAAAAAAAAAAAACAAAGAGGATCTTTACATAATTCCACTTAACTACTAACTTACTAACTATTGTAAATGCCCACTGTTCATCAGCAATGCGACTGCTATGTTATGTCTTGTTTGAGTAAAGTCTGTGTGTCTGTGTAACACTGTGTTCTAACTGCAAGCGGTGCAATCGAATGTGTGAGACAAAATTAGTTTGACTACTCTGTTTTCTATTGGACTGTCCTAACTCAACGTGACACAAAGCAGTGCAACAGAATGCAATGTTATGCAACTTCTTCAAAGCTTTGTTGTCGCTCGGTCGGTTTCTATTGTAGCCACAATTGCATTGACATGGACTTGGAAAGAAGGATACACATCTAAAGAATCTAACAGATTTAATGTGGACATAAAACATTCAGCGTGACACGATAGTCAGACAGTCGCTTGCCGTTAGGACACAGTGTGAGGTAGCTGGCTTCTCATAACCTGTCTCTGACTTTTACTAACCTATGCAAGTTATGTTGAGATTACAAAAATTCCTAAAATATTCTTCTTTTTTTCATTCAGTCAGGTATTTTTGTTTACAATGTGACGTAGTACTGTTCGTTGCTTTGGATAAAAATCTCTGCCAAATAACGTTAACATAAGATAACATCCTGCCGCTCTCTGTTATGTGACTGCAGGTGCTGTCCAAAGGTGGCGTGACCTACCGCGACGAGCCGTGGCATAAGGAGTGCTTCGTGTGCACGGGCTGCAAGGTCCAGCTAGCCGGCCAGCACTTCACCTCCCGTGAGGATAGCCCCTACTGCCTCAAGTGCTTTGGAAACCTGTACGCCAAGAAGTGCGAGGCCTGCAGCAAACCAATCACAGGTAATAATGATGATGGTGGCTTTTTATGAGAGAATTAAAGAACCTCTTCCCATTCTTGGCAAACATGCATTTACAATACATTGCTTACATTGTGTAGCATTTTAAACGTTTTTGTATCATAGACTATACTAAGTTCTTAAATGAACATGCTTAGCAGTTAGACTATTTGTACTAGCCATGTATATTTTACTTGAGGGCTTTGTGCATGAGTTTACTAAAAACATGTAAATTGTGTTTTATGTTTCAAATTGGATATTTGAACAACTGTAAACATCCCAACACCATCTGTCTGTCACCATACTGACATGAATGCTTTGCCATCCTAATCGCTGTTGTGTGTGTGTGTGTGTGTGTGTTTGTGTGTGTGTGTGGGCAGGTTTCGGCGGAGGGAAGTACATCTCTTTCGAGGAGCGTCAGTGGCACCAGCCCTGCTTCACCTGCTCGCGCTGTTCCGTGTCGCTGGTGGGCGCCGGCTTCTTCCCCGAGCAGGACGAGATCCTGTGCCGCGACTGCAACGGCAAACTATAGAGCCAGTCCTGCCCCCTCCCCCCTCCCCCTCCCAAACTCCCCCCACCCTCGCCACCACCACTGCATGCTACTGCCACTGCCCCAGTGCCTGCCCCCAGGCCTAAACCCTCCCCCAACCCCAAACCCACACACCCCCACCTCGTCTGCTCTGCTCTCCTCACCACTCAAGGCCTTATGCCCACTTAGCACTGCTAACATGAACACACACCCACACATGTAGACACAGATACACACACACAAAAATAAAGACACAGACATACACACACACACAGACACATGTGCAGACAGACACAGATATACACACATACACACACACCTCCTATTCCCCCCACCAATGCCTCAGGTCACGTTTATCCAAACCCTGAACTCTCACCCAAGTGCCTCATCGCCCTCCCTGACAAAGGAGCAGCCTGTGTTCCTGGGCTGATAAATCACAGATGCAGTTTCTTTCAAACATTCCACACCAAACAGCAATAACAAGAAGGACACACTCCTCGAAGAGACGATGACCTTTACAGCTTTAAACAGCTTTTATTAAAATTCCATTTGCTGGTTGTCTTTTATTGGGTGTATGTTAACTGTGTGAGCTGTGATGTGTCCTGCTAGGTTATTGTGTCCACCTTGTTTGGCTCTGTTGAGACATCTTTCATGTGTGCTTTGAGCGGCCATCTTTTTTTTGTATAAAATGGATAACCACTACATGCTGATATCCTACTGTTCAAAGTGGGAAAAACAATAAAGACGGATGACTCAGAAATCCAGGTCAGCCATAAACTCCACTCCGTGGACAACAGCTACAGCATATACAACGAAGATAAAGTATGCAATGCCTCTTATATGTTCTCAACAAAGATTGTTAAAAGATTGTCGGGAGCATATTCCTGGTTTTACTGATTTTGTCTTCTTCACTGTATAGGCCTGTTCTGTGGTCCAGCACCTACACTTTAGACGAGGAGGTGTGTGTCTTTTGCTTTCTTTTGTCAAACAGATACAGCATAGACATTGTACACATTGCACAGGGCATCCATCTTGTCAGCACGTAGAGGGGGTAAAGTCGGGCTCCCCACCTCCCCACCCCGTAGCTCAGATTTCAAACCAGGGCTTCCAGTCGGGTCAGAAGTATGTAGGAAACGATGAAAAGAGGGTTCTTTCAAACAGAGGTCCCATGATGAAGATAATGTGCACATATTATGTTACAACAAACCATAGAGCGGTATGCCAGCTATGCATAAATATCATCGGCCTGATTTTGGGAGTATGCGTCATGTAATAGATAGTTTGGTGAAGAGTAAACGGCCTTGCAGGATGTTTAAATTATGTAGGCTACACACTTGCGTGAGAGATTCCTTGAAAGCTGTTGGGTCAGAGCACTTTTTTTTCGGTTTGTTTTTGTGCCACATAAATGAATACTGCAATTGTTTTCTTTGTTGTTCTGTATTCAGATCCATTCATCCACCAGCTTTGTTACTCTCTTTGTATATTTTTGTATCTTATTTAAATCAGGTCAACACTATAGTATTATTTGAAATTGGGTGGGTTTTGGGGGGTGGCATTAATACATTGTAAGTGTGTTAGGCAGAAAAATGCAATTAGCCTACCTACGCACTACAATTCAAATGTAGCACACAAGGTCAACGTCAACGCTAACGAACACACCCTCTGTTCGCTGATTGGATCGGCCCTGCTGGGGCCGACTAAATGACCCTCAAGAGATTACTGTCCAGACCCTCTGTACAAAAAAAAATGAAGTACGAGGGGCGGGTTTACCAGGCTAGTTTCAACACCCTATCTTAGCTAAATTCTTGATGAATCATCAGCTGTTTTGTTTGTTTGTTTGTTTGTTTATTTGTGTGTGTTTGTCATTCTCCTCTGTCCTTTTCTTTATACAGTATATACTACTTCTGTGAGAGCAAGTTGCTCTGAATGAATGGGCTAGTTCCTCGCAACGTTTACTGCAGTGTGTCAACAAGATGGTGTGCATGCTTTTGGTCCTCTTGTTGCTTTTCTTACGACAAATGGTTATTTCCTTATTGAAATAAAAAATATTACTTTTTAGACACCTAAAGAATGACACGTGATGCTAATGCTTGATGCTGGCAAGTTAGACTTGGCTAATATGCTAATGAAAAGAAGTGATAACAGATAATGTAATTGTTGAAAGTGTGGTGTGAGAGAGATTGTCTGGGTCTTATCTGTCATCAATGTAATTTGTTAATAAAAAAAACTATGAATACACGTAGTACTCCTCTGATGTTTGCTCATATTGTAATAGTTCTGTTTTGTTTAGTTGTATTTTTTTAGAGGCATCCGCTCTTGGTTGCTGTTGGTTTGTGTGTGAGGGAGTATGTTGTGATGCGCAACAAGAGAGCCGTGAACAAACAACGTAAATATGCTGCTGCGTGTGTTTGTGTGTGTGTGTGTGTGTCTATGCATTTGTGTGTTTGTAAGTGTGTGTGTGTGTGTGTGTGTGTGTGTGTGTGTGTGTGTGTGTGTGTGCGTGCGTGCATGAGGCACGCATGCTGAGGCTGCAGTTTCCTTGAAGCGTACGAGCCTCCTAACAGACGCAGGGCCAGAGACAGAGCCAGAGCCTCTCCCCCTCAGCCAGCGCCGGTGAAGGTCTTCCTGCCGTCCCCGGCTACACTTTCACAGTTTTCACCAAAAAAGGAAATGGAAACGCTCCTCAGTGCAGTTGGGGGTGGGGGGGCAGTCCGTGAATGCGTGGTGGGAGTATGGGAGAGATTTGCAGAGGGGTGAACAGAGGGAGGGAAGGAGAGAAGGAGGGGGAGAGAGAGAGAGTGAGAAAAGGAGTGTGTGAACATCTGGAGGCTGTCTTTTTGCTGGGGGTCAACTCCGCGCACAGCTTTCTGGTTAGGGGTGAGTGCAAGAAGGAGTTCTCTCTCTTTCTCTTTCTCTTTCTCTCTCTTTCTCTTTCTCTCTCTCTCATTCCCTTCTATCTGTTGCAGAGTGGCACTGCCAAGCCAGCACCCTTAAATCTCACATGTTAACAGTGGAGAGCTGCGAATAGTTTTTGTGTGACAAATCCACCTCAGTTACCGTCCCATATTCCACAAAACACTACTGTCCCAGCTTCACAGGTGTCTCGTTACATCTAAGGTGTGTGTGTGTGTGTGTGTGTGTGTACCTGAATTTTGACATGCACCCTTGCGCATAGAAGGTATTATAGTTAACCCCAAGTGCTAGAGGAAGAGCTGACGTGATATGACCCAGCTGAACTACCCAGAGAGGGCCGACGAGATCTGCGCAATGATTTCCCCGTGTGAGAAACCATTCAGCAGCAGCTGTGTGTGACTGCTCATTTGTGTATGCTTGCTCGTCCACTGTGAGATGTGATTACATTAGTTTGACATTTACACATTTTACACAGCCAAGCTGTCGTTCTGTGTGTGTGTGTGTGTGTGTGTGTGTGTGTGTGTGTGTGTGTGTATATGTTTGTGTGTGGGTGTGTGTGTGTTTGTGTGCATTTTTGTGTGGGTGTATGTGTGTGGGCCTGCATGCATGAGTTTGTGTGTGTGCTTCTGTGTGGTTTTGTGTGTGTGTATATATATAATTTTTGTACTAAAACAGTCCTTGCAAAAAGGCTGATTTAGCACAGTCTACCATCCTTTAAAAGTTTTAATGTGGACTATAATTACTCGTAATGGCATAATTTATCTTTACAGGCGCTTTGTGGCGAGAACAATATAACTAAGTGAAGGCGTGAAGGAGCAGCGTAGGGACGGTGACACAGATCTTCCAGTGACAGAGAGCAGAACTGGACCTGTCGCAGACGAAATTTTCCCACGCTAATGGCGCGATGGACAGCTATGTTTGCACCATATCCTGTACGAGGCTATATCTCTGGCTGTATCTACTAACCAGAGATGTATAAACGGAGCGCAGTCCATAACATAGTCCAGCAGTGGGGAGTCTCAGACGTGGAAGACATATTGTGTGAATGCTCGGCGGACGCTGGGCTGTGTGTATGTGATGTATGTGTGTATTTTCCCTGCCTGTGTCAGAGAGGCTGATGTATGCGTGTGGACTTAGTCACCATGGCGCGCTACGCTACGCTGCGCTCCAGCGCTCCCTCTCTGGACGTGAAGCTGCACTGCAAACTGTGCTGATGTGGTGGGGATGGGATGTGTGTGTGTGTGTGTGTGTGTGTGTGTGTGTGTGTGTGTGTGTGTGTGTGTGTGTGTGTGTGTGTGTGTGTGTGTGTGTGTGTGTGTGTGTGTGTGTAGAGATGCAATGTGTGTGTGTGTGTGTGTGAGAGAGAGAGAGAGGATGTGATGTGTGTGTCTGTGTTCATTACTCTGTGTGTGTGTGTGTGTGTGTGTGTGTGTGTGTGTGTGTGTGTGTGTGTGTGTGTGTGTGTGTGTGTGTGTGTATGTGTGTGGATACGATGCGATGGCTGACTGGGTTACAGTGTCCTCGGAGGAGATGGCTCTAGTCAAAACACTCGCAGACACTACACAGATGCATCTCCTCATGAGTGTGGCCAGAGCTCCATTTCAAACTAAGGAAAACAACACACACACACACACACACACACACACACACACACATGGTAATGAACTCACTCACACAAACTGATAGTTCCATACAAATACAGTATTTAACCAAACAACACTCCCCTCCCACACACAACAAACACATACGCACATGTACACGTACATGTACGCACACACACACATACACACACACACACACACATACACACACACAGTAATGACCTCACTCACACAAACTGATAGTTCCATACACGTACAGTATTTAACCAAACAACATACGCACGCACGCGTACACACACATGTACACGTACACATACACACACACACACACACACACACACTAACACACACACACACACACACACACTTTTACATTGACAAAATCAAGGCCTAGGGCCTCAGCAAAGATATTTGGGGTGAGGAACATAAAAGGAAATAGGCAAAACTGTGAACTGTCTTTTTTGTCTTTTTTTGTATTGTCTTATTTTCATGTTTTTGCCTCATTCCTGCCTCATTGTCAAGTGGCTAGCAAACAATGTCTTGGAAAGACACGGGCACAAATGTTTTATAAGACTCATGGTACCCATTAGCGGTATTTCACAGAAGTCCTACTAAAACATTTCCACACATGCAAAACTGTTGTGTATGTAATAGCACCGTATTTCTTTTTATGTGAAGCCTACAACATCTCGGAGAAACAGGAAACGATTGCTGTTGTATGTTTCTCTGGTGATGGCTGGTTGTTTGGTTGATGTGTTTGTGGCAGATTGCGGTCGTCTTGTTGCTTCCTCTTGCGAGTGTGTCTTTTACAGTACCCCATAAATTCACACCGATAACAAGCCTTCTCCTCGTGAGTTCTTGGAATTCTCCAGCGTCGCCTAAACGCAGACGTGATACAACAGATGTGTCAAAGAATGTTTGAACGTCACAGCCATATCAGCAGTTTATAGGGTTAGCTCATTATTTCTGCAATGATGCCCAGTAGCTGAATGAGTTTGTAAACAGGGTGTGCGTCATTGCACTCATATCCAGATATGAGATGTTTAGTACTGTGATCATCAGGCAGGGTAAAGATAGGTGTGTGTGTGTGTGTGTGTATGTGTGTGTGTGTGTAGGTGTGTGTGTTTGTGTGTAGGCATATGTGTGTGTGTGTGTGTGTGTGTGTGTGTGTATGTGTGTGTGTGTGTAGGTGTGTGTGTTTGTGTGTAGGCATATGTGTGTGTGTGTGTGTGTGTGTGTGTGTGTGTGTGTGTGTGTGTGTGTGTGTGTGTGTGTGTGTGTGTGTGTGTGTGTAGGCATGTGTGTGTATGTGTGTGTATGTGTGTGTGTGTGCGTGTGTGTATGTGTGTGTGTAGACATGTGTGTGTGTAGGCATGTGTGTGTGTAGGCATATGTGTGTGTGGTTGTGTAGGCATATTTGCGTGTGTGTGTGTGTGTGTGTGTGTGTGTGCGTGTGTGAGTGTGTGTGACAAAGAGAGAGAAAGTCAGAGAGTTCATCAGGAAGGATCCACAGGAAGCTGTTGTGATACTGCTCCCATGTGAGTTCCTAATCACAGGGTCATCATTGTGTGCTGCTGTGTGATGCTTTCAAAATAGTACACAAAATTAGACAAAATAGTACCCTACTTTATTTTCAATCAGAAAAAGTGCATGCATAAAAATGTTTGAAAACCTAAATTGGAAGACACAATACAGAGAGGATAATAGCCATGTCAAGCCAAACACCGGGGTCTTTTTGCAGAAGAATGTATAGTTGGGGAGTTTAAGTATCTCTGACTGTCCTGAGGCCCCCTGCTAAATCTCCAACATATCCCAGGGAGGCCAAGTCAGGGGAGTAAACACGAAAAAAACAAGAAAATCAAATCAACTCAGAAAGGCTTACAGTGGTAGTAAATCGCCATAGATGGGGCCCCATAGATCTCAGTTGAAAACACTTTTGTATAATGGGTGCGATTCAGGTTTCATTTCACACCCGGAGTGGATAATCTTATTTGGTGCTGTGGAGAAGGAAGCCTTTGTCGGATGGGTCAGGTTGCAATAATCTTCAAAAGACAGTGATCACGTTGCCATTAAGACCATGTAGCGGTTGCTATTTTTACTCTCCAAATCACAACCCATTTTATATGTGTGTGCGTGTGTGTCTGTGTGTCTTTGTGTGTGTGGGGGGGTGGAGGGGTTGGGGGGGGGGGGTTAAAGCTGTACAATGCAGCAAGTGAGGGCATCTAAAAACATCTGTAATCACCCTCGAGTCTGGCTGGACAGTGAGGTACTAATTTAATCCAGAGTGTGGAATCACAAGTTACGACTGGATCTCGCCACCTGGACCATGGCTGCCAACTCTTCCATTTTTCCCGCCGGATTGCCGAACCATCTCCTGCCACCTTTCCCGTTTTGTCCTGGAAAGCTCCTGTAGTTTACAAGGTCCAAACTTCTTTGTTAACAACCAAGACAATATGTTTGACCACAGCTGCTGCAATCCACCAGGTTTTTCTTTTGAAATGTTGACATTTATGAGGAACCTTTCGACCATTACAGAGCTGCACTCCAGAACTCCACTTCTCCATTTTAGATGCAACTTATTTAGATTCAACTATATTGTCATTATACATGTATAAATACAGAGTAATGAAATGTGGTTTTGAGATGTCATGTGAAAGCGAGGGGTTCGGCTCTCTCACCTTCCCTCCTGGATACCCAACACCAAATCACTCAGGGAGGGAAATCTTATCAGTTCTCTGGCAGCTGGCGTATTTTACGATGTGGCAGCATTGTCTCGGGAAGAAGTCTAGACAAGAACAGCGAGACGAGAGCAGAGATTAGTCAGTGGTGGTGAGCATGGTGTTACGTTGTGTCACTGCCATTAAACCAACCGTGAAACGGCCATGCCATGAACCGTGACTTGGTACCGCACAGTCAGTGTGGGGTCGGGAACGTGGGGTGGGGTACAGTGGGGTGGGGTAGGGTGGGGTGGGGTGGGGTGGTTAAATTCAGGCATTCCACAGCATTCCCCACCCTTGCACACCCCTCCACACATACACACACACACACACACACATACACACACACACACCACTTGCCCACCGCTCCACACATACACACACCCACAAGCATGCACATGCACGCATACACACAGAAACGCACGCACGAACACACACACACACACACATACACACACACACATATATAGAAAGTATACACACACACACAGACACACACACATATAGAGAGTATACACACACACACACACACACACATATAGAGAGTATACACACACACACACACACACACACACACACACACACACACACACACACACACACACACACCACTTGACCACCCTTGCCCTGGGGTCACCTGTCACCCCTCTCTTTCCCAGCTGCCCTGACTGGCTGTTAAGTGTGTTGCTGCTGCCTCACCCCTCAGCAGATGCTCTCTGAAGATAAATGCCTTCACCCTGGGCTGTAAGTGTGTGTTTAGCTTTGTCGGTAGAGGAGTAAGTCTGGAGGTGTCAGCATGGCGACTCTGTAAGAGGTCTGCTCTTAGGACCAGAAGACGCAGCACAAGTGGACGCAAAAGCGTTTCACAGTCTGTTCAGTAACTGCCATTTTTTTCTGGCAAGGAAGTGATTCTCTTGCCATTACAGGGGCGTTCTGGAATGCTGTCTACTCACCCCCTTTGGGTGAAAGGGCTGTTGTCCATCAGGCAACACTGTGTCCATTAGGAAATGCTGTGTCTGTTAAAAAATGCAGTGTCCATTTGGAAATGCTGTGTCTATTAGGAAATGCTGTGTATATTTGGAAATCATGTGTCAGTTAGAAAATGCTGTGTGCATTGGGAAATGCTGTGTTTGTTAAAATATGCTGTGTATATTTGGGAATGCTGTGTCCGTTAGAAAATGCTGTGTACATTGGGAAATGCTGTGTCTGTTAGAAAATGCTGTGCCCATTGGGAAATGCTGTGTCCAGGAGGGATCTCATCCTGTCTGTACAGGGGAAAGCACATAATTGTTAGTGCTGGAGTAAAGACACTCACTAACACGCTAATCTGGAACCACGTCCCAGCCAGAACTCTTTTCTGCAGACAGGCACAGTGTGTGTGCGTGTGTGTGTGTGTGTGTGTGTGTGTGTGTGTGTGTGTGTGTGTGTGTGTGTGTGTGTGTGTGTGTGTGTGTGTGTGTGTGTGTGTGTGTGTATGTGTTTTCAGCATGTGTGCGTGTGTGCGTGTGTGTCTGTGTGTGTGTGTTTAGTGACTCATGACCCAAACCTGTCTGGTACTCTACTCTCCTCTCAGGTGACTCAGCTGGCAAACTCCACTTCCTCTGGAGCGATCAATCTCCTCTGAAGGCAGAGATAACAGTGACGGCGCAGACACAGACATACAGACATACAGACATACAGACACACGCATACAGAGGACTGCCAGGAGCCACAGCTACTGTACACTGCTGTCCTGAAGGGAGATGAGCTCACAGTGCTGGGATAAGGCACATACCTGAACTATTAGACAATGGGAAACTCTGGATTGGGGAATTAAAGGAGCAATTCAGCAATTCAACTTTGATTATGTTAAAACATGATAGCACGATGGCATGTTTGATGCTGAGCAAAACTACGCTATCCAGTTCTATTTCGAACTTTAGTATTTTTGCCTTCTTTATCCAAAAGGCTCACAATGCGGAGAAAGCTTGAAGATATCACTATTTTTAAACCATTAAAAGAACTCGAAGTATCTCCACACTTACTTGGTACTACAACAATGGCTCTGGCATTTAAAATGAGGCATTGGGAACTTTGTAAGTATACAGATTCGTAGTTTCTGGTCACTGCCATGTTGAAAGTTGTCATGTTTTAACATGAATCAATCGAAGTTCATTTTACACCAAATTTCTCCTTTAAGGATCAGAAATCTGAGAATACTGCCACACACACCTCACCAAGCCACTCATTAACTCTCTTTTTCTGCCCATTTAAAGATTTAACATTCTGCATCACACATGTTGCCCTCTACCGTGCTGTAAAAATAAAATATGCGCACTCACCTAATCTGTTGGTTCTAAACTTCGGGCTGTCAGAGACATAAAAATCACAACAATTGTGAAAATAAACCTGCATCAACCTTAGTCATTTTATTGGCTTTGCAGATAACCAACCCCATTACAGAGAATAAACGTCTTATTCAGCAATTTTGAATTCAATTGAAAACTCATATTACAAAAAATTGAAAACCCTGCTTAAGTTTCAAGTATTTTCACAAATGGCCAGATCTTAGTCATGGGAGAGTAGTGGACAGACTGTGTGTTGGGCTGCCATACAGTCCATCTTGCACATAATGACATGTTTCATCAGGAATGAAAAACGCTAGGGAACAGTCCCCCAGTCCACTGTAATCACCCATGAGAGATGGGAGGTGGGGGGGATGGGGGGGTGTAAACCAGAAAAGTCAAAACATAACAGACAATGTTGAAGTTTTGGGGAAGGCTTGGGTAACACGTGGCAGAGGGAGACTCTCAGGGCACCGTGGGGTCGAACAAGGAGGGCCGGAACATTCCTAGGGTTTACTCCTAATTCCGTAGGGCCTCCTGCTTGTTCCTCTGGTACAATGTGGTTTACACTCGGTGTCCGCAAGGGAGCTGTGTCTCTCGAATGGCAAAAAGCCAGAGGCAACGGGGGTGAACTACTGGAGGAAAACCGCAGAGAAATTAATATGGCTAAACTGAAGTTTTTCCCTGATGATCTACATTTTGCACCATAAATCTCTGCCAAATGGATAAATGTAAAAATATATGTAATGCAAATCAAAGTCCAGCATGTGAAGGGTATACATGATGTCCCAGTGTGATCCCTTAATTTCACCACTAGAATTTTCATATACCAACTCTTTCTGTAGGTAATCAGCACAAGCATATGTGACATTAGATGATGCTTATACAAAAAAGTCAACATGGCATGAAAATTACTGTTAATATAGTGACATGTGTTTTTTAATAAATAAGAATCATGAAAAAAGTATACGTTTGTAAAAGCAAGCATGCTACTGGTATTAAAACGTAACCCTAACCTGAAAGACTAAAGCCACATCACACTGGTTGAGAACAGCTGTTTGTTGTAACCAGACCCCAGAAAATGTGCCTGTTTTCCCACTGAAGATCTGAGGGAGCTGCAGCACTCTGACCATAACACACCATCAAGCCCTCATCCATCTTGCCTGGAGCTCTTGTCCACTGTCAAGAGTGATCAGCGTAGCGTTGCCCAACGCCACTCACCCCTTCCCAGGCTCTGGACGCCATGCAGGAACCATGATGTTTGATTGAGGAGATTTGGAGGTGATGCCTGTGGCTTGGCAGCTGTGCGGCCCCCTCTATGTCTTGTGTGCTGCGCTGAGGTCAGGGGGATTTGCTTAACGTGGATGCGGAGGGCCTGTAACAAAAAAGGGACCTCTCCGTCTCCTAATGGGGGCCTTGATGTTGTGGGGATAAAGGCACTCTGCACCAGGACCTCTGCTTTCTGAAGTTGGCCCCAGCAGCAGCAACCACAAAATCACCAGTAAATCACCTCGTGCAGTGACCACAAGGTCCAGCCCTTCCAGGCCAATGCTGCTCCGCTCACTGGCATTAAGGAACAAGTGATGATCATGATTCATGTGTGAGCTGTTTGTCTTTTTATTTCCATTTCCTCAACGGAGGCCGATCCCATGTTCTGGGAAGCATGATTAAAAGGGGAGCAATCACCTGAGGAATTCTTGGCGAGTTCCTGGGCTCCAGTCGTGACGGAGGGAGTAAGACGTCAGATGTGAGGGATCTCCAGGTGCTCCTGGATACCGCCACCTGTGTGACACAGCTTGCCCAGGGCTAAATGGGGACTGCAACTCCTCCCACACACACACACACACACACACATACACATACATACACACCCGTTTTATTCATCAGAACCTGCTCTTTTGATGCTTTTCTCTACACCTCATAGCCAACTCATAACATAGCATAGGTTTGTTAGTTTCCTTTTAGTTTAAGGGACATTTTGTCTACTTGTCACAGAGTTTCTTTCTGCCCAGAAAGAAATATGAGAATACCCAATAGCCACTACGAGAAGCCTCAAGAATGTTAATGGGTGATATTGGATTAAATGCTTACAAATACCTAGTCCTTCCTCTTTTACCTTTTCTTTCCTTCTAGAATTCTTCTGAAGTTATATTCAAGGAAACACCAGATTGTTCCCACAATTCATCGTTTACAGATTTTATAACAAGAACAAATTGGTAGCCTAATTGCGTTATGTTTATTTGTGTGTGCGTGCAAGGCTTCGGTCTTGAAGATAGTGCCTTTATTGGTGAATACAAATTAAGTTAAGTGAAACAAAATATTGGTTCTCTGAAAACACATTTTTTTCCACCAAAACAGCTCACCTTTCTTTGATCAACCAAGACATAAGCATATTCAGTTAGCTTTCAAAAGCACTTTCATCTTCTGAGAAGGCTACACCAAAGCCACATCCAAGACATTCTTTGAGTCCAAAGGCATTCATTCCTCTTAAGGCAAACCCAAGCTGTGCCATTAGAAACAGAGGCATTACGGTGACATTAGTGGGGTATTGGGGGACACAATTAACACGGCTACGTATTCATGGTCACTCCTTCCCAGTTAAACAATTTTACATGGTAAAATTAGTGGCCTTCCTTCATTACTAGGACACGGGTACCAAATGTTTCGTAACCCTGGTTTGTTGTAAACAAAATAAGCTGTGCAACACATGCGCCGCACATTTATAAGGATTGTTAATTGTCCAGATGCTGACATCCTATTCTACTGAGTAGCAACTGTTACATTTGGAGAAAACATCATAAGAAAGAAAAACAAGAAACTGGCTGATTTTTCCAAGGAAATTGAACGATTTGCTTATTTCCTTCAAATGTGCTTCCTACAATATTCCCGCAGCTTATTGTTTGGTTTAGACCCATATCGGCTGGTCCTTAGTACCAGTCTCTCTTTCTCTCTCCCTCTAACGCACATTCCCGAGAACATGTAAACACACATGGACAGGAGACAAACACCTTATCACAGACAAAGCGCACCCACTCAATAAGACGGGGTGACCTGGGGGAGAGGGGAAGGCCTGAGGGGACTCTTCTGCCTGCTGGTCTCATGCCAGGCCGCATACTGCATACGGCTCTCAGGCTCTGCACTGCTCCTCCACACATGGGCAGGAGTCTGATGCTCAGCGCTGATTATTTAGCAGCTGCTCCTCCACTGTTTACCATTTCTCAGGAGTAGCATAAACTGCTTAGCTCCTCGCAACAAGACCCAGTGTACAGCGTGTCTATTGTGATGGCTAGGCCAAGGGTGAGCTTCGGCTGAGCTTTTCATACAGGGAGCAAATATACATTAAAAAGTATATAAATACACATATAACATATGTATAACTATGCTACAGTTCTACTAGTATTACTCCCCAACCACTGAGCATGTGTCATGACTGAACTATTACTTTATTTATCAAATGACTTTAATTGTTAAATTACTGATAAGCAAAAACACTTCCAAACTCTCAAGACACTAAGGCAATTTTCTCAATGGTGGATCTTAACGCTATTTCCGTTAAATATTCCATAACGTGAACACTGAAATCATTACATGTCTCAGGAGTGAAGTGAAAATATGGGAAAGTATGTATGTATTGGAGATTATAGTGAAGACCACTGAAATCAACTAAGGTCGCAATGGTTCAATATCCGATGAGAAGCAAACCATATAGGCTGGTCTCTAGCGCCCTCTAGTGGACAATTTTCACATTCACAAGTTTGATGTGACGACACAGCATTGAAGTCTCAGGCTGTTTTAACATTGCCGTTGCTAAAGCAACTGGATAGGGCCAAACACAAGTCCATATTCACATAACACCAAAGGTCAATATTTTACAGATGTATAAAAAAAACTTTATTTTCTTTCATGAGTTGTAAACCTTTTTACACAAATTTCACAGAAATATAAGGTACAAGAATAGCTCATGTTGAAATGTCAACTATCAGCAAGAAGAAAACAAAGAAAATAAAAAGTTTAACACTACATGGTCACGACTGGCCTGGTGGTGGGATGTGTGCCTTTTGACTTATTGGTCTGAGTTCTGGGAGTTTCTGGAGTGTTTGAAAGTAAGCACCACTCTAGTATCCTACAACCTTGTATTTCAACTAGCTTATGTGTCCTACAGCCACGAATGGCAGAGCCTGTTTCAGTTATATGGCTTTATGCATTACTACCTCACACTTAACTTAACTACGATTCTACAAACAATGACAACAGCAATACAGACAGCATAGTTGTGACCCTAGGCCCTAGGTGAAATCTGAGTCCGGCCACAGAGAGAACCCAAAGTCAGAACCTGATGTAGTCTATTAGAGAGAGGTGGATGAAGACCAGCTGGCCACAACGGGTCTCAAGAATTCCCCCAAAGACACGATGTCCACACACAGCTCCCCCACAATACTACAGGTGTAACATACAGAGGCTTTGAGGGGTGGGGGGATGATGTATGGCTTGAACGTATCCCCCTCTCCAAAACGCTGGTTGTTTATGAACGGTTAGTTATTGTCTGTTTGCATCACCATGGGGACCATGTAGTGCATCCACAAGTTTCCACAAAGTTCCATGCAGGCTGGTATGAATTCTTCATGTGTATGTTCCTTTCCAGAGACAAGCCTGGGTCCTGGACCTAGTAGTCCTGCTGAGAATATGGAACCCACATAAAGACACTTTAGGTAGAGCCATGTCTCCAATCACAATACACAAGACTAGTTATGACAACAGTCTATGGGTAGTGTGAATTATGTCATTGTAATAGCACAATAATACTGATCATTATATTTATAATTATACAGATGTATATGCATGTATATAGCCACATTTACACATAGATTTTTTATGAATTAATTTATTTCTGCCAAACCATATGAATGCCATTAGGGATTCAAACCAAAGATTACAAAAGTGGAACTTACAGCACGGGGTTTCTTGTTTAATTTCATGTCCAGCCTATGAACAAAAAAATAAAATATATTTTTATGTTAAATTAAAATGTGACATATCACTGGAAATGATAGCCTGGATGGCAAAATGACAATTACGGCGTAGGTGACTTGACAGTGACAGTGTGGATGACCGCTACAAACGTGGAAATGCCGGTGGAGTAAACAACAAATATACGGTAGGTTGAAAGTCAGTCTGACCACTCTTAACATGAAGACCTGCACTTATCCTGAAATGAAGGAATTCAGCATCACTACTAAAAAATAAAAAAGAATTACACAGACAAAAAAAACACACACACATCTTTAAAGCAAGTTAATATGAAATGATTCATGCACAAGCATTTAGAAAATGAGGTGGTGAGGAGGATTATTGGAGCACCAAAGTCAGCATGCAGCAAACAGACGCTGATCTAAAAACACACACACACACATAGCCCCAGAGACACACACTTACTCAAAGTCATAGTCATTAATGCCACCAGGACTGACAGCAGCAGAGGAGGAGAGAAAACACCAGGTGACAGATTAGATGCTGAAACGGAAGTTAACTAACACCTAAGCACTCAATGCATCCAACTGGGTGTAAGGTGTACTATTCTTGTACAGCTTTATGACTGACAGCACTGGCCTCGTCAGGCAGGGTGTAGGCTCCCTACAGTCCCTCTTATAGGGCCAACAGAGACTACTGAGACTAACAGGCAATGCCTCAACTTCAGCCATTAGTAGGAGAATACACACACAAAGAAGGACTAGTGCATAACAATCTAAATGCCTTGCATGTGAGACTCATGCAGTTTAATACACTTTCATAAAACTCCAACAGCTCCACCAATTAAGGTTAACTTAATCTACACAATTCAGCCAGTGATGCCTACATCGACTCACATGAACTACCTCGCATGTGAGGTTTGCCCTGCGGAGACAACATTCCTAGGATTTCATCTAAACATAATCAGTCTCTGCACAAAGCAGACAGCATCACATAAACTACACTGCCCAATCAGGGAAGGCTAAAATCGTGTGAGAAGACGTTAAGAGTGGCGTGTAGTGGTGGGGTTAAGTGGGGGATGACCAACCTGTGGCGGTTCTTGTTTTTGCGCTTCTTATGGCTGCCGTGGTGGCCCCCGGCAGACGAGGAGAGGGCCTTCTGGGGCTTCCCGCTGTGGGCCGCTCCCTCCGCCTCCTCCGGCTCCTCGGGGCTGGGCTCGTTCTCCTGGTTCTGGGAGTCCGGAGAGCCGTCGCTGTCTGACCCACTGCCAGCCTCCCCTGCAGCCAGCACACCCACAGCAGCACAGAACGCATCACACAGAAGAAACCATAGTACAATGCATTAGACTGTAGCTTGATATTCTCATAGCAGGCTTCTGGATGTTTTTATGTGCTGTTTGCTTGTGTGTTTGTCTGTTGTGGTTCTGCCAGTCAGAACTGATGACAGGGTTTAATGTAATGACAGGCATATGGCCAGATTTATCAGTACTTACGTTTTTCTATAAGCTGGTCTTGGACTCCTGCCATTGCGCTGACAGCCTGTAAGCAAGCACACACATGTAATAATGTTAAACCCCAGAGGGAGCGGCAACTTAGGTCCACACAAATACTCAGTAAGCAAACTGTTACAAAATGCAATAACTTTAAATATGACAATTTATAAATCACCAATAACCCAAATTGTGTCTAGGTATGTTACTCAGCCATGATACTGAAACCCCTGAAAAACAACTAAGGTCATTGGATTAAGGAATATCTCTCTTTTAAAGAGTAAAGAAAAATGGAGCGGGGGCTTGGCTCAGAGGGGGAAACACATCTATTTGGGGTCAGAAGGTCAAGAAGGAGTTGGGAAATGATGGTAAGCAAGGAAATATAGTGCTACTTACAGCAACAGAAGTGACAGATGACTTGCTGAAAAGGCGCTCTGCTTCTTTAAATTTGCGGTTCCGTCTGTCATTTTTGCTGTTTGTGGTTCTGCAAAGCATAGGAATAACAAACAGTTAAAGTTGCCATGTCAACCAATTTAAACTATACAGTGACTGATACAGACTGATCTGAAGGCAGTTGTAGGCACACTTTGATGTACGTACTTCTGGTTGGTGAGGTAGCGATCCCATCCACGGATGATGTTCCCATACATCTGTGTATCTTCCAAGTAACTCCCTTCAAATGCATATATCTGCCTCTCAAGGTTCGCTAATGTTTCCTAAAAGAGCAGACAAAAATGATAACCTTTCTCAAGGAACCCCAACACATCAGCCTTTATTTAAGTTAAATTAAATTACAATTTACACTTTAATTAGCCAGACATTTATGTTATGTCTGCCTTCATGCCCTTTACATTTTAAAAGCTAAATGTGTTGTATACCTATGATTATATACTGTTGAAAACATAGGCGTATTTGTGTGTAATGAAAACAACATGCTCCCATAACGTTATCCTTACCACCAGCATACATGTTCATTCGTAGACGTTCATTATTGTTCCTTTTTTAATATTTTTTGCCGCTAGTTACATGTGATCGACAATACAAGCATCAGGACCTGTATGCTGCGGCCCAGGACAACACCTGAGTTGCACTTCCTGACCTGGATCAGTCGAGCTAGCCAGCTAGTTAGGCTATTCTCAGGTTAGCTAAATGGTGCTACATGGCAAAACTACGGCAGGCAAAATATCTTGAAAGATCTGCTACAGCACAATTACTACTAACAATTCAATATAACGGTGTAACCCCTTGTGGGTACACAAATCGAAATCAATAAGGAATTAAAGCTATTAATAGCTGGCTATATTAGTTAGCTTCCGCTAACAAAGCTACAAGCTTTTGTCACCATTGTAGACTAGAAATGTACGTTTACAGATATATGTATATTACCGCAAGCTCCTGTTTTCTCTTCAACAGTTCAGTCAGTTCTTTCCGTGTGTCTGGGATCTGCGGAGGGGTAGCTTTCGCATGCATGGCCATAGTTTATGTATTAGATATAAAAAACGAATCCTTAAACAACCGGAAAACGACAACACAAACCAGGCGCCAGAGCGTGAAACATTGGGGACAGTATGCGTGCTTACGTTTTGAACTCAGTACGTGCTCAATACGTCATGTGGCCGCCTAGTGGTAAATTCCACTGATAACGCCTTGTGTATCTGAACTCCGCTGAATATTGAGGAATTTGTGTGACGCGGATGCGAAAGAATTCACTACTATATATTGTACTGTATGCCATGAAAATCACAAACATGACGGTACAGAAATGCAGAAAGATTCGGAAGCATGCCTTGTTGCGAAAAAATAATACATTTCTTACAAAGTTGTGCTTACATCTATGTTTATCATCTGTGTATGATATTTATTATATACGGTGCATAGATTATTAGATTAGATTGTAAATATATAGATTCTGATTATTTATGTATGTATAATGCGCTTGGTACACAACCCAAGCCTGATATTTTGTTGCTGTAAGGAAGTAATGCGCTTCATTGCCATGGTAACCGTAAACAGGTAGTAAGTGTCAATGAAGCAAGGCAACTGGCGCTATGCATTAATGTTTGCAATTTGTTATCTTGCTTCGAAAACTACTTTCGTCTTATTTTCGGGCAGTTAAGTTAGTTCATCAAGATGATACCCCCAGCCGATTCGTTAGTGAAATACGACAACCCAGTCTTGGTGAGCAAGAATACAGAAAAGAAGTCGCCAAAGGTAACTTCCCCGCAGCTTCCTAAACAGCTTTGGTTAGCTGACCAAATAATTTTTAGATCACCCCTTGACTTTTTTAATGTATAAGTTAATTGGCTCACATAACCAAACTTCAAATTGTCATAGTTATTGTCTAACTCTTGTCTCTACACTGTCTTGTTTTCCCTATGTTCCTGTTTCATATGGCGAAGCTCCTTGTGACACCGGTGTCAGTCTTTTTTAAACAGTCCTAAGCAGTTGGGGTTTTTTTTGTTTGTGAAGTGAAACCTTTTTTATTATTATTATTATTTCTGTATTCAGGCTCGTCCACTGAAAGTTAGTCCTCAGCAGCAGGCCACCACAGGTCCAGTTCCTCCTCCACCTAAACCCAAGACCCCTACAGCTGATGCCACTAAGCAACAAACAGAAGAAATCCTTAATTCCATCCTTCCACCCAGGTAAAAATCCGACTGGTCTTGCATGTCATGCACTGTAAATCGCTCTGGTCTAAAACTTTGTGAATGTTGTGTAGACACAAACCCAGATTCCATTTTTAACATAGCCTATTTGCAATGTATATCCAGTTGGGTTGGGATGTGTCCCAGAGCTAGAGCCTGGAGGCCAGTGTTAAGTATGGGCTCCTGCCTAGATCTTGGCTGTCCATGTCTGCACACATCTGTATACTCACCCTCTGTGTCTGCTGTCCCTGTGTGGGCTGTGCCTTACAGAGAATGGACAGAGAACAACCAGCTGTGGGTGCAGCAGGTGGCCAGCACTCCATGCACACGCATGGATGTGGTGCATCTGCAGGAACAGTTGGACCTGAAGCTGCAGCAGAGGCAGGCCAGGGAGACTGGCATCTGCCCTGTTCGCAGAGAGCTCTACACGCAGTGCTTCGGTAAGAGCCATTAAAATCAAAACCAGACCATCAAATCAAAACCCACACGGCTAAGTTAAGGGCAGTCATGTGTTTGAACATTTTTTTTTTGTTTCTACATATCTGGTTCCTGTAGATGAGCTAATCAGACAGGTCACAATAAACTGCTCTGAGAGGGGGCTGCTACTCTTGCGGGTTCGAGATGAGATCCGGATGACCATAGCTGCTTACCAGACACTGTACGAGAGCAGCGTGGCCTTTGGCATGAGGAAAGCCCTCCAGGCCGAGCAGGGCAAGTCCGACATGGAGAAGAAGGTAAGTATGGGTGAGCCTAAGTTTAGGAGAAGTAAAGTAACATACCATCTGGTGTATGGAAAGATACACCATGTAATACACCGGAGTTGCTTGTGCTGTTGGAAGCATCCTCTTAACACAGAATGTGACAGAAAAAAAACTCAAGAAATAATTTTGTGGGATTTAATGAATGTGGATTTTGGCCTGCTCTGTAGATCGCAGACCTGGACATGGAGAAGCGGGACTTGGAGCGGCAGGTGAATGAGCAGAAGGCCAAGTGTGAGGCCATCGAGAAGAGGGAGATGGAGCGACGACAGGTGGAGGAGAAGAAACACAACGAGGAGCTTCAGTTCCTCAAGCGCACCAACCAGCAGCTCAAGGTAGGCTTCTGTTGTCCGTGATGGTTTCTAATGTTGTCTTACACTTTTAAAGACATGGTGAACAAGACTTCTAAAGCTCTCAACAAGTACACTTACACTCAAAATGTTACATAAAATAAGTAACTGAAATGTCTTCTTTTGGTGGAGCAATTTGATAAACAATGCATGTTTTTAGTCCTTGCTTTTAAGACTTTTCAGTAGGAGGGGTTTTCCCCCAGTGTCAGCCCTTTGATCAAACACTTGCTTACTGCAGGGAGTCAGGTAGAAATATGGGTCCTTATAAAGAATACCAAATTGGACCATCAAAATACTTAACACATTGGTTCATTCAGTTGTTGAAGGGCTGTTTGTGGAGGGTCCTTGGAATTATTCCAAGACCAGACCCTCCCCCTACAGTAAATGAAGTGTTGCGAAATCTCAGAAGTATACAGTGGTTGGTCAGATTCACAGACAAGGACTTTAAAATACCATGACAACAGTCTGCCCCACGTTGTATCCTCTTCTCATACTACAATAAAGAAAATGTAACAAGCCATGGACATAGTACTTACGTTACATTACTTTATATTGCATTTAGTTGACGCGCTTATCCACAGCAACTCATTGAATTAGGTAGAGCAAGAGGAAGGGCACTTCAGCCATGGATAAGGGTGCAGGACAGCAACCTGGTTATTCACTCCCCCACCCACATTTTTCCTACTGGTACAGGAATCGAACCTGCAATTCTCTGATCCCAAGACCAACTCCCTTACCATTAGGCCTCAGATGCACTACTTCTCAAAGCACCTGCTCAATTAATAAGGAGGCTTCACATCAAGAGTGTTGGCCCAGTACTTCTAATAATCCACACTGGGTCTCTTTTGGTGATGCAAGTCAATAGATACATTATTGCATGTAGTCCTTACTTTCTGCACATGCAATGTCTGCACATGTAAGTTTCTGTTTTTTTCAGTCAGCCTGCCTGAATTAAATTGATCCCTTGCTTACTGCAGGGATCAATTCGCAAAAACTCTGCAGTGGCAGAAATGCAATGGATCTTCTAATCATCTTGGTCGTTACGTTTATTGGGGCTGTCTGTGCTGTCTAGCCCTTTGAAATCATTCCAGAACAGAACCCCTCCACCCACCCCCCCAAACGACAGAATAAGGGGCTTTGCACTCTAAGAAAGTTGTACTGTATTAGAATCAGAGGTAAAATTGCTGCTAAGTTGTTAAGAGTAATTTAATGGTAAGCGTTAACAGTTACACAGTTTTTTATGCTCGTGCTCAAACTGAGTTAAGTATCTGTTTTATAGTCGAGTGGCCCTTTTTTGAAAGGGCATGGTACTTGGCAGAGAGGCTGGAGGTTCTTGTGAAACTGATACAAGTATCATCTATTATCAGCAAATTAATAACCAATTGGATGACATTTGACTGCAATAAAAAGAAGACCGTAACACTTAATCTGTTATATCTGCTATTGTTTTCCTCATTTCCCCAGGCCCAGCTGGAAGGCATCATCGCTCCAAAGAAATAACTTTCCTACAGTTAGATATGCTGTGCTCCGAACATGCTCTTCCAAGAGGGCCAGCAAGACTGTTCTGTAAATGCAATTACATGGGAATTTGCATGTGAGACGCCAAACTTTTTTTTTTTCAGTAAAGAACACCAAAAAGTCAGTTGTCTCTACGCTTCTTTATTAACAGATGCAGGGAGACACCACACTCCAGTGTGCAAGCCATTAACAAATCATCGGTAGGCATGCAACAGAATGGTTGCAATATCCTGCGTTCCATACAGAACGATACAGATTTCGAGACAGCAGCAAGTAGTAGTAGCAGGCCATCACCTTCCCCTGAGATGGTGAGTAAATTAAGGCGATCAAGGGAAACCTTCTTCAGTCCGCTTCAATGATAAATGAATCAGACTCACACCAATACACCGACATAATTGACGCCTACAGCCATGCACTTGCATAAAATGTCTATTGAATGACGCAGTACCGGAACGGCCCAAATGCTTATCGTTTGGTCCGCTTCGCTTTGTTGTTCTCTGTGGGTATTTTTCTGTTCTTGTTTTTGTTCTTCACGTTGTGCGTTTCGTAATACCGCACGCCAACCTTTTTTGTCTTCTGGGAACGGTCAATCCGTCGCTTCTGCAAAGACAGACAGGGAAACGAGAGATTGAATTACACAGAGATAAAACAAATTCAAGCAGTTCTGCTTGAGAAACAACCGAAACCCTCTCTTTCCATCTTTGAAGCCATCATGAGCACACATCCAACTGCGCCGTCAACCCAGACAGGTAGGACATGATGTAGGAGAAGGCCTGGACGTACCTCTTTTGACGTGAGCTTGCGTGTTCCTTCTGGCTCTTCATCATCCCCGGCCTTCCTCTTTCTATTCGTCTGCATCATGCCTGCGAAAAAGAAGACACAATTATAACCAGAGTGTTGAGGGAGAATCTAAGATCTTTGATTATAACCATACGCATTCAACATCACCACAACACAATGTTCTGTGATACTGCAGGTATCTATACTACTGACAATAGTAGTAGTATGATTTAACAAAAAAAAAAAAGCACAAGTGTAATAGTACTAGAATATCCTGTAATGTGTATAAAGTGGTGACAGGCTTACACTTGGACCCTACATTTAAAAATCATTTAAACAATTCCAATCATTAATCATAATTCCATCAAATGCATCATTTAAATCTCAACTGAGTCAGCCTGTTCCTTTCTTTTTCCTTTGAAAGTCGGTCAGGATAATAAGGAACAAGTCAGGATTTGACTGACTGCCATTAACTTAACAACTGGGACATTTGTGTTTGGAAACGTGTTACAGAATGATGTCGAAAGAGCATCTAGGTTCTCTCTGACAAAGTGATTAAGCAAGTCACTGACATCATCAACAAAATAAAATATGAACAGAAAATACTAAATGCTAATGGCTTTTTCATGCATTTGTCCCTGTCTATTTTTGGCTAAATCATTTTCTCAAACTCTGCATCACGCAAGTAAGCTTTCCATCAACACATGCCAAAGGCAAAATAAGGATGCATCAGATCTGGTGCATGTACCTTTGGTGCGTTTGGATTTATTCGCCGCTGTCTGTTTTGCCTTCATGTCTGCAAACACCTTCTCAGACAGAGCTTTTGGGATCCTGTCAAAGAACACAAGAGGAACACATTACTCACAATATCAACTAGCCACTACCAAAGGTCTTGGTGTGCGGGGATGCTGGGGTTTGGATGGGTGCGGCTGGGGTCAGGGGAACCCACACAAATCAAACACAACTTGAGTGCTTTGAGTCGTGAGCTGAAACTTAACGACAAACATTACCAGTGCGATGACTGAAGACGGATGCATAAATCAAACAGATGGGCCAAAGACAAGTGGAGGAGACAAGCCAGGCTCTGCCCGTGGCCAAGAACCCAGAGAGATGCATAAGTTCACCTCAAGATACCCCTCTCACTGACTCACTCACTCTGTCAAGAGCTGCTGGCGAACAATGCCGCATTTCAAAGGGAATAGAGAGAGGGGAAGGGGGCGGGTGAATAGGCATGGAACACTGACCGGATAGCTGAGAAGCGCTTCGACTTTGCCCGGTCCAGAAAATGCTTTAGCTTGGCAATCTTGCCGTCCAGCTCCCTGTTCACCTCGCGTGCACTCTTGCTCTTTGAGCCCCCAGCCTGAGCGGCAGGGCCTTCCTCAGCCGCCTTCTCCGCCACTTCATCCCCTCCCGTCTCTTCTTCTTCCTCTCCCTCTCCGTCTTCGTCTTCGCTGCCGCCCTCGTTCTCCTCACTCCCCTCGTCCTCGCTGCCGAACGTGTCGGGAAGGTCGGGCATCTCCACGGGCACCAGGTCCTCCTCGCTGAACTCGGGCGCCACGTTGATCTTGCCGAAGTTTTGCCGGATGCTGGCCAGCATCCGCTGCACCTGCTCCTGCTGGTGACTCTGCTGCTCCTGGGCCTCCTGGCCGGAGGAGGAGGAGGAGGTGGCCAGGGTCTGCTCCCCAGGCTGCGCCTCCTCGCCGAGTGCCTGCTCAGCCTCCTCCGCACCGCCCTCCAGAAGCATTGCAGCTGCGGCCTATGGTGGAGAAAAACAAGTCATAGAATAGAATAGAATGCCTTTTATTGTCATTATAAACATGTACAATTTACAATATACAGGCCAAAAGTTTGGACACACCTTCTCAGTCAATGCGTTTTCTTTATTTTCATGACTAGAATATAAGACATGTTTTAAGTTATTTCACACTTTTTTGTTAAGCACATAATTACCTACAAGGAGGTTATGTTTTTGCCGGCACTGTTTTGTTTGTTTGTCTGTCCGTTAGTTAGTTTGTTTGTTTGTTTTTTTTTGTTTGTTAATAGCGTAACTTAGAAAGTTCTGGACGGATTTCGACGAAATTTTCAGTATAGATCAGAAGTTGGCTAACTTACAACTGTTAGTTTAGGATTTTTTTTAAAGGATTCTTCACCATTGCGAGATAGAGCCAATTTGGACATTTTTGCTCATAACCCTACAAATAATGCTCAGAATGCTGGTTTACCCATCAAACGTGTGTTCATTCACAGTTTTGATGCTTGAGAATCTACAATGTAATAGTCATGAAAATAAAGAAAATGCATTGAATGAGAAGGTGTGTTCAAACTTTTGGCCTGTACTGTACACATGCACAATGAGATTAAAAGCAACTCACTTCAGTGCAGGCATGTACGTAGGATATTTATATAATTTAGAATTTAAAAATCTATCTAAAAATATATGCAGGGTGCATTGTTCTGAGGTAGACATACGAGAGGTTCTATACACAGGGTGACTTTGCACATTAAATTCTGCACGTAATTGCACATTGATTAATATTGCCAGTGAGAGTGAGAACACACAATATTCTATTCTAAGTCATTGCAAAGCAGAAGTAAACACACTTCAGCCCAGCATGAGCTCTATCCACCATCGGGCAGTTGTAAACAGTGGAACTCTTCAGCCACAAAAAGGAACTAATCTGTGAAAACCATGGTTTTTAAGTGCACACATGTAAAACAAATACATGGTAGACCCAACAACCATAAAACCCCCATTCGTATAAAGGCTGCAATTTCAACAGAAATGTTCGTAATGCTCCCTTGACAGTCACATTAACATTACTTGGCACATCATTAATTCCTTGACATGATGGGTGAAAACACACTGACAAACAATCCATTCTATAAAAAAAACATGCAAATGTAATTCAATATAATTTAGAATACTTTCTGAAGCATAGCAGTTTAGCCATAAGGTGGCAGACAGAGAGTAGCTAGAGTGTTTTAAATGTATAATTCAGACGTTATGGCGCGAGTCCAGGAGAGCCTCTGCCTCGGTGCCTCACCTCCTCGTCTGTCTCCATGCCAGGGGGCTTCACGAAGAACGGAATGCGGCCCCGCTGCCAGTCATTCAGCACCATCTTGGACACGGTGGGAAGGTCAGGCTCGCCACCCTGCAACCCACCACACAAAGCAGGGAGAGAGAGGGAGAGAGAGAGAGCACTAGATTTAAAACACATGTCCTCCTCCACAACCAACGGAAGCCCAGCATACCGCAGTATGATCTAAGCCGAAATCTCATTAAACCAAAACAACTAATTTACATTGAAATACGGCAGACCCAAGCCAGTCTGACACACGCACACAGGCCTATAAACACACACACAGGCCTAAATCTGCTCCGTGCCGGATGAGGACCCACTGTTGTCATCCTCTTCGTGCAGCGGTGGCGCTAAGTATCTGGTGAAATGTTAATTTAAGGTTCTGGCAAGTATGGTTCTCGTTACAGCGGGCCTGCTGGTTCCTGAGAGCCGTGACTGGTTGGTCGGTCGGTCAGTCGGTTGAGCGAGCTGTGCAGATGTGGCTGTGAGCCGCGAGACGAGGGCCAGGCCGGGCCAGGCCAGGCCAGGCGCTACCCGGTCCGGAAGCCTGGGGGAGAGTGCACGTGTCTGACTCACTCCGCCAGCTTCCCACTCCCGCTCCCGCTGGCACACTGCGCACGCTTTCCACCCAGCCAGCCCGGACGTGACTCATGGGGCTTGTTTACTCCCCAAGAGTAAGGTCAACAAACACACAAACACACACACAAGCATGTGCACACACAAACACACACACAGACACATATAAACATTTTTTTTGTGCTTGTGGAGGCCAGACCTTAAGGAGTTTTCCTGTGCGGAATGCGAGCTTTTCCAGGAAATCCTCAGCGGACGTCCAGGACGGAATTCGGTAGGTCTTCTGGATGTACTCAGACTTAGCCCTCTCCAGCACAGCGCCGATGTGGTCCTCTGGGTTGCGGATCTTCTCCACTTGGACCTGGGCCAGGGAGAGTTCATGAACTGGACATCCACTTCAAACCGCGAAAGCTTTCAATGAGGCACATGTGCGTGGAGGTGACAGAGAGAGGAGAGACAGAAAGAAGGAGAGGGGAGACAGGGGGATGGCGTCTTACCACTCCTTTTAGCACTATGTCTGTCTCACTGTCCTCTGAAGGGTACACCACACCAGGACAGTCGATGAGGAAAATGCGTCTCATCAGAGTAATGTACTGCCAGACCTGGAAGACAGAAAGAGACACACGTGGACTATATTAACATGAAACCTGAATAGAGCACACCGATTTGGACATGTCCTGCCTGTCTTCAGGAGACAAGTAGACAGATGGGACAATATACAAGGAAACATCTAGTTAGCAAGAAAAGTGAATTGTGTCTTTTAAAAGGGCAAGAAACACCCAAGACTGGAATATGGCTGTTTTTAATCTGACTCCTTTCTTCTCTAGTAATGACATTACTCACACAGCCTGTTTGCATAGGCAAAAGAAACAGTTGACAGGGCAAGAGGGTAGGAGCAGGTGGTAATTCTGACACAAGTACAAAACCCCTAAAGACCCCTGTGCACAACGCCATCTCACTTAAATACCAGCTGCTACAGCATAACACACACCCGACGTAAAACGGTCCAGCGCACACCAAAAACGATGTTTTATTACTTCCATGACGGAAGGGAAACACAAACACGTGTTTGTTATCAATATATTTAGGACTCATATGGCCTACGGGTCTGACCTCATCCACCTAACACACTTGCATCAAGGATTACTAGGCCACACATTATTACATATAGGTATAGGGTACAGTCCCTGGAGCAATGTGAGGTTCAGTAATGGATGCCAGGAGAGCATTAGTTATCCTCCCCCCTTCCCCACAGTCTTCCTACTGGTACGGGATTCGAACCTGCGGCCCTCCAATCCCAAGACCAAATCCCTAACCACTAGGCCAAAGCTACCCGTAATGCGAGAAACGCATGCCAAGTTCACAATGAATTATATACTACTGGTCTGAATTTTGGAAATGGGCGTTCGTTTCGGTGTCGTTTTTGAGTGGGTCATAAATGGGAAGGACAATCGGCCTGACATAAAAAAAATATGTGTAATAAATGGAATGAGACACAGCCATGTGACTAACACAACATCTGAAAACAAACTAATAAATAAATGCTGCTCTACGCACGCATGAATGTGCTCAAGAAAACGTTTGGAGGGAAATAAGCACCATTAATTGCATGCTGTGGAACGAAGAACCAACGCCATTATAATGAACCACAAAGAGTGACTGTCACGAAAAACGTCAGACAAATAAATGACCTCTGTCAAAAGAGGCGGGTGGGCAGTATTGAACACATTAAAAGCCATTTACTTGAGGAACACTTCAAGAACACACCCGGTTGTGTAAGAAATGAGGGGCACTCAGCTCAGCATTTCCTTTGGGGGTGAGAGGAAAATCGAGGTGAGCCGGGCGTCATGGCCTTACCTTGGTCTCGCCAGCCAGGGGCGCCACGTTGCACACTTTTTTGGAGCGCAGGGTGTTAATGATGGAGCTCTTTCCAACGTTGGGGTAACCGATGAAGCCCACGCTTATCTGCTTTTTGTCTGTGTGAAGCTGCAACGACACGCGTGAGAAATGAGAAACACATGGAATAGTGACAGTCAGCACAGGCACTCTTATTCTCTCCTGTATATTCTCAATGCAAACATTCAAGAGAGCAAAAACAAATAACAACTTCAGCTGGAGTTAAAATAGGCACTGTCAGGAAAAACAAAGGCTGATGTTCTTCCAATTTCTCTGTTCAGAAAGTCATGTTCTGGTGAAATTGGGAAGAAAAACAAATACTGTATGAAATACTGACTGGTACAGAGACTTAAAAAAACAGGGTGTTCCGGATGTCTGTCTTTGCAAATCACCACAACACAACTCGGATGCCATGTTACCAGCAGCGCGTGTCTCCAAACTCGAGATGAAATATAGCATTTGTCCTAACGCACTAATCCACATTTCCAAGGCGGGGAACAAAAAAATAAAAACAAAGAGTGGTTTGCTTCACACAACCCTCTTCAAAGTCATTACGGCACAGGATTTACAACTCTTCCATATTAACTGCGGTATTCCGGGACTTGTTGCTCGGCTTGAAGATCGGGTCTATCAGTAGTATAACTTTCAACTGAATTTATTTGTGCGGGCCCCGAACGCCCTTTATAGCGCTTCCAACTACTTGCTTACGACCCAGGCTCCTAAAAATAGGGGCAGACAGGCCGATTGCAGATGTGAGTGAGGTGGAGGGCGATGGCTTGGAGGGGGAAGACAAAATGATGGGTGATGGGTGATGGGGTGGTTGGGAGGGAGAGGGGACTGACAGGGGAGTTGGGCAACAAGAATGATGATCAGTTCATCTTTTCACCCCGCCTCAAGGCATGACAGAGCAATGTGTGTATGTGTGTTTGTGGCAGAAACACTCTCTACCCTCTCGGGCAACATTTGGAAATACCCCATGACAAGAAGGGATGGAGAAATATATGCTGATGAATTCTGATAAAAGGGAGTTGGAGGTGGGGGAAAAACAGAGAGAGAAACAAGATGTTCTTGCGGTCTCGGTGTGGGAGGAGGGGGGCGATGGAGCTTACCTTGCCAAACTGGCGCAGAAGCTGGATGAGGGAGCCCTTGCCAAAGGAGTTGGTGAGGCTGGCATGGAACGCTAGCGTAGGGTACTCATGGGACAGCAAGGCCACCCAACGTTTCTACAGCATTAACACACACACACACACACACACACACACATATTATAAGCACACATCTATAAAAACATGTTGATAGAGACATAGTCCCAAGCACACATATTACCCTTTATAAAACCATAACTATACATCTTACATTAAATATACAAATCACACACATGCACACACACACAGTGCTTCAAATATCTGACTCTTTATCTCTCTTTCACGCAAAAAAAAAAAAACCCACATCCATCCTTTCACAAAAACATTCAGAGAGAAAAAAGGTACGTACACTCCAATACAACCGATTATTTGGCAAGGCTTGTACAGTATTAAGCGCGTTTATCACCATATGTCAACAGAAAGATCTAATCTTTTCTATCTCCCTAAGAGAGATGAGGGCAACAGAAAGACTAATTTGACAAATTTGTGTTGATATTCCTCAACTTAATCGCACCCATCCACTAACAGCTCAGCCTGAAACATCAGCCGTAATTGGCCTGTGTAATAGCTCTCATCTGAGAACGGTCCACTGACACCTCATCTATCCTGCTCTTCTGTACTCCCTAGCACGCACACTCTGCCCCCCACACACACACACACACACACACACACTCCAACATGAAGTCAGGCAAAGATAAATACTCCTGATGGTTAACGAAGGAGAACTGGCCAAGGTGCACCAGGCGGAACCTTGACGAGAGATTTCCATTTGAAGCCGCTGCATGCGCAGACAAAGGCAGCATTGACCCCCACACACATGGCTACCTGGCTCAGGCCTCCACACCACAAACAAACACACACACACAAACACACTTGTACACTTGTACACGCTCACACTCAAACTCACACACAGGCCTTTGGTGCAGTTATCTCCAACCCCTAAATACATCTGTCGGGGGCCTTCCTGTTTGGTCACACTGGTGTTTGTTTTATGAGCACACACACACACACACACACACATGTACGAGCTGAAACAAAGGTGCTGGGGTTTATACAAACACACGGCTGCAAGTCGTGCAGATGAAAACAGGAACAAGAGCCAGGAGCTTCATAGGCCCCCTGAGCAACTGGTCTTTTTTTTGGAATGGCCAGAAAATGACTGGGTGAGAGAGATGGGGTGGGACTGGGAGATGACCTCGAGCTGGACTCTAACCCAGGACCCCGGACATACAGTTGTGCTCATAAATGTACATACCCTGGCAGAATTTAGGATTTCTAAACCATTTTTCAGAGAATCATTTGGGTAGTTTATGTTGTCATTATGATTTTAAAAAGTAAACACAGGTGTTTGACAATGAATGGCTTCAGCCAACCACTAACCATGAGTGAAAAAATAAGTTTTTGTGTTACCATTCATATCCTCTGAAAAAATGGTTAACAAATCATCAATTCTGCCTGGGTATGTAAACTTATGAGCACAACTGTATGATATATGACATGAGCACCTCAGCCCCCTGCACCACGGTGGCCTCTCAGCTGGTCATTTGTCAGGGCACAAGTGTGACAGGGAGCTGCCTACCGTGACCCAGGTGGGGATGAGGTCGCACTTGTTGAGAACGAAGATGAGGTGTTTCCAGGGCTTCTCCTTCTTCAGGTAGCTCTCGATGTTCTGTGAGCGCGTGCCCACGGGGTCACGGGCATCCAGGACCTGGATGATGACATCCGACGAGTCGATCACCTGTGGACAGAAGGGGTAAAGGTTAGGCCAGGTCAGAAAGGTAGTAGCTGACAAGTCTGTTCACCAGGGGCGTCAAAAGAGCCGTATGCAACTGGACGTCTTTTGGAGCTTGAAGACGTTTCACCCTTCATTCAAAAGGCTTCTTCAGTTCTGACCTGATGATGGAGATGATGTGTGTGTATGTGTGTGTATGATAAAATGATTTCACATCCAAATGTCTCTCACCACCCGGCTGATGATAAACTTAATTACGTTAAGTGACTAAGCCTGCTTTCTGAATCACCCCCCTGGGGTACGCCATGGAGAAGTCTCTGGTGTGCATTGAGATATGACTTTAAGCAAAGGGTCATGGGAGATTTAGCGTAAAAACAGAAAAACTGGGTTTAATTACCTTATACAGTTCACCCCAAATTCTCTTGGACTGGCCCTTCTTGAAGATCTCCTCACGAGCTTCATTCCTGAAAGCATGAACAGACAATGATTAAAAATTACAGTGAAAAAAGATCAGCAAAGAAAGGAAGCTCTTCAAAAGGCTTCCTCTGAGAATGCACTGGGCACCACAACTGTAGTAATGCTGAAACTTTGACTAAGTCTTTGAAAGAACAGATGAGGTATGTATTCTGCGCATTAGCCATTTGGCTACAGTCTGTTATTCCATGTAGTCGTACAACATAACAAGGTATCACATCTGCAACTGTGGAGTTTCCCTCAGAGAGCAATGTCCACCATCAAAAAACAGGACATAAAATGGAGACAAGTCTGTCTGAAGTCTGTTTTGTGTGGAGTTATCTGTGTCCTGTTTTTGGAAGATTTACCTAGCTTTTCCAGAATGGGTGTTTACACATGTCTCACACCTAGGAATACTTCCACCTGCACTGCCAAACAGGCCTGCCCAGAGAGATGGCTTGGCCCCTGAAAAGATCGAATTAGTGGGCCCCCCCTCCCCCTAAAACACCCCTATGGATTTCAACGGACTAGCGGTTGGGCCCCAGAAAGCTTTCATGTTTATCCGCCCTCATGGGCAGCCCTGCTGCAGATTTACCTGATGCCGCTGTCCTCTGTGACCAGGTCCCGGTCCTTGTCTGCGCTGTAGGTCTCAGCTGAAGCCTGGGCCTGGTCCACGAGGTCCTTCATGTCCCCCACACACAGGCTGGG
This sequence comes from Coilia nasus, assembly GCA_027475355.1. Classification (NCBI taxonomy): domain Eukaryota; kingdom Metazoa; phylum Chordata; class Actinopteri; order Clupeiformes; family Engraulidae; genus Coilia; species Coilia nasus. The sequence continues at coordinate 22,350,328 of CM050218.1, read as the reverse complement.
CCTCTTACGCTGGGCCTTGGGTCCGAAGGTCGTCCCAAAGGTCTCTGTGTCCAGGATATGAACCTTGGAGTTCTGCAGGGGTAGAGAAAGACCAAAGGACATAAACAAGGTGTGGGATGAGAGTAAGGGGACTGTGTCATTTGGCATGAACGCATTTTTAACACTAATTTCAGCTCAGATGGTGGAAAACACAGTATACTGTATCATGCTTGTCTGTATGTACCTTATTCTTATCTTAGCTCACCAGTCACAGTCACCTGGCCTTAACTAGCACAACCTAAGCAAATCAAGAGATCAACCAGCAGTCAAACTGGAGCAGCACAGCAAACCAACACAGCATAGTAGAGCTTTGTTTGCTTGCTTGTTTAGTTTATTGCCATTTTGAGCAACTATGACTATTTCATGGCCAAATAAAGAAATAAAATACATGAAATGAGGTTTTTTACATTCATACATGTTAAAAAGTAAAAAACCTGCAAAACCAGCAAAAAGGTGGGACCTTATAAAAAATGCTAACTGCAGTATTTCCTTTTTTTTTCTTTTTACTTCTCAGGGCAGAGTAAGAAAATAAAATATGCTTAGTTGATAGAGGCCTATTACAAAATTGACATAGTGGAAGTTCACCTCCAGTCAAACAGCGTAGTAGAGCCGGTCTACATAAGCAAAGCTAGAATAGTGGGGAACACCTGGACCAATACTGAGGCTTGGCATCACAGAGCCTTCTGGCACAACAGCTGCATTTAGACTACATATGCCTGCTTCTCCTTCCCTATGGAGCGGGTAAGTAAACGTCAACGTAAACACTTCCTTATCACACATCTGTGGGTAAGAGACAGCAATGTTCATAGCAACAACAACAAAAACAACAACAAATCCCCTGGGAGCCACTTGGAGGGCCTGCAGTTGGCTCTGGAAAGGGGGTGAAAACTGCAGGTGAACACAACATGCCCGGCAGCTAAGACAGGCTGTGGATTTACCGAAACAACTGTGACCATCTGCGTAAGCACTGATCCTGCATCTTGTATCCTTAAATCAAGCAGACACCCTTTTGACATGCGCCCAGCTTCGCCGCTGTCTACCCAGCTGAAGACAAGGGTAAATAGAGGCCTATTAGGCCATTGACGCACTCTTGTGCTGACTGCCTCTAATCTGAACTCATCCCATTACTGCATTTGTCTCCATTCTGTCCGCTGGCGAACCAGCCGCTTCTCGCCGGTATAGGTCAGCGGGGGTGGCAGATACGGGCACAACAAACTGGGGTTGGAGAGGGATCCGAGAACCAAAGCCAGACACAAAATAAAACACACATATACACACACACAAATGTTGGGAAGAGGGCATAAGCAATGAGTTAGGACACACCTGAGAGGGCGCTATAGGTTCATGTTAGTCAACTATGGCCTAGGTCTTCGTCCATCCAGAGAAGGTCTCTACCCTTATTTCTTATAGCATAGCTATTACAGCATTTATTCCAGCGTAGGGCTGGGCGATAAAACGATAACGATATGTATCCCGATAGACACCTACTCGATAACAATAGAACATGCGTTTGATAGAATGTTTCGATAGAATGTTTTTTTTTTTTTAAGAAAACAGCGTAAGTTTAGTCAGAGCCCTCTCTGATTTAGCGCCGCTTTAAATCTTTGTTGCGAAGCAAGCTTGGTTGCACGAGCAAAGGCACTCGTCTTCTGTAGCCTAGCAACGTATGGGGAGTGACACGCTAATAGCCAATCATGTCACAGTATCGTGTTTGGTTGCGCCATCTCTTGTCTCGTAGTCGTGTTTTTTTCCAGAAACAGCATGGTCAAGAAAGGAAGATGAGTGCCACTGCGACGAGTGAGGAAAATGTGGATAAGGGCTCATTCACACCAACTTGAGCGTGTACAGCGCGTATCAGTATACAATATGTTTGTATAGGGACCGAATACGCTTAGATCACGCGTGCGGTGTGAAGAGTAATTTGTTAACATGCATTCTAAACGAATACGGACAGAAAACGGCCACGCGCTGAATACGCAGAGTGTTTGGTGTGAATAAGCCCTAAGAACAGAAAGGTCTGCTCACCAGTATGGGAGCTTTTTTGAAGTTTACAAATCTCATCGTAGTCAGACAAATGTTGTCTGCAAATTATGCAGTAAAACTATATACATATATGATAGTTCTTCTATGATCAGGTTTCGCTGTGTTTACATTTAACACTTTGCACATGTCTTTATAACACTTCAGCTTTGTTAAGCACTTTATTAGCTTATTGATAATTGTACAGTTTTCATTGTGAACGTAACATTGAACGTGTGTTGACAGTCATTTTGCCTGAATGCTTATTGCCTGTCAGACGAAGGTTAAGTTAAAAATAAAAATGTTTAAATTCCTGTTACTTATTTTAAATAGGTCACACAATGTTTCAATAATTATCAATATCGACCGATATGAAACACTTATATCGTGATACAGATTTCAGCCATATCGCCCAGCCCTATATCATTACAAAAGGTAGCCAGATTTCTCTACAATAGTTCACCACACAGGCTGGTCTGTCACTAGCCTGGTAAACCAGCCCCTCGTACTTCATTTCATTTTGTACAGAGGGTCTGGACCAGACACCATCAGAAACGATTTCTTCCTGGAGGTGTGGACTCTGCTGAATGCCTGGTCATCACGTATGCAATTAGCCTACCTACGCACTACAATTCAAATGAAGCACACAAGGTCAATGTCATGGCTAACAAACACACCCTCTGTTCACTGATTGGATCGGTTATGCTGGAGCCGACTACATGACCCCCAAGAGATTCCGGTCCAGACCCCCTGTACAAAATGAAATGAACTACGAGGGGCAGGTTTACCAGGCTAGTCTGTAACTGCATTTGGAAAGGACAAGTGTGGTAAATTCTGATCGGTGCAGGAATCAACAGCATGTTTGGCTAGCGCAGAACTTTAACTGCACTGTCTGTGGTGTTTTGCTGTTGTGTGCATGGCAGAGACAAAGGCTTTTGGATCATCCATACACTGTCTGACTGCTAATCCACTAGAAATCATGGGCTGGCAGTTCAGGTGTTGGACTTGCAGCCAAACGGTCACAGGTTCAATTCCCCACACCGTCAGGTGGGTGGGGGTAGTGAATGACCAGCACTCTCCTCAATCTTCCCCCATGACTGAGTTGCCCTGAGCATGACAGTGCCCTCACACACTGCTCAACCACTGCTCCCCAAAATGTTACATTTTGTTGTGTGTTGTGTGATCACAATGACAAATGGGAATCACTTTCACTTTCAAAAGAATGCTAGTGGTGTTTGTGTTGTCCTAAAACCTACTGTAAACATGAAACACCCAAAAGACAGAAATCATTTGCATAAAGGCACATGAAAAGCATTATATTAAATTGATTTGATAGCTATATGCTGTGAGGTGATTTGTGCTGTGTGTTTGTGTGTGTGTGTGTGTGTGTGTTTGAGTACTGACGTGGGCTTTGACGCGGTCGTGCAGTAGGGACATGGGAAGCTTGCTCTGTCTCATCACCACCCTGTACGGATCTTTCACCACCGCACCCATTTCATCCTGGAACTTCTGCAGGGACGACTGCTTGATGACACGAGTGTTGGCTGAGGGGAGGGAAAGGGAGGGAGGGAGGGAGAGACAGACAGACAAGCGATATAGAGCGAGAGCGCGAAAGAGCGAGAGAGAGTAATGTGAATCAGTAATGTGAAAGCAGGCCACCACATTAGAGTTAGCTAGACCTTGAAGGCATGTTTATAGACCCCTTTGAAGGTAAAAACAAAAACGATGCCTGAATGTTCACATCATTGGAAGTGTTAAAATCCAAACGCTGTGGGAACAGCTATGACGCTAAAAATCTAATTGTCTTGCAACAGTCTATATTAGTCACAAATGTGCTAGTCTTATAAGTGAATTGCTGTATTGTGCTACACTGTATCACTTGGCCTACTTTTATTACATGTTGAGAGCATAAGCAAATCCCTTTTAAAATTATGTGTTGGTCCAAAATGATTTGTTAGCAACTTATTTAATGTAAGTTAATACATCGGTGTTTATGTGCTGACGTATCCAGACGTAGCCATTGTCCCAGTAGCCACAACTCTTGGGAGATGGAAACTCGCAAGAAACTCTTGGGAGTTTTCCATGATCAGCTAGTCGGACACTGACGTATCCAGTGTCTGTGGCATGTTAATTGATGAGACCGATGCGACCTTGAAGCCACTGTGCCTCCACAGAGCATGCGCTGCTCATGTATGACCTACATCAATTTCTCTCAAACTGTGCATGCAAATGGTACGAAACATGAAACAAAAACAAACAAAAATCTAAGTGGCTTAACACTATAACAATTCTTCACATGTAATGTGGGATCTCTGTAGTTGGGATATCAAAATTATTTTTTCATGCAGCTTTTTGTATTTCTACATGACACAGAGATCAGATAAGGAGGGTTGCTGTGTGACAATGTTGGGCAGCAGAGGTGTGGATGCTTGTGGGGGATGATCAGGACCTGTGTGGTCCTGCTACTGGTATGGATACATTCACACTCCGAGCAGGGTAACACAACAGGATATTTGTACTCACCAAACCATTTAATATTTGGCTCCACCCGAGCGACCGTGCCTGGGGCTACAGTGGACTGATACTGCAGGGGCTTAATCACCTTTCCTCTGTTGTTACTGTGGACACAGGTGTCAGTAGATGCATCACATAACACTGCTATCAAATAGTTCACCTTTATCACTCAAATAAACTTAAATCAAAAGACTGCATAACCTTTGCAATAAAGTGCATTCTGTATTCAGCCTTGTTATTTTCATTACCTTAGACTGACATAAACAATAGTGTGTCCTGTCTAGCTCATTTGTGTCAAAGGTCCCTGAAATATCCATTTACTGACAGCATTTCAGTGACATTCTTTCCATTCACTGACAGTCATACAGCGCAACAGACCACAATTACTTCTAATATGCAAGGCACCAAAAAAAGTTACTACATACCATCGCTGTTTTTGCCTGTACATATTCAGGCGTTTGATAGTGGCACGGTCCCTCATGTTGTTCCCTCCAGACCCCTTAGGTCGGTCTAGGATGAAAAAGATGAAAGGTTACTTTGTAGAACTACACACATACAAACCTACTGTCAAACTTAGGATCTCCACATGAGTATTCCAATGACTGTATTAAAGGCACTAGTTATCAGTGCACTGATACCACCATGAGTCCTTTTTCACTGAATGCAAATTAACAACACGGGCCATTTATTTCTGACATCTGGAAGATCCACACAAGCGCTGTTGAAGCTGTTAGATAACACTGCTGTTAAAAGTCAACGCAACATCTTCTGTAACATAAACGACAGGGACCTGACGTTTTCCACCACATTCATGCTATGTTTCACTCATAGTAAAGTCGGCAGACAACTGGCTTGCATTCATCGAGCAAGGTTTATTTTGCAGATATTAGTTTTGGTTAGCTTGTCAGTACTATCTTAAAAACTAGCATTAGCTGACTGTTTACATGCAACATGGTAGCTAGTCGGTCTTACCTGGATTACTACTGGACGTTGAGGTGTTTATTGAACTTTTTCCTTTAAACTTGGCTTTCACCATGGTGGCAGTGTTGTTGGGGAGTAGTTTAAAGAAAGAAAATTATCGTTAAAGAACAGCGACTACTAAGAAGCTTCCAGTTCCTTGTGATCCACGTGTAGCACCAAGCGCCCCTGCCGGAAGTACGTCACTTTGGAAAAAAAAAAAAAAACTAGAGAAATATTAGAGGCCAGTGTTTCATCATAGAACTTTTTACTTCAGATTAATTCAGAATAACAATACCTTCAACCACTAGTGTGTTGAGTGTATCGTCACCTTCCGTACATTAGAGGCTCTGTATGGGAGGAAACGGTGAAACATTGGGTAAGATTAATTAGTTGTAAGCAATCAACTACATTGTAATACTATTGCAATTTTATACTACTGTTAGCGTGATCTATTAATTATATATTTTGTCGAAAAACGTCAACCGCACGCTATTATTTAGAACCATAATTACCTATTTATCTATAAATCATATGATCTTCCAAAGCAACAACAACGACAACATTTTAACGCTCGGATCCCCAGAATCTACAGAGAACAGTAGAGAGGTCATTTGAAGCTGCATCGAGTGATCTACACTGCCGGCTCCAGAAGAGGGCGTAGTAGCATTGACGTTAGCCAAGTCATTCCCCTCTTTCCCCCCAACACCACTTTAGTGCTGCTCAAGCCCCAGAATGTATAGGTCTGGTGGTGGACGAGAGCCAACCGTAGTGTGGTCATTGAGGTCATTATCAGTGTTCATTGCTACAACTGCTCTCTATGTCCAAACAGCATGAGACAAGATGATCTCACTCGGTTAGAATGCTGGTGAGCTGATATGATAAGATTTGATAGACTCGCACTGTGCATGGATAAAACACAGTACTGTGCCACGCACAGATGTACTCAGGGACATTGTGCTATTCCATTTGTGTCAAAGTCAGTTCTCAGGCCTCTCTGGCACAGACAGTCATTCAGCTTTCAAACCAATATTGTAGCGAGATAGGGTTTCTTTGGCCGCCAGAAAGCCTGCTATTCTGAAGCATGCAAACAGGGAACACCCATGTGAGAACACCTAGAGAATAGAAGAAATGAAAGACAGGTGTTATTTTGGATTGACATGAATACATCACTGCTATGTATGATAACCATTAAACTAATATGAGAAATTGGCACAGAAATGATTGATATACACATGCAACTGGGGGACCTAACACATAGTCAACTTAAGAGGAAGACAAAACTTAACAAAAGAATAATGCACAACTTAACTTTTAACTGGTGGGACAGCACTGCTAGCACAGCTGATTAGTACATGTCTGTCTCCACCAGCAAAATACATATTTCAGAGCTGATTGGCTTTGACATGCTGGAGAAGCCAATGTGGTTGCTGAGCCTACTTCCAGGAAGGCCACCTTGGCTTGCGTGGCTGGACCGTCAAGAGAAGGGCCCTGGACCTGAAGATCAGACAGATGTGATGTCCACAGCAGACAGCGGTGATAGAGCCAGCAAGTTTGCAGAGGTGACTCTTCAGCTGGCAGTAGTCGGTATGTGGCAGTACCTCTGGCTGGTGATGGTGGCATGGAGGAGGGTGTACATCATGACTTCATAATAAACACCTTCATCAACAACACAAGGGAGTAAAGGCCTCACATGAGGCTAGAACACTGTCAGTGATGCCCCTGTGTGGTTGTATAGATCTTAAATCAGGTACAAATGACAGGCACTGACAGAGGCAACCCATGCTACAAACACTCTACCACGATCCAGCCTCCTTTTTTCTTACTGATGACACATTTGTCTTTCATTGAAATTTATATTTGCCATCTTAATTCTGTTAGGGTCTTGGTTCAGTAAGTCAATATTATTTTAGTATATCGTTAAAATGTTCAATGTTCAATTGGTCTCCTGTGACGCATACACTAATCCAGACTCAAAGACTTGATAATATATGGGCTGGAGCCACTAGTGTGTAATTAACATTACTGTGTATAACATCACTGCCAATACTGGTGAAACAGAGGTGTGTATAATCAGCCAGTCACTAAAGTGAGTCTGTTTGTGCTCAACCTTAGTCTAAAGCAGCCACAGAAGATTCCAGACTGCAGAATGTCTTCTGTTCATTTTCATATGTGTTAGATTGGAGCTGACAGCATTAAAACACATAAATAAATAGAGAAAAAATGTCTTAGATGTCAGATACAGCTACCATGCTTATTTCTCAGCAAAATTAAGCTCTACTGGAGCAAGTTAACATGCATAAGTAAACAGATCTCTATTATTTCCAACTTTGTTTTGTTTGTGCTTTTTTGGTTTGCTCAGACTATCAATTTTGATCATAAAGAGTTAAAAATGTTTCTCTTGCATTTGTCCGTTATGGCTACTCTCAACTTTTGGAAGAAGTCATCTCATCTCGTAACTTGTGTGTTACAACCCAGGCCATGCTTCGCATCAGCCCGAAGATGCTGTCCTCAGGCCTCTGTGAATGGCTCCTTCTTGTGGTCAGAGCTCACTTCTATCATGCAAAACACGGGGACTTGTGGCGAGCAAAGCAATGCAAACAGTTAAGACATCTGCTGACTTAACACTCTCTCTCTGTCTTTCGAAGTCGGAGGTTTCTTTCACATGGACATGCTATGCTGCTGTGTTAATCACTGGAATGTAGGTCTGCTCAGTTGTTAGGTCGAGCATGCCTTGTATTATTACATCGCCATGAAGACACTTTTTTGTAACCTAAAACCATCTTTTCGACTCATCTGTGTGAAGTAGTTAGAGTTATTTATATAGTCTCAAGAAAGAAATGCACTAAGAAATGCACACAATGACACCCCCCCCCCCTTTTTTTTTTAATTGGCATGACCTATAAAGGCTTAAGAGCAGGTAGTTCATTGTCGTTCTCCATCAAAGTGCAGACATGTTATTTTGTATGTGTCTCTTCTTTCCATCTGCAGTCGATACCTGATCTCAACAGAGACACATATGATTAGATGCATACACCTGATTTAGTTAATCAAGAGCATGGATTACTAACCAGCATGAGTGAGCACTAGAAAAGTGTAGGATGGTTGAGTATGCGCCTATAAGTATGACGCCCACTGTTTAAATAGCAGCTCATTTCACGTAGAACCACCATCCAGGCCTAGCCAAACTGTCATGTGTAGCCAAAAACACATGCTAAAGCACCTGCTGGATTGTAAATACACCATTCAGTGCAATGTAGTATATCAATTACTTGTGTGTAACAGCAACTCTTTAGTGCTACATATGTACTGCTATAAAGTCATCACCACGAGAAGAGTGAGGTTGCATGCTCTTGTGTGGACAGAGAGGGCAGCTGCTAGCTCAGCCACATGTCAGTGTTGCATTAAACAGCACATCTAGAGAGCACCTCAAACCTGAGGATTAGGCCTTGTGGAGCCTTGTGACACCAGTCATAAACAAGGAAGCCTCCTTAGTGTTCCCGAAAGCTTTGTCAGAGGCAAAAGTACTTTAGTATTGGCTTTTTGCCTTGCTCTCCATCCTGTTTCACTCTACCCACGCACACCCTACTGCCATAACCCACTGCATGTTGTTTGGCTTTATCACTCCAGTGAGTTTGGGATGTTTGTTTGTTTCATAGTACAGAGGTGTTGGGTCGGGTCACTGTATACTCTTCATCCACTCCCAGCACTACGTACATGCTCCACAATGGTGAGGTGCCGTGATAGATGGTCACTGGTGCCTCTGCCTGATTCACCAGAGTATGCCTGCGCAAGAGGAAGAGGGAGCGAGCTTTGGCACCACCCCCCGTCCGGCACGGAAAGGATGGTTGTGTTTAACGGTGACTCGGAATGACCCCTTATTTACTAATAGTGAAACTATTTCCCGTCGTGACGGATTGATGAGGTTCTCCTAATGGAGGCGACTGCCCACTGGCATATCAGAGGAGCAAGCATGCAGACAAATGAAGTGGGGCTACACGGTGAACTAAGAGATAAAGAGTTCCAGCCAAACAGCATGAGCAATATCCAGTCAAATCTGTAAAAAATGTAGCTCTCCGCGAAGCACAGAAGGAGCATTGAACATCAAAGAGGAACCACACTGACTACAAACTGATTTTGAAATGTAGCTGCAAGTAGAAATCAGAGGGCCAGACAGCCTGGGGAGGTCAGCATTGCCATGGGAACATGAGGTGACTGTGTGAGCAGCAAGGAAACAAGCACTTACAGGATGTTCCATGTCAGTTCATCAAAGACTGGCAGAGATGTGAGCTAATCTTCTGTTTGGTGCCTTTGCTGCTGGATTCCATAAGCTGTCATGGCTGAAGGGCCTTCACCAAAGTGTGTGGCCACTGGAAACTTGTGATGTTTTTTGTTGAAATCCGGTATGGCTACCACATAAATCAGGATTAACGTGATAGGTTGCCATATCACCAGGCAACCACTTAAAGACAGACAAATATTATCAATAGGAAGGCCTCCTGAGGCTACACTTGAGGGTTGATGTCAGTGCATCAAATTACCTTGCTGCTCCCCCACTCCACCAGCAATTGGATGAACTTCAGTGCAGCGGTACAACCTAGAGAAAACTGTCTGAGCAGGGTCAGTCTTTTGCAAGTAGACAACTCTGTGCACACCCCAGTTTCACTGTCACCCCAGTTTCACTGTCACCAGTTTCCATACTCCCCAAATCCTGTTCATTTTCTCACTGTATGCTGCAGTCTTTTTATGTACTGCTATGTCTACTTTGTGAGGATAAATTAGTGCACTTTTTGGAGGAAACCCTGCAAGCTTTACAGCAAGCTTCTGCACTTCTGTGGCAGCTTGTGTTTTCTTAACTTTTTGACTTGTAGTATGAGGTTTGTCCACTTTCATTTATATATTTTGTAATTCCACAGCTCTTTCTTGGACTGTCTATCCTTTTCCAACAAACAGGCAGTCACAAGCACTGTGTATTCTCCTGTGAGCGTATTAACTAATCTAGCCTGAAGTTGAACATAAAGTCAGTGTACCTTATACTTTCCAATTCAAGGGAGTTGTTTTATGTCAAATAATTTAATTTCTGCCAACAACAGAGCAGTTTCAAGTTATGTTTTTGTGTGAAAATGTACCTGTAAGTTATGTTTTGCAACCTTTTCTGTGATCATGAAGATGAGCGTTGTCTTCATACCTAATATATTTGTGTGTTAAACGTCACAGTTTAGCAAAATGTACATATAGTATGCACAGGCTATAATATGAGTTTAGTTGTATGGCTGTACTTTTTGCAAGCAAGATAACAGGCAAGATTACAGGCAAGATATGGGGTACTGGCTCAGCAAGCATGGGGTACTGGCTCTTTTTGGGCTGTTTGAGCCTACCTTATCCCAATCTTGTACCAGTAGTACATGAAGAAACAAACAGTCAGAAACACAAGCCTCCTATCATACAGCTTTTTTCAGCCATGTGGTGCCACACGCACAGTCTTCAGATTAGCCATGCATCATTATATCACTCTATACCGATCATCCATGTGGTGCTACAACCATACTCAGCCTCAGGTGGATTGGTAATGTCCACGCGTTTCATGTGGATTTTTGAAGTCTGAACATGATACTGCCAAAAGATTCTAGCCACAGACATTGCCAGAGAAACAAACCTTCTAGCTCATATCAGCCACGCGGCGGGACTACAGACACAGCAAGCATCATGGGTGTGATATTGCCAACCAAAATAATAATGGGCAGAATGTGTAAGAAAAACAAAAAAACGACATAATAAGACTCCCCGTCCCTGATGTAGTGTGGCAAGAGTTATAAACATTTTCTTTTCGTCAAACTCTAAATCCAAGCTCCTCTCAGTTACTAGAGAAACACCAGATGCAGAGAATGCTGGGAGCTAAAAGGTTTCTTTTTTTGCCTCTGCTTCACAGGCCGTGCACACCGTGCAATGACATTAAAAGCAGGTTTTTCAGGAGTAAGATATTCCAGCTCAACGTGCAGTGGCGCCCCCCGATCAAACATGTCTCCTCGTCTAATAATTGTGCAGACACATTTGTGGATAATATTTCAGAGCAGCTCATTAGCCCGGGATCTGTTTTGGGTCAAGAGCAGAGTGCCGGTGCGGAGAGGGAGAACAGCCTTCAGCCTTCGGCCTGGCTAAACAAGTGGAGATGAATTGTCATTGGGCCGGGCTGAACTCGGCTGCTGATAACGCTGCTGTAAGGGAGAAGTCCTGGGCTCTGTAAGGCTCCCGTAACCACAGAGGCTCAAATGCAGTGCTACTGAGGTGCTGACAGGGGCCTTAGTCTCTTGTGCTTAGTGGGGATCTGTGGTCTCTCTTTCCGTGTGACACACGGAAAACACACACACACACACACACACAGACACACACACAAACACAGACAGACCCAGACACACACATACACCTACAGACACACACGCATACACACATACATACATACATGCACACACACACACACACACACACAGACACTACCCCCCACACACAGTCTCTGTTTCCCTCTCACACATGCGCCCGCACCCCCCACACACAGACACAACTTGGCTGGTTTGGCTGACTATGACATCATCAGATTCAAGCCCCCAATTTCAAATCAACACCTTCCATTGCTTGACTGGGAGGACTGCCAAATGATGGTGCCTTCCACCACCCAGTTATTTCTTCTGTTTAAAAATGTTGAGGTTTTGGTTTATTATAATGGCATACATGCCAAGGAGAAAAATGAAAAGAAAGGAGGAAAATTATTTTTTATATTCTGTGGGTTTTTTTTTTTTTTTAACAAAACTTTTTGTTAGCTACAACATTTAAAATGAGTATATACAGTTGAAGTAAACATAGTTTTAAAATATACGTAATTTTTTTTTTTATTTACCAACACAATATTTTTAAATGATCATAAGTACACACCTTTAGCAGACACAAGTAGCTAGCCAGCTAGCCGATGCCATTCCAGCTTGCCATGCTTTTGTGTGCTTGTCAAAGTCTGAAGCATGTCACCTGTTTGAAGCCCCCTCTTCACCCCAGAGTTTTTTTATTGTTGTGAAAGAAGTGTGAGTACTGTAACCAATTGTAGCATTCATTTGAACAGCCTGGTAGCTTTGTGTGTTTGTGTGTATGGCGGGATTCAGCATGAGATCAGATTGGCTCAATCTGAATGATCTATGCCATCAAGCAGGATTACACAGAGACCAGACAGTGCACCAGTGGCATTCCAAGACATCATATCGGACCAGCTCACCTACCATGTAGCAAAGAGGAGGAGACATCACCCCACCCGGCTTCGAACTCAGGTCTCCGGGGGACCAAATATGTGCTTTGACCGCAACGCCAAAGAGCCAGGCTCATTGGTATGGCAGTCAGAGCACACCCACAACCCTAGTGATGGTCACTCCATTACACTGCCTTCCCCTTCGGGAGGCGCACCCGCTCCCTCATGCATCTCCCATCCAGGGTGCCCCACATACTGATGCTTCACCCATCTCTGGGGTCCCTCACACCGGGGTCAACCTAACCTCGGAGTCCCTCATATGGCTCACACAATGGGTGCACCTCCAATGAGCTCACAGCAAGCCATCCCACTTCTGACACTATTTGTAGTAAAGGGGAGGAGAAGTCACCCCACCCGGCTTCAAACCCGGGTCTACGGGGTACTAAACGTGCTTTGACCACAACGCCAAAGAGCCTACACCCCACATCACCTATGTAATCCATGACACACCTATGAACTGTGACACATGAACTATTAGCAGCAAGCGTGAACTATCAGCAGCAAGCGTGAGAGACAGTCCTAACCAACATTCCCCACTCACATAGCACAGACCACTGGACAAGCCTGAGGCTACAAGCCAAACTGGCGTGTTTACCATTTCCAAACCACTCCCTGTGCAATGGTGAGGATATCCTAATTTTTAACGTCAAAGCCTGTCTTCAAGTGCTACCAACCAAATCCAACCTGGCTATCTGGTACCCATCTAGCCATGATCCACATTCTCTATCCCACCACCCACTCTAAATGGATGCAACTTTTATAAAGGCCTTTACATCACCAGGCACGGCAGGCTGGCAGGCATGGTAACGCAGAGCATCAGAAATGTGCAGGGACTCCCAACAAAAATCCACAACCACTGCGCTGTTAAAATGAACTGCTTCCACGCTAGTCAGGATAACACCCCCTTCAGTAACATTCCAAATACAGCTGACATTACGATTATAGCTGCTGACAGTAAGAATGCTATTTTTGTGGAAATAGGCTGCTGCTTTGACTTATACATGGACACTTGCTACCACTCCAAGCTTTTAAAGTATCAGCCACTTGTGGATATTGTTGCCAGCCAGGGCTTTAGCTATTGTCCTAGTGCTTGGCAGCCTGGGACACGTACATAGACTTGACATGTGCGGGCTGCAACTCTGCGGACTGAATAAGAACGGTTCAAAAAGACTTGCCAAGTACTGCTCAAATACTTCCGCCATAATAGGCGGACCATAATTGTAGTGCAGTTTATAGTAAAGGACATTTTGTGATTGGTCAGGCTTAACTATTACTGCAGTATACTTCCATTATTGTTTGGATCTGTAATGAAGTCAAGATTCAAATAAAAGTATTACAATATGTGTGTGTTTGTGTGTGTGTGTGTGTGTGTGTGTGTGTGTGTGTGTGTGTGTGTGTGTGTGTGTGTGTGTGTGTGTGTGTGTGTGTGTGTGTGTGTGTGCATTATTGTGTGTGTGTGTGTGTCTGTGTGTGTGCATGTGTGTGTGTCAGGTCAAGTCAAACTTGTGTGTTTGTGTGCGTGTGTGTGTATGTGTGTGTGTCAGGTCAAGTCAAAATTGTGTGTTCGTGTGTGTGTGTGTATGTGTGTGTTTGTGTGTGTCTGTGTGTTTTGCTTAGTATTAGGCAGTGGCGCAATCTCTGCTTGGTATTTTTCCACTCTCAGTTTTAAAGAAAGCTGGGGTGGCCACACACACACCAGTATTTTGTGCATCTGAACAGGTGCCTACTAGGACATTGTAACTGTCTGTATCTCTAGGTACAGCTAGGTTGACTCAGGGTCTCTACACATGGACATAATCAAGTTTAAATTTACCATGCTTGTTTCAAAATGTTGAAGTTATTTTGTGTAGCTTAATAGCTTTTTTCTTTACTTTTTAATTGAGGAAATTGCTGAAACAGGCTGTGAGTTAGGGCTGTGGTTTTTACCAACAATCTCTAGATATGTCAGTTAACCCGTGTTAAGCTGGTTGTCGTGAAATTTTAAGGAAATTGGTGTGCATTATGTCTAGAGCCATCTAAAGGCTTATATAGAGTCCAGGCTACAAGTGTTGCTTGACAAAATATGACATAAAAGAGACATAATTTCTGTCTGCCAGGTTAGTAGAGCTTGTCACACACATACATCAAAAAATGTGAAATGGCACATGGTTCTCTACTCTGATTGGATAGGAACTCAAAGTTCTGGGTTTCTGGAGCATTGCTTTGATCACTCATCACTTATCATCAATTACTAGCACAATTGCCTATTTCCTGATTGCTAAATCTTTGATTTTTTTATTTCTTCTGAGAACATTTGCGGGTTCCATGACTCTATTCAGTTGTTCCCAAAACAGAATGATTCTGTTGAAATGCAACAGGCACCACATTTGCTCTGAAGGCAGAAACATGCAGTCGAATCTCTCACAAGAGCGGGTTAACGCTCCTCAAAGCACATACAGCCATGAGTGAATCTGCCCGTTACTCACTCAAGGGACACAAGTGACTCGCAAACCTGGATCAGTTTAATGAGTGACTCAGAGGGAGTTGTATCCTGAGCTTTATGGCTGTACCAGCTTTAGGATGTACAGTGTGAAAGGCAGAGGTGTTAATCCCGGCTTCAGAAAACAAAGCCCCTGCCACACATTTGACCACCTAACCATTTTCTCCACCAGAAAGTTTGTCAAATCAAAGATGGTAGATAAACCAAGATACTTTGTGGTAGTTCACATCTATGCAAAGTGGGGATCAGTTCCAGGCTGTATGCACGCAGGGGCATGTCGTTGACATACGTCTGACGTTTCTACGCCTTCTTGGCCTAGTGGTTGGTCCTCGCACAAGGGAGGGGCACTAATCCTCCTTTTTGCAGACTGCATAAAGGATGATTTGTGCCAACCACCCTTGTCCAATCGTGGTTCCAGGAAGTGGCTCTTCATGACAAATCTTGGGCATATCTACCATCTTTGGTAAAATCCCCTGTGTTAGCTGCACAGCCAGAAGGGATACATGGCAGGGTTTGTACTGTACTTTCAAGCCAGGATTGACACCTCTGGTAAAATGCGATGGAACAGTGTGCTGTCTACAGAAATGACAGGTCACTGCGTTGTCTGACTGCGCGGCACTCTCCCAACGGACGCACACCTGTCGGTGACAGGTTTGGCAGCAGTGGGAAACTCCCAGACATTAGCAGAGAGACAGTCATTGAGAGACACATCTTTCTATTTGTATAGCTGAGAAAAATGGGACACTTCGTGTAAATATAGAGAAAATCATTTCCATTTACCGGCAAAAGGATTGGTAGACTATGACGATCATGGGATGGAATGAAGAAAAATATGTGAGTAAGAGTGTGTCATTGTGTCAGGGGTCATTATGGTCTATATTTGTGTGTGTGAGTGTTTGTGTATGAGAATGTTTCAGTGCATGTGTGCATGGTTATGTACGCTTGCGCCGTATCTGTGTACCATATTTCATTACCCTGTACTTCTGTAATTAGTGTCATTTAATTTATATCTAATTAATTATATCTTATTAATCTAATGTGTGCAGTTGCCCTTGCACACACATGTGTGTGTATGTATGTGTGTGTGTGTGTGTGTGTCTAGTGCAACAGAGTAAGAGCAGCAAAGCAAAGTGCACAAATGCGAACAAACAGTAAATCTGTAAATCTAATGAAAAACAAGCGGTGGGAGCGCAGGCTGTGCTTAAATCATAGCTCTCGTTTTGTCTGCCCTGCAAACCCACCCTCGCAAAATTCTCCATGTTGTTTAGTTCGCAGCTCGCCGTAGCTTTAGTTTTCACACCACATAAATCAAAGCATTATCTCTTTGGCAGGGCCTGGGAGGGGCACCCATGGGGAGCTCCCTCGTAAAGAATGGTGTTTACAGGGACTGATCTGTTTCGATGTGATCTACCCGTCCAACTGCGATAAGCCACTATAAACCGAATATTTATATCTTCACAAAGTATTCTGTGGACTGTTATGAGTATTTAAAATCTGGCCAGATGCTGGCATTCCTGTGAGTTGCTTTGTTTATTTGCTACTGTTCCACATTCTTGTGGTGCTTGATGGATTAGCATGCATGACCGTATCACTAGATAGCCCACGTCTGATGAAGATCATGTATGACTAAAAGCTTTGGTAACACTTTCCTCCCTAATCATGTATAAATAGATTTATTTAGTTAACTTTTAATCAACACGTTGTTAATTATTTCCTTACCATTATTGCCACGTTATTCCTCATCAATAACTCATTTATAAACATATTTATATTCTATCTGCTTGTCTGTTGGCTGCTTGTCTGTAAAAGAAGACATACAAGTTCAAACATACATGTTCAAAAAAATATAATCACAGGTGCTAGAGAAGTGTAGCAGGTATTTCATAAGAGGTGGTCTGCACATTGTTTTGCTGCAGAAAAAGCAAAAAAGCGAAAAACCTGTCTCACCTCTAGCACCTGTAATTATATTTTTTGGATGTACACACCTCTTTTCTTCTTTTATACAGACCGACAGCCAACAGACAAACAGACAAACAGACAGAATATAAAATGTTTGGTAATAATAATGATTAACAAATGATGAACTAAGTGTTAATTAAGAGTTAACAAATACATTTACATCATTTGTAGGGAATAGTTATTCTAAAGTGTTACCAAAGCTTTTTGTGGGAGCTCACTGGTGTTGCAGACTTTGTTTTTGTTTTTTGAATTTGCTTTTTGGTACCGCACCTATAAGACTTGAGGCGGATGTGTGTGCTTTAGGCCCACACAGTTCACTAGTTATCTCTGACTATACAGGCAAAACCAGAGGACAGCATTTAACCTGCAATCATGTAACCTGTGGGAAAAGTAAACTCCCACCTTTCACATATGTGGCAGTCAACACAAACATACCCTTGTGTGACATTGAATTCAACTCTTACTTATCATAACCTTAATTATCACCAAGTGTTTCTACCTGTATCCTCTGGATCACAAGTCTGTCAGTTCACTGTCAATGACCATGGAAAAGCAATTACGGTCACTCTTCCTGTGTGATATACTAACTGTGACTGGCTTACTAGATATTTGAATTGCTTAATTAAAGTCAGCAAATCTCTTCTTAACTTCTCACTCCCTACTCACTTTGCTATATTTATGGAGCTTTTGTTTAGTCAGCGAAGATAGAAACCTATTGTTAGCTGTTAAGATTAATTAAACATCTCTTTTGTGTCCTATTCAAGACCGACAAATAGTTGTGTACCAAAACAAGCAACCATTTCGCAAGATATCAGAGAACAACATCCACCATCAGTTTTAATCGCTTTTACGGGACAGCAGAGGTCCCAGTAGATTAACAACAAGGTAATGGAGTTTGTGGTAAATAATTATTATCCTGTGCCATTTATTTACGGCTTTTAGGTCACTCTGCCTGGGCTTTCCTCTGTTGTGGATTTCATCTGATCAGATAGATATCTTAGATTAAACATGTGGCAACCATTATTCCAGGGTAAGAACGGAAAGTCCAAATAACTTGACTTTCAGTGGTTCTTTTGTGAAACAAGACAGCAAAATTTGCTTAAAAGTTTGTGAAAAACAGAGACAAATAGAATTATATTATGGTTGCTATGGTGACAAATGATCAACTTAAATGCTCCCCTGTGGTTGATTAAATAAAAAAGGTTTAGTACTTCTTTTTATCTTTTTTTGTGTGGCTAAAATGTTTAGTGTGACTCAAAACAAAAACTCATCTGTTCATCTCACTCATCTTGTCTTCTTAAATAAAATGCACCATAGACAGCAAGAATGCAGGCTGTTCTGGGGTGTTTGAAGTTAACAAAGAAATAATGAACTTCTGGTAACAAAAATATGCATGGAAAAGGTTTCTCGGAAATGCAGTGCTAATCTAAAGTGAAACGTGAAAACTGCTCTCCGCCCGCAATCTCGATTTCCCGAGCTATTCATTTGCTGCCAGAGCACTTGCTCAGGGAGCGAGAGAGAGAAGCTGGCAGATGCAGGCTGTCTATAGTCCATCCAAAACAAACACACGTTCCCCTCCCCAAAGGCAGACAATGAACTGTCATGGAGTTGAGGCCGCGCTTTGTACCACGCTGCGCATCTGGTCTGCAGCACCCGCCCAGTGGACACGGGGTGCTTGGGGTGTTCGTGAGAAGACAGCCACGGCTGAAACACCGAGCATGAAAAACTGGAACATGTTCAAGCATTCCGGATGGATGTTTGGCTAAAAATAAAACATGGCTACCTGTGGCTGGAGAGAGAGCACAGCAGAGAGAGAGAGAAAAAGACAGTGAGACGGATAGAGTGAGAAAGAGAGGGAGGAGAGAGAGAGAGAGAGAGAGAGAGGGAGGAAAGATGGGATGAGAGAGGATGCATGACTTATATATCCCCCATGATAAAGATGGGGTCACTATCAAGGCTGCTCTCTTCACAGCACAACAGCTGTATCAAACACAGGTGGGGCAGGGAAAGCAGGCTTCCGTCCTTCCTCTGGTCTGTGTTAGCTCACTGTCAGCATGGTAGATGTACAACCTGGATCCTCCACAACATACTTTACCTTACTGTCACATTTTCAGGCAAATATTTGGTACCATGTCATGAAAATGTCTCTCTATCGCTTTACTTGTTTGTTGCTCTGCTGAAATTGTTGACTAGGTATCCATGTCTCTAAGACCGTATATTTGGTTTCTATCTTGCTACTGTTTGCCCATGATGGCAGTAGGGACATTTAGACATTATATTGAAGGTGGGGGACAAGATGTGTTTTAGAAGCATTCTTTGGATACATTTCCCAATTGTCATTAACACCTGATTGCAATAAACATATACAATTGCCTAATGAAAACAATAAAAAGTACATCATCTGTGGGAGTCACAATCAGGTCCCAGTATCCCCCAAAGAGACAAAAATATCAGGTTGGGGGTACTGTCATTTTAATATGAAACATAAAATGTAGTACCTCCCATTAAAGGTAGTACCCTGTAGTTGTGGAGGAGTAATTCACACTGTGATCTTAGGCTCTGGCCCATTGCATACACTTCCCAGTGAATTTGGCATTAGCCCCCTTGATTTTGGAAAGTGTGAAATTACCCAGAATGCCTTGCAAATTCCGCGAGCCCAGAAGAAAGATGGCAGCCAGCTTAGGAACAGAACAGCACATACAGTATATGCATATTTTCACAACAAGAGAGCTTTGAGAAAAGAAATGACAAGAAATTGTTCTCAGCATTTCTTCCTTGTGTCATCAAGTACAAAAAAGATCATCACTGGCTGAAGTTGGCATTTTTAAACATGATTGAAAACTTATTTATGGTAGCGTGAATCATCGCTGTGTGTGAGGTAGGTCAACCTGCCAGCTGAGGTAATTTATGTGGTGTTCAATTTCACAGTGTAAAGTTTTTTACCCTGTAACACTCACCCCGTCATTTAAAGGAGAACTTCGGTGTAAAATGAAAATGTGCCTGTTAAAACATCATCCTGAGTTGGTATGTGTACCGAGGAGCAAAAATTATTCAGCCCGCTGCATTCAGAGTTAA
Organism: Coilia nasus; assembly: GCA_027475355.1. Lineage (NCBI taxonomy): Eukaryota > Metazoa > Chordata > Actinopteri > Clupeiformes > Engraulidae > Coilia > Coilia nasus. The sequence goes on along the minus strand of CM050218.1, from coordinate 22,329,998 downwards.
ACTATTTTTTATCGTTTGCCCCAGAAGGCTAACAATGATAGTGGTAGGTGCCCTTAGACGAAGCACGACGACAAAGCTATTTTTAAACCATTAAAACAGCTCGAAGAAACTCCACACTCTATCGGTAGTACAACAAAGGCCCTGACATTAAAAACGAGGCACTGGGAACTTTGTAAGTGTACACAACGTCTATTAATAAAACAGGTTTGATAGGCAGCACCTTGCTGTAGTTTCTCGTCGCCGCCATGTTGGACGTCCACACTAGTCGATTGTCGAACACGGACCAGCGGTCAGAATAGGAGGAGAAGTAGTGCAATTTAATTCCGTGAAACTGGAGGGATTTCATCTGTTGGTGACAATATCCAGTCATTGTGCCCATTTAACAGAGCCATGGTCCCAGCAACGGCACCTAACCCACCAAAAAGGCTACATCTGAAGAGAGGTGCCATTCGGAAACCTGTGCGACTTGGTGGAGATGTATGTCCAACAAGAAAGTCAACAGAGAGCTGCAGCCATGGCGACAACAAAAGGTACAATCGGGAGATATTTCACAGGTTACCCATGCGTGATAACTTTGCAGCAGTAGCTGGTCTTCCAAATCGTTGTGAAGACGCCCATCCACAGGCTGAAACAGAAAGATTATCGTGTCTGTAGCCTGCATTTCAACGAAGATGATTACATTGTCCCAGCAACGGCACCTAACCCACAAAAAAGGCTACATCTGAAGAGAGGTGCCATTCGGAAACCTGTGCGACTTGGTGGAGATGTATGTCCAACAAGAAAGTCAACAGAGAGCTGCAGCCATGGCAAAAGTCCATCTGCAACGACTTGTTGGTGACAATATCCTGCCATTTTGTACAAGAGACTGAAGAGGCCCATTCAACACACTAGTGTCGCTTCACTTAGGACTGAGTCTCGCGTGCTGTTGTTGACGGAAGACCAGCTTCTGCTGCAAAGTGTCCTTATCACGCATGGGTAACCTGTGAAATATCTCCCGATTATACCTTTTGTTGTCGCCATGGCTGCAGCTCTCTGTTGACTTTCTTGTTGGACATACATCTCCACCAAGTCGCACAGGTTTCCGAATGGCACCTCTCTTCAGATGTAGCCTTTTTGGTGGGTTAGGTGCCGTTGCTGGGACCATGGCTCTGTTAAATGGGCACAATGACTGGATATTGTCACCAACAGATGAAATCCCTCCAGTTTCACGGAATTAAATTGCACTACTTCTCCTCCTATTCTGACCGCTGGTCCGTGTTCGACAATCGACTAGTGTGGACGTCCAACATGGCGGCGACGAGAAACTACAGCAAGGTGCTGCCTATCAAACCTGTTTTATTAATAGACGTTGTGTACACTTACAAAGTTCCCAGTGCCTCGTTTTTAATGTCAGGGCCTTTGTTGTACTACCAATAGAGTGTGGAGTTTCTTCGAGCTGTTTTAATGGTTTAAAAATAGCTTTGTCGTTGTGCTTCGTCTAAGGGCACCTACCACTTCCATTGTTAGCCTTCTGGGGCAAACGATAAAAAATAGTTTAACTCTGAATGCAGCGGGCTGAATAATTTTTGCTCCTCGGTACACATACCAACTCGGGATGATGTTTTAACAGGCAAATTTTCATTTTACACCGAAGTTCTCCTTTAAGGCTATTCTCCTATGGAGGGCACTCCAAACCAAGTGGTACTGTTAAGGGGGGAGAAATGGGGTCAAACCCTTACTCTTCTCTAGTTTTTCCATCGTCGCCCACACTGCCATTAAGGTCACCTGTGTTTGCTTCTGTAATTCCCCTAGAGATCCTTTCACCGGCTTGGGAGGCTGGCAGACTGGACTGACCACTCCGTCTCCTGTCCACTATCAGCTAGCCTTTTTCCAGGAGATAGAGGCAAACAGAGCAGGTCCTATGCTCCCTGGAGGTGAGGTCATGTTTCGAGGCTCTGCCACACACAGACAGACTCCTGTTGTCTCTGCGCCGGTGACGTCGACGGGGCAACCTCCACTGTGACAGTCGAAATCAAAGCCACACCACACCACCCCGGTGAGCGAGCCCAGGCCAAGCGAGAGTGAGCCCAGGGAAAGTGAGAGCGTCCTGGGAAAGCGCTGGACCCGGCCCTGCCTAACAGAAGCCCCAGGCCCCGCAGACTGGAGATACCCATGTTTAGCTACTGCTCTGTCTGGCACGAGGCACTTGCAGAGAGATCATTCCAGACAGAGCTTGCGGTCACAAAGCTTCAAGGCACACAAATTGAACTGTCCCGTTGAGCCTGTGCAGATGTCCAAAATGGGTATTTTGAAAAACTAGACAGCACTTAGAAAATGTACCTCACCATTAAAAATTTTTCCTTTCTTTTTCTTTTGTCAGAGCAATGGAAGCAACTGGCGTGGGTGAAGGTAGGATCAGGGGCATTAAGAGGAGCGAGACCACCATCTCTGCTGACATCAGTGTGCTCTGGCAGTGCTGCAGGCACACTGGAACTGGCAAGGCCATTGCTATGCTCGTTTCCTGTAGTTTGCCAAAGCACTCAGGCAAAATGTGTCGCACCATACATACCTGCTGCACCATACCTCTCTCTCTCTCTCTCTCTTTTTCTCTCTCTCGCTCTCTCTCTCTCTCTCTCACACACACACACACACACACACACACCCTCACTGTGAAGCAACATCCTTGGATTAGCCCTTGAAGATCACAATCCGTTATTCATCTTAAATCATTCAGTTATACCCAACAGCTTTTCAAGTGCTCCACTCAGATTTGCCGTTACTGCATTTGATGCTGGCAACATAATGCCAATCACCAAACTGCTGGATAAATGATTGATGTTTTTTTTCACCAGGTTTTGGTAGAATACCACCTCCTGGGATGGATTTGGATCTGTAGCCCAAACTTAAAAACAGTATTTCATTATATCTGAAAAAGAGTTAAAGTAGGACTTGAACACAAACACTCCTACAAAAATATCCTTGCTGGATTCCTAACAACAAGGCATTTGAAAGAACTTCAAGTTTTAACAAGTTTTGACATTTTTAAAACCCTTAAGACATTATTTTAGATAGGAATTCAGATGATAAATTCAGGGAGAAATCATCAATCAATTATATTTAAACGTCAAGCAAATCAGGCACTGACTGCACTGTTTTATTTATTTTCATTTTATTACACAATTTTTACAAAGATGTAAAGATTAAGAAATAAAAACATGTATTTAGCGCCTGTAAATGCCCAGCTACAGCAGAATATGCCTATTACAGTGTATTTAACAACATGTGACCCTGTGTACTCACACCCTACTGAAGGCTTGAAGTTATGGTTAGTGTTAGGTACAGTGTAAGCACATAACATTAAATGTTGTTACATGTATTTATTTTTTATAAAAGGGAATGTTAAAAATTTAGGTCCAGCGTAATGTGACAGTCGGGAGGCTGAGATAGAGACTCGTTATTTGGAGTATTTGTGTATATGGAGTCCCACTGAGCTGGCTAAGCTTTTGATTTGATTTTGTCTTTAAAGCCAGTGAGAAACATTTGTCTGAGGTGAGGGAGAGATGAGAAGCCTGTTTTAAAACTTCAGCCTTCCCTCTGTTTCTCTCCTATATATACACTTTTGTACAATTTCTTTCTTTCTTTCTTTCTTTCTTTCTTTCTTTCTTTCTTTCTTTCTTTCTTTCTTTCTTTCCTTCTCCCTCTCTGCCTTTCAATTTGTCTGTTTTTGTCTCTGTACTCTACTACTGCTGTCTGCACTTCTTTATTATCTGTGTGTGTGTGTGTGTGTGTGTGTGTGTGAGAGAGAGAGAGAGAGAGAGAGAGAGAGAGAGAGAGAGAGAGTGTGTATGTGTGTCTGGTGGTGGCCCTGTAGTGCCTGGAGGGAGCACTAAGCTCATCTGTCTTAGAGACGCAGTTATGACAGAGGGCAGCAGACGGTCAAACCTCAGTCAGGAAGGATTCGCCCTCTTCTCCTCTTCTCTCCCTCTGTATCTATACCTCCATTCCCTCTCTCTTTCGCTCTCTCTCTTCCCCTGTCTCACTCTGTCTCTTTCTACCCTTTTTTCTTCTGTTTCTATACCTGTCTGTGTGTGTGTGTCTCTGTCTCTCTGTGTCTCTGCCTCTGTCTCTGTCTCGCTCTTGTGCTCTCTCTCTCTCTCTCTCTCTCTCTCTCTCTCTCTCTCTCTCTCTCTCTCTCTCTCTCTCTCTCTCTTTCTCTCCCTCTCAAGTTAAAGCTTATGAGTGCACCTCTGTTGAGAGAGGCTGTACCCTCTTATTAAATGAAGAACATACCTGCTTTGGTTCCCACAGTATTTTATAACCTTAGCTACAATTCTTATGGCGCCCACTCTATTCTATCGCACGCCCAATTATACAACTTTCATGTGGCTTTCAGTAGCAGCTCAGCAACCCTACTAACACTTGCCAGTGTAAGTCTGCAGTATTATTGTAGAAGAACTGGTGTGAATGTGTGATGGTGGTGAGTCTTCTGGAGGTGCCTTGGGGGGTTTTGTGAGCAGGCAGAGCTGCTCAGAGAAATCCCTCTCTGCGGGTCAGTTGTGTAAGTTGTGTGAGCCGTAATGTCACTTAAGGAGAGAGGTGCAATGATGTTGTAGTGTAACGCCAGGGCATATCTAATATTGTAAGGAAGGAAGGACATACAGAAAGCCCTTATGATCAGTAAAAAACAGCCAAAACCATATGTACGAAGTGACGGATGTCTCATGTATGGTTTGCTTAGGGTTTTCCTTTATTGAAATCCCATTTCAAGTGTGTTTGAAATGCAAATCCTATTAGTTCAGTCTGCCTTTAAGTCAGAGAACAATGTCTGAAGTAAAGTCTTTTCACTTTGACAGGAAAACCTTTAAAATGGTTTGTTTTGGTATGTATTCTGGCTTCACTTGTTGCTTATGCTGCTTATGTGTGTGTGTGTGTGTGTGTGTGTGTGTGTGTGTGTGTGTGTGTGTGTGTGTGTGTGTGTGTGTGTGTGTGTGTGTGTGTGTGTGCGCGTGTGTGTGTGTGTGTGTGTGTGTGTGTGGGGGGGGGGGGTGTGGCAGTGTCTATGTGTTACAGTATTATGTGTTCTGTGTTTCCAAGGCTCTGGAAATTGCCAGACAGGACAGTGCAGAGTGGGACAAGAAGTGTGTGACAGAAAGAGATGGCGGTAGAGTAGAGTTACTTTATGAGACCAGGAAATGAATTGGACCAGACAGGAAGACAGGTCCACCACCCTAGCGGGTAAGATACGATCAAAATCAGTGATGTAGCAACAAGTTCTGTTTGGCAGTACTGTATGCGAGAGCCTGCCATGGAAACACACATTCGTATTTACACGCCTTGGAGAAGAGCTCAAACAAAAGGCGGCGTGGAATCCATTTGATTTCCTAATCGCTGTCCTGCGCCGCTGTTTGTTTGGCTTTTGACTCCCAGTTCCCTGTGGCCTGTCTCTGTGATCCGTCTCCCTCCCTCCCGTCTCCTGGAGCGCTGCAGGGTTATGTGCGCTGAACCACGCTGGCTGGGTCCTGCTGCCCTCAGACCTCCGTCTGGCTTTCAAATGCTGCCTCTAAAAACGCGGAGCTTCGCAACCGCTTGTGCCTGGAAAGCAACAGTTCATCTCCATGGAGTGTGGCCTTACCATTAAAGGGTAGGAAGATCGCCATTTCCCAGATAGCGGTGTATTTGTTTGTGTGTATGTGTGTGTGTGTGTGTGTGTGCGAGTGCATGTCTGTGTGTTCATCCATGTGTATGTGCACTGAAGTATGTGTTTGTGTGTGTGTGTGTGTCTGTGTGTTTGTGTATGTGTGTGTGTCTGTGTGTGTCTGTGTGTCTGTGAGCCTGTGTGTGTGTGTGTGTGTGTGTGTGTGTGTGTGTGTGTGTGTGTGTGTGTGTGTCTGTGAGCCTGTGCGTGTGTGTGTGTGTGTGTGTGTGTGTGTGTGTGTGTGTGTGTGTGTGTGTGTGTGTGTGTGTGTATGTGTGTGTGTGTGTGTGTGTGTGTGTGTGTGTGTGTGGGTGCATATGTGCATGAGAGTGATCTGTTTCCACCCAACCCCTCCAGACATGGTTCTTTATGTGTCACCTAATGTGACCTAGAGTAGCCTCGACTAGTGTTTACCCTTCACTGCTTTGACACACACGCACACACACGCACACATACACACACATACACACACACACACACATACATGCACACACACACACACAACACACACACACACACAACACACACACATGCACGCACACACACACACACACACACACACACACACACACACACACACACACACAGACACAGACACACATGCACGCACGCACGCGCACGCACACACACACACACACACACACACTGATGGAAGTACTGTCGCCACTGTTGCCGCCGCCACTGCTGCTGAGGCTTCCGCTGCTGCTCTGTCTAACTTTAATGACCTTGGCAGCGATGGCCGACACGGCAGGAGGAACAAGGGACATCTTTCTTTGATCCCCACATGTATTTACTCGCACCCGTTTAGCTCTCGCCCCCTCTCTTTTCCTCAGATGTTTCATCCCGTAGCCTTTTTCGGTGAATAGGGGGGACTTTTTTCTTTGGTCAAGATCGCTTCTCTCTCAGTTTGTCTCTTCTGCAACCAGCTGATCAAATAGCAAGATTTATAACAGGGCTTGTTATTCCTGGTCTGTCTAGCAACGAAAAGTGAATGAGACATTTAAGCACTACTTTTTGATGTCTCAGGTTTTTTGTGGGGTTTTTTGCATTTGGTCCCTTAGACCCAATGCATGGTCCTTGGCATGCACAAACATTGCGACTGAGGAGAATCAACTCTGTCACATCAAGGGCACTTCTTTAGAGCCCTGGCCTAGTTTCTCACCCTCTCTCTGTGCCAGTGCAGTTGGGTGGCTGGACTTGTATTCTACACACTATTTGTATGCACATCTAAATGCAACAACATGTAATATTTTGTACTTATACTGTACATACCCAGAGCTAACCCTAATGCTAATCATTACTACATAATGTTACACAGTGTTACAATCTTTGTTGTACTGTACTTACACTGGCTACACTGTAACAGGGACTGTAAAAGAAAGTGGCTAACACTGTATGGTGTCACAGTGTACCTACCTGATTAGATAGTGGTACAGTACACCACCTGTGTACCAACATGTATTATCATGTAGTAGTGTTGTACTTACATAATATATGTATGTACAGGTAATTACAGATTGTTACACAGGTTGTACCACTGTACTTAATTAGGTAGATACACTGTAACAGCGACACTGTAAAATAAAGTGTTACCTGATAGGGCAACTCATTTTGTTCTCTAGGCACTTGTTGTGCTTCCCAATGTAAACATTGTGTAAAGTGTTTAAACAGAGGGTACATCTACTTCTATTTTCTGTGTGACACAATTTTTTGTATGAAGACTCTTACTTGATAAGTTGGGAAGTTTTTTTTTCTGTAGAGCTGACTCTCACATGCAAGAGCAGCATTATTTCCCAACCCTCATGTGTCTGTAATATGTTCTCCATATCTTGTACACATTTTATGGGAAGGGAGAGTGAGTGAGGTAGAGACAGGCAGGCTGTGAGTGAGTGAGTGAGTGAGTGAGTGAGTGAGTGAGTGAGTGAGTGAGTGAGTGAGTGAGAAAGAGAGCACAAGAATGAGAGAGAGAAGGGACGAGAGGAGTAGAGAGTGAACAAGAGAGCAAAAGAGAAAGAGGGCGAGAGAGGATAGAAAAAGAACAAGAGAGTGAAAGTAAAAAGAAAGGGGGACAGAGAATAAGAGAGCGGAAGAGAGAGGGGGAGAGAGAAGTAGAAAAGGAGTGAAAAACAGAGAATAAGTGAGAAAGAGAGGTAGAGAGCAAGAGAGAGGGAGCGAGAAAGAGAGAGAGAGAGGGATACATTTCTACATAAGTGTCTTCCCTGTGCAGACCTCCCCTTGGTGTGGCTAATGGTCAGAGATCCTGTTGTAAATTATGTCTGCATTTTCCCACAGTGGGCTTGCTGAACTGCCGGGGGAATGGGAGGACAGAAGGACTGGGGGAGGAATATAAAAAAAAAGGGGGTGCGTTTATCCGCCTTAAAGCACGGTCCTGAGAAAATACCCCTTTAGACCCCCACCCACCCCTCCCCAATAACCCCCTCACCCTGTGTAGAACTCGAGTAGAAAAGTCACTGGCATGGCGGGGAGCGTAATGTAAAACATCAGCCACAATCTCCCTTAGCACGCCTCGCCTGAACTTCTCATGCAGCTACACAAAAAGAGGAGAGGAGGAGGGAAAAGAGGAAGAGGGGAGAGGGAGAGGGAGAGGAGAGATGGAGATTCTTCATACCTCAGAGGAGGAGCAGTCTGCTTGCAAGCAAACACACACACACACACGCACACAGACAGACAGACAGACAGACAGACAGACAGACATGCACACACACATATACACACACACACACACACACACACACACACACACACACACACACACACACACATACACACACACACACACATATGCACACACACATACACACATGCACACAGACAGACAGACATGCACACACACATACACACACACACACACACACACACATACACATACACACACACACATATGCACACACACATGCGCGCACACACGCACGCACATACACACATATATGCACACACACACACACAGACACACACGCACACATACGCACACACACATACGCACACACGCACGCACACGCACACACATGCACGCACACACACACCCTCATTGTGACAGGATAAGCTATAAGCCTTACAACAATTTCATCATGACAAGGCAGCTTTCAGGGTGGGTTTCAGGGGTCAAAGAGTTCAGCTCAAACAGGGCCCCCCTCTACCCCTCTACACACTTACTCACTTACTCTTAGACACACACACACACACACACAAACATATTACTGTACTACCATTGCCTTGCCTCCAACCCCAGATTATATAACACTGTTTGATACATCAACTAAAACAGCAGCCAAAACAGGGAGGCGGCCCAGAGCGTGCCCAGAGCAAACATGACGAGAGCGATGCAGTTGTGTGCATACCTTCTGAACCTGATCTGGATCATGCTGGTAATCAATGTGTCAAATCATTTCTGTTTCTCCTTATCATAAAGAGTGAGGGAGAGAGAGAGAGAGAGAGAGAGAGAGAGGGGCAGAGAGAGAGAGGTGGAAAGAGACAAAGAGAGAGATAGAGGGAGAGAGAAAGAGAGAGGGAGAGAGACAGACAGAGAGAGAGACAGAGAGAGAGAGAGAAAGAGATAGGTGGAAAGAGAAAGAGAGAGAAAGAGAGACAGAAGAAAAGAGAAAGAGAGATGGAAGGAGAGAGAGAGATGAACTAGAGAGAGAGAAAGAGAGGGAATAGTGACTGCTGTGTAAGTGCTGAATGTGCTTGTACATCACAGGAGGGAGAAAGGGTGGCGTCAGGAGTAAAGCAAAGGCTGATGCTCCTGCCGTTTGTCAGGGTGACTGAGTGTGCAGCCTCAAGAATGTGTGAAACAGGGCCTGCTGTTGAGAGATTCACTCCTGAAGACCCAGTGCCATTGTACTACACTTATTATTAAACACAGGAACCCCATCAAATCCACAAGTGCATCCACAGAAAAAGAAGCGTATCTCTGTTTCAGATTGTTAACACTCAAATGCCAGTAAAATAATGACTCATTTTCACTTAAATACTTCTTGATTAAGTCTTATGGATTTTTTTTGGAAGTTTTTATTCTAATCTTCTAATCTGCAAGGAGTTGCAGTGTTATATAAGTCACTTGTTGCCAGCACTATCCTTACTGCTGTTGGTAGAGAGATACACAGTCTTTTTTATTGGCATATGCAATTGGGATTAACTCTGTGATTAACATCATATTAAATCATCATTATCAATGCATAGGATGCTATTTTAAACTGTCTCTTTTAATTACAGAATTTCAATGGAGTATGTGAGTATATCTTCTTGAAGAGAGCATTGTTTGTGATTCCTGACAGAATTTAAAGCAATACTAACAGGTTTTCGTCTTTGGGTGCCCTTTAGGTTGGAAGCGGATTTGTCTCTCATTCAAACTACAGAGAGATGGTCTGCCTCTCCAAACTTACTTAGTGTGGTTTCAGCCCATAGAAGGAGGCAAAGTGAATTCAGAAGTGCCTTTTACCCTGTTACAAGTTGATGAACCACTGAAACAATTTTGGAAACATTATTTTAAACTACTTCGCTTGCTTGAAAGGCAACATGTGCAAATATTCAAAAAAAAAGTGCCATACGCTAATGTCCTGTCTCACCTTTACTGCCGTCCTACCCTGAGTCTGCAGCACAGTCTGCTCCACGAGCGCGCTAACTGAGTCAGTGGAACGACAAAAGAAAACAAAATGGCCTCTTAGTTATTGGCTGCCCCAGCCCTGTTCAGCAATGTCATCCGTGGCCAAGGCCAACAAGCCCCTGTGCTGTGGGCCCCAGCACCAGTAAATTAGGAGTACGCTTCCCCCATCCCTCCCCATGATGGATGGACGGTGCCGGCTGATGGTGTTTTCTAACCGGGCCGGCATCTGCACCGCGTTTGGTACCGCCAAGTCTTACTGCACTTCCCCCCATAAATTCAGGCCTCCAGTTTTTCTCTCTCTCTCTCTCTCTCTCTCTCTCTCTGTCTTATTCTTTCTCTTTCTTTCATTCTGTGTGTGTGTGTGCACACGTGTGTGTGTATGCTCATGCCTGAGTTGCATGTGTGTCTGTGTGTGTGTTTGAGGTCATCCTGTTTCACCTCATTGCCCCGCTAGGCTCTTTGTGAACCGGAGAGGAGAGAGTGAGAGAGAGGAAGAGAGAAACAGACAGAGAGAGTGAGGGAGACAGAGAGAGAGAGAGAAAGAGAGAGAGAGAGAGAGAGAGAGAGAGAGATAGAGAGATAGAGAGAGAAGGAGACATTTTCATCTCCAGCATGCTATTACTTATGTAGCCATGCTCACGACCTCACGCAAGCCAACACAAACCTTCCCTGAGTCACCAGACACAGATCTGATCAGCCCAGACCTCTCCCAAGGCTAGACTGTCAGACCTCTCAGGCCTTATCCGCCACATGACTGCATCTGCAGAGAACATTTTGGGACCAAGACCGAGGGAGGTGGATTGTGACCGATTCAGCACAGTTCATCTGTTTTATCTCATTTGCTTTCTAAAAACTGTGAACTCATGCACTTTCATGACAGAGAAAATTGTTTAGTAGCACTTTATTGAAAAACACACGTGAGATGAGCTGTTCTGTCATTAGTTATGACAACACTTAAAATTCAACACTTGAAATTCAATGATTTGTGTCATGTGACTAGCACTGTATCGTTATAGGTTGCTTAAAGGAGAACTTCGGTGTAAAATGAAAATTGGCATGTTAAAACATCATACCGAGTTGGTATGTGTACGGAGGAGCAAAATTGATTTAGCCTGTTGCATTCAGAGTTTAACTATTTTTTATCGTTTGTCCCAGAAGGCTAACAATGGAAGTGGTAGGTGCCCTTAGACGAAGCATGACGGCTACGCTATTTTTAAACCATTAAAACAGCTCGAAGAAACTCCACACTCCATCGGTAGTACAACAAAGGCTCTGACATTAAAAACGAGGCACTGAGAACTTTGTAAGTGTACACAACATTTATTAGTAAAACAGTTTTGACAAGCAGTACCTTGCTGTAGTTTCTCGTCGCCGCCATGATGAAAGTCTGCACAGGTCGATTGACGAACACGAACCAGCAGGAAGAATAGGAGGAGAGGTAGTACAATCAACTTGTTTGGACTTTCATCATGGCCGCAACGAGAAACAACTGCAAACGACTGCATGTAAGAACAGCTTTTTAAATAAATGTTGTGTACATTTACAATATTCTCAGTGGTTCGTTTTGAATGCCAGAGCCTTTGTTGTACTACCAATGGAATGTGGAGTTTCTTCGAGCTGTTTTAATGGTTTAAAAATAGCGTAGTCGTCATGCTTCGTCTAAGGGCACCTACCACTTCCATTGTTAGCCTTCTGGGTCAAACTATAAAAAATAGTTAAACTCTGAATGCAACAGGCTAAATCAATTTTGCTCCTCAGTACACATACCAACTCGGTATGATGTTTTAACATGCCAATTTTAATTTTACACCGAAGTTCTCCTTTAATGTGTTACTTTATTTATCATAATAGCCCATTGAATATTACATTGTTAGAAGTTCTGTTTATAAGGATGTCATATTATTTCTTCACTAAGTTGACACAAATTTATCATACCTCTTATGACCACGTTTGGCAAATGCCATGATCATATGATGTTTATGACTATATGTGGAAGGAAAGAATAGTAGTTTTTTTTTCTAGTTTCACCACAGAATAATTAAATGATAAAAGGTAAATGATGATGTCAGCTTCACTTCACATTCCAGGTTCCAAAAACAGGTTCCAAAAAACTGTTTTTCTCACAAAAATATCACAGCATGCTACTCCCACTTTGTTGAGATTACTGTGTCGAAACTCAGACAGGTACTTATATAATATTACATGGCATTGTGTCCAAAGACTCCACCACCAGATGTTATGACTTGATATGTGTGAGAGGGGCGGTAGTGGTAAACATGCTGTGCCTGTGCACATCTATCCTAAAGCAGTTTGCTTGCGGTGTGCCAGAGCCTCCCAGATCTTGCACTGTGCAGGGATGCAGAGGTCTGGAACTAGGGATTGCACACTGTTACTACAAGGCTGCAGCATTTCCCATTATGTTATCAGATAAATAAACTTCCCTTTCTTATCTGTGTGTATACACCTGAGGTACATTTTATTTTCACTAGCTGAATTAGAAATGCTCGAGTTGGCTGATGAAAGGGAACAGTGTCTAGGTCTGCTCTGCATGGTGAGGCCCAGAGCCAGACTGTGAGTGGTGTCTTTATCCGAATCAGAATCAGAATTTATTGTCATTGTACAAGCAAAGAAAATTAAAAAAACTTGTTTGGTGTGAAGAAAAATAATAACAAAAAATAATGCGCTGAGATCAGGGGTGGTGGTGGAGGAGTGGGGGGGGGGGGGGGGGTGATTGGCTGTAAAGTGCTGTGGTCCATTGCATGCTCTCCCCAAGTATTTTTCTGATTTTGTCTCTTTATCGAGTTTATCTACCATTCCTACAAAATTACGGGGGAATCGCTTCATCAACAAACTTTCCAGTCATGGTGAAAGAAAATCTTTATTCAAATTCTTGATCGTACTTTCATCCTTGTGTCCCCCAGTGCCCTGCCCTGACAATTATGCTGTTTTCTGTTCTTCTGTGCTGACTTAACCCTCAAAAATGCACTGGGACCGTTAAATTCAATTTTTTATTTGTTTTTGAAACCGTTAAACTTACAATTTTTTGTTGTCATGATTCAAACTAACAACAAATCCATGCTCAATTGAGTACAATAACAGCCACATCCACTTACAAAGAACACACACATACACAAGCATGCACACACGCATGCACACAAACAGACTCACACACACAAATACAAATGCACACATACACGCACACACAAACACACACACAGATGCACATGCAGTACACGCACATACACACACATTTAAGGCTCTAACATTAGACCTCAAATCACACCAGGGACGACAATTCAACTCCTGGCATTCCAGCTGACATTCCTTGAATGTTTCTCTCTGTTACAGAGTGTATAGTTTACTTTCTGGTTGTACTGTTTTCAAAAGCATCAAAAGAGGAAACATCTAGTGATCGTGACTCTCAGATACAGGCACATTTCTATTTTCTTTTTAAAGTACTTAATGCGCATGCATGTATGTATGTATGTATGTATGTATGCATGTATGCATGTATGCATGTATGCATGTATGTATGTATGTATGCGTGCATGTATGTATGTATGTATGTATGTATGTATGTATGTGTGCATGTGACGTGTGTGTGTGTTTGTGTTTGTACTTTTTTGCCTATGTTATTATGACCGCCGCTAGCGAAGCTAGCGAAAGCGGTCATTATAGTGTTGCCGCGACTTTTTTCCCCTTTCTTTATTTTTTATTTTTTCTTTTTTTCCCCCGATTTTCCGTCAACGATTTCCGGGACACTGGAAGTCAGGGGGACATGAATCTTTGTAGGCATGTAGCCCTAGACCTTTTTGAGCGACTTGAAGCTTTTGGTCCCCAAGGGCCACCCCCCCCGCTTTGCCAGGGTCCGTCAAAGAGGGGGAGACCGGCAAAAGTTTTTGCTGAATAACTCAATGAACGTTTCACCCAATGACATTAAATTTTTGTGATATGTCGGTGTTACAGAGACGTATCGACCCAGCCCATAAACACTCATTTGAAGCATAGCGCCACCTAGTGGTATGCGTAAATGCAAAAATTGGTATTTTGAGTTGCCAATATCTTGGACCGAGAAGGTGGGAACTGCACAAAATACGTCATGCATGATCACCACAAAGACCTCTAACATCATAGCACATGCCATACAATTTGGTCCATAGGAGGCGCTATAATTTTAGAAAATGTCATTTTGCCTATTATCTAGAGAATGCTAATGTTTACAACAACTTTTTTTTTATCGTGAAATCTATTGACCCTCACGCATTGAAAGCACTGGTTGACGCCCACTTCCAACGAAAACAATTTCCGTGAAATTTTAACATTGCGAAAACGAATTTGAACGAACTCGTCATAGGCCGTTCATGTGAATCTCACCAAATTTGGTATATGTCATCTACAGACAATGCTGACAAAAAGTTATCAAAGGATTTATCTTGAGATAAACCGTTTCGAAGTTACACATCAATGAACATTTAACACGTAGCTTAAAATTCTTTAAAAGTCCATATCTTGGCTTTTAATTGCTCAAATTTGGTCAACGTTGACATGCAATCTCTAAACAGCTTTCTTTTCATGTGTACTAAATTTTGTGACATTTCGTCATAGGGGGCGATGTTTATTGGCGAAGCTAGGTGTCAAAAAACAGTTTTTGTTAAATAATTCGTCAACAATTTTGCCCAAGACAACGATTTTGTGTTAGTATGTCGGTGTTACAGAGACGTATCGACCCAGCCCATAAACACTCACTTGAAGCATAGCACCACCTAGTGATATGGGTAAATGCAAAAATTGGTATTTTGAGTTGTCAATATCTTGGACCGAGAAGGTGGAATTTTGCGCAAAATACATCATGCATGATCACCACAAAGACCTCTAACATCACAGCACATGCCATACAATTTGGTCCATAGGGGGCGCTGTAATTTTAGAAAATGTAATTTTGTCTATTATCTAGAGAATGCTAAAGTTTACAACAACTTTTTTTTTATCGTGAAATCTATTGACCCTCACGCATTGAAAGCACTTGTCGACGCCCACTTCCAACGAAAACAATTTCCGTGAAATTTTAACATTGCGAAAACGAATTTGAACGAACTCGTCATAGGCCGTTCATTTGAATCTCACCAAATTTGGTATATGTCATCTACAGACAATGCTGACTAAAGGTAACAAAGGATTTATCTTGAGATAAACCGTTTCGAAGTTACACGTCAATTAACATTTGACACGTAGCTTAAAATTCTTCAAAAGTCCATATCTTGGCTTTTAATTGCTCAAATTTGGTCAACGTTGAACTGCCATCTCTAAACAGCTTTCTTTTCATGTGTACTAAATTTTGTGACATTTCGTCATTGGGGGCGATGTTTATTGGCAAAGCTAGGTGTCAAAAAACAGTTTTTGTTAAATAATTCGTCAACAATTTTGCCCAAGACAACGATTTTGTGTTAGTATGTCGGTGTTACAGAGACATATCGACCCAGCCCATAAACATTCACTTGAAGCATAGCGCCACCTAGTGATATGGGTAAATGCAAAAATTGGGATTTTGAATTGCCAATATTTTGGACTAAGACGGTAGGAACTGCATAAAATATCTCATGTACAATCAACTCAAAGACCTCTAAAAGCACAGCACATGCTATAAAATTGGGCCTATAGCAGCCGCAGTATTGGTACAAAATCTCATTTTGCCTATTCCTTTCAGAAATCACTCCTACACACTATACAAACACACACAATGTCATTCATTCAAAACCCACATTCATGCCCACTTCCAGGAAATCATTTCCACACAAATTCTCATCTCACAACACTGGTCTTCCACACAATCATACCAACAGTTCCCACATTTCAATACACTGCGGCGGTCATACCATGTACCGCTATGCGGTACATCTAGTTTCTGTTACTTTCCCTAATTTGATACACTGTGTCACATAATGTCCACACACCCACATGCACACACACACACAAATACACACACACACACACACACACACACACACACACACACACACAGAAATGCACACACACACACAGACACACACACACGCAATGGCCGATTATATGACCTTTTCTAAGCTTTGAGCATTTATGTGCCTACTGTGAACTCTATAATGGCCATCTCCAGCAGTAATAATAGTACATAAATCAAAGTTTATGGCTGTCAATTAGTTTATAGGGCTGAAGAGGCAGGTTCTTTGAAGTGATCTCTGCAGCCCACCAACAGACAGCCACTCTGCTGCGACTGCAGCCTACAATCGCGCCGCTGTGGCCCCGGCGAGGTCGCTCCGTCTCGCATGCGAGGATGCCTGCGCAGCCTGTGACGCTCACATAAATAAGAGGCGAATTCGGCGCGGCCCTCCCAGGAGCCGAGGAGGGGAGGCCTGGACACGGCCCTCGACAGCTGGGATGGATTTGAAGAGAAAGCCAGAATCACAGCTCTGTTCAGCCTGTTGTGTGCAAACCCTGTGTTTCCAGTGACACGCTTGTTTTGCTATACTGTATGTGTGTGTGTGTGTGAGTATCAAGACCCGCTACTCTTTAGCAGCGGGACAGCGAGCCTGAGCTGAGCAGCCCACATGCCCTACGGCAGTAGAGGCCCGGTTCTTGACCATGATGCGTCTGAGTGCTGGAGTCTACGGCAGTAGAGCCCGGGTCTTGACCATGATGCGTCTGAGTGCTGGAGTCTACGGCAGTAGAGGCCCGGGTCTTGACCATGATGCGTCGGAGTGCTGGAGTCTACAGCAGTAGAGGCCCGGGTCTTGGCCATGATGCGTCTGAGTGCTGGAGTCTACGGGAGAAGTGAGGTCTGAGCGCCCTTTCCAAGGGGAAATATTTGTGGTTGCATTTGATGCAAATCCATGTGTTCTGCAATGTGAGACAGTGGCAAGAGCACAGCCATATACCGCACGTCCTCTCTGAACCCCACTTAGATACTATATTTGCACGAGATGCTGGTTTTCTGTGTGATGACGTTAAAGGGCACTTTAGAGCATTTTTGTTTTTTGGATTTTTTTGCATATAGCACACTTTAGAGCCTTTTTTTGTGGGTGGGGGTAATTCTGTCAGAATATGTACGAGAACTCTATTTACAAAGACTAGTAACAGAAGCTTTTATTGGCCCGGTTTTCTAAGCAATACACTGCACATTAGTTCCACTGTGATTTATGAGTTATGTTGATGTGTTGATGTTGACGTAATCAAACTTCTCAGTAGGCCTGCATCAAATGGGACACAATTTTTTTTATACAATATAACAACATTAATACCTAAAAAAAATCTCATTGCTAATACATTACAACGTGGGCAAGCCATTTGGGCAAAAGAACTTGAATAAGGGTATGCGTCTTTAAAGTTTCATTTAGTTAAAGCAGCAAGGTATCTTGACTGAGTTAAGCAAATTCTTTTTTCTCTTTTCTCTGGTGTGGTCTTCACTGGGACTTTTTCCCTTTTCTGATGTGGTCTCCACTGGCACTTTTGGTCTTTTCCGGTGCGGTATCCGCTGGCGTCCCCTGGTTCCCCACACGCAGAGTGGTGCAGCGGTGGGCGCTGGGGGTTGAGTGGGGGATCTGGGGATCTGGGAATGGGAAGCTACTGTTCCACTGGTGGTCTAGCCGCTGCAGTCTCTGCTGCATTCCACTGCGGAATGAAATAGTTGGAAGCGTGGCCACAGAGGGAGGCAAGGAGGCAGCCAGGGCTAAGGCACGCCAGGGATGTGCTCTCCGTTTGCTACTCTGCCACCTGCTCACGCACAATGCACCTCTTTAGATCCCCCAAGGCCACGACTGACATGCACTGATGGATGTGTGGTTGGTTTTGTGTACGTGCATATGTATGTGTATGCCTGTGTGTGTGTGTGTGTGTGTGTGTGTGTGTGTGTGTGTGTGTGTGTGTGTGTGTGTGTGTGTGTGTGTGTGTGTGTGTGTGTGTGTTGATGTGTGTTTGGGAAGAGGTGTAAGTAAGTAAGTGGGCTGTGTGTAAACTGTGTGTATTTGTGTTTGTGTGTGTCTATGTGTGTGTGTGTGTGGGGAAGGGGACTGGGACATGTAAGTGGGGTATGTGTAAAAGTGATTTGTCCGTATGTGTGTGTGTGTGTGTGTGTGTGTGTGTGTGTGTGTGTGTGTGTGTGTGTGTGTGTGTGTGTGTGTGTGTGTGTGTAAGGAATGCTGAGTCATCCTCTTACATCAAAAAAGGAATCAGTAGTTTACCAGATAAAAGCTAAAACAATATCCTGCCATTTCAGAAATGCTTGTTTCAATATCATTTTTCTCTCTTCAAAAGCAGTCATCCTCATCAATAACTTTTTCCTTAGACAAGTGAGATGAAAATAACATTAGTACTCTTTTCATCCAGCCAAACTGTGTGACAGGGACATTTGTGTTCATGTCTAGAAGGCATGACTCATAAAGAGTTGATGTTACAGTGAAGGAAAAAAACATCACTTTGACACATGATGTTTATTGTACAGTGACAGGGTAATTGCATGCACATTTCTGTTTATAGTACCTATTGTGTGTGCACATGTGTGTATGGGTGCATGTGTTGGACTTCTGCAGATGTGAAATGGGTTGCTTATAGAAGCATGCAGGTTTCCCTTTGAAAGTAAGGTGACATTGATTGACATTCCACCACCATATGCTGTTGTTTGTTCATTCTCTCTCATGAAATCACATACAGACACAAAGACAAGTGTTTCCCTTTTACAGGAAAAAAAATAATCAGTTCAAGCCACTTCAAGTAGTGAAAAATGGTCTTAAAACTCACCTAGTCACCTGTAAGCAGTGGGAGAACTATAGGAAAGGAATGTGGTAATTAACCAAGATCACTAGACAAAGGGCTTGTTTGAAATCAGCTGGCTGGCTTGTAGCTAGCTTAGAGCAATACATTCTAGAATTAAATAGTGACATTTTTGGACCAAACGTGGACCACACCATGCCCAATGGCATAGATGCTGGGGACAACCAATGGTGAGAAGTCATGAAAATGCTTTACAGTCAGTGTAAGCGGTACAAATGATGGCCACTAGGGGCACCACCACTATTTCTGTGTGTGCAGCATTGGCAGAGGCCCTTGGAAGGCACTTTTGATTATTAGTAACAACAAGGGTGCCCGAAATTGTATTCTTTCATTTTCTCATTTCTAAAGACTTCCCTATGAAAGTACTTGTTCAGTCTTTCACCTCTGTTTGTAGAGGTTACATTCCCTAAAGTGGTTATGAGAATACAATGATGAATGCGTGTGTGTGTGTGTGTGTGTGTGTGTGTGTGTGTGTGTGTGTGTGTGTGTGTGTGTGTGTGTGTGAAAGACAGAGAGAAAGAGAGTAAAACATCACATACAGTAATGATGAGGTTTAAAAACACAATACCGCATGTGTAACAAACGTCTCTCTTACCCTGGCTTTACCCCAGTGCTTAACATTGTTCACTGTTTTAGTGAAATTCATCCGTACATAGTTGTATACTTAAAACCGCTGGTTTACAAAATCAGCACACTGTGAATAGTAAACTCATGTGGAACTTGCAATTCAAAGCGAATGCCATGGCAATCGTACATAATGTTTTGAAAACAAAGTGCTGCAAAAATATATTAATTTGTACTGTATGTCTCTCGAAATGCAGCCGTATTTCATACAGTGGAACGTCTCAGTGCTGAATATAAGGGGAAATCCAAACCAGACTGACCGATTCTGTTAGTAGTATAGCACTGACTGACTGACAAACTCAGCAGGTGTCTGTGAGGACTTGAATTATATCTTAATTCTGAGAAAAGCAGTAGACACAACATGAAATGAAACAGAATGAAATATGAAGGGTCCCGTTACATCATCCAAATTGTGTAAACATGCTTAAAGCCACAAATGGGGACACTGACAAAAGAGGTGATATTTGACAAGTGTGTTTTCAGTGCTTGTATATCAAAGAATTCTCTCTCTCTCTCTCTCTGTCTCTGTGTCTCTCTCTCTCACTTGCTCTCTCTTTCTCTCTCTCTTTCTCTCTCTCCTTTCCTCCCTGTGTCCATCTCTAAATTTCACTCTTAAAATAGGGGAATAAAACCAGCGATTGAATGAATGTAAAAGAACTAAACATAGACAATCAGCTTTTCCTTCACTTTACAGTTTTTCTCAGTCTCAGTGTTTTCCAGTGCAAAAAAGGTCAGAACTCAGAGAGGCTACCTGAAAATGTTTAAGACAGCACTAGTTGTACCACACTACTTGTGCAACCATTTAAAAACTACATTAAAGTTACACTTTGCTGTAGTTGGGGGAGTCAGTGAGTACACTGAATATGTACTGTATGTTTCACATTTTTACTGTATATGCTCTTTGCAATTCTACAGCATTGTGCAAAAGAAAAATACACTACAGTCACTTATTTAGGACAAACATAAGAAACACACTTTTTGGTAGAGCTGTGTACAAATGTGAAAAATATAACAGTACATACAGTAAGTGTGTTTTAGCACAGTAAACGTGCTGAAGGGTATATTTATTGGAGTAAGACTGTGAGAGTTGTTTCAGATGGTTTCGATTTATCAGCCAGGTCACACATCTGCTCCTGGTTCAGACAGAAAAGAAAAAAAAAGTTTAACGTGCAAAAAAAAAAAAAACTGTTTATTTTGGGTTACTTTTACAACAGCCTCTCCAATCCTAACAAGTTGTCAAGTATGTCCAATAACCAGGTACATTATACAGGGCTGACTGTGACCAGCTCAAACCCGATTAACTTTTGTAAGTCTAAATAAGGGCTTGCAGGCACTTGGTGTAGTCATTACTCTTTAAAGTTTTCAGACACAAACGTAAACTGATGTCATGTTCATTTAAACCTGTGGCATGTGTGAAGTCGGTTTCTTGTAATCAAGAGCCATTTTATTTGATTCCCGTCAGTGAGAGTTCCACAAAAAAAGTGTTTTTAGGCAGCCGCAAAAAGCAAACAACGACAAAACAACAAACACTTCACCTAGGTGTTCTGGGTCAGGGCATGGCAGCTATGTCCTCGGGTAGTTTTTTGGACTTCAAGACGCAGATTAAGACTGTGTCGGTTTGCAGTGTTCTGTGTGAGAAACATCTCCAGGAAACGTGTGGTGGGTAACATGTGGCTCATATGCTACGGATTCAGTGGCTATCCTGAAACCATGTGCTGTGTCACTACAATGGGGAGTGTATGTGCACGCTGTGTGTGTGTGTGTGTGTGTGTGTGTGTGTGTGTGTGTTGGTGTGTAGGGAGGGGTGGTGTTTGCTGCAATTTAATATGTACCCAAAAAGTGTTACTGATTGATGTCTTAATAGACCTCTGAAATATACTGTGTATATCTGGACCAGTCTAGGCTGATACTTATTCAGATATTAAAATAAATCAGTGTCATTTTTTCCTGTACAGACAGCACAAAATGATGACAACTGGTCAAACAAAACTTCTGAGCACCCTTGACGGCTTGTTGTTTAAACAGCCACAATAAGACGTGTTTTGTTAAATCAGCCGTTAACTGTTCATACATCTATGCATGGATTACACAATAGCATACTTTCTTAATTGCAGTCTCTCATTCTGAGGCATTCTGTGCTTAGAAATCTGGGAGCCTCGCAGAGCTGTCATCACATATTCTGGAAGATTCTTCAAGTGTGCGGCATGGCCATTGCCAGACAAACTCTAAAACTCTCTTTCTCTTCTCTCTCTCTCTCTCTCTCTCTCTCTCTCTCTCTCTCTCTCTCTCTCTGTCTCTCTCTCTTTCTCTCTCACTCTGTCTGTCTCTCTGTCTCTCTGTCTCTGTCTTTGCCTCTCTCTCTCTCTCTCTCTCTCTCTCTCTGTGTTTGTGGCTTTTGTTTATAAGCTGTGCCGGGTCCCCTCTGATGCCCTCTGGATACTTACAGTGTGTGTTCTCTATAGGAGTTTTTAAAGTGGAAAATGGGATTTGGCGCTGTGTGCTCCTGAATTCCAATGCCATCCGGTAGCATTTGGTGGATACACTCCCAGTGACCTCTCTGCTTCTCCACTTTACTATCACATGCAACCCAGTAGCAAAGGTGTCAATACCAGTCAGCCATTTTTGTAGGCTGTGTGTGGGCCAGTGTAAAAAGACTTACTTTTTGCCTAATGAAATGACATATTCACAAATTAGCAATTTTCCTGGATGTGGTGTGGTGATGTAGAGCTTGAATTATATGTAAATATAAAAAATAATACTTAGTTAATAAACTGCAGTATGACCTGTAGTACAACACTGGAGATTGTAGCTTTAATTTCTTTTCTTTTTTTCAGAAAAATGAGGATGTCTAAACTATGTGGAGAGTTAGTGAACCTCTTTACAGTGTCTGTGTCTCTTACTGTACAGGAACGCTCTTTCTTTGGGAAGTGAGTTGCCTAGCACTGTGGGGCTATGTGTGCCTAGCACTGTGGGGCTATGTGTGCTTACACACATTGGTTTCCGACCATGCCATTGGATCACCATACACAGAACTACCTCATGCTGCCTTGTAACAGGCAATGTGATGCAGACGTCCCGAGTGTCCCGCGACCTCCAGGAGTCTCCCGCATTTGAAAAACGACCCAGGCACCCACAAGTAATACAAAATCTCCCACAACTTGCACAAATTTCTTTAGCTTTAGCTAAAGTCACAGATGCAGCAAGTGACAGTGAGACAGGCGGAGTGAGGGAGAGTGACAGTGACAGTGCAGTGTAAAAGTTTTCAGACATACTGTAGTAGACGACCTGGTGAGGTGTGAGTTTTTTTTTTTTGGGGGGGGGGGGGGTGTTTACCTCCCTGAAATTAATTTCTGCAGATTGGGATGTCTGGTGATGATGACTTAGTCCCTGCTACTCGTTGCCCAATGTGATCCTCTAGGGGGCGCTATGGCTCAGTTGGCTAGAGAATCACACCAAGGTCAGATCTCCACAGAGGGTCCCCAGGTTCCCATCTCACCAGTTGTCATTTACTGACACCGCTACATCTCTGTCTCCCATTTCTTTACTGGCAATCTTCAATGTACGTTGTGAATAAAGGCCAGTAGTACACTTAACAAAGAAAGCCATCCAGCATATTACTTACTTGTTGGTGTGATATGGTGTAAGGGCTTGTGGGTTGTGTGTGGTTGCTGTAGCGTTTCCTGCATGGCTCTAGGCCCGTGGGACGCTGTTGTTCTTCGGTGGAAAAATGAAACCACCTTCCTGATCCTACTGAGGAGGCTGTCCATCTGGCACAATGAGATTCACCTCCAGGATGCTAAATTGACCACATGTGCAGAGACAGCTATCTATGGCCCCGGTCCAGTGTCTATCCCTGCATTTCCCTGATTCTTGGCATTATTTTGACTGACTGGATTATTGCTATTGGGCCTTTCTTGCCTCTATCGCCCTACTCTTCTTCCAGTGCGAATATGTGCCTGTGTAACTCCCATAGACTTGTTCAGGAGCGCCACTAGAAACTTTGTGCCAGTACAATTTTGGGATCCCGCCCTAATTGTTCTAATGTTAAATCCACATGTAAATGGAGTGGGACAAAAGCAGAATTGGGTTCTCTGTTTCATACGTTACATTACAATGCACTTAGCTGACACTCTTACCCAGAGCAACTTACAGTTACTTAGGTACAGGATTTCAGTTACAGTACCTGGAGCGATGTGGGGTTAAATGCCTTGCTCAAAGGCACTTCAGCCATCAATGACGGTGCAGGAGAGAGCACTCGTTGTTTACTCCCCTGCCCCCATTCTTCCTACTAGAACAGGATTTGAACCTGCGATTCTCCAACCTCAAGACCAACTCCCTACCCACTAGGCCACAGTTGCCCCACATGACAATGGGATGACCGTTGCCTGTGACGTACAACAGGGAGTTAAGTGGAGCAAGTGGCACAATTTCGATAGTGTCAAATATTATGCAAATGAGAAGCGGATTTCACCAAGAGTACAAACCCACACAGACCTCTCAGTGGATCCAGTATGACACCCAATTGTCTTAAACTCAAGCATACAAGTTGTGGTACATTTTTTGTAAAAACAATGTAATAAGTCAGTGAGGAGTGTACAGTACAGAATCTAAAAAGCCCATTATTGTAACAAAACAATACACAAGATTTGATTTGCAACTCGTCTGTCAGCACTTTCAAATTCTTTGGTTTTCCACAGCAAAGTATGACCTCCCGTCTGCTCCACAGGAACACAGAGATGCTTTGATTCTGTATTTTGAGAATTAAGGAATAATAACTACAATGAAATTGTATTTACTGCCACTATGGTCAAACTTTGAAATTGCTGATTTGGAATGTGCCCTGTCATGTCATCTTAGTGGTTGCTCTGGGGACATGTAAGGCTTCATGGTGCACCTTGTGACAATTTCAGTTCTTACTGGAGCCTTGTAAATGAAATTGAATGGAATATTCCAAACTCTTATGTTGCCTGCTTTTATCCTTTCAAAAGCTCATTGTGGTCTAGCTCTGCGGTGGGGCTGATTTTCTCCACCAAGTCCCATCTGAACTCGGAGCCCAGAGTGCTGGCTTGCCCACCTTTCCTGGGATCCCTGAGCTACACACAGCAGTGTCAGCGCTGGAGACACAGGCCCTTAGGCCCTGGCTCCTGTGCATCACCCCAACTCCAGTCGAGATGGATGTAATGGGGTGTAGATCATGTGTCGCTACTTTCCCAGACTGCTGTTTTGTTTTGTTTTGTTTTGTTTTTTTCTTTAAGGTCATGCTTTGAGACTTAAAGTTATTCAAGGACATGGTTTTCTTGGGAAATGATAGAAAGGAGCTGCTTCTTCCAACTTCTGCAAAAAATCTCCAAGGCTGCGTATTTATCGCACTTAGCTCGCCCCCTTGACTGAAACTGGAATGAAGCGCAATACTCTGTGTAAACTTTCTGTATCAAATGACAGTGTCCTTGTTTGTAATGAGCATAATTACGGCGGGTGCATCTATCTTAAACATATGGCAAAGAGACGCTGTCATCTTGCATTTTCATTTTTGTAAATTCCGTGAGGCTCCAAACCATTATAAACATTTCCTCTGTTCCTCTGACAGTATGCAACAATTTGCCCCTTTCAGAAGCCTGTGTTTATAGATGATTAGTACTGTCATCACCTTAAAATAAAAAAAATTATGCTTCATGTTCATATGAAGGATGAACAGACACACCTAACCGCACAGGCTATAGTCCGTACAGTCTTGTGGTTTGGGTCACACTCTGTGAAAGAACACCAAGAAAAAGAAAGAAAAATGTATTGCCAAATGCATTACTACAAACATGAGCCTGGATATCAGACCAACAGATTATTAGGTTCATCAGGCTGCTGCATTTTTTAAAGTAAGACATCTGCAAATGAATGTAAATTATAAAAAACACCAGTTGCAGCAATTCACTACACAAACCACAAAAAAGTTGATAACATAACAATTTCATTTGACATGGGTGCTACATTCCTGTATTCCAGTATTTATGCAAATATCCCCATCACAATGGAAGGATTCACGAAACAAAGAAAACTTAGCCAGCCAGTATCGAAAGTGATAAATCCTAACAAAGTGAGGTTCAGCTTACCCAGAAAGTTCCTGGGGGACTTAACACAGTACCTTAGTTAAGTCTTTGAGGAGGACTAATTTGTAACATTTTTGTGTTACAAATTATTTCAACTGTTGTACTTAACCATACTCTGTAGAACTTGTTGGTTTAAAACCAAAATTCATTTACCTTATATTCGGTGGAACCTCATGAAAATCACCTGTCCACTTCAAGTGATGAAAATGTCAAATTACAAAAGCAAAATCACACTGAAGTGAGAAAAACAGCACAAAGAGGATTCAGGCGAACAGAACAGGCGAAATGTCATGGGTTGCTGTCTCTGTGAGGGCCTGTCATCGTCCCTGTAACTCACACTGTCACAATGAGCCAAAGACGCTATCACACTGGCTCAGTGGGAACATCTGCACTTGCATGTTTAAACATTGTGTAAGGGAAGGGGAATTCAAAGCTTCTGAGTGTTTGGGTCGGCTAACAGGTGCCATCGTTAGGCCGTGTTTGAAGTGTGACTGTGGGGCTGGCGTGAGGACAGTGTAAACCCCGCAGGGTACGCTCAGCTGGAGCAGCTCCTGACTGCTTATTGAGTACCAACAGCTTTTTAATGGCCCGCTGATAGGTGCAAATGTATGCAACATGGAGCCCAGCTTGACTTCAAAGCGTCGTCCTAGAGACAGATAAACACAGCGCACAAATATATATAGTATGTCTGGTGATCCAAAAATCTCTATCAAGATTGTATGACCACAACAAAACCAGAGCCAGAACATGAACAACAAAGATCAGACAGGACACTTTCATTATCATACATTTATTTATTTATTTATTTACCAGACCTATTTACCTAAAAGTGATTCACAGCTCAGGGATGGGTTTTCATGTGAGTTCCCAGCCAATCAAATGCATGTTATTTACAGAGTCCGCCTAACCTTGCTATTCCAGTCGAGTTGGGCAGACATGCTACACGCACTACACACTCACTCAGAAACAATAATACACTGATGAGTAACATATTAATAAAAATAAAACCAACGTTGACAATATATAAAGAAGACAGATCAGCCATTAGTGGATGCTATCTTATATTTATGATGAGTGACTAAATAGTTAAGTAACACAAAATACTGTACAATATGTAAAACACTGACAGCTAAGCTGCAAGTGTATATTGTCTTATTGTGTCGGGGTTACACTTTATTTTATATTGGCTTTCCAGTCACTCTGGACAGTCGTCCTATTTCCGGTTGTTCCTTTGCCCCTGAAATAGGGAACCAATTAAAAACATTGCTCCGTATACGTCATCTGAATCAGGGGTCTGATTGGTTGTAGCTCTGTCCAGTAGTATACAGATGCATTTGATAGACGCCTGATGATCCCGCCTCTGAGAACTGCCTGTCTATGGGATCTTTGCCAGACCAAGCTCCGTCTAAAAGTATATTTCTCAGAAATAATTGAGCACATAACAAAATCACAATTGTATCTTAAAAGTATGACATTTTTAACCTGAAAATCTTTTCTGAGATACATTGTGTAATTTGTGGAAAGCAAGCAACAACCATCAATAGAGGCTAAAATCATTGACCTACTGAGTGTTGCTGGAGTTAAAATCACACTTATAATCCAAGTATAAAATCTCATTTTTATATTGTAGATGAACATGATGACAACTTTGGTACAATTCCCATAATGAGGTATTCTTGATTAAAATTATTCTATCAGACATTCGAACAGACCTTGCCAATGGAACTCTGTCAGATTTGTACAACATTTGATTCAAGCTCGCCCTGTTTATCTTTGCCTTTATAAGTTAGTGTATCAGAGAATAATAAGAAACATACTAAACGAAAGTTGCCAAGAAATAACCAAAGCCATTCAGTAAATAAATAAACCAGCAACTGTGATTCAAAATTTTGTTTTTGTTATTTGAGAGCTGTGTCTCTGTCAGCCTCAGAACCCCTATAAGATCTGGATGGACTGAGCAGAACCAATCCAAACTCCAGTCCAAGGTGGTTTTCTTATATATCCGAAACCTGATGCGATGGCCTGGACTGGCGCCATGCTGACCCCTGAAACGCAAAGGGGTTCACACACACAGACACGCACACAGACACACACACACACACAGACACACACACACACAAGCATCAAGAACATCTCTTGCAGCCTCCAGGAAAAACTGCCGGGGCGAGTGTCAGACCTGTGGCTTCTGGTTGCCATTCAAACTTTCAGCAACCCCGGCACTAGAGGTAATTAAAGTCAATTTAGAAGAGTCACGCAAGGCAGAACGGCAATGTGCTCCCGATTCAAGCGCCGCCGCTGGGACATGTGTGTGTTGGGTGTGTGTCTGTGTGTGTGTCTGTGTGTGTATGTGTGTGTGTGTGTGTGTGTGTGTGTGTAAGACACTGCTTTGGAGCCAGGCTTTCGCTTTGCGCCAGTTTTCCTATTCACAGAGCTCATTCTCAGCTAGCCTGGCCCCTGTGTCCAAACCCACTTGAACGCAGGACAAAAGCTGTCTTTTATGATGAATAATTCAATCATCTTGACAGGGGTATCATGTAAGCCTGCCTCGGGCCATGACATATTTTTAAACACATCACAGCAGTAACACATCTCAGATCTGACTGGAGGAATTCAAATGGCAAAGAAGGGTAAAAAAAGAGAAAAAAGATGAATAATGATACAATGATACAACAACACAATGCTATAAAAAAACAACTAAAATAGCAAAAAAGAGGAAATATAATAACAGAGAGCAGGAAACCGCATACAAGCTTTTCTAGAATTGCAAGCTGTGAAAGCTCCAAAAACATTGCACAACTGATTTTATTTTCCTCTCAGATTGTGGTACGAGGCATTTTATAAGGCAACACACTGTGATGTCGGAGTATTAAAATTAGAATATGCATGCTTTCACAGCCACCCAACGCAAACAGTAGCATTAGCAGTTGAAAGCGATAAAAAAGAAAGAAAAAAATGTTTAGCACATTCTGAAGTGAGCAGACTGTGTGACTGGTGAAGGGTATGGTGGAAAAATATAATGAAGCCAAGATTTACTAGAGCATGGGAAAGGCACCAATAAAATTAACATGTGGAGTTCATTTGGTGGCTGAGCCCTCATCAGCAGCAGAGCCATTAAAACATAACAATGAGCGTAGCGCAGGACACACAGACGGTGATTTATCTCAACCTCCAGACAGGATGTAGTGCTGCTTTTTTGCCCTGACACAAACAATGGCAGGTGGCTTCGCACGGTTGCGGTCTGCAGCATGCAGAAAAACACTTTAATGCGGTGCCATGCTTTCCGACGCAAACCCGCAGCTACCCCATTAACCTTTTGGCCTCTGGAGAGCTTTACACGCCACATGTGCTGCACTTCCTCTTCTAATGACTCCCAACACCTCCTAGCTCTTTGGAGTCGACTACGGCTATGTCGGTCAGGACCAAACTGAGGATTTGTCTCATTTGGGTAAATACAGTGCTGTACATGCAGAAAGTATACGGTTTATTGAACAGTTAGTTTCTCCAGTCTCACTTGGTTCAGCATAGCCAATTAATCATGTCCCAGAAAGAATAAAACTCCTTTTATTGTAAGATCTGATGAGGACCTACTATAAAACACTAAAGGTCAAGAATTTACTCTGATCGACTATGCTGGGAAAAAACAGATTTGTCTTGCAGTTCAAGCCGTGTTGCTAAATGCATTCAACTAAAGGCCAGGGGTAGGTTTACACACTTTCACACTCTGTCTTCAGTGGGGAAGAGAAAGATTCAGAGCGAATATCTCCCAGGGAACAATAAAAATGTTTGACACAAGAAGACATTAATGATCGTATTACTCTTCTTAATGGGAAAGCCACTGCAATGGGGCCCGGTGTGCAGGGTGTCTGGGGCAAATTGAAAAAGCAGGAATTTGATTTGATTAATGCCCCATCTTTGTCCAGGCCATCTGTGCGGGGAAGCTCTCTGCAAGCATGGATGAAAATATGCTATCCACAAGAATGTACAAATGTACAGGTATGAGACCAAGAGAGAAGGCCTGGGAAACAGAGGGAAACAGAGGGAGAGAGAGAGAGAGAGAGAGAGAGAGAGAGAGAGAGAGAGAGAGAGAAATAGGCAGGGGGTTGGGGGGGTCAGCACCAGAGAGAGAGAGTGAGAAAGACAGAGACAGAAGAGAGAGAGAAAGAGGTCCCACCTTACTCATGCATTCCCTAAGGACCATAAAATACTGCTTTAGCAAACACAGTTCATAAGCACTTCCAGAGAGAAATGAAAAAATAAAAAAGACCTCCATAGTTATTCTCAAATTCCCATGCCGTGAGTAAAGTAATTTTCTGAAGTTGGCTTAGTCCTGTTTGGACAGAAGGTTCACTTTTACTTTAATGAGTAAAAGATCGATAGTATGTCTGCTAACTAGGAGCATTAAACGATAACATTTTGTCTGTTGTCATTAAAATCACGGGAAACTCATTGCTTACATTCTTAACTGAAATCTGCCTCACATCTTGATAAAGTCAAAACGGCAACATTCTTGGACTGGGTGAAGAGAATGATTCAGTCTGAAATTCAATAGCTTTGAAGTGCAGGTGCATGTTGTGGGAGAGCTGTGGAGGTTAGTTTTGAAAATAAAAATGGACTGATTAATAACATGCAACATCATCGTCCACGTCAAGGTTTTGCCTTGAAAAATGTTTTATGCAGTTTTTACTGTTTTATTAACCCAAAGGGTGGCCTGTTACATGAGCGGATTAGGGTCATTGTACATGACAGCACTGTAGTTAATGAAACTTACTGACTTCAGCTCGGTAGCCTTCATTAGTCCGGTCTTAAGATCGGTTAAATGTTCTGGCCTTGTCTGTGGATGAGGTCTTAGTCCTAGATGGAAGACTCTCAATATTTTATGAACAGCTTTTCAAGACATTTGGAAGCAGTAAGTGAAACTGAAAGATTGCTGGACCACTCAGGCCAAGCAAAACACGTTTAGGAAATATTATCCAAAAACGTTTTGTTTCTGTGATTCCATTTGTCTTGGGTGGTGGGAATATGATATGCAAAGTGGAAAATTAGTATTAAAAACACTATTTGGAATTGAGTCAGATTAGCCAATAGAAATGTTAATGACTGGACTGAGGCTTCTGCACTGGGGAGGGTTTGAAACATCAGAGAGGATTTCTCGATCAGAGAGTTAAACTGTAATTCAATCAATATTAGTAGTTGTTCTAAAGATTTGTATGATACCAGAATTTGGCAGTGATCATGAACATGATGTTGAGCAAACTTCTCTGTGATTAAAAATACCTTTCATTACTTCTCCCCTCTGGTTGTAAAACATTTATTATTTGATTTTGCAATTTTTTCTACATCTTTTATGTTGTCATAGCAATAGTAGTAGGCCACTGTGTGACTGTGTTGGCTAATAACGGTGTACTTACATAGTAAGAACACACATCCACTTGGGCAGTTAAATGGTCATAGATGTTGTTTAACCAGAGTTTTTTTTACTTTACTGATCTATTTATCATTAAAGACATGACCTTACATGCCAACTGTATACCCTCTAGGCAGTTTGCTAGCAAATACTCACAATGTTGGCAATACCCATGTTGTTGACAACCAATCTACATGTATCATGCATAAACCATATTTTATGTTGGTATCATATAGCTTACATAAGTAACAGTTTTTATTTTACTTTTTTGTTGTAGTTATTCTGATTATTAAGCTCATCCCGATGCATGCGTAGCCACAGGCAGATGGGCCCCCCTTTTGAGCAATGGTTTTCCTTAAAGATTTTCCCTTTTCGTTGTGTGGAAAGGGACTTGTGATTTGCCATAGTCACCCTTCCAGCTCCAGTCCCTGTAAATCACTGTCAGACTATATGTATTGTTTAAGCATTAAATAGCTAAAATGTATTTAATAAATAACAATAACAATTTATTGTGTAATGCTAACTTAAGTGCCTATGAGGCACAATAGTGGCAGACCCAGAGACTGAAGTCAGAACCATCTGATGGTCACTGACCACCACCTTTACTGATTCACTCAATGCACAGTTATCTAATAACACTCAAGAGGGTTACATATGCGTGTGAAGACATTATTGGCTATGTTGTAATAGGTTTCAGTTTTCATTGCTGTAAGAATTAATGTAAAAGAAGGGTGGGGTGGGGTGGAGGGTCCAACAGGAGGACCATAGAGGTGCTGTAAGGGGTCTGCCAAAATGTTTTCCTCCAAAACAGGAGTTCCAAAAACACGGTGCATAAATCTGTTAATAGTTATTATTTTGATGGCACTGCACTGTATACACCCTCAAGACCTTTTATGCATGGACCTACATGTATAGGCTGCATACTGGTTTTAATAAGCAACACAATTTTAAACAATGTGAGTGGTCCTCTCTGACATAAAACAAATTTCCTGTAAGGTTTTGGCATAAACAAGAACTTTGAGGAATTTATCTTCAGCTTTGGGAAACACTAGTCAACAACTTTCACTAAACACAACAACTAACTGGGTAATGAATAAATTAATCTACCAATTAACTGACAATTACTTCACAACCCTTTTCTTACACCAAGAGAGCAAGAGACTAATGGGTTTAGTTATGTATTCCTTGACACATAAGTACTATTCTGACAGATAAACATTCCTCAGAACAAGAAAAATGATCTCTCCATGGTGGATGTTTTGAATTGAAGAACAACGGCCAAATCATGCAGATATCAAAGGGAAACACTTTGGTAACTAGGGTTTTCACGCTATCTGGTATTTCGATTTCTATGCCACATTAGTTAGAGTTATAAATATCCATTACAACAGGGTTAGCCTCTGACACACCCGGCAACTGTGAAGATCCCTTGCCTAACCCCTTTCTGTGTGGTAACGAGCTGTCTGAGGCTGGTCAGTGCTGTTTCTCTGTGTGCCAAGTAGTACATTGATTGTTTCAGGGTGCTTCTAGAAAGACTCCCATATACAGTTACATATGTGCCATCTGTGAGACATCATTTTCAAAGGGCTTTAAATGGGGGTTCCATATACTGCTGTGAATGTTTTTTGTCTGTCTGCTTGGTTTCTTAAACTACAGAAGTACAGAACTATGACAATTGTTTTCTTATGCTGACTATTATATTTATTGTTATTATTGTTATTATTACTAATTACTGTTTTGGCAATAATACACACAGTCATGCCAGGAAAGCTTACTGAGTTGTTTTGAGGAGTGTGACAGAGGACTCTGACCCAGACCACTAGGGGCACTCACAAGCCTTCGCCAGCCTGACTACAGTACTGGTTCACCATGCTCAGGTATGCCTACACCTACCACACCTATGTTGTTAACATGTTAGCTTCAAGAGTGCACAGCATAGACTGCATATAGGAGAACTGGACAAACCCTCCGTCACCCACAGACTTTCTCACACACTGAATGAAGCCTAAACTGAAGGTTCTGGGCATGGCCATATTTGCCCATTCATTCTTTTAATATTAATGGAAATTATATGGGGATTAAATTAATGGATTCTATTGAGTTGTCGTGGACCAGAAAACTACATGAACACACCAAAACCAATTTTGTTTTTTAATGAGGCTGTAAATATGTTTATTTTTCCTGTGAAAATTGACTTTTTAACATGGAAGTCTATGGCTTTCACTTCTGCAGCCAGCCCCCAATTGAAGTGGGAGGTATTGCAACTGTAGAACGTTCAGGTCAGGCTTCGTTGTTCAGCCTGGAGCATTGCTGCTTGGTGTACACCCATAGCACACAACAGGCTAACTGGTTAGACATCTGCATACTCCTTCCTCACATAAGTACACATCAATGACTATTACAGCAGGGCTGAAAGATCTCAGGCATGGTGCCTGAAGTCAGGCGTGGGATAGCAGGCTACATTTAATATTTGCTAGTAGATAGTCATAATAACTTTGAAATGTTTGGTAATTTCAGGCACAGAATTATTTCTTGCTTTCTGCCTTGTTACAGTCCTTATCATACATATCGCCAGCCAGAGTGCTGCACCTTTGTTTTACGGCTCAGTATAGTTAGGTGTTGTATATTCCTGTGCATCACTCGGTGCATCACTCTCTCATGTTATTTGTTTTGTTTGTTTGTTTGTTAGTTTGTGCTGCAGGAAGGTGACACCTCTGGCGCAGGGGAGTAATCAAGTAGAGGTTAGACATCTGGGTTATGTGTGTCATGCATGGTGCATCATGGAACCTGGTTGATTTATAAAGCACAATCCTAATCAATTGATTATATTAGTTCTTCATGCATGAAGTAACCTAATGCAGCTGTTGAGTGCTACTGGGTTTGTAGCCAGATTTTTTGGGCAACCTAAAGGTCTTTCTATCCGCTCTTGGCCAACAAGCATTTGCACTCCTCTGAGTTACTGAGGAAACCCTTTAACAGGAGTACATTTGAAAGCTTTTAAATGAAATCCCAACATTCACTCATGGCTGACAGTTTCAATGGGTGTTATCTCAACTCTACGGAAAGATGCCACCGTTCATTATGCTGATATCGTCAAACAAAACTGCAGTTCCAAGTTTCCAATGAGTAGGTTATTCAGTCTTTTACAGCCCTCCCTGTATTATGGATCTAAATGCCTTGTTTTATATAAGTCCAGATGAGTGAATCCACTGAGGATGACTGACACAGGAGATAAGGCATGCCCCTTCGGAGTGAGCCTCCCTGTCTGGTCGGCCATGTTTTCTTCCTCAGGTCGGGAGGCCCGAGGAGGGGAGAGCTAGCTGGATTAGCAGCCTGCTGATATTGCCATCTGGCTCCTCTGGCAAGGCCAAGCTTCATTGTTCTCTGTCATACAGTGGTTCTGTTTGTGATCAGTGGACAGTCTCTTGACTTGGGAAAGCTTAAAAGGCGCTTGAGGACTGGATACGCAAAAGAGAGGCTAGTAGCGGTAGCAGCAGTAGAGCTCTCGTGGCACCTCTGACAAGGCCCCACTTCATTGCTCTCTCTCGTCCAGTGGTTCTGTTTGTGATCAGTGGCCGGTCTGTCTCTTGATGAATGCCATTGTTGCCCACGCCTTCACTGCGCTGGCAGTGCCGGCGTTGAACTATTGTTTTATGTTTCACCAGCAAATATAGATCATCCGCTTGCATTAAGGCCAAGTTCCTGCGCAGATTTATGGCTGCAAATGTGCCGTATACCTCATGTCTGTGGGCTTCGCCTGAGCTCACCTTTG
>CM050218.1:22272500-22290000 GCA_027475355.1 Coilia nasus | reverse complement strand
GCCAAAGCCCCACTGCCAATAGTCTGCCATTAGTAGATGCTGTGGTGTGCAAGGACCACCAGTGCACTCTAACTGTGCTTTCAGACCAAGAGCAACTACAGCTACCACAGCAGTGGTAACATCCGTTAAATTAAATAAAAAGTATAATAGAACATTCTGATGTTTTATATCATGAGCAAAATGAGCGACATGAGCTACCCCAAGCTTTTCGGTTTGGGCATCGTCAGCTGCTTTGTCACTCTAGTCGCTCTTGGTTTAAACACACAGTAAGCCAGCATCAAAACATTACCTACATATATGTGTCAAAATAGAGTGCTACACTCTATTCTTGAAACACATATTCACTGTAGACTGTACACTGTAGATAGCAGTTCAGGCTTCAGAAAGTGACTCCACGTATTGTTCTAAACAGGTGATTTTACTCATCTACCTGGCTGAAGATGTGTACCAATTGGAGACAGCTTGTGTAGTGGATGGCTGGAAAAGTATCTGAGAGGATGTTTTACTTACTTTCAGAAGCTGGGTTTCCCACCTGTGAGGGCAGAAAATAACACAGCTTCTCCAGCTTTGGAAAGGGTGGTGAAAGTGTTCACCTGTTGTTCTTGGCTCTCTTTCTGTCTCTCTCCCTCTCTCTCTCCCTCTCTGTCTCTCTCTCTCGGTTTGTCTGTGTGTGTGTGTGTGTGTGTGTGTGTGTATTTGTGTGTTTTAATGTTGGCAGGATAAGCATGGCAGCAGAATAGAGCAACAGAGCAGGGCACGGCGTGGATCAGACACCTGTGGCGACAGGATCACCCACCTGTGCACGGTGTGATACCCTCACCTGATACCTGGCCTGCGGTCGCCGCGGCAATAGCAATGTGGCGAGCACATGTTGGCAGGGGCACTGTTCTGTGCACATTGTTTCCGCGCGATCAATCCTGAGCTTGAAACTGCGGGAAAGTTTTCAAAGAGAACGCCTCCATAACATTCCTCTGATCCACATACATCTATTCAATGACAGGCTTATTGTTGTGCTCCTGCACTGACTCCGATGAGAGACGGCTGGGAAATAGACACAAGTTGAAGTTCATCTATCAGGACTACAGAGTTTGCACTGCCATTTCATTTTTCACAGAAAAGGAAAACAAAAAAACTGTCTGGCAGAGGGAAGAGAAAAGATGTTTTAGACATAAAAAGCATATCCTAACTGAGCAATTTAGTCCAAACCTGCTGTAAGACACATCATTGACAATAACATAAACATTATCACTCGTCACCGAGCACCATTACAAGAAACCAAATGATAATAAATGCAAACAAACAAGATTTGCCTTAGCCAAGTGACTGTTCCTCTTTGTCTACTGCATTTCTCCTCTACACTGCAGCCTACCACACTGCTTTTTACAGCAAGGCTAAATGTCAGACAGCCAGTCCGCCTAATTGTACTTAATGTCAGACCTCCCAGGCAACTCCCAGTCTCATTTTCACAAAGTTCATAGCGGTTGTCTGCATGCCCTTATCAAATAGAATGCAATGTTTACAATTATTTATCAACTAGTAGACCAGTTGTACTAGTACCACCACCACCACTGCTACTGTTAATGTTATTACTGTACTACTGTTTCGACTATGGTTACTACTGTTAGTACTACTACTACTATTACTACTACTACTACTACTAATAATAATAATAATAATATTAATAACAAAGAAGAAGAAGAAACCTTTTATTATATCAATTGTAGGGAAATATTGTTTTTTACTTTGGGGTAAAACATATGGTAAATGCACTACTGTGGTACACACACAAACACAAGGAGACAAAAAGAAACTAACAGAGTAGCCTAGCAGAGAGGACAAGACGCTTGATATGTGACGAGTAGGCGATGAGTACAACATGGCAGACAGATTTAGAAACCTCCTGTCGAAAATACCCGGTTGTTAACAAATGGCGTTGTCATCGCAGTGTTGTTATTGAAAGTGGATTCCCAAAATGTGGGCATTATAGTAGCTATTCCTAATGCTGTTATTCCCATGGTAATAAATAAATGGGCTGAATCTGATAGGGAGGGAGAGTTCTTTTTGCTTTGTGCCAAGGTGAAGCATTTTTCAACTGGGACAACTTAGTTCTTTCCAAACCTCTCAATCAGGTGCTTCAAAAAGTGTGTGTATATCTTGTGTGTGTGTGTGTGTGTGTGTGTGTGTGTGTGTGTGTGTGTGTGTGTGTGTGTGTGTGTGTGTGTGTGTGTGTGTGTGTGTGTGTGTGTGTGTGTGTGTGCATGTATTTTCAATAAGAGTGCATTACAGAGCCTATCTTCTAAAGATCCGTGATGAGATGCGCAATTGGTTTTTTCCTGTAAATCATTTTTATGAAACCAAGAGATCCAATCTAGCAGAAAGGACAATTTCTCTATTCTCTAGCCAGCTCCTTAGTCCATAAGCCATAAAGCCACATTGTACTTGGTACACACCACACTGTGTGTGTGTGTGTGTGTTTTTTTTTTATGGAGAGTGAATGAATAGAACTTTCTTTCCCCAATCTGTCGATAAACAGTCTCTGTTGCTATGACACCAGGTTGCATTGTATTGGGTTTATGATAAATCAGGCTTTTCAAACATGGAGATGCAATGTGCTGTGGTGCATGGTGAAGAGAGTCAAGTGTCCGTATAGATCTGTGAATTGGGAAGGTACAGTGGAACTGTGTGGCAGAGTAAGGGGTGCTTTGGTCCCCCCTGAAGAGTATTGTGTCTTACTATAAGACCACAGATAAACACACTCACACTCACACACTTAAATAAGTATGAACTGCAGAAATTTCAGTCACTCACAGGTATTTTAGGTACAGGGTGCAGTCTCTGGAGCAATGTGGGGTAGAGCAACGAAGGGCAATGCAGTATACCTCATCCATGAATGAGGGTACGGGAGAGCGCTAGTTATTTACTCCCCCACTCACATTCTTGATACTGGTACGGGATTCGAACCTTTGACCTTCCGATCCCAAGACCAACTCCCACAGCCACAGCTGCCCAACAACAGCAAGGTATATTGAAGTTATATATTTGAGCATCTCTTAGGGCTCATTCACACCAACTTGAGCGTGTACAGCACGTATCCGTATACAATATGTCTGTATAGGGACAGAATACACGCAGACCACGCATGCGGTGTGAACAGTCTAATTTGTTAAGATGCATTATAAACGAATACGGACAGAAAACGGGCACACGCTGAATACGCAGAGTGTTTGGTGTGAATGAGCCCTCAGGGCTACAGGCTTACCACAAGTAAAATGTTGGTAAATACAGAGGAAATACCTCTAAAATACTAAGAAACACTTTAGTAACAATACACACTTGCATTACTAAGTAATTACTACAGGAAATAAAGGTACATACTGAGAAACTGCATTGCAAATACTGAGGAAAACTTCCAGAATTACCAGCCACTTACAGTAGCTATCAACGGAATAAGCTGGTAATAACTTTAGACAGAACTGCCAGCGTTCCATGAAAGTTAGCAAGTTATTCATTAAAAACGGTCCTCATACCCTTTTAATTTCCTGCCTCTTTCTATGGTATTACGAGGCTCTTTCCAAAAATGTTTAGTCATCTTTACATTTAATCAACCTAGACTTCTTCCAGGTATGCACTGCAACATTACCAGCTTAAAAATCATTTTTTGTCCTATTGCATAAGATGACACAGAAGTGGTGTTGCCGTGAGACAGATTAGTGTTACCCTTCCGATGATGTTGTCAGGCATCCAATGATAATGCGATACAGGTTAGATTCACTCAACTGTTGACGTGCTGTTGTGATTTAGGCTACTGTAGTGCTAATGATTTCTTGCAGAAGTTGTTCTGCTCATTATGAGAGAAACCACAGATGCAAACACAATATTGTCAGACACACACGCATGCACGCACGCACGCACAGTCTTTTCCTATCTCCCCTTCTCTTTGTCTTGATGTTGGTGTGTGTGTGTGTGTGTGTGTGTGTGTGTGTGTGTGTGTGTGTTTGGGGCACTGTGTGTTTTGCAGCACTGGTCCAGCCAGCAGATAATGCGATTAGACTGGGATTAGACTGTCTGTGTCGCACCCTGTTTGTGGCCGGGAGACCACACGGGGGCCAACACACACTAGCACAGGAATGTAGCAAGTACACACACACAGACACACACAGACACACACACACACAACATACACAGACGCTTGCACACACAGACACACACACACAGTCACGCACATAAAAACACACACACACACAACGTACACAGACGCGTGTACACACACACACACACAGGCACGCACATAAAAACACACACACACACACACACAATATATACACACACGCGCGCACACACACAAAAATACACACATACACACACACACACATATTCACTTACCCTTAAGGGATCTGAAAAGATTCCTGCATAGTTTCATAACTGTGAGAGATTGAATTGGTTGTTGTTAGTGTGTGTGTGTGTGTGTGTGTAGGAATAGCCTATGTGTGTGTGAGTATTATGAGTGAAATCACAGACTTGCTCACCTTGTCTTTTCCTAGTTCGGAATGTTTCCATTGGCCTGGCTGCTTTCTCCAGAGTCACATTTGGTTCACAACCGCAGACGTATTGACTCATCAACTTAATGGACTTATAAGACATAAGTACTGATTCAGAGTACTGCCTAAAACATGTTCTAGAGATCTATGAATCGGCAAGCTTTGATTCTATAGAAGTTTAATTAAAAATTAATTTCCAGCAAAGATAAAATGTGAGTATTTTACTATAACCCTGTGGTAAGACTGATTCAGTAACCACCTTATGGTCTCTGAGAAACGGATGAGGCAGTAAAACATAGCTAAGTCTGTTTAAATAAACTAGCAGACAGACAGAATATTACTGTACTGTAACATTTGCATATTTTTTCTACTCAGAAGGCTTAGATGGCCCTGACCAGGGACATTATATTAAAGATTTCCTTCACAATTTAGGAACAAACCACACCAGTAGCAGTTAGCCTTCTGCCTAGAGAGAAGATCCCTGCTAACCTTGTCTTATCTCTAACAAACCAAAACATCAGCAACAGTGAGGTTCACTGAAAAAGTAATGATGTCAGGATGCAGGTGTTTTGCTAGCCTTTGCATCAAATCTTGTTAGCCTTTGCATCTTATGTTGACACACTGAGGCATAGGCTATATACATGTGCAGGGAACTAACTGATGACATAAGAAAAGCAAAGGACAGTCACTAAACACTAGGAGACTGGACATTTACAATGTAACAAATTACATTTAAAGACATAAAGGCATACACAGACATTAAAACATCATAAAATACAACATTAACAGACAGTTTACAGGCAAATGTTTAATACTAGGAAGTAACATGACAGGCATATTTACAGGCAATGAAACAATATTCCTGCTTAGTGGCAAATAACCAGACAGGTTAAATGTCCCCCGTAAACCCTCTCTCCCTGAACCCTGTCTCACAGTTGTGCAGGGAGCTGGCGTGTTTTTGCAGTGAGCTCTCTGTGGGTGCTCTGGCTGTTCTGTGTGGCTGTGCAGCAGCGTGAGAACAGCGATAAAAGCCACGTGCCTTTAGCATCTATGCTCTAACACCTTTAAGATGATAGAGCCAGGCTGTGGCTCTCATCCTCAAAGGTATGCCAGGTATGCCCTTAAGGGAATATGCTACTGACTTAGCTAATATCCCAGCTTTCTCACGTGGTAGTGTACCTTCCTCTAATTATATTACACATAGTAATATAACTGACGCTTAGCTAATGCTCCTATCCAGCACGACTTACAGTTATTTACAGGGTTTCGGTTGCAGTCCCTGGAGCAGTGTGGGGTTAGACGCCTTGCTCATGAACATTTCAGCCATGAGTAGGATTCAACTCTGCAACTCTCTGATCCCAACACCAACTCCCTAACCACTATACCACAGCTGGATTTGCTGTGCCATAATCTGAAGCTGAGGTGGTACTGTAGTCCTGGGCCACCTAGCTTGTCTCTCTGCCTGAACCTGGGTGGGGTAGGATGCTGAGCCTGGTGTTGATATAGCTGGTCAAGGCTGAGAGGCCCCCAGTCCCTGGTCTTGCTAATGACAGCTGGCGGTAGATTTGAGATTGATCACTGTTCATAACTGCTATAAACTGGTATTAATGTTGCTGAAGACAGCAGGGTGCTGTCATAGTTGTGTGATGGGAAGGCCCGCACAGCAGCCATGAGACTTCTAGAAAGGCTGTCCTTCTCTTCTGGAAAGGCCGTAATCCTTGCATTAGTCAATGCAGTGGCTAAGCAACCATAGAAATGTCTTAAATGAATAGTGAACTGGTCATCTGTAGCAGGTGGTCTGCTGGTTAGACACCTTTGTGGATGGGTTGAAGCATCTGTAATTAACATAGGTGTTAATTCAGGTAATTCCAGGTGCCTGGAACTATCCTGGTAAACCAGACGTTCGTCCTACACCGTATTTCATACAGGGGGTCTGGCTGTGCTGTATTGAGAAACGTTTGCTTCCTGGAGATGTAGACTCTGCTGAAGTTGAAAATGATTGGATCTGCCTTTACCGAATCGCTAACGTCTGGTCGTAACCTGTGCAATTAACCTGGCTATTAGCCTCAAATTCAAATTTAGTGCACAAAGTCAACATCATCACTCACGAACACTGTCTGTTCATTGATTGGTCCAGTAAAGACCTGACTGGAGTCAGCCATGTCAGTTGAAGCAAACCCAGACTACCACTGTAGAAAGAAAATAATCAAGTGGAAGTCTGTAGGCAGGCTTAAAACCAGGCTAGCCTGGAAGTGCTGTGACCCTTCATTGCAGTGGTTGTTGGCTTACAGTGAGACAGTCACCTGGGTGACACTATTCTTCCTCTGGGTTTGGCAGTGGTGATGTTGAGCGTCTCTGGGTAGTTGATTAGCTCCGCGGGAGCTGTCTCCTCCACTAATAACATCTTCAGCTACGGTGCCAGTGTGCTGGCTTCATTTGGGCAACTGGCCCTGATTCAGGTCTTCACTGTTTCCCCTTTGCCAAGCACGCTCTGCTGATGACAACATGATTAGGCACCACTGCAGACAGGCTCCTGCCTCATCCCTAAAGACTTGGGCCTCCAATAACTCCTGTCTTACCAAAGTGAGGGTCCCAAGTAGTCCCTACCTTACCATTCACCATTTCAATCAACATATTTATTATGTATTACGGATATATTTTAAGATATCTATTGATGTTACTTTCCCACCTGCAACTGCTGAAGACCCACCAACTCACCCCCACCCACCCAACCTGGTTTGCATTACCTTCCTGTGGTGCCACCTAATTTAAGGCTGCTGCCACATAAGCTTGGATGAATTAAGGTTGTTGTTTTTTTAAGAACCTCTGAGGTGTCACATCAGTTCCAGAAGATTGTCCTTTTAGGCTGGACCGCTTTGTGGAGATATGCTGTGAAAAAAAGTGCAGAGAAATTCCCCAGAAGTTGCCATAGTGGAAACAGACTTATTGTATCTGCTTAAACCTAGTCTTGTAGAAACTAACTACACTTGCAGCAGAAGTAAGGAGCGGAACTAAATAATTAGTGGAAATGTTTTCAGTGTAGTGATTAAATTTCACAGCTACGTTGAACACCCAGTCACTAACATTGTGCCAGGAGGAGCACATTGTCTCTGCTGGAAAGTGCCACACTTTTCACAACAGCCACTTCACTACCGAGGATTTGTTACCTGGTCCCCCGGAGGGGGTTGACCAAGCATTACAACGACCCTGTCCATGTGTGTGTGTGTGTGTGTGTGTGTGTGTGTGTGTCTGTCTGTCTGTCTGTCCGCCCGCAATCAAAGGCCATTCCAGTCCAGAGCAGGTGTTTACAAATCTGGACTGGTTAAAAGGTTGGCTCCACATGCTGCTTCTCATTACCTGGTCCCCCGGAGGTCCACATGGCGGACCAGGTTGCCATCTTTGATTGTACTTGTTCTGACTTGCCATTCCAAATGTCTGGCTCTTTGTTGTTGCGGCCAGAGTGCATGTTCAGTACCCCAGAGACCCAGGTCTGAGGCCGGGTGGGGTGACCGCTCTCACCCCTTGCTACACACGTTAAATATGCTCTGTGGATTTAATCTTATTCTATCTGCTATTGATGTCAGAGATCTGGGACGTTTATGGGGGGAAAAAACCTAATGACAGGAATAGTAAAAGAGTCAAGGCAGTTTTTTGAGATGTCTCAGATCACTACTCATAATAGTTTCCCAGTACTAATTTTGCTGTCTTTGTCATCATATTTCTAAACCACACCAAACCATTGCTGTGCAGAATATATAAAGTATATATGTATATATAGCTACAGGATGTTCCAGTACCTATGCATAAATCAAAATGAGCTGTGTGTGGGAGACGCAGACAAAACACACTAATAAGACACATGTGTCTATTCCTCCATGCCAGGCAGACACTGAGCGATGTTGCTCATTGCATTGATGACAATGGAAATGTCTGTATTCATCGCTGTTCATGTTTTTATATATTATGTAGGTATTATG
This sequence comes from Coilia nasus, assembly GCA_027475355.1. Taxonomy (NCBI): domain Eukaryota; kingdom Metazoa; phylum Chordata; class Actinopteri; order Clupeiformes; family Engraulidae; genus Coilia; species Coilia nasus. The sequence goes on along the minus strand of CM050218.1, from coordinate 22,281,485 downwards.
GGAGGTGACACCAGAAGCCTTGCTTTGTGTCATCTGCATGGCACTTCAATTGTGCATTTGTCAAATGACATGACTGATATACACCCAAAGGACATCACGCACACATATGTGCATGGGTTGTCACAAATACTCACAAAATTGTTGTGCATTTTTAAGTAATACAATACAAAAGCATATCAAACAAGTTAAAGCTCCATCTGATATGGTTGACCAATCCAGCACTGTCAAAGTCCTCAGCGCTTCAAGGTATCAATTGTATTTCACAATCACTCTGTGTGTGTGTGTGTCTATGTCTGAATTGTTTTTCTGCGCTCACCACATTAATGTAATTTGTGTGCTCAATAGTTACCCAGCAAAGATGTCATGCAGGGCCAAGGAGACAGACGAGGAAATCCAGACCAAGTGGAGTTCCTGTCCCTGGCAGTCTGTTCTCCAAATGATTGCTTTTTTCATCAGGAACACATGTATGTCTTACTCGCTTCTATTTTCTGCCCCCTGAGCCAGAGTCGGGACACGGAAATATTAAGAGTGCATAAAAATAAAAGCCAACAAGATTCTCAGCACAACATGACAACAATCATCAACTTGTTTACCAGTGGTAGTAAGCTTGTCACAGACCGATTCCTCTCCAAAACACACTCACTTCCATGTTTTGTGTTCGTTTTTAATTTCTGATTAGAGTGAGAGATTGCCACAATGTGGCCCCCTGGCCCACAGTTCAGGGGGAAATCGCTGGCACAAAATGGCTCCCTTGTCATCTGTGACATGCTCTGCTCTTCCAGCTCCCACAAGCATGTCAGGGTACACCACACTCCAAGGGTAGGATTCTGTTTCAGCTGTGAAAATTCGGCACACAGATTTTGCCTTATGTATGTAGAAAGATAACATTCTGGGTCAATTATGGCGAATAAAAACCCACTGAACTTCGCTGAAGATATGCCACAGCACCACACAAGCAAAACAAAACACCCCAGAGGGGACTGCAGAGTTACTGATCGGAGATAAGGCTGGAGAGGGACCTTTACACAACCATCTAAATGGGGTTCTTTTCCTTTGGGAGAGGCTTGTCTTTCTTCGGTTCGTGATGGTGTGATCGCCCAAACAGTATAACAATGGCACCTGTGTATGGCTGAAACACACACATACACAAACACACACACACACACACACACACACACACACACACACACACACACACACACACACACACACACACACACACACACAAACACATACATCACATTGTATTGCTACACAATGCACTTTTTTACTGCCTTGGCTGAAGTGTGTAGGGTAATATCATGTGATCATATATCTGATCATGTGAGTGTCCATCGTGACCTCTGACCTCCACTACTTCACTATTGTTTGGAAGAGTTAGACCATGAGAATGCTCTCTGAGTTGTCACGGCAAGACTGTAGTCACTTAGAAGCATGTGTTGTTCTGTTTGGTTAGCCATAGCCATGTTTTTCCAAGCCAAATGACCAGATACATACCTCCCGCCAGCTGAATTTCATTTGGAAAAGGCAAGCTGTGGAGGCATTGTGCGCACATAACGATGATGGGCAAGATAACACAGCCATAATCTCATCATTAATATCCAGGCATGTGTCAACATTTCATTTCATCCCATTTCGTTAAACAAATATTAGTTAGCATTGTCATGAAAGTATTTAATCTTTTGGTTTTATTGTTGTTACTGCCTCATGCGTGTTTGGCTATTTGTGCTAATAACAGGAATGACATATTTCATAGCATTTTTAATGAAATTATTCATGTCATTCACTCAAAGAGAGATTGCACAGCGATGTAGGCCAAGTTGTCCAGAAATCATAACACTCTCTGACAACTGGAACAATAATGATCTTTAATGACATTTCCAGAGAAAAATAATCTGACAACAGTGTGTGCACTCTGGATACCCTTGCGTGTACCGGTATGCTTTGGACACCATTAATGCTCATCTCAGCTTTCTCAGCTCTTTGGGTTTCAGGGTCACAGAGTTCGAGCTTAGATGTTTGTATGATGGCCATGGTGGCATCTATACATTTATTAGGCATGATGGGGTGTACTCTGGCGCAGCATGTACAAAATGTGGTAGAGCATGAACCCATAAATAGACAAGGACCCAGGTTCGAATCTGGCCTGGGTCATTTCCCAAGTCTACCCCATCTCTCTCTCAAACTCACCTTTTATCAATATCTTCACTGTCCTATCACAATAAAGGCACAAAAAAGCCCAATTTATTTATGATAAGGAAATGTAATTCATGAAATACAGCAAATGTAGCATTATATCGCTGTAAATTTAATTTAAATTTGCCACAAACTGCAATTTTCCCCACAGGCCAGTAGAGTAAATCAATAAGCCAGTCAATTCATTTATCTGTCTGTCTGTCTATCCGTCCGCCTATAAATCTGTCTATCTATACATCCATCTATCCACAAACACATCTGACTCGTACACAGTGACAAACCATCCGTAGCCATATTGGGTGTTTATGATGCTTAGCTCAGTGATGTACCCTCATGTATTAGTGATTAAATGGAAACCAAAAGGGCCTGTGTTTTACATCATTCCATTCCCCACCCTTCTTTTTTTTGTTCCCTACGCCTTTGGCAGCACGCTTTATATTATGTTCTTTTTTGCGTGATGGATTTGAAGAACCTCCATATATTTTACTCTGATGTTCCCATCCCGCTGATCCGCACAGCTCGATGCTGGAGTCATAAAGCTATCATTAAACATCATTAATCCCCAGGACCCTCGTTACCCTGGCCCAGCGGCAGTCTACCACAGAGGCATTACGACCACCTTAACTACTGTTGGCTGATGGACTCTGACAAAAAATATGACCTTAATAAAGTCTATTTTATAATATTTGCATGCATAAGCATGTTGTACCTGCCACTAAAAAGACTGTCTGACTTGAATTAAGGGCTCTCGTGGGCTGTCTATTGGCAGGCAAAGTGATGTGTGGCACTCTCATTTTAAACGGGAATAGGGTCACAGGAAAACATGGCCATTAACAGCAATTCAGGACAGTCTGGGGAGGCTGCATGTCTCAGATTCAATTTCATTCTCTCACTATCATTCTCTTGCTATCATTTTCTTCATCTCTTTCTTTCTTTTTTTTCTTTCTTTCCCCATCTTTCTGCTTTTATATTCTTATTCCCGTTTCCATGTCTTATACATTGGCATATGTTTGTCTGTCTTAAGACCCTATTAATTGTTACTTGCCAATCACAGTAAGTAGCCCACCTGTTCACCTCTCAGCTTGCCCAAGACATTAGGCTGGACTGGGTAAATTATGATATCAAGGTGAAGTAATCCCTTCAGGTATAGTGTATTACTTTTGTATGTTACTTCAATGTTTTTATTTGCTGTTAGAAAATAAAGATTAATTAAAATAAAATTGAAAAAAAATATTAAAAGAAAATAAAAAAGACTAAAAAACTTTCATTTATATAGATCTATAGATTTATGTAGTTTTGGTATTTTCATTGGCAGATTTACTGACTGATTATGCCTACCTTGAAATGAAAGGGCCCCAGATGCTGACCCATCTTCACAGTAGGCCGTAGGTCACCATTGTAGAGTCTGTCCCTGTAGAACCAAAGGAGCACAATGACAATAGATCCTCTCTTCCTGTGGGTCCTCATATCTACTTGTTCAGCTCTGGTGTTTATATCTGGTATTTCCAATGTAAAATGTTAATAATTTAATAAAGTCCACTAAAGAATAGTCAGAATACCACAGACTGTTTGTGATTCCATAAGAAGGAAACAAGACCGGCCGTTCTAACCACTCTGCATGGTACTGAGATAGCAAATGTCAGCTCACATAATAAAACATGTCTCCTTACCCTTGCATCCCTGACCTGATTATTCTATCAAGTCCTCCCATGTGGTCGCAAGATTAGACACAGCATCCTGCGGCATTGTAAGGGCAGTCTAGCCATTCAAAAAGGACTGTCATCATTTACGCCTGTCATTCCCTTAATCATTCCCTGAATCAAATTAGTCTAAGCATAACTTACCCCAGCCTCTTTCCCGGCCAGTGGAAGAGGACACAACCCCAGCAGTACGAGAACAACCACAGATTACCACACCATCAAATTTACGACTCAACATGAATGTGTGGAAGTCAGTTCAGTCTTCAGACAGCCTGTTTGTCTTCGGCGTAATAAATTGTGCTAACCACATCATAATCACGCTAGTAACTGGAGCGCTTCGATCCTAATCGTTTGCATTCATTGGAGCCAAGCGCACGACAAACACAGACAGATCCATGACAACAGAGGTCATCCAAGTGATAGAGTCCATATCCAGTGATCTATCGCTGTTACTCCGCAGTACACCGCTGTAACAGAAGGAGATCTCATCTGCACTGGTCTGACATGCAGAAGGGAAGCTTTTCAGTCATAGACTCTACATTATTGTTCAGAGGTTTGCCTGGTTGTTTCATAGTGGACTCAAAATGGACACACAAACATGACAATTCTGAGATATGCAATTACGCTTTGACAACCAAGCATTGCATGAAAACTGTGGTGAAAGCGAGGATGAAGTGACCATTCCTAGAGCAGAAATGAAATAGGAAAAGAGGTGATTTTTAAAATAAATCTTCAAAATCTGATGCTGATGAAAGGCAATAAGACATTTTATCTTTGTGATATTCTACTCTATACAGAAGAATAGACAGACAGGGTTACCTACACAAAACTGTTACATAAAACTGTATTTAAGACACACTAATTTAGGCTTACATTTTATATATGTTCTGTATTACATTTCACATCACATGGCATCAATTTAGATTTTTTAAAGTATTTTAATGTTTTGAGTTATATTTATAACATTTGAATCTAGAATTAACATTTACAGATATTAAAATTAATTTTAAATTTGGGATTATTGGCCTTAATGTGGGATATATTTTCAAAGAACAAGGAAGTGAAAATCTATATCATACAACTGCGTTTGTTGTTGTCCAAATGTCATTCAAGGTTTTTACAATTCGTTATTTGTCAATGATGTGCATGTACAGTATATCATTGTGGGTTTTACTTGCAAACAAGTTGTTTGCTCTGAGCACTTTGCACTTCTCATCACTCCTAATGCTTATCTTGAAGTAGTGTTTAAGTCTCCTGCGGGAGAACATTATATGGTGCTTTCTATTAGAGCTAATGCCCCATATGCTCTCTCCATAGGCCGCTATTATTTTCTCTCTTTGTCCATTGTGACTTTCACTGAAACGCAGAGCCATGCCGAATGGAAGCAAATAATAGCATTCTTGTAGATGAGAAGGGCTGCTTGCTGATCCTGCTCTGCACCCCCTGTCCATACAACATGATGAGAATAGCCCTGTTCAAACAGCAGCGGATTAAAGTGAGCCTGGGGGGTTGGCTTATGGCAATACTAAGTTATTAATTTCCTCAAAGCTGAGAGGACCACTAAGGTCTTTCTTAAAGCAGAGGAACAAAGAGACTCAGAGGGGGGAAAGAAGAACACCTCAGCTCTCTCACTCACCGTCTGTAAGAGCCTTCACTGGTGGCACATAGGCTTCCACAGACAGGAAATCAGCTTCACAGTTGCTATACAAAAGTGCATTAAAAGGAGATTAATCTTTCATGATTCGGGCCAATTTCAAAACACCCCTCTGTGAACTGGAATTACGTAGTAAGTTCAATTGAAATCACCCCTGAACTCTTCCCCCAAAAATGTGCTATCTCTCTTGGTTTTTCCCAATTTTATGATCTAAAAAAAAGAAAGAAAAATAGAAAGAGAAATGAAGAGAAAACCTGCTGTCATTCCGTTGGTCTTTCCGGTTCCACATTTGCCAACTTGACCTCAGCTATAGTATGCTACATCTATGATATGGTACACACTCTTAGTGAGATATTGGTTTCTACATGGTCTCTACTGTATGAGAGCACGTAAGTATCTAAGAGTACGTAGGGCTGGTCCTTGCCCGATTAGGACTGGATGCTTTGCAGAACTAAGTTGTGATATGGAAAGAAATCTGGAGAAAAGAATTGATCACAGGGAATGTATCCATTAGAGGAAAAGAACTTCATCAGTTGTGCCTCTTGGTTGATCAGATTCATTGAAAGCAGTGCAGCATTTACTCACAGCTGTACATGAAACAAACGTCTTTTTCAGATTTTCCTGAGAACCAAACAATCCAAACACATGGCCAATATTATAAATGGGCCTACTTTCCAGTCCAAAGACATACACAATTCTACATCACAGACGTAAGCTTACAGGATGCAATGGCATGTTTGCCATATATTAATCCAACATAACCTACAGGGATTGGTACTCTTTAATACAGTAAGAGTAGCATTTGTTATTAAATCAGAAAGCATGTTGTCAGCAGTGAAAAATGACCAAAAACATTACCATTAAGATAGAGGAAACATGTATGTTTATTTTTTAATCTGACAAGAAATTGATACTTAAATACAGGGGCTGTGACAGCTTGGTTACATCTCAAGTTTAACTTTCAAATTTTTGGAGCAACCACTGTTATTAAAAGTTAAACAAATAAAATAAAAAAATCCAGAAATGAGAATGTCCACTGTAACCACATTTCCATGTGTATTGTTTCATTTAGATGGGACGTCACTCTTCCTGCAAGGTTCCATATTGTGAGAGAACCCCATCATCTTCATGCGTCAACCTCACTATGTGGAAGACTTTTTAAAGGCACAGACTGCACGCAATTACAGACAAAACAAAAGACAGAGACGAACACAAAGAAACATTGGGGAGGGTCAACAGCTGTTTCTATCTTACCATCAGACACAGCTGGACTGCATAAATGACAGTCAAAAGTTGGATGCATAAAAATATAAAAACTCCTCCTCTGAACTCCCCACCAAATCGGGAGGCCCCCCATGTAATGCACGGAACTCCTTATAGAAGGCCTAGGTCTTATTGGCTTCAGGTCTGCCATGGCTGGGCTCTGAAATGCAACAGAGGAGACAGACATAGCTCCTGTATATTTCAACATATTTTGCTTTGGACCTGGGCCTAGGGCTCGAGAGGGAAGCTAGGAGATCCTGTGGAGCTCCTGCCTGGCATTTGTCATTTACTGTAATAAAAGGATCAGTCCTCCGAAGCATCCTTAGGAGGCTGCTGTTTTGCTGCTATTCGCGGTGCCCCTGTTGGACACTGTAAGGAGACAGATGGCGACTCTATGCAATCAGTCCAGACAACTTGTGCTGAGAACCACTTTAGCCACAGAGTTTAGCCTCTGGCCTCTTCAGTGCTCAGTTCTCACATCCTGCTGGCTCGTGATTCTCTCTAATCTGTCTGCTCTGTAGAAATATGCAATGGGCAAGTAGGGGTGTGGACTTTTATTAGCCCAAGATCAGTGACCCTCACACATGAGAAGAAATATGACCGATGTAAAATCTCAAGCTAAGTAGATGACAGAAGGCTGGACCCTTGGCAATGGTTCACAGCAGAGCACAGATTAATACAATGAAACTACACGACTGCAAAAACATCACAGTGCTGCAGCTGAATGTGAGTTGCACTTACTGTACGTATGTAAGCATTCCATTTGCATGAACGCATGTTTGGGTCAGTACGCTCACATATGTAGTGTATATAATTTTACAGTTTTTGTCCATTGCTTGAACGCAATAGACATATGCTTAAACCAAAGTAACATAACTTGAAGTTGTGTTACCATGCCTTAAACACAGTGTAACCATACCTTAAACACAAACGCTGCTTTACACTTTAGTTGCAATTCTGCAACACACTTGCTCCTTTTTGCAACACACTTGCTCCTGCACCCTACACACTATTTCATACACAAGACACTTCGTTCAAAAATGAAATACCGATGTATCATTGGCAAAGCACATCTATTCAAAATACAAAAAACAGTGTTTTATATAAAGTAGACTAGTGTGTTGGTGCTGATGTGACAGTGTTTTTATAAGATACAAGTGTGTGCAATTTTGTCATGAGAGTGACATTTTGGCAAAGGATTGTTAGGTTTTGATTGCAGAGTTTCAGTTTGACATGAGATGTGAATGGTTTATTTCCAAGTGTTGTGTCCTATGTGCTTGGGTGTAGAGTTTTGGCACAGCGAGCCAAATTTGGCAAAATGTGTTTAAGCAATGGGCAAAAACTGTAATGAAGCACATTCTTCCTATACATCTCGCATCTATATATACTGTATGTATGTTTGCCTGAAGCTCTTTGACAACTCCATGGGAAGTCAAAAAACGTGTCTCTGGTGGAAAAGCACACTTTCTTTATTACAGCATCAACAACCATGTAAGTCATTCTTATAGATAAAAGGGTGTGCCATGCACCACAGGGTGTCACTAAAGAGGGACAGTGGTACAATATATACGTCACTTATATACTGAACACCATATTAAAAAACATCTCTGTTAGAAAATACTGTCTTTTAAGCTTACCAATGATGCACCACTACTTTAATTCAGTCAAGCCAAGCTTTTGGTCAACAGACCTTCCTCAGGGCACCCATTGACAGAAAGCTTGGACATTAAAAACTGAAAAGGATTTAAGTGTGCAGGCATTCTTTTCGAGGTTTAGTTTTTTTCATGTCGAGCACCTTTTAATCGTGAGTGCAGTGTAACTTTTCGATTCAATTTAAAATGAAATGAAATGAAATGAAATGTCCATTTATCATTTTATTTTCTGCAAGAGCTAGATTTGAAACTAAGACTGCTGTATAAGTCTGTGCAGCCCTAAAATCCTGACAAAAGCAGACATTTGGGTGAAATCAGGATACGCAACCCCTGGAGGAGACATCCAGTCTTATCTGATTGAGGAAGCAGTCAGAAACAGAACAGACCACGTGCAAGGATGCTGAAATGTAGGAATGAGAGATTTTTTCTTACTTCCCAAACCATTCATTTTGAATCAGACATTATCATCCCTAGATCCCAATAGTTGCTATAAAGTAATTTTATATTTTAAAAAGCTCAA
>CM050218.1:22252500-22267500 GCA_027475355.1 Coilia nasus | reverse complement strand
ATGCATTTAGGAGACTTTAAAAAGCTTTATCGGGGTGAGAGGGAGTAGTCCCGAAGCACAGACATATTTTATCAGGCAAGGCTGTGAATGCAGCCAGGTGCTTGGATGTCAGCTGCACGTTCAAAACACCCCCAAACCAGCGAGGTGTTAGTTGGACTCTATATCTGTGGCTGCAGTTGCTGATATTTGCCATGGCAAGCAGACAGGACACGAAATACTTTTATATACAACAGTAAAAATGCAGTAAATAGCATGTGTGTTGTAGTTCGAATTCTGGGCTGACAAACAGTGGTTTTTAAACACACAGTGGTTGGTGAAAGGCTCCAGGAGTCCACAAACATTTGTAAAATGTTAGATTTAAATGTCTGGTGTGTTTTCAGCCTGTTTAACTTTTCATAGTCCTCCGTAGGCTGATGTAGAGTTACATTACACAAACAAGATGAATAGAATTAAGCATGAAACACATGGAATGACTTAAAAGTAGCTTGATACTAACAAAGAATTAAAGTTACAATATCATAAAATGCTATGTTTTTTTTTAGTCAGAGTATGAGTTTTTCTTAGTCATAAAAGATAGTGTGTGATTTTGCAGTATTCTATAATGTATAATGTTTTGTCTCCAGCATTCAACAAATTACTTTGGATTGATTCAACCTTCTTATCGACTATAAATAATCAAGTTAACATCTCAATTTCTGTTATGGTTGTGGTATCATTTAGGCCCCATTCCCTATATTTGTGTCCGCGTATGCACATACATATGTCTGTGAGTGTGTGTGTGTGTCTGTGAGCGTGTGTGTGGCAACTTGTGTATGTTTGTGTGTGTCTGTGTGTACCAGTTCACCTCCTGATCACCTCTCCCGGAGAGGGTGATCCTTTTGTGTGGAGCACCTGAATAATGGATAAATCAAAAGCGGCTACAAAGCGGAGCAATTTAATCTGCGGGCGCCCTGGAGAGGTGAACGGGAGACTTTTTTAGCTGGCGCTTCAGGTGAATGGAGCTGAAAGGGGAAAGTGGGACCGCCTGTGCACACGCCACAGACCAGACGAGACGCTGCGGTCAGCGGGGAGTGTCGCCATGGTACCCCAGACTGGGACTCAGTCAAACGTGCGCTTGTGCTCAAGACAACGGGGCGGCCTCAGAGCCTGATGTCAGTCCAGCCAGTGAAAGCGTAGTCACTTTACGTTTTTAGACGAAAGACTGCCAGCAATGCAGCAGATCTCAAGGAGCTTTTAGTGTTGTATACGTGTATTTAGTTGAACACAACATGTTTTTATATCACTACATGCTGTTCAGATCACACAAAAAAGTCACTCGTTCAAGGATTAGAGATATTAATAATACCAAACTCTTCACAAAAATTCCTGTAACATGAAAGGGATACATGAGATATACTTGATCTTGCTAAACAGATACTCAGGTAACGTAATGTTAACTGTAACAAAAGGAATGTGGGACCCACGTACTTTGTTTTAGTTTTTTTTTCAATACTATACAGAATGCAGTTGATTTCCACAGTGGGCTCTTTCAACTTTCCCAGCATCAGACTTCAATGACTATATCCAGATATGCACTTATAGACTTCCTCTGAGTTCAATTCTTCTTTTCTGCCTTTTCCAATTCATCTGCTTCTCATTCTGGCTGCTGTTTCTGAAATCCGTCTCAGCGGTCTGTCTTTTCTGATTAGGTTTGTGCGCCATTGCACTGTTTCTGCTGTGTGTCTCCAAATGGTTGGAGCCATGAAAAAAAAAAGAGTCCAGACGTCAGGTGAAGGTGAGGCATCCGGCGTCTCCCCGTGTCTTAAAGCAACACTAAGTAGTTTTTTCAACCTTAAAATAATGTTTCCAAAACCGTTTTAGTGGTTCATCAACTTGTAACAGGGTGAAAGGCACTTCTGAATTCACTTTGCTGCCTTCCATGAGCTATAACAATGACCTGACCCTCTGAGAGCATCTCTCTGAAGTTCTCTACTACTCGGTATTGCTTTAATGTCAATAGTGCGTATCGCAGATCTTGAGGATCGCCCTCCTCAGCTTTGGGACGTGTCTGAGTCCAGGCCAAAACCGCGCCACGAGTGGGCCATAAGTGGTCCATAAGTGGTCGTGCTTAGCAGAGGCAGCGCGTTTGAGGGCCTGTAGCCTGACATTTCTTTTTTAAATTAATAGATGTGGCCTCTTTCTTGAACAGTGTGTTCCGTATTTTGGCCGGGGATGGTAAATATGAGGAAGGTGTTGAAAACGTTGAAAGTACAAGATGAGAAACACACACCTCTGCCCTCTGGCTGGGTAGTCCAGACTTTTCTTTTTTAAATATTATCTTGACAGATTTAAAGATTTGATTCTGCTGTTTTTCACTTACTTTAAGTCCTAAAATACTCTACGTCTCTCTCTATTGCTTCTCCACTGTCTTTCACTCTCGTTCTTTCTCTCCCTCTCTTTCACTCTCTCTTTGTCTCCATCTGTCTGTCTGTGTCTGCCTCTCTCTTTATCTGTGTGTGTGTGTGTGTGTGTGTGTGTGCGTTGTGTGTGTGTGTACATGTGTGGTAGCATGTTTTAATGGTTCTGCTCTGGACTGCTAATTGTTAAGAGACACATGTGGCAGTCCTTGAATGCAACAGAGGGGACTCCCTGCAGAAAAGTGTTCTCCAGCAGTGTGATGGATAGGCAGCCATAATTAAACGCTGTCCAGGATCCAATTCATAATGTTTCACAAAGCCATGAGTTATTTGCACAAGGGAACATGCTTTTTTTTTTGTTCTCCCAGCTATGCAATGACATGTTTCGGCTGTAGTGTGTTCAAAACACTCAAGAACACTTCAGATCAATCCGTGTCCATCCCACAAACGTTATTTCTTTTGTCTTACCCTCTTTTTGATGCTCTCAAGATCATCGCGAGATGCTCTGATTCCCATTATCTGCCGGCCAGGCTTGTTTCTCCTTTCCAGTTAACTTTTAGTAAAAGCGCTGGGCTGTTTTTCAAATAAAATGAATCCCATAAACGCCTGGGTGGACTGATGGTTCCTCTGGGGTCCTGTGGGTCCTGTGCTCCGACCTGATGGTTGGGAACGTGATGGTGCTATCTGGTATGCGGAGAGTCAACAAATGTTTTTCCCCTTCTTCAGAATGATGTGTGTGAGTCGGACGTTCGACCGCCAAATATGGGCTCGCTTTTTCCTCGAGGCCTGGAGGCGTTGCGATTGTCAGGCGCGTTGACATGCCAGCTATGCCATTCACATTCTGTTGTGTCATTTGCGTCATTTCCTAGTGTCACAGACTTCATTTAGAGGCATCGGGCCCATCAGTCTAAACTCTCTGTCTTTGTTTTAATTTCTTGCTGTGTGTCTGTCTGCGTGTGCGTGTGTGTCTGTACACATCAAGAGAAAAAAAAAACATGTTTGTGTGTGCTTGCCATTTTCTAAAAGGATTGGGTAAACATGTTTTTCCACCCATTACCAGGACAAGTTGAAGTACAGTGACCGAAATATTTGTGGTATTTTTTAGTTTCACTGTGCCATGACTGCTAATGATTTGGTGGAAGCAGCCTTGATCATGATCAAGCCTGCAAAGTTTCAAGGCCTGTGCCTTCTCCTGTTTTAGTCTTTATAGCTGAGGGAAACGGAAAGTAAAAGAGTGTGTAAGAGACAGAAATGAAGTGAAAGAAAGAGAAACAGAGAAAAAGAGTGAGAGAGAGTGGGAGAGAGACAGAGACAGAGACAGAGTGTGTGTGTGTGTTATGGTAGAAATCTGTCACCTAATGCATTCATCTCTCAAACGGGGTTGTTCCAGACAGGAAAACCACAGAGGAGGGTTCAGTTTGTGGCTGAAGTGTTGAACTAGCTTGTTGGTTCAAATCAGTAAAAACACACTAAGTGCCCGCAGTCAGTGCCCACTTCCAAGCCCTGGCTGTCCAAACAGGTTCACTCACACTTATCCCTCGTTTACTACGCGGAGCAGAAGGGCACAGCTTAATGTGGGGGGAAAACAAAAACAAACACACACACCACACACACACACACATACACACACACACACACACACACACACACACACACACACACACACATATACACACAAAAATAAACAGAGCAGTGCAGTAAATAGTTTTGGGTCATTGTTTCGAAAGCCAACAGTGAAGATCTGGAGATACAATAAAAATTAGAGTCCGAGTGTATGGGAACATAATTTATGTGCCTTTCAGTTTCCCCACTGGATGTTTCATCTCTGTCTGGAGTAAGCGTAGTGTAATCTTTGTTGTTCCTCTTATGAAATGGGGCTGATAATACAAAAATGTGCGTCTCCCGTGTTGTTTTAGAGCTCTCGTCTTCTTGTGTGTGTGTTTTTTTTTTGGTTCACCCCATCTCTGCCCACTCACCCACCCACATCTAACTCTCTGACTTGTCTCTCCTCCCTCCCTCTCTCCCTCCCTCCCTCTCTCCCTTCCTCCCTCCCCTCTTCTCTCTCACTCCTGTCTCCCCAGCAGGTCTTGGCACTGACACATGCGTTGTCACGCGTAGGAGTCCAGAGCCGTACTGCATCGCTCTTTTTTTAGCCCTCATTCTCCCCCTACCCCACCCCACCTTCACTGCCTCCTCCTCCTCCTCCTCCTCTCCTCCTCCTCTTCTCCTCTCCTCCTCCTCCCCCTCCTCCTCTCGGTATCTCTAATAAGGCACATGCTCCTGGGTTGAGGCTCTCATTCACACGAGCCTCTTGTGGACGCTCCTTGGCCCAGCTGTCCGATCCACGCTCGCACCGCTGCTGCTGTCAGTCTACATGGGTTGAAGGGCCCTGTTCTCTCTCCCTCTCTGTCTATCTCTCTATCTCTCCCTCCCTCCCTCCCTCCCTCTCTACCGCTGTCTCTGCCGATCACAGCAGTCATCAAGCGGGTTGCGTTTCCTCGCCGACAGCCCGTTGTTTTTTTTTTTTTTTTTTTTTTTTTTTTTTTCTTCCTCCCTGTGGCAGCTCCGCCTCGACTTGACCCCAGCTGACCCGATAGCTGACCCGATGTGTGCTATGGGTCGTGCGCCGGGCGGGCTTGGACTCACAGCTTCTGGCCCGTCACCACCGCCTCCTCCAGCACCAGCACCATCCTCATCATCGCCAACCTCCTCCTCATCCTCATCTTCATCCTCATCTTCATCCTCTTCATCGCCATCCATTACAAGAGCGGCGTCTCTCTCACTCCGCACCACAAGCAGACACAGGTGCCTGTGGCAGTAGAGAGTGACAGACCATCTACTGACCACTCTGCCATCCAGCATCACTGACCGACCAGCTGCCACTGACCAACCTGCCATCCAGCACCACTGACCGTCGGCTGGTTCTGTCTGGTTGCCCGCCGCCTGTGTGACCAGCTGATTGTTACTCTTTGTTCAGGCCGCTACCACCACCATCACCACCACCTCCAGGCCGCGGCTTGCTTGGGCTTGGGTTTGGGCTTGGGCTTGGGCTTGGGCTTGGGCTTGGGCTTGGGCTTGGGTTTGGGCTGGGTGGTAGGTAGGTAGCTAGCCAGGAGAAGACCTCCGGATCGGCGTGCCAGCTGGGAGAGGGGGGAGCACACATCCCCCCCATCCACGGCCGGCCTGGCAGAGACTATGCAGCTGGGACTGGTGGCCCTGGCGGTGGTCATCCTCAGCTCGGCCATAGGCCACAGCAACGACGGCAGCACCAAGCATGCCAGGGGGAGGAGGCAGAGACGCAGTGAGTACCACCTGTCTCGCGCACGCACGCACACACATACACAAACACATGCAAGAACACGCGCACTCTCTCACACACACACACACATACACAGGAACACAGATAGATATGCATGCACATACGCACGCAAGGAGACACAGACATTAGTATACACAAACACTGATATACATGCGTATACACATAAGTACACACAGACATACAAGCACACACACACACACACATGCATTTTTTCTTCCTCTTTCACCTTTAGTCATTACGTGTCCTCTATATCTCCTAAGTTGCTGCTGCCCTGTAAAGCTAGGCTTTAAAGATTATGTATTTGGCTGCTTGCTCGTAAACACTGTGTGTATGTGTGTGTGCATGTGTTGTGTGTGTGTGTGTGTGTGTGTGTGTGTGTGTGTGTGTGTGTGTGTGTGTGTGTGTGTGTGTGTGTGTGCGTGTGTTACACCAGTTATACGGCTTTGGCATGGTTGTCCTGTGTGTTTGTTTCTCCTCACTGATGCTTTGGTATGAGACTCGGGCAAAAGTCTGTTTGTAACGCGCAGTAAATGAGCGTGGCGGTGATGAGGGTCGTAGTAACCACACACACACACACACGCACACACACACACACACACACACACACACACACACAGACACACACACAGTAAGTGTGTAGCAGATGCGTCACTCACACCCGGTGCTCGCCCCCGAGAGCGCCGTCTGTGGAGTATACCTGACACCTCTCAGCACTGCCTTCCATCACACACCACCACCAGGCAGCCTAAACAACACAGCAGCCCTCCCTTCCCCTCTCCTCTCCTCCCCTCCCCTCTTTTCCTCCCCCACCCTCATCCAACCCACACCCCCCCACACACCCCTCTCGCCACCCCCTCACCCTTTCCAGCCCTGCCTCGGAGAGAGAGAGAGAGACAGCCTCATGTCACAATCCCATTCGGCTGGATCCAATGTTGTGCTCTGTTCCGCACACACACGAGGCTTGTGTCGGGTGCCCGCTCGGTTGAACGTCAGCGCAGTGGTCCACCCACAAACCTGTGCGTCAGACTCTCGTGCCATTTTAACATCATAGGCTCTTCCACACACACCAGATTTCATTTATTGGGTAACTGCTTACAGCTTGACCTGTGGTTGAAGCCTGCATGTGTTAGCTATGTCATTTATTGCCAAGTGCTTGTTTACCCATGTGCTGAGTGTGTGTTGTGCGAAGGAAGTGTTTACAAATAAAAGGCGTGCTTATCAGTGAGTGGAAGACCGGGAAACGAAAATCACATAGCCTCTGACTGTGGTGCATCTGTCGAAATGTTATACCAATGGAAACTAAACTCTGTCCAAGGCATAACTTTGTTAACCAAGTGTGGTTTGGTATTTTTCCTGTTTGAATGTGATTTTGTTTGTTAATGATGAGGCTTAATTGTAAGGTCAAAGTCTGTGGTAGGTGCGCGTCACTGGGTCTTACGAGCTTCCGTCTGTCTGTCAGAGAGCGTACTGCTGTAGCGTATACGACAGCGCACTCTAGAGTCAGCAGGCAGCAGCCACGTAAGGGAGAGCGAGCTACAGTACATGGCCCTTTTTGTGTTTGGGTTTATTTTGTGGGTTGTTTACTAGTGTTGTTCATCTGTGTGGCTGATTCATCCTGATTTGACTGTAAGGCATTGTATGATTGCTGAGAAAACCACTGGTCACAATTCATAGTGGGTAAAGAAGAGTTTAATAGTTGATCACTTTTCTAGGCAGGACTGCTGTTAATGAATCTGGGAAGGCTGCCCTGTATGTGTGTGTTTAGCTCATGGTGGTTGTCAGTTCATCCAAGAGAAACAGATTCATTTTTCAACTTAAGGGCTTGTTTATATCCATTCGCCTTTGCCTGTTTAAAAAACCACAGATTATTCATGGTGAATTTCGATGGCGATTGCAACACATTCTCTTTAAAGGTCAAACATTTGTTTTACATCAGAGTAACATGACCAAGACGGGCAGCATCACCAGCCACGGACAGGGAGATCTGGGAAGAGTACTAGCAGTGATAAAGCTATCTCTCAAATTCAGAAGAGAACAAAAAATTGAGGAATTGAAGTTTCCCAATACTTTAAAGGAGAACTTCGGTGTAAAATGAAAATTGGCATGTTAAAACATCATACCGAGTTGGTATGTGTACTGAGGAGCAAAATTGATTTAGCCTGTTGCATTCAGAGTTTAACTATTTTTTATAGTTTGACCCAGAAGGCTAACAATGGAAGTGGTAGGTGCCCTTAGACGAAGCATGACGACTACGCTATTTTTAAACCATTAAAACAGCTCGAAGAAACTCCACATTCCATTGGTAGTACAACAAAGGCTCTGGCATTCAAAACGAACCACTGAGAATATTGTAAATGTACACAACGTTTATTTAAAAAGCTGTTCTTACATGCAGTCGTTTGCAGTTATTTCTCGTTGCCGCCATGATGAAAGTCCAAACAAGTTGATTGTACTACCTCTCCCCCTATTCTTCCTGCTGGTTCGTGTTCGTCAATCGACCAACTCGGTATGATGTTTTAACATGCCAATTTTCATTTTACACCGAAGGTCTCCTTTAAGTAGCTTGTGTTTTTTGGCTACTGCGTTGATATAAATCAGTTTGTGGGTGGAAACTCATTCACCCACATGCAGTTGCAATGCATGCCACATGCTAAATATTGCATGTGTTTGTGTGTATGTGCATGTGTGAGTGTATGTGTGTTCATGTCTGTGTATGTGTTTGTGTGTGTGTGCGTGTGTGTGTGTGTGTGTGTGTGTGTGTGTGTGTGTGTGTGTGTGTGTGTGTGTGTGTGCATGTGTGAGTGTGCGAGTCTGTGTGTTTAAGCCACATTGCCTTCAAAAGCCCCAATAAAGCCAAATAAAGAGCTGTTCGATTGTAATGGAGTTTGTTGTGTATAAATAGACATTAGGCTTTAAAATGTGTGCAGAGAGTACTTCCTGATAAAGTTGCCCACCACTGTTGCCCAGATCATGACTCACTGTGTCAGACGGGCTTGTGAGTTTATGGTGATTTGACATATGTGAGAGCGAGGCCATCCAACTCGTAACCTGAGAGCCTGTAAGCTGATATCAGCAGCGTTTGTGCAGAAACGCAAAAAAAACCCACAAAACAGGCGAGCAGAATCATCCGCTAAGAGCGCTCTGCGCGTGCTCTGCGCGCACGTTGCCAGACTGTTTTTCTGGCCCACCGTCGCTGCTGAAAATATGAGTGAGGCCCGAGCGAGTGTCCCCAGGGCGAGAGCGCTGTTTTCACTCTGGGGCAGCAGACTCCAGTTCATCTCTCCCCCGCTTGTATATTAGCGCGCTCATGCTTGAGCAACAGCTGAGATGGGGTCAGATTTATGCTTTTGATTAATGCTTCGCCGCTTCTTGGGAGGTGAGAGGCTTCCTGCTTCGGAAATTTGGACACTTGGCGGGGGGGTGGAGGGGTTGGGGGGGGGGGGGGGGGGGTTCAGGCGTTCTGTGTCTTGTTTGCACCAGCCGATGTACAGTATAGGAACACATATGCGAAGGAGAGAGTTAAAGCTCTGTCTGTTAAAGCCTGTTGTATACTGTACGTAATAACTGACTTTTATTGTTTTGTTTCATCGTAACTGCGTAGAGCAATGTCACAGAGCCTTGGTGGTCTATGCAACCCCCGTGGCCCCCCAAATGCTTGTTCCATCTTTTTTTTCCCTGGTGTTTCTGCTGAAGTGAGATTTTTAGCATAACTCCGAGGGCTCAGAGGAAGGGCCGTGGAGTGCAGAAGCCATCCCAGTCATGAGCGCAGAAGTCCCTGTGAGTCCGTGATGTATGTGAGGGAAGAGAGGAGAGGGGCTAGAGGGAGGCTCCTATTAATGCGGACAAAAGAGGTATATATCATTTACAGATTTTCACCACCTGATGTGAGTTATATTTATTGGTGCTGTTTTGGAGATTCGGAGGTACTAGCCCAGCCCCAGTGAAAGGAGTGAAGTGAAAGTCCTATTTTTATCATTGTGATCACACAGCACATCACAGCACACAGTGCACACAATGAAATTCACCTCTGCATTTATCCCATCACACACGTGAGCAGGGGCCAGCCATGACAACGGCACCCGGGGAGCAGTGCGTGGGGACGGTACCATGCTCAGGGTATCTCAGTGCCTCCTGCGGTCACAGGTCCGATACCTTAACCGCTAGGCCACCACTGCCCACAGTGCCCCTGTATGGATAAACCGTTAAACCCATCGCGGTCTATGATATGAGAACATAGTCATTGACTTAAGTTCCTGAGAATGTCTATATTGCCAACAAGTAATGAAACAACTGAAGGTGTGACAGATTAGTTTGGAGGTGCACTCATTTTATTTTTTTGTTTTGTTTTTTTTTTAATGCCAATAGGCATAATAACTTAAAGCACATTTTAGTTTCCAACATCTTGGGCTGTGTGGCAGTATATGTGTTCAGGTAGAAACAGAAGAGGTAAAAGTGCTACCTTTTGCTGCAAGGAAAATACGTGAGCAAATGACTTTAAACACTGCTGTCCTTACATTATACGAGGCAAACTGTGTTATCAGCAAGGTCAAAAACTGCCATGTCAGTTCTCATCTAAGCATATTTCCCTGACCCCTCCCCTAATGTAGACCTTATGTGTCCATCACCTCTTTATGACTATGCACATCGATACGACTGCACAGACACGCGTGGAGGTTACAATAACTCAGTTTGGTGCCATCGACTGAGTCGTTGTCTCACTCTCTTTCTCCATCGCTAGACGTACGAGGGCTTTTGTTACTGAACTTCTATCTTGCCAAGACAACACTGCAGATGCGCAGCCTCTGGCCCTGGCGTGTAAATATTGAACTGATGTGGAAACAGGCCCATTAAATAAGCTTAGCACAGACGTTCCTGCGAGCCCTTGGAAGCGTAGCGTGCTCTTTGACACACTTTTGGAGGCGTGCATCTTGCATTTTGGCTGTAGGTTTCCGTGTTAATATTGTTATTGTGTTTAGAGATCTTTTTTTGCCTCCACCTTTTCCCAGGATGCATTGCCATCATTGTGTTTCTGTCAGGAAGGGTTTTAGTAGTGGACTCTTTTTCACGAAGTATATCAATGTTGAAATGGTGCTCTGTTGGTCTCAACAGAGATCCGCTAATGAGAATATTCGCATGCAATTCTTCTTTCTCTCTCTTTGTTTGTCTCATATCTCTGTCTGCATCCATGTCTCTCTATCTATCTATCTATCTATCTATCTATCTATCTATCTATCTATCTATCTATCTATCTATCTATCTATCTATCTATCTATCTATCTATCTATCTATCTATCTATCTATCTATCTATCTATCTATCTATCTATCTATCTCACACTTCCTTTCTCTCTTAAAAAACTGCATGTTCTTTCTGTTGTTAAAAGCATTTGCACACCATCACACCCACAGCCTCAGCACCACACACCGACCACCACCACCACTCCCACCTCAACCCACCCTCCCCCCTCAGCCACCCCCACGCCAACACCCCCACTGCCCCCCGCCACCCCTACCTCAACGCCCCCTTTTGTTGCCTGATGTGGGGGGGGAGACCTGCACATGATGTCAGTCTGCTGTCCAGGCATCTCCAGCTAAGACCTGTGGAGTCTTCCAGATAGGCAGTTTCAAGTAAACACAGCAAAGGCATTCAAACAAAGATGTCTGGCATGGCCTTTTGATGAAATGGGCAGCAAATGTTCACTCGTCACAAAATCAACTTGAGAAGGCTATTAAAAAGAAGTACAACGCTGGTGTGAGTGAATACTGAGATATGGATTTAATAAAGATGAATAAAGGAAAGACTTTTATGATTGACAAAATATGGCTGTAGAGGAGACAAATGCTAGGAAGGCCTCAACTGACTTTTATGTCTTACAAGCAACATTATTTATGAAACTGGTGCAGCACTGTACAGTACGTGTATCTATCATGTTTATAAGTACATTTGTTTTCTCTTCCTCCACCCCTACCCCCAACCCCAACCCCAACCCCAAACCCCTATCCCTATTTTGTGCTGTCCCCAGTAAGTACTGAAGTGCCGCCATCTTGCTCGAATGGCTGTGAGAACTGCTCGGAGTACAACGGCTGTCTGAAATGCCGGCCGCGCCTCTTCTTCCTGCTGGAGCGCAACGACATCCGCCAGACGGGCGTGTGCCTGGCCTCCTGCCCCATGGGCTACTTTGGCATTCGCACCCCAGAGATGAACAAGTGTGCTCGTGAGTGTCTATCACACACACACACACACACACACACACACACACACACACACACACACACACACACACACACACACACACACACACGCGCACACCCACACACACACACACACACACACACACACACACATATAGACACACACACCCATGCACACATGTATACAGACACCCTCCCACACACACACACACACACACAGACACCCTCACACACACACACATATATAGACACACACACCCATGCACACATGTATACAGACACCCTCCCACACACACACACACACACACACAGACACCCTCACACACATACACTTGCCCACATGTTCAAGCACACGCACATACAAACACACACATAAACATACCCCATTTTTTCCCCTACAGCAGTGTGGGAATCACCCACACACGCACTCACGCCTGGTGGCATCACACCCTGTGGTCTTGCTGCTTGCTTGTGCCAGCAACCCAGGCTGCTGTGATCTGTTTTCTCTTAGTTGTGGGTGAAAAACAGGATTTGAGAAAAAAAATCCAAAGCAAAACAGTGGTAAAACAATGCGGTTTGTCTTTCTGTAAGGACGTCTACATTTTTATTTTGGCTTGCGGAAGAAGGAAATCATTCCAGTTTCAAGGAAAAGTTTCACCTTTGTTACCCAAGTAGAAATGTCAACAATGAGTGATCTTTTCAATTTAACAATAAAAAGAAAAAATATATGTATTATCGTGTTCTGTTGTTTTGAGGAACATTTTTTTTACTTAATTAGGAACACATGGATATAGTTCAAAATATGAGAAGCAATTGTGTATATTTCAGAAAGCCTTGTTGTCAAAGTCTTGATGCCAATTACTGTATGTTAGAAATAATACTGTTTTAACTATAGGGACCTGTCAATTGATGTGCCACCAGAGATTTCAGGTTTGTCAGAATTTGGAGCACAATGATTTAAAACTGCTGAACTGCCCATTAAAAATATTTCCTTGGTTTGAAAAACTAGAACCTTTTTTTGATAGCCAATTAGTGTGCCCAGCAGCTTGGAATCATTATATTTTGTTATAGGAAGAAAATACCATCCTTCTTTATTCATTGCTGGATCACATTAATATCTCTCAGATGTTTGCGTGATTCTAGCCTTTTTTATGGGAACTAATAACAGGTACACAGCACAACACAACACAAAACAAAGATGGAGGGCGGGGGCAGGGAGAGAAGTCGTTATAGTGTTGTGGACAAGGGGTTTTCCTTTGCCTGATGGAGCAAGCACAGCAGGAAGAGAAACCCTGGCGAAAGGGTGTTTTCCCCTCATCCAGTGTATTTACACACAATTTACTCAGTAGATTAGTATGTGAAAGAAACTGTTTCATTTACTTTGAAGGCGTGTGTGTTTGGAAGCTCTATTGCCAGTGGTCTCCTGTGAGACATGTAAGCTGTTGCAGCAAAAGGTGTTTAACAACATTTTGTTTCCTCTTAGGTTAACTCATGCCACTTTATTGGTGGCTAGATACGATATCAGCACAGCAGCTCAGGAAACCCACTGCTCCTCTGAGACAGAGCTAGTTTGAAGTGCCCTCTGTCCTTAGTGTGAGGAAATGTTATCAGTAAAAGCCCACACGTCTAGCAGAGGCACATCTAAAACCTTAGTTTTTTCCTCTCTGAGGAAAGTGTTCTGGTGTTTTCTGTGAAGATTAGCGATGGTGGACACAGGCTGCTTGCTGGATGGTGTGTCTAGGATCCAGACGGGGGCACAAACGTACACGCTAGCGTTCCCCTCTCACCCTTTGACTCTGCTTGGTCGCGGTTCACGCACTGTCATTATTCAATCAGTGGCGTGCATTTGGTTTGTCTCCAAATCCCCAAGATGTCTTGTTAGCAACATTTGTCTTGCATTAGGGGTACATTTATAAACGGTTCAGTGCAAAGGTAATCGCTCCAAACATTACTGATGTCAAATTTACTTGTCAAGAGTTAAAAGTAGTAATTGAGAGCAGAGGTTACGATTAAGGAGGGAGGGGAGGAGAGAGGGAGAAAGGAACACGAAAGAAAAAGTGAAGGAGGGGTTCTCCTCCTCTGGCAGATGACCAGAGGACTGGTTGTGCTTGCCTTATATGTTACAGTGCAGCATCTGTTCCCAATGGTATGATACAGGTCAGCAGGGGGACCATAGTCCTTCAACTGAGCCTTTGATGTAGTCTGCAGAACACGCTGTTTCATGTTCCTCAGGTCTGGACCGGCAGAGTCTTGAAATGTTGTTTTTTTTGTGTGTTTTCCATCCTGAAATGCGTCTGCTCACGCACTCGCCTTGTGTAGGTGTGTGTGTGTGTGTGTGTGTGTGTGTGTGTATGTGTGTGTGTGTGTGTGTGTGTGTGTGTGTCTGTGTGTGTCTGTGTGTGTGTGAGTGTGTGTCTGTGCGCCTGTCAGCAGGACTCCCTGGGTCTGTGCGAAGCGAGCTCTGTTTCTCTGTCTGAACACTAACAGGAAGATTACGAAGCCGGCGCTGTTGCTGGCACTGCTGTAGGTTCACTAATAGGATAATAAGGGTAATCGGAAAGGATGAGGTGTGTCAAGCAGCCGAGGCATTCAGGTAGTTTCACTAGGTGTCTGGCCTTCATTCCTCCCTGCCCATAATTGCCCCCCAATTTAAGGCAGTTTGTTTGCTTGACTGAAGTGAAGAGCTTTTGCTAATGTTTGTGCTAAGTGGTGGTGTTTACAGACCTCCTCGGTTCAGGTTGATGTGCAGCTGGACTTGTTCATCTCTGGTGTGCTGGTGGGTGGTGGTGGTGGGGGAGCAGTGGGGGTGTTGAGGTGGGGGTGGCGGGGGGCAGTGGGGGTGTTGAGGTGGGGGTGGCGGGGGGCAGTGGGGGTGTTGAGGTGGGGGTGGTGGGGGTGGCTGAGGGGGGAGGGTGGGTTGAGGTGGAAGTGGTGGTGGTCGGTGTGTGGTGCTGAGGCTGTGGGTGTGATGGTGTGCAAATGCTTTTAAGAGATTGTAAATGTTATTCATGATGTATCCTAAATGTAGCTCCCCCCCCCCCTCCATTACTCCAATCCACCACCAATAAATCCCCCAACATGTAAGGAGTCGGAGG
>CM050218.1:22240000-22247500 GCA_027475355.1 Coilia nasus | reverse complement strand
GGGTCCTCAGAGTGAGTGCATGAGGTCCTCATTTGAGCACATGTAATCCAACTCATAAAGACCAAAATGCAGGTTAATCTATGTGCAAGAACAAGATAAACATCCTGTATGTAAGAGCCTGTAGTAAGTGCAAGGGCCCAGTTAGGTCAGATGTAGTATCAAATTCAAATTTGCCTTAAACTGTCGATATCCAATTCCTTAAATATTATTCGATTCATGAGCAGCATTTACTTAAAAGATATAATCTATATCTGCTTAATTTAACGGAAGAAATCATGATATTGTGTTTCATGAAGACTGGACTCCTTTCACTGTACAGCTTTTTTCATGACTATGCAAAATGATCTTGTTCCTTGAGGTACATTTGCCTTCTTTAATCTTGAAAGTGTGAGCTTCCTGTGTAGCATTAAAACAAAGATACATGAGCCTCGGAGACAAGGAAGAGGGCTAACTTCATTTTATACAGCCAATGTCAAAACATTGTGAGGTTTTAAGGGGTTGTTGTTCGTCTTAGTAAACGCAGCACGTGAATAATCCAGGTATGTTAACTAACTGATGTGCCTCAAAGATTAACACCGGTGTTTAAGTTGGCGAGAAACCCCTCCCTCTGCCTTGGCTTTTTGCGGAGGTGGATGTCGGGGAGAGGTGCACAGCCTGCCAGAGCATTGGGTGGGTGCCTGTAGGAGAGGCTCAGGTCTGGGGCTGGGACTGGGGTTGGAGCTGGGGTTGGAGCTGGAGCCGGGGCCGGGGCAGGCTGTGAGAAATGAGAAGCGAATTTACACTGCATGACACCCGCGTGGTGGAAAGAATTTCCAAGCATAGGTTCAGAAGAATAATTAACGGTGAAATATTATAAACTGCCCCATTAAAGTGCCGTGCCTGGCTGCCAGACTTCCAAACTTAGCGACCAGTTGCTAGGAAGATGGAGAGCATGAGGTGGGAAGTGGTGGGGATGAAGGCCGGGGGGGGTGGTGGGGATGAAGGCCGGGGGGGTGGGGGGGGTGGGAAGGCGAAGGCCAAACTGACAGGCCATGACATGAGAGAAAAAAAAAGTTACTTGCTGGCACTTCACAGCTGACAAATGAAACCACCCACTCACCCATCCACATACGCACACCCACAACCTGCTGAGCTGTGGGATGTCGGGGTGAGTGACGTCCCTGCGTTCGGGCCTGTAGTATATGTTTGCCATTAGGTCTGTTTTGCTCTGATCCCCGGCCAGTTTTTGGGCAACGTGAAAAAGAGCGGGACCAGACTTGCGGGAGCAAATGTAGGCCTACTCCTCTCTTGCGAATGAACTCGGAGGTGCTGGGTGTCTTGACTCGTGCCTGCCATGTGTATTTAATGCATGCCGAGTGCTAAATTAGCTAAGCTGCGAATACATCTGCAAGAATTGGCCGGGGGGAGACACAGTAAAAATCACTAGGGGCAGCGCTTGTATAACAGCTGTGATTTAGTGATCCATGGATCTCATGCCTTGCGTCGATTTGGCCCGAGCTCCTTCTGCTCTCCTTCCTGTCGAGTAATAGATGGCTTTTGTACGAAAACAAAATTTGCTAAATGCATGATTGCCTTTGTCAGGCACCGGTGTTTGCCTTGGATTGAGCAGCGCTGCAGTCATTGCTGTCGTAAATTAGTGGAACCTCCCCGGCCTTCCCTCCATAAGCGGAGTAGTAAAACAACGCAAAGCGATGCAGCTAGAAGTACGCAGAGAGATCGCAGACGTCAGGCCTCCGAGAAGGCCGATGTGTCCGCAAATCTCTCCGTTCACACGATCTGTTTGTGTTCAAAATGTAATACAAAACGTATCACCGGCTTAGCACCTTCAAGCTGCGTGACTGAATTTAAAACAAAATGAGCAAAACCATAAACAATCAGGCTTTTATAAAGCAGGGACCTGGAAAGTTGCCTTTAGCACCCTGCAGAGGGTAGTTATGGCAGGGGTCTTAAATGAACTTTCTCTCAGTGTGGTATGAGGTGCCAAATGCGGTCGTGTAACATGTTACTATATGCTGTTTGATCTGTTCGCTGTGTAGCTTGAAGCTGAAGGAAACACTGCAGCCCGCCACTGGAGACCCTGGCAGACCGCTATTCAATAAAGTAAAAGAATGCTAATTGATTGCCATTTTCTTTCGGAGGCTCTATTTTTGGTCTAGAAAATGGGTTCTATTAAAATAGCACACCTCAAAGAACTGTTCTGCCATAAAGGTGTTTTGTTTTCATTGTTTGTTTACAGAAATGTCATAAAGTACCAGTTAGACTGCACAGCTAATATGAAGCAAGCTCTTATTATTGCTGTTTGCCGAATTCTTGGGAGTGCACGGTTTGGCAGTTAAAGCCTTTGTCCCTCTGCTTCTGTGGCTGGTGATGTAAGGACAAACGATTTATGTGGGAGACTCCTAGTAGAAGGGAGGGAGAGAGGAAAGGAGTCAATATCCTGTACAATAAAGCTAAAGCTAATGCTGCTAACTCTTGTCGGTAATCTGAAAACAAAGCTTTACATTCCAATATTGCTCGAAAATGTACAACAAGGTACGAACTTGAATGACTGCTGACTTCAAATGTACTATACGAATTTACTTGTAGTGGCGCTTGACCTTTCTACAGCCCTCTGAAGTGCTTTAGGAAAAGGTGCTAAAAAATTTGGGGAAAATGCGCATTAGATTAATTTCCATCAGAAACGGTCCAATTTGTGGGTTGCTCCGCCTGAAGTGCGTAACTGGCTTCATTGCATGTAAATGACTTGAAGGTCACATTCCGTGAGAAACCGTTTAGTACTTGCTCTTTTTGAAATAGGACAGGTCACTCCGAGTTGCATATGCATGTTGAAAATGTTCTTCTACCCCGATTGCCAGTGAAAAAAAATAGGTGGAAAAACAACTGAATAAGGAAAAGGCATACAAAGTGACGTAAGTTTGATAAACAGAAAAAGCCAGGGTCGTGATTACCAGAGGAGTCTCCTATAGCATACAAATATAGGTTGCGTGTATATGTTGTTTACAATGTTTAAATCTTCTATTTGGTGTGCTATGACCGAATGGGCTTTGAATAATTGTAGCCTGTAACTAGCATAGCCGAGAACCTGTCATTCTTCCTGCTCCATCTCTTTCACCAAACTAGAACAGCCTGTAACAGGAGCACTAAAGCATTTTTTTTCACAAAATCCAGCTCACTGGGCATTCATTAATACCAGAAACCACCGCAAAAATTAATGAAAAAAGATGCAATGACACCTTTAAGTCAAC
This sequence comes from Coilia nasus, assembly GCA_027475355.1. NCBI lineage: Eukaryota > Metazoa > Chordata > Actinopteri > Clupeiformes > Engraulidae > Coilia > Coilia nasus. Next base: position 22,244,255 of record CM050218.1, on the reverse strand, counting down.
ATTAGAATATGCACAGGCAAAAAAGCGCACAGCTAGACACGTTTTTTCACTTAAGCACATGGGAGAATAGACCCCTAAGTGCATTACCGCCATCTACTGAACTGAGGTGTGACTGTCCTTGTTCTGCGCCAACAGCCTTTAGTTATACTAAATTTCAAACTTTCCCCTGAATTACTATTCTCAACTAATGTTGTTTTTTTTTTAAGAAGAGGTTTGAACTTAGCAAATTTGTTTTAACCTACCACTGTATGGATTACACCACATTCTAAATCCTGTCTGCCCAGGTGTAACACGCACAGCTGGCAGCTGACTACAGCTATTCGAGCAACCACTCAGCAAGGGATGAACCCAAATAAAAGAAAAAGGTGCCTGCACACTGAGGGTATCTTGTTCCTTTCGTTGTATTCAGCCTTTCTGCAGCCTTTCCTCACTAGTGGGGATGTGCATACTACTGCTACTACTCTACTCAGCAAGGGTTAACATGGACCGGCTGGCTAAAGTTACATCTCTCTCGTCCACCATTACACCTCATTCTAAATCCTATCTGCCCAGGTGTAACTTCTTGCACAGCTAGCAGCTGGCTACAGCTTTTCAAGCAACCACTGGCGAACCGTACAGGCAGTCAGGAAGGGTTAACATGGACCAGCTGGCTGAAGTTACAGTTGCTGGGGCCACTTTTTGATCCAGTCAGCAGCACTCGCCTATGGCTTTCCACACGCCGAAAACATTTGTCTCATCCAGATCCACTGCCTGTCCTTTAGTGCTTCTTCTGACATTTCCTTAACAGTTTTACGCTTCCCTGACAATGAAATGACTGACCTTCCTATAAACCCTCTGCAACCCACCACTACTGGACACACTCTTGCCTTCCATCCTCTCTACTCTAGCCTGGTAAACCCGCCCCTCGTACTTCATTTCATTTCGTGCAGAGGGTCTGGTCGGGACGCTCTTGGGGAGCATTTGGGGACTTCCAGCACGAACGCTCCAATCAGCGAACAGAGGGTGTGTTCATTAGCTGTGACGTTGACCTTGTGTGCTACATTTGAATTGTAGTGCGTAGGTAGGCTCATTGCATACGTGACGACCAGGCGTTAGCGATTGGGTAAAGGCAGATGCACTTTTTAAAAACTTCAGCAGAGTCCACACCTCCAGCAAATCATTTCTGACGGTCTCTGTTCCAGACCCTCTGCACGAAATGAAATGAAGTACGAGGGGCGGGTTTACCAGCCTATCTCTACTCTGCCTCTGCTCTCAACTCTTCATACTTGAGCTTTTCCCTTTCATATGCCTCCTACAGGGAGCTTTCCCATGGCACAGTTATTTCAATAAAATATACAACGTGTTGACTGGTCGCCCAGTAGACTATGTCAGGCCTCAAATTAGTGTTAACTGTCTCTTGAGGGACCAACAGCATTCCTCCCAAGTCTAGTTGCAGCTGCCAGTCCTTTGCTCCCTGTGTATTACTCCTTAACTGTTCTTGTCCTCCTTGTCTTTCTCACCCTCCCCCACAAACAGAATATCTTTTTTTATGACTGCCTCCTGCATTTACCTGCTGCTTTCTCTTCTTAATTCACCATTAAGCAACCTTGCGTCAAGCTCACCTTACAGTCAGACAGGGTGTGTCTCTTCCACTTTTAACCCTTGCTTGGGTTAGTGGCCAGGCCACGTACAGTACTATCCTTGCTCCCTGTTAACAACAACTCTGTCCTGACCTGAGCACACTTGAATTCCTCTACCAGGCTATTTATTGGCAGCTGTAGTATGCCTCTCCCATACAGAGCTACACTACTAAGACACCGTAGAACACCTAGCCAGTTCTTGATATATGCATTAAGAACCCCTTCTAGCTTCTCTCTTTTTGATAATGGTACTTCATACACTGACATAGGCCACATTACTCTGGGGAATAGACCAAATTGCATACACCACAATTTCAGCTTTCCTGCCAGCTCTGATTTATCTTTTTTTTTTTCCAGTCCCCCCACCATGCCTTTCCTAAGCTGATCAACCCGCTCATTGTCACATAGGTCTGCATTCTGTTCTACCACTTTTCCTGTTGATACTGAAATGCTCCTTGACTTACGCGGTTTCATCTTCATCCTTGCCCACTTAAGATTCATATGGTGGTGAGCGGAGGAGAAAAGAGAGGAGATGAAAGGAGAAGAAGTGAGAAGAGGGTAAAGGAGAGGACAGGAGAGGAGAGGAGGTGAGAAGAGGGGAGAGGAGAGGAACAGAGAGGAGAGGAACAGAGAAGAAAGGAGAGTTGAGGAGAGGAGAGGAGAGGAGAGGAGAAGAGAGGAGAGGAGAGGAGAGGAGAGGAGAGGAGAGGAGAGGAGAGGAGAGGAGAGGAGAGGAGAGGAGAGGAGTGGGCTGGAAAAGGAGGGATAGAGAGGAGAGACAGGAGCAGGGGGTAGCTGCCGCCGCCACCGTAAGACTCTTGTCATCAAACACGGAGCAAACGTTCTCCAGCCCCGTACGAGTGTTGACTCTGTATCCAGGGAACGCCGAAACTCGCAACACACCACTTCATAACAACCATCAGTCAGAGACAGGGCTCCACACCTCCCCCTCCACTGGGTGTGCAGGAGGTGCTGACGAAGGCGCTTGGAAATGATCCTTTGATTTCCAGCACTTGGGCTCTCTCTCTATTTCTCTCTCTCTCTCGCTCCCTCCTCTCTCTTTCTATCTCTCTTCATCCCCCCTCTTTCTTTCTCTCCCTGACTCTCTCCTTATTCTTGTCTGAACTTTATCCCCCTTTCCTTATCTGATTGTCTGTTTGTCTCAATCTATCTCCTCTCTCTCTCTCTCTATTTTGGTCTGAACCTTCTCCCACTTTCTCGACCTGATTGTCCACTTGTCTGTATTCATCTCCCTTTCTCTATCTGACTCCCTTTATTCTCTTTCTCTATCTGACTCCCTTTATTCTCTTTCTCTATCTGACTCCCTTTATTCTCTTTCTCTTTATTATTCGGTCTTCATCTCTTTCTGTATGTCTTTCTTTCAGTACAGCTCTGTAAGTCTTTCTTCTCTTTCTCTGTCTACTTATCCCTCTCCCAGATTCTCTCTCTCTCTCTCATTGCTGAAAAAGCACGGTGTCACGGTGGCCTTCAGAGGTCAGCAAACAGGGCTGTCAGAGTCCGTTTACACAAAGTCTCATTAGCATTTACATGACCACATGTGTCTGTGACTACTTAGCTAATAGCATGTCATTAAGTGGCCACTGGCTTCAAACTAGCCTAGGTCAGGACAAACCGCACTGTCCAAACAGCACTCAGCATTGCTGTGTGTACTGCTACCGCTCTCTAAGCATTTCGCTGCTTGTAGAGAGTGAAAGGCAAATAGCTGCGTAGTGTTCCCCACTCACTAAATGTCTCATGCCTTCTCTTTTTGCCTTTTCTCATGCTGGATTAAGTTCTCATCCCCGACCAAACACTCCTTCCTCCACCGCTAAGGACCCTTAAAGCCTGCATAAAGGTCTGTTTGTGTGGTTATGCACTTAGTAAGTGACAAACTCGAGTCTAAGACTCAAGTGGAAATCTGGGGATCGCATGAGAAGAGTGCCAGGAGTGAGTTGCTCTTGCTCTCACCTCGGCCTGCGTTCGAAGTTTACAAAGGCCATTATGCTCCATCATCCACGGGCTGGGCGAGTGTTAAGACATATTGAGCCACGAGTGTCAGTTTTCACGAAGGTCTGAGTATTATTTCCAGGAGCAGTGTATACTGTTAGCGCCGTCAGGCACTGCACTACCTCAGAGTGGCATTTATAGATGCCACAGAGAGATGGGGGGGGGGGGGCAAGAGAAAGAAAGAGGGACAATGGAAGGAAGAGACAAACAGACAGTTAAAATGGGGTTACAAAGCATAACAGCGCAGACACAGGACATCCATTTTCACACTCTCGAAGCAGAAAAAGTTTATTGGGTACAGTAGCAGTAGATGGCTTTACACACAAACACACACACAGACACACACACACACACACACACACACATACACACACACACATACACACACACACACAAACACACACACAGACACACACACTAAGGCACAAGGCTCATCATAACAGATACACATACATTCAACCACACGCACTCACAGGCTCACACACACACACACACACACACACACACACACACACACACACACAGTGTCCTAATCGGTCAGTTATGCTGGTAGTGGTGCTGAAGTGCTGTTGAGGTCAATGGCTGACTGATTTTTTTTTTTCTTTGACTTTCCCTTCCCACAGGTGTCA
>CM050218.1:22170000-22235000 GCA_027475355.1 Coilia nasus | reverse complement strand
ACACTGCAAACAAGGAAGCTTCCAAATGTTTTGGGTTTTTTCTTTTTTCCTTTCCTTTTTTCTTTTTTTTTTCCTGCCCATTGTGCTATGGCGCTGGGCCATATGGGCTAGTCTGTGGGTCTGCGATGCTGTAGCAGTGAATGTTTGTGTGTGTGAAAACCCCAGTCAAATCAGCCCATTATCAACATTTGCAGAAAGTCCATGTGAAAACACTTTTGTGTGCTTCACAACACACACACACACACACACACACACACACACACACATACATACACACACACACACACTGACATTTTCACACTCACACTGCATGGGTATATCTAAGTCCTCATCTCAAATCTGTCAACTTAACCTAACCTCATCTGACCCCTGTACATAAAGTAGCCTCACAGCTAATTGGCAGTAGGCAGGCCGTAGTGGGGACATACAAAGATGCCGATCAGAAAGGGGGTCAAGCGAGTTCTTGACTTACAGATCTGCTCGTCACCTCCCACGTGCACTAAGAGAGGACGAGCTTGTGGTCATATTTAGTCATAATTTCCCTGTTTTCTTATCTGCAAAAAACCAGAAGGTCAGACAATGCTAGGCCAGACCAAATAGTTCATTATTTCCATTTTGAATCACATTCGCATGGGTATACGCTGGATATGTGCAAATAAAATTATGACCTCTCTCAAGTAAGCACTGCAAATAATACTGCTTGTCAGTATTTGAACCGGGCGCAGATGATGAGTAATTGTGGGGGATACGGTTCTTTTCCATGGCAGCGGAGTTGGCGGCCAGTTGCGAAACCATCTCACATGATGAACCCCCGTCATTAGGCCATTTGTCTCCGGGGTTGAGGCCATTAAGTGGTTTTGTTAATGCTAAATTTAAATCCCTCAGTCTGCACCACACACACATACGGTACGCTGGCCGGCCCCACGCTCTTTTGAAGTGTGCTGGTGACCTCTGCTTTCGCATGGGAAGGCAAGGCAAGGCAACATCTCGTTGGGTTTGTCATGAATGCCAAGCGCACGCACGGTAGGCCGTGACGTTTGAGACACCCCAATAGCACAGACAGCCTAGTGTGCGTGTGTGTGTGTAGTGTGTGTGTGTGTGTGTGTGAGTTTGTGTGTTTGTGTCAGTGTGTCAGGGAGGTCTGAGAGAACAGCCTGGGCAATGGGGCCCATCTGAGAAGCATGCACGCACATGCACAAGCACACAAGCACACACACACACACACACACACACACACACACACACACACACACACACACACACACACACACACACACACACACATCTGGAACAGAGCACTGGGCCTCATCCAGGCCCACAGCAGCAAAGAACAACTGATTGTGGGAGAATCTCAGGGTCAGCGTCCAACAGGACAAGCCCCGTGCCATGTTTTCATCTCTTTGAACTGGGCCTGACTGCAAGTGGGGCGCACCGGGTGAGTTTGGCCAGCAAAGAGGTTATCTGAAAAGGGGCGTCAGAGTGCTGGCTGTCCTTACCGCAGTGTCAGCTTCTCTGTGAAGGGCCTCCAGCGGTTATAATGGAGGGAGCCTTCAATTTGATGTCTGTAGTTTGTACTTAAAAGGGCAGACAGGCTTTTTTGTAATGAGGAGAGACAATGGTTTAATGATACTGAACACTAGGGGAGTGTCAGATAAGTTTCCACAGATCACAGTCTGACAGACAAAACAGTAATGTATCTGACTACTGACCACAAAAACAAGCTGTAAATATTCCATGTTAAAGACTAATGAAAAGTGTTTCTGGTGCAACATGATTTTTTATATACAGTAGATACTCTTAATCCTACTCTTATTATGACACCAATTTCTCAATAATCTAATATTAGAATTACTAGTATTTCTTGGATATAGGCCAATCTTACAACTGGAACGATTAAAAAAAAGAGAATTCAGCAAGGCAACATTCATAAGCCTACTGGTGGGTGTTAGGATTTTACTTAAGTAGCTGAGGACATCTAGTGGGGATTTCTGTGAAACAACTGTATTAAATAGTTGCATTCTATTGTAACAATAACTGCCCGTACAATAACTATGAATGAAAAGGCGAATGCATAAAAACCAATGCCACTTACCGTTACAAATAGTGCAAAATGATGAAAGGTTTAAAAAAAAAAGTCGTTGAAGTTCAAATATACCCTCAAGGGTGTGAAATAGCACCTTTTTGAAGGCTTTGTGCTATTTCCTAACTTTAATATAGCACCCAAGAACCCTTTTTTCTAAGAGTGTACTAACATAAATGTCTAAACCGCGTGTGGTATTGTGTCTTTTTCTTTGGGGAAATATCTTTTGGAAAACAAATCACTGTGTCCCGGCGACAAATAAAATTGGCGGAACTATTAACTGAACCATGTTCTTGTGCAGAAATATTTTAACTGCCCACAGGAAGCGGAAACAGGCTACGTACAAACAACGTGAAGATAGCTAGTGACATTTAGCTGTCGATATTGTTTGATATGACGATAACTTTGTTATTTAGTAAGTAGTTGGTAAGGATAGCCGCTCGGAATGGATAGCGGAAAACGGCATAAGCGACACGAATCTCCTATACGTGACACAAAAACAAAAATTAAACAAGAAAAACTCAGCCCGGTTAGGGCTCAGAGATCACGGCGATCAAGTTCTGGATCTAACCGTAGCAGCTCAAGTCCCCCGAGAAGACGAGGCAGCAGGTGGGTAGCTAGCTTGCTAGCCTACTCTTACAAAACATGAAAAAAAGTAAAGTGTTTCCGGACGAGCGCTCTAAGTGTCATAATGGTACACCATGGTTAAACTTTCTAAGTACTTGATTGATTAATGTGAATTCTTTGCTGGCGGGCTGCTGTTATTTGGTGATTGATGCTAGCTAATAAGCTAACGACCTAACTACTGCAGGTAGAGCTAAAGTTGTTGTTGATCTCTGTTTTCGCCAGTCTAAGATCCAGCAGGCTGAGTGAAGATGAGATTTAGAAGAGGATGAAAAGTAAGCCGTCTCTCTTTCTCTGCTAGATCACCGCCCAGGAGAAAGGACCGTTCACCAGGAAAAAGAGAGAGGTCTAGAGGAGGTCGGGACGAGAAGTCTCCCCCAAGCAGAAGTCGTAGCCCCTTTCGGAACACTGATCTCAAACTAAAGCGGGTGATATGTTCTTTCATGCTACAGTGACAGTATTTGCTCACAGAAGTATGTGTAAAAACTGCAAGTTTAATGATACCTGTACAACTCCTTACTTCCTATGTAAGTTGTGAATCGCTTAACAATAGTAGATAACATGTGAAACAGGCAGTGATATAGGCTCCAACATGTTGTAGCCATGATGACAACCTGCGGATTTCACTTTTTCTAATGTGTTATTTGCCCACCAGGAGCGTGAGGATAATCGGAATGACGAAGAAAGAAGGCGACCTGGTCGTTGGGAGGATGTTGATGACGACCAGCCAGTGAAGAGAGAAGGGGAGCGGCCACGTCAGCCAGAGAGGGACAGAGAACGGGCGCGGGACAGAGACAGGGAGAGAGAAAGAGGGGGAGGAGGTGGAGAGAGAAGAGGAGGAGGAGGAGGTGGAGGACGACGAGGGGGGGGAAGAGATGCACACGCATTCCAGCAGCAGCAAGCAGAGCGGCAGCGGCACGACGAGCAGCGACGGGAGAACAGAGCCGCAAGGCAGGCTGGGAACGACGATGACGACACCTTCGGTGACCCCGACCAGGAGGACGACGCCTCCTCAGCGGCCGAGAAGGAGAAACCCAACTTTGAGCTGTCAGGAGCCCTCGTGGAAGATACTAACACATTCAGAGGGGTGGTCATCAAGTACAACGAGCCACCAGAGGCTCGCATCCCTAAGAGGAGGTGGCGGCTGTACCCCTTTAAGAATGATGAGCCGCTCCCGGTCATGTATATCCACAGACAGAGTGCCTACCTCCTAGGGCGCCAGAGGAAGATCGCCGATATCCCCATCGACCACCCCTCCTGCTCCAAACAACATGCTGTTTTTCAGTATAGGTAAGGACTACTATAAGCTCTGCCACCATCACCCCACTCACTCACCCACCCACCCACCACAAGATTTGCATGCTTCGTTTCGTTTCTCTAACAAGCTTCAGTGTGTACGTACATCAGTCTGGTAGTAGCACTCTCAGCCCTTTTGTTTTTAGTCTTAGGCCGCCTGTCATGTCTGATTTGCCTTGCCCTCTTTACTAAAAGCTGTTTTTGTTTTCATTTTTAAAAACAAGGACCTTACGAAAGAAGCAGTATCAGTACAGTACAGCCTCATATACAATAAAGCCTAATTTTATCTAGATCATGTGTTGGCACAATAAAGGCTGAAATAATATTGAGTTCTGTGTAAAACTAATACAGACTTCTAGGAAGTAAACAGTTTTTTTTTTCTTGTCTTCTTGTCCCTCAAGGCTGGTGGAGCATACTCGAGCTGATGGGACCATGGGGCGCCGGGTGAAGCCCTACATCATCGACCTGGGCTCAGGCAACGGCACCTACCTGAACAACCAGCGCATCGACCCACAGCGCTACTACGAACTGAAGGAGAAGGACGTGCTGAAGTTTGGCTTCAGCAGCCGCGAGTACGTGCTTCTGCACGAGAGCTCCGACACCAGCGAGGTCGACGCCAAACCGGAGGACGAAGAGGACGAGGGGCTTGACGCATAGCCTAGGTCTAGGGCAGGGCCCGACAGGTGACCGCCCGCTCGCCTGCTGAGGCATTCTGGGAAACCTGTGAGGCAGCCGACCTATTCAGATGAAATCACAGATTACGCAATTCCACCTGATAAGCGAGAGGGATTTTTTCCCCCATGAGCTGCTATCAGGTGTTTATGGAACAAAAAACAAGTGTAGAAGTCTTCACAACTTCACAACAAGGGCCTCAGTTTCAGTGGAACTAGTCTGTATGTAAAGACATGCTTATCTCAGGTGGTTAGTTGGGGTGCAGTGGTGCAGTTTGCAACATGTTCCGATGTCTAGCCAAGCTCAAGCCAACACTTACAAGTGCTTAATGCCTGCTTCATCTGCTTTCTTACTCACTACACGTACTGAATACACGTCGTTTCTCTGTAATGTGTGCCTAGGCTTGTTTAGGCTAGGTTTTTTTTAATGCACACTGGGTGAACTGAAGGTTTGTCACCATTATAAGCTTAAAGCAGTGTGTTGTGCTTTTTTGTGGGTAAAATGAAACCAAACATATGCTTTTATTTGCCTTTTTTTGTCTCGTTCCTCTGTCTTGTCTGCAGTCAGTGTGTAGAGTACAGCTTCTGTACTTGTCCTTGTTGAGTTCAGTCAGCGTCTATTTTTCACACCATGCAAAGAAATTGGCTATTTTCATGTATAAGGAGAAAAGGAACAGTGCTTGTACAGTTGGTAACAGCTTTTGTTTTGTAAACCCCAGAGTCTCTTGGCATATATATTTTTAGTTGGTTTTAGATGTTTTGTACTGTAAATAAACATGTTCAAAAATGTTTGTTTCCATGGGCAGTTTTTAATCTTGCAGTGACTTGCTTCAAGTAGGATAAGATGGCCATGGCCAGGCCATGGTTAGAAAATCAGAAACAAGACTGTTTACAGTGCCGTACACCGAAGACAAAAGCATAGTAAAGCAAAGACTCACAAGCCTCACTACCAGGTGTGTGCTTGGCACTCATGTTACCAAGTAAAACAACTTTGTCAAGCAACACTTGACTTCAGCTTCAGTTGAGTATGCCACCTCAAATTTCATCTGAATTTAAGTTCCCATCACCTCTTTTTCAGTCTGAACAACTTTCCACATGTACCTGATTAAAGAAAGCAAAGATTTATAGCAAAACAACAAGGGAAATGTGTCAGGCAGATTATCTGCATTTAATGCAGTTGTTTATTTAAGCCCATTTACCATCAGACTTTGTGTCATATTTTTTTAGTTGTGCAGGGTGCTAGAAGGCTTAATGATATGTTTTTTTGGTGAGAGTTGGAAGCTATGTTCTATGAACTGGAGGATTGCATTTTCTCAGTGAGATGCATTTAAAGAACTTCAAAGTAAATGGCTTGCAAAATACAGATCAGTCCCATGTGATGTTTTCATTTTACTTAACATTAAATCCGTTTTAAAAACTAATCTTTCTCCCTCTGTCTCTCTCTCTGTTTTTTTTCTCTTTTTTCAGACAATTCTTGTATGCATTGGTAAAGTCCATTCTCTGTCCCTGTGGCCTTTGCCAAACACGCTGCTGAGCAGCCACGTTGGTGATAGTGGAGAGAGCGAGTGTTGAAAATGATAGTCTCTCAGCATGAACAATGACTATTGTGCAACCACGCTTTCGGGAAATGAAGCTCATGTCCTTTTTTGTCCACAAAAAAAAACAACCAGAAGAGATCAGAGTCACTTTCAGCCTGGAAGCCATCCAATGCTCGTCTTTACAAACCTCAGCTCCAGTTATTTGTTTTGTACAGGCTGTAGTCCAGCTCAAACGGGGTCTTTTTTGACATTGACCTTCAGACTCCCCATACTGACTATGCTCAATGTTGTCGTTGTCAACATGTACTGTAGGCAGAAGAGATGAATTCAGGTTCGACCTGTTAATAGTCACTCAGATGAATAATAAAGTGTAGCTAAATGGGTTTGCCTGGCATGTCTTTACACTGGGATTATGCAATTAGGTGAGTGATTTATCTTGTTATATTGATTTTTTAAATAGTAGCTATATTGGGTTCCCAATTTAATTAGTTTTGACTGTTCTATTCTTGGTCAGGTTTAATTAATTCACGCTATACAAACAGCAACATTCATGCAGGATCTTTTTTTTGTTGTTGTTGCTTTACCAGGCTGCTGTGCGTTATGTGCTGTATGTCCGTTATCTTAAGTACGTGTGAGAAGGTGTCTCCTTCTCCTGCAGTCCTGCATGGGGAGGTGAAATCTCCTCAATACCCTCAGCCCTACCCAGCTGATGTGTATGAGCAGTGGAACCTGACTGTTCCCAGCGGCTACAGGATCCTGCTCTCCTTCACACACCTGGACATCCAGCCCTCAGAAGACTGCAGCAGGGACTCGCTCACTGTAAGAAGTGCACTAAGTCTGGAGCCACACAAACTAGAGTTCAAGGGACAGAAGGATAGTGTCTGGTGTACAGTAGCTGTGGACAGAAATGTTACAAATGTAACAAAATGTGTATGTATGTAACATTATGTACTTGTAACATGTTACATGTAGTGCACTGTACCGGTTAGGGTTAGTGTTGGGTATGTACAGCGTAAGTATGTAATATTACACGATGTTACACTAGATACACAAAAAAATGGAACCATAAAATAAAGTGTTACCTAACCCAAATCCTGCTATCCGCTGTCATTTAAGAACCAAACAGTTCTCAGCAGTCAGCAATGCTGTAACCCCCATTTTGTTGCAATTATTATGTTGGTATGATTAGCATATTAATAATAAAGCTAAATTTCCCTTTTTTTAATATTGTCACATCCAGTCCAACACCCCCTGATATGTTGACCTAGTTACTGTTTTGGCCATACAACCACTAAATCTATTTAAATTCTCTATTTTTAACATTTTTGATTGTTTGGTTATGTTTTTCTGGTTGTCTCTTTTGTTGTTTTAAAACAGGTAACCTTTGAGCAGGAGACTCTAAGAACCTTCTGTGGTCATCTCCCTGGAAACCACTCCATCTTATCTCCTAGCAACCACCTCCATGTTGTCTTCAGGACCTCAAAGAGGAACACAGGCTCACCTAAGGGCTTCTCAGCATTCTATAAGCCTGTCAGTAAGTGCCCAACCCGGATCCCTTACACAGAGGAGCTTATTTTCACCAGTTAAACACATAGAACAATGGTAGTTTTCTTGTGTTTTATCCATAGGGTATGCTCGCAAAATAGTTGCCTGTGAAAAAATGTGTTATTTAAATAGCAAGAATTGGGAAGACAGTGGATTTGGTCTGACATTGCAACCAATGCATTTTGTTAAATCTCGCTGGTTTCACCTCTGTGTTGGTCTCGTCCCTCTCTTAAACATGGCCATCAGTTATTCCCACTGCCATCTTAGATTAGGTTAGGTTAGGTTAGGTTTCTTTATTAGTCTCCACCAGGGAGAAATCTGTCTCGGAGATAGGGAACTTAAACACTCTTACTCCCTTCCCATTACCATCTTGGGTTGCAGGTACTAACTGTCCTGACCCAGGGCCCTTGCTGAATGGGCAGTCAAAGCTGACCTTTGACACAGAGAGAGGGGTCGTTGAGTATAGCTGTCATAAGCCGTACACTTTACGCCATGGCACACCAACAGGTGAGTGGGGAGTGGAGGTGGAAATGCAGGTGTAGTTGCTTAAATTCATATTCGCAATTTCAAACACACATTCACATTGACTTTGGAGGGCCCTTTTAATACATATCTGTAGTATTAAACACATTTAGTCTCAACTAGGCATCTTCAATTCCACTCATAAAATAATTCTGAGATCTTTTTAATCTCAAAAACACCAAAACCACCATCGCTTTTTATGGAAATAATTCTAAACTGTTGTACATTTTAAAAACATTCTACACATTGTATATCACCACTCTGACTTAACAACAAGATTTATATGTTACTTTAATACTCATGTCGATTTTTTTTCTATACTTCTGTGTACCTCCTTGTGTTGCCTTCTCTTATTCCTGCAGTCCTCTACACCTGCTCAGAGGATGGCAGATGGAGAGACCACGCAAACCTGGTCACTCCCCCTGAATGTGTTGTTGGTAAGTACACCAAATCCAGTCAGATTTGTACATAAGACTTTAAAAGTCACCTCATATGATGGTAATAGGTTGCACCAGAGTAGGAATATAACAACAAATTAATTTTGACAAAAATGTCAGATTGAACCTTATCATTTTCATTTTAAAGAGACAGCATGTGTATGTTATCGCGCTACAGTTTCTCTCTCTCTCTCTCTCTCTCTCTCTCTCTCCCCTTTCTCTCTCTCCCTCTCTCCCCGTCTCGCTCTCATTTGCTCACTCTTTGTGTGTGTGTGTGTTTCGTGTGCTTGTGCTTGTGTAGAGTGTGGTCGGCCAGCAGTGTCTGTCCTGAGACTGCAGAGGATTTTCCGTGGGGAGAAAGCCCCTGCAGGGTCTGTGCCTTGGCAGGTCTACCTGGTTACTTCTGCCCCAGCTGGGGCATTCGTGATTCGGGACCGATGGCTCCTCACTGCAGCTCACAACCTCATATGGGCTTTGGACATTGTGGAAACTAAAACCATAAAGGTATGTTTATATTTGCTTGTTTTGTTTGCAATACATTACGTTGCACTTAGCAGACACTTTTATCCAAAGCAACTTACAGTAAAGGACATAAATCAAGGTACAGATATGCAGAGAAAAGAGTAAGCAAGAGTGCAACAAAGCACAGTTTACTTGTTTATGTGGTTCATTTCAAGGTTAATTTAAAATTTAAACTGTACAGTGATAGGTGAGTCACAGACATAAAATGCTTCCTTAGACCTGTTTATAAAGTGGTCAAATAGCTTGATAAAAGTACTTACATAGAATTTCCATGAAATGCAGTGCCTGATTTCAATAGCAAGTAGAATCTACTTAGTAGATTCATAAAATTATACAATACTTATCTGCTGACAAACGTGTAAGCAAGGCTTTGCAGATGCTGTAACATGTTGATGCTGTGGTGTTTGCGTAGGTGTACGTTGGAGACAACAATATTCCTAAAATGCTGACACGTCCCCACCTGGAGGTGCAGGCTGTGCGTGTTCACCCTTCGTATGACAACCCCGAATTTAGTAACTATGAACATGATATCGCGCTAATACAGCTGAAGAGGAAGCTCACGTTTAGCGCCAACGTCATGCCACTGTGTTTGCCCTCCTCCGACGATCAGTACACAATTGGAAAAACGGGGTGAGTGCCATTCGGATAGAGTAAACCTTAACAACCCCCAATAGCTGGTAAACTGTGCCAAACAAAGTTGTTGGCTCTGTCTTTAGCACTGTAGCAATACTGAAATGAATTGCTTCTAAAAAGCGTTGCGACACACTGGTGGAAGATTCTGCTTAAAACTGCTCTTGGCTGCATTGGGTCACTGAGAATAAAGTAGCCTTGTGGATTGAAACCGAGGATGCAGCGCATCCTGATACATCTTGAAGTTGCGTTGAATCATTGATATGACAATCATAATCAGACCACACAATGTCAGCAGTACTGCTTATAACCAACATAACAATACTTACTTAAAATATTAAGGCAGCATGCAGCATGTATATTTATTTTACCTCGGTTTTGCTTGTACTTTTACCTTGGATTTACTAACATATGTTCATGAAGTTAAAGCAGCATTATTGCAGCTCATTACCTCACTTTTGTTAAGCTGATTCTAAGCAACACTTTTTATAGTGTATACTGGGGCCAGTGAAGATTCACAGGCCTAGTTAAAACTAGGGACCGCCGCAGTATATTGAAATGTGGGAACTGTTGGCATGATAAGTGTGTGGTAAAGCAGTGTTGTGAGGTGAGAATTTCTGTGGAAATGATTTTCTGGAAGTGGGCATGGATGTGGGTTTTGAATGAATGACATTGTGTGTGTTTGTGTAGTGTGTAGGAGTGATTTGTGAAGGCAAGGAATAGGCAAAATGAGATTTTGTACAATTACCGCGCCCTCTATGGACCAAATTGTATGGCATGTGCTGTGATGTTAGAGGTCTTTGTGGTGATCATGCATGACGTATTTTGTGCAGTTCTCACCTTCTCGGTCCAAGATATTAGCAACTCAAAATACCAATTTTTGCATTTACCCTTATCACTAGGTGGCGCTATGCTTCAAGTGAGTGTTCAGGGCTGGGCCAATATGCCTCTGTAACACCGACATACTAACAAAAAATCGTTGTCTTGGGCAAAATTGTTGACGAATTATTTAACAAAAACTGTTTTTTGACCAAATTTCAGCAATTAAAAGCCAAGATATGGACTTTTGAAGAATTTAAGCTATGTGTTAAATGTTCATTGACGTGTAACTTTGAAACGGTTTATCTCAAGATAAATCCTTTGATAACTTTTTGTCAGCATTGTCTGTAGATGGCATATACCAACTTTGGTGAGATTCACATGAACGGCCTATGACGAGTTCATTCAGATTCGTTTTCGCAATGTTAAAATTTCACGGAAATTGTTCTCGTTGGAAGTCGGCATCGACCAGTGTTTTCAATGCGTTAGTGTCAATAGATTTCATGATTAAAAAAAAAATGGGTGTAAACATTAGCATTCTCTAGATAATAGGCAAAATGACATTTTTTACAATTACAGCACCCCCTATTGACCAAATTTTATGGCATGTGCTGTGGTGTTAGAGGTCTTTGTGCTGATCGTGCATGATGTATTTTGCGCAGTTTCCACCTTCTCGGTCCAAGATATTGGCAACTCAAAATCTCAATTTTTGCATTTACCCATATCACTAGGTGGCGCTATGTTTCAAGTGAGTGTTTATGGGCTGGGTCGATATGTCTCTGTAACACCGACATATCACAAAAATTTCGTGTTGTTGGGTGAAACGTTCATTGAGTTATTCAGCAAAAACTTTTGCCGGTCTCCCCCTCTTTGACGGACACTGGCACAGTGGGGGGGTGGCCCTTGGGGGCCAAAAGCTTCTAGTCGCTGAAAAAGTTCTAGGGCTACATGCCTACAAAGATTCATGTCCCCCTGACTTCCAGTGTCCCGGAAACCATTGACTACTGAAAAAAAGAAAAAAAAAGGGAAAAAAGTCGCGGCAACACTATAATGACCGCTTTCGGCGGTCATAATTAAAATATGAAGCAAATCTAACTGCAACTGCAAATCAGTTTTAATTTAACTTAATTTATTTTGATAAATGTTTGAAAGTGAGTCAGAGTTGTGCATTACAGAGTGTACATTACTTCTCTTAAATAGTTTACTGATTTCTTATCTCACTGAAGTTTGAAACTGTAACGATACCTTACTAAGCTACTTAATTTGATGACAAGGATTAGCAGCTCCCTTGTACACTACTTCGTTGATGGCAATTAAACAAAGTTACAGTAATCATTACTGCCATAACACTGCCTCACATTACTTCTCTTAAATAGTTTACTGATTTTTTATCTCACTGAAGTTTGAAACTGTAACGATACCTTACTAAGCTACTTAATTTAATGACAAGGATTAGCAGCTCCCTTGTACACTACTTCGTTGATGGCAATTAAACAAAGTTACAGTAATCATTACTGCCATAACGCTGCCTCACCTTGATTTTAAAGGCCATATATAAGTATGGCCTTTATAAGTAGGACATTCTGCCTCTTTAGAGGGACTGGTTTGTTTAAGTTTTGCTAACTGCTTTTTCCCCTGTGTCTTTGACAGAATGGTGTCTGGGTTTGGGTATACAGAAAATTATACCTTGTTGTCAGATCTCAGATTTGTTCGGCTTCCTTTGGTGGAGCAAAAGACATGTGAGGACTTTGTACGCAAGGCCAATGTCACCCTAAAATTCACTGACAACATGTTCTGTGCTGGCTTTGCGACGGGGGGCGAGGATTCCTGCACGGGTGACAGTGGGGGGGCTTTCGCTTTCGAACAGGATGGACGTTTCTGGGCAGGCGGAATGGTCAGCTGGGGATTGGATTGTGGGAAGCCAGGATATTATGGCGTGTACACACGGATTTCCAAATACACTGATTGGATAAACCGGATTATGGACAACCGGTGTAAGTGAGACATTTGTAAGATAAAGAAGTTGGCAAAGATTTTAATATCTATGAGCAATTCATATTCAACATACGCAGTACATCTCTTATTTAGCCTACATCCCCCACAAACCCCTTCTGTTAATCCCTTTACCAGACACAGATTGTGGAGAGCCAAAGTCTTTGCTGAATGGTGGGGTGAAATTTTTCTCCATTACCAAGAAGCAGTACCTGTCTGTCATTGAGTATCACTGCAACGGGCCGTACTACACTTTCCAGGGAATGGACAAAGGTGATGTTTCTGAGTTATAATTATGTAGCTGTAGGTAGTCAGGTTTGATTGATCTAGTGTTCCGTAAAGGAAAACTGCAGTGTGGCACTTCACATAAATCTAAATATAGCCTAAACAAAATTAGACATGCTGCGAGGTAAACAGAAGGAAATACTCCTTGTTTACGAATATTAAATCTCAAACATACCTGAAATTTCTCTCTCCAACACTGTGAAGCAATACCTGTCTGCCACAGAGCATCACTGCCCTGTAATGAGCCCTGTACTTCCTGGAGAACAGACAGAAATTATGTGAATGCTTAAAATATAAAACAGGTGTTGCATTGTTGTTGTTGATGCTGTTATTTTTGCTTATACGTGTGTATATATCACATGTTTATGTAAAACAAAAGACATGATGTCCTGTTTAACTGCATTGGCAGTGGTGTTGGATGTGTCATGTGTCATGTGTCATGTGGCATGTGTCGTGTCATCTGCAGTGAGATACACCTGTGCAGCAGATGGAGTCTGGAGAGACAGGAACCACAGTGACATCATACCTCCATGTGTCCCCGGTAACTAAAGAGCTGCTAACTTCAGTGTTAGAGGAGGCATTTGATATTAGTGCATATTACTTAGGAATATTTTATGTGCTTTTACGAGTCTCTATGCTAATACTTTTGCTGTATTTGGGTCATTCCATGCCAAACCACTCAATTTTTTTCCGCCCCCCCCCCCCCCCCCCCCCTCCGATTTTGATTAAATTTGGCATACTCGTGGGTATCCTTGAGAAATGGTAACATACCAATTTTCAGCTCATTCGGACCATTTTTCACGAATCTAGAGAGTTTTGAAAATTTCACCGTTTTTGCATCGATTAGTGACCATGCAACAGAAAAGTGGCTACATTTTGCAAACCCATCACTCGATTTTCATAAATTTGGTATCATTACAAAGGGGAGACATTCCCCTTTCAAATGATATATAACACGATGACCTTTCAAGGTCATTGCATTTTCAAGGTCATTTCATATGCGCTTGACCTTTGACCTAATTTTTCAGACAATGAGTATCGATCAATTTTGACGAAATTTTATTATCTGTTAGGCAAAGAAGTATTAATTGTGCATGCAAAGTTTCAGTTTGGAGAATCAAATGGTTTGGGAGATATTCAAGGAAGACTTTTTGATATACAGGGTGCTCCAGAAATAAATGCTGGCAAATAAGCGATGTCAAGTAGTAACATTTATATTTACATTTAGGCTACACAAATTTGCTGTAAAAAGTGCTATGGAAGATATTCAATGAAGTCTGTTTGATACAGGGTGTTCCAGAAATAAATACAGGCAAAAATGCAATATCAAGTACCATTTTACACTCGCATACAAATTTATGGTAAACGGTGCCATAATGATCTTAAATACCTTGAACCTGCAGCTAAATGGCAAGGTTACTTGATTAGAGATGCTCAAGCCATACTAGATTCTGCACCAAGTTGTCTAGCAGCCAAGTACTATATGTAAAATACCACAGGTCTTAATCTCAGTTATAGTCACTTTCCCCAAACTGGTCAACATTGCCACAAATGGCTGGATGCAAAACATGTCTGAAAGGCTGTTTAATGGAAATGAATGAATCTTTCTTCATGGAAGTTCACCAACAGAAATCCTGACAGTACTTACTACTCAGTACAGTACTAATTCACAGTCTGAAAAGAAGAAAATTGCAAATTCTGATGTATCTGATATGACGTTACAGAAACTGCTTTGAAAGTAGCAATTTGTAGTTTGTTGATTTTATGATCAGAAGGTGAAAGTCCACAAGCCTAATTAAACAAAAATGTGTAAAACACAAAATTGGCCCAGCATGACCTCTGCAACTATATTGGGCCGTATCTTAGAACCACCACATGCCACTTAATACCTGTTTTGGTGTGATGGGTCACATATACACTTGGTGTTTTATCATGATAATATTTTAATTGTCTTTTTTTATCAAGAGCATGATCCAGCAGCACAACCAAGTACTGACATGATTTATATTGGTAAAATTCCATGGGGAAAGATTCATTCATTTCCATAAAACAGCCTTTCAGACATTTTTTTTGCATCCAGCCATTTGTGGCAATGTTGACCAGTTTGGGGAAAGTGACTATAACAGAGATTAAGACCTGTGGTATTCTATAGTACTTGGCTGCTAGACAACTTTGTGCAGAATCTAGTATGGCTTGAGCATCTCTAATCAAGTAACCTTGCCATTTAGCTGCAGGTTCAAGGTATTTAAGGTCATTATGACACCATTTACCATACATTTGTATGTGAGTGTAAAATGGTACTTGATATTGCATTTTTGCCTGTATTTATTTCTGGAACACCCTGTATATCAAACAGACTTCCTTGAATATCTACCATAGCACTGTTTACAGCAAATTTGTGTAGCCTAAACGTAAATATAAATGTTACTACTCGACATTGTCTATTTGCCAGCATTTATTTCTGGAACACCCTGTATATCAAAAAGTCTTCCTTGAATATCTCCCAAACCATTTGATTCTCCAAACTGAAACTTTGCAGGCATAATTGATGCCTTCTTTGCCTAACAGATAATAAAATTTCGTCAAAATTGATCGATACTCATTGTCTGAAAAATTAGGTCAAAGGTCAAGCGCACATCAAATGACCTTGAAAATGCAATGACCTTGAAAGGTCATCGTGTTATATATCATTTGAAAGGGGAATGTCTCCTCTTTGTAATGATACCAAATTTATGAAAATCGAGTGATGGGTTTGCAAAATGTAGCCACTTTTCTGTTGCATCACTAATCGATGCAAAAACGGTAAAATTTTCAAAACTCTCTAGATTCGTGAAAAATGGTCCAAATGAGCTGAAAATTGGTATGTTACCATTTCTCAAGGATGCCCATGAGCATGCCAAATGTCATCAAAATCGGAGGGGGGGGTGGAAAAAAATTGAGTGGTTTGGCATGGAATGACCCATTTATGTCCATACCTTTCTGTCTGTGTTTTGCAGGTGCATCTCTAATTCATTTGTGTTTGTATCTTTCATGTTCGGTATCACTTTTTATGCATGATGTATGCATGCTTTATGACATTCTTTTATTCTTTATTGTGTGTGTGTCTGTGTGTGTGTGCGTATTCGATCATGCATGCATGTGTGTTTGTGTGTGTGTATGTGTGTGTGTGTGTGAGTACAGTATGTGGCCACCCTCTGAGTGTAAACAACAGTAGCATACCCTGGCAAATCTCCTTTAGTGCTGCTGGGGTGGAAAGACCAGGAACCATAATAGGGGACAGATGGATGCTTACAGCAGCCACTAACCTCATGCCCAAAGGAGCAGCCATATCCAAAGAGCAAGTAAAGGTACACAATATGATTATATTACTGATAAACTGGTTATGAGCATGACTAGGAGTAGGGGACCGAGGGTTTGAAGAATTATTGCACAGAAAAAATATCAACAATTGTTTGTGTGTAAGGTACAAAGTGCTGCAATAGTTATTTTATATGGGCAACACTGACTTTAGTTTAAAATTCACACAGTTTACTTCACACAGGTGATTTGTTGCTTGTTTGTTTATTTGTTTTTTAAGTTATACATCAAAAACTCTACTTTTGAGGCTGCATCCCTCCACATTCACCCTTCGTACAGCAAATCAAACAACCGGACTGATTTCAGCCACAACATTGCCTTGGTCAAGCTGAAGAGTCCTATCACATTCGGCGCAGCTGCTATGCCTCTGTGTCTGCCCCTAGCAGGCTCATATGAAGCGAGGCAGCATGGGTAATTGGCCCTTTTACATGCTAAAATATAAGTTTGAAACTTTATCAGCTTGAAGTTGAAAATCATGTCTAGTTCATCTCTGCAACATGTTTCTTTCTTTTGATGAGCAGTAGAGTTTAATTTTGTTGTGTCACACACACACACATACACACACTGAAATGGCACACACCTTTGCAAACACCTTCCATTTATTTGTGTGTTTCTTTGCTGTCAGCTTGACATCAACGTCTCAGTCCAGATCCAGCAACCTCCAGGGTGTCTGGCTCCCCCTGGTGGACACTGTGAGGTGTGCAGCATCTGTCAATAGCAGCGGGCATGAAGCCCTGGCTCAACACTCTCTCTGCTCTGAGGTTCCTGAGGGAGCGAGACCACTCATAGGGGCAGCACTCGGGGTGCAGGAGGGGGGCAGGCTTAGGGTGGCGGGGGTCTTTGTGGGGACCAGCACCACTCAGGAAGGAGGGCTGTATGGCGTTTACGTCCGTGTCTCTCAGTATAATCACTGGATCAGAATGACCATTCAACAACACCGTGAGTAGTCCTCAGCCTAACAACAGCACAGTCACTATGCATTAATGCCTGAAACATTACAAGACAAAGAACAGTGTTGTTTACTTTGTTCTGACAGCCACTGCCATTTATAAATGTGAATACATTTTGTGATTAAACTTATAATGAACACAATTTTATTAGTGTGATTTAGCGGCACAGCGATACATAAAAAGTCAGTAAACATTAAAACACAGTAAAACATGTGTATTTAGTTTTTCCTCTTATGTAAGTTAAAGAACAGCACAGCAAAATCAATAAACTGTTAATGTGTAAAATGCAAAAAGCAATAGTTAGATAAATTACTCATGACAATAAGTGTATACATTACATCATGTTACCTCACCAGGGTATGACAGATAGTGTAAGGACTAACCAGCATTTTTAATAGTTTATCGAAGTTTGTAAACAACTAACATCATCAAGTATTTCTTGCATTTACATTTTTCATCACAGATTGTGAACACCCCGAACTTCCAGCCCTGGTGGAGCTGGTGGAGCCCAGCATAAGATATGAGCACCACAGCACTATACAGCTGAAATGTGCCCTCAAGTACTACAGGCTGGAGGGAGAAGGTGCCAGGCCTCAAGCCAAAAGGCTATTTGTTCATATATTATCCAGAATGCTATTTGTTCATATATTATCCAGAAGGCTATTTGTGCATATATTATCCAGAAGGCTATTTGTGCATACATTGTAAAAAAGGCTATTTGTTCATATATTATTTGCGTTATTGTGTTCTTCTGCTCCAGCGCCACTGGACGGCAAGAAATGTTGTCTTGTGTTTTTCTTGCCAAACTGTGAAGCACTTTGAGCTGCATCTTGTATGAATTGTGCACAAGCAAAGCTTATTATTATTACTACCCAGAAGGATGTTTGCATATGCTGCTCATACATATGCTTGTCATGATGATATGTAGCCCTACTCTATTCTCCTTTACTCACAGAGAAGTACACATGTGATGCAGATGGTGTGTGGAGGTCTGGGACTGGACATTCCACATGGCCAAAATGTGTTCCAGGTATTGCAGCGGTCTGCTTTGTTACCTAAACTCCTGATATATGTAAACAGTCTCACATTAGCTTTTAAAATAAATCAAAATGTTCTTTCTTTCTTTCTTTCTTTCTTTTTTTCTTTCGTTCTTTCGTTTTTTTCCCTCCTCTGTCCCTTGCTCCCCCAACCCCACCTCAGTGTGTGGGATCACAGACATGGCCCCCTACAGCAGTGGCCGTATTCTGGGTGGCCAAGTGGCGAGGCTGGGTATGCTGCCGTGGCATCTCCTGATGAAAGAGCCTAATCGTGCTGGAGCCGCCTTGCTCAGCGACCGATGGGCTCTCACCGCCGCCTCAGTGGTGGCCGGCCACCAACACCGGAACCTCACCTTGTACGGTGGCGTCGTCGACAGCCTAGATAGGACACCGGTCGTCATGGTGAGCGAGAAGATCCTCATTCACCCCGGCTTCCATGACAGTGCGTCAGGCGCTGAACGCACAAACTACGACAGCGACATCGCCCTGATCAAGCTCTCCTCCAGAGTGAGGCTGAGCCCCACTCTCCTCCCTGTGTGCCTGCCCGAGAGGGCGGAGGGCCCCGCCTTGGGGGGCAGGATGGGGACGGTGTCCGGCTTCGGCACCTGGAAGAGGGGCCTGAAGAGCAGGAAGCTCCGGCACGCGGCCATCCAGGAGTACTCCGAGGAGAGGTGCCGCGACACGCCGCTGCACGGCCTGTTGAACCAGCCCGTGCCCTTCACCCCCAACATGTTCTGCGCGGGGCTGGAGGGAGTGGACAGCTGCCTGGGGGACGGTGGGGGGGCTCTGGTGCAGCCTGCGGTTGGGGTAGGGCTGGGAGAAGTCTATCGGGTGAAGGGCATTGTGTCCTGGGGATCTGTTTGTGGAAGTAAGACCTACTACACCAAAGTCCAGAACTACCTGGAGTGGATCAGGGAGACTATGGAGAGGGACACTTAGGGCCTTCACACCTGCCTCGAACATTTGTCAAGCAATCTTAGTCCACGTAGTACTTGCGAATTTCATCTGATTTTCATTGATGTCTCGCCAGTAAATTTTCATAATATGAAAAGAATTTGCAAAAGTTGATGGAAGGCAATGTAAAGTTGAAATAGGACCCCCTTGTTTTGTATTTGTGTGATTTTATGTCATGTTATACACTGTTCAGTATGTCAAATAAAAATGTGTGAAGTGTTGCCGGTAATGTTGAATTTTGAACAGGGGCGAGGACCTTTATCTACAGTGGGAAAAGGATGGAACTACAGTTCCAAATCCAAGTCAGTGACGAACTGATGCTGTGTTAAAAACTGGAGCTAAATCATACAGAGTGAACAAACCTCAGTAGCCTAAAATGTTTTATCTGGGCCAGTGCTGCTTAAAGGAGAACTTCGGTGTAAAATGAAAATTGGCATGTTAAAACATCATACCGAGTTGGTATGTGTACTGAGGAGCAAAATTGATTTAGCCTGTTGCATTCAGAGTTTAACTATTTTTTATCGTTTGTCCCAGAAGGCTAACAATGGAAGTGGTAGGTGCCCTTAGACGAAGCATGGCTACTACGCTATTTTTAAACCATTAAAACAGCTTGAAGAAACTCCACACTCCATCGGTAGTACAACAAAGGCTCTGGCATTCAAAACAAAGCACTGAGAATATTGTAAATGTACACAACGTTTATTTAAAAAACTGTTCTTACATGCAGTAGTTTGCAGTTGTTTCTCGTCACCGCCATGATGAAAGTCCAAACAAGTCGATTGTACTACCTCTCCTCCTATTCTTCCTGCTGGTTCGTGTTCGTCAATCGAATTGTGCAGACTTTAATCATGACGGCGACGAGAAACTACAGCAAGGTACTGCCTGTCAAAACTGTTTTATTAATAAATGTTGTGTACACTTACAAAGTTCTCATTTTTAATTTCAGGGCCTTTGTTGTACTACCGATGGAGTGTGGAGTTTCTTTGAGCTGTTTTAATAGTATGATGTTTTAACATTCCAATTTTCATTTTACACCGAAGTTCTCCTTTAAAGTGTTGCGTCTTTTTTTTTTTTACAAAGTAAATATTAATAAATATGTGCACTAAACCGTAGTGGTTACCGTTTTAAACATTTTTATTAGCTTTTTAACAGGAATATGACAGCTTTACCTCCGCATCGGCTGCAGAACAGGGGCACACCTCCTTGATGTCAGCCTCTTTGCAGTCTGTGATTGGCTGAAAGTGTTGCATGTTTTGGTCATGAAAGTTACTTTCACTTTTAAGGGGGAAGCTGGTTGATGCGGAGGATACAATTGTAGACGGGCTCGCTCTTACCACTTTAATCAGTGGTCACGCTTAAACACTATGTAACAGTAAAGTGACGATAGCCTAAATGCATGTTTCATATTTACAGTTAACGATATAGCCTATTTATTGGCTAAAATATGTTTAGCCAAGGGAAGGACAATTGTTAAAGCGAAAGTGAAAGGCTTGAACGAGGAAGACTACTGAAATATTTAATGTTTTCTGAGCTATTGCTTTATTGTTTCGCATCCAAATTCTCCGTAGACAACTAATGACAATTCCCTGAAGAGACGCATATTTCCAGTGTTAAATTATGCTACACATATTTATGATAGGATGCTTGGTGTCATCAGCATACGGTAAACCAGCTTTTTTTGACATGGTACAGAAATATTTCTAATGTGCACTTTTGGTTTTAGATTGCAGTCTGTATGTAGACTGTAGAGTAGCCTACATCTATTTTTAATAATACTTACATAGTGACGTTCAGAAAGCCCTCCGTGTATCGTATTGGTAATGTGTGGAACTACGAAGGATGCTATAGGGTTCAGCAAGAGCATTTGTGTTGCGCATTACAATATGGGTGAATCTTATCTGAATATGTTCTGCGACAGCTCTTGACGGCGCGGATGTGGTCCTGTCCTGTTCGTTCGTGGAGGAGGGCGGAGGAATGATGGGGGGCATGGGTGGAGGCGGGCTCTTCACCCGCACGCCAGCGACGCTGGTCCTCAGAGACCTGCCAGTCGACAACGACGCCTCTCTGGACTCCGTGACCCCGTTTAACCCCCCTGAGAACCCAAGCTCTGATGACCTCATCTTTGAAGTAAAAGGTTGGTCAGTGAGACGAGACTGGTGTCTCAGATTTCCTGAGGTTGACACAATCTGACAGCGCTATACAACTGACACCATAGCCTACATCAGCACAAAAGGAGATAACTCATCACAAATCCATACTTGGTGTCTGGGTCAATTCCAGGTTGCAAAGTATGTTGTTTAGTCCAATTTATTATGCTTGTTAGGTTATTACTGTGGTATTACAATGCAGAATGTATGCATACATGAATTGCAGATTTTCCAGGCAAACTTACTCACATATCTACATTCATTTCCTTATTGTCTCTGTCTATTGCTTGTGCTGATGCACACATGCAAACACACTGGTTCTGTGGCACAGGCTCTTCAGTGGAGATCCCAGATGCAGACGTCATCCTCCATGCTGACTGCAATGAACAGGAAGTGATCTGTGAGATCAGTCACTACATCCCCCGTGGCTCAGACCCTCACGGTCAGCCCACTCACTTCATTGGCTCCCTGCAGGTGGATGGGGGCGGCATCAGCCTCAGCATGGTCCTGCAGGTTTTAACGAATGCAGAGACAGCCTCTGAAACCACCACGCCTCTGGTGCAGAGCAAACTACAACTCCCTCTTAGCCAATCAGGGACACTACTAACAGAGGGTGAGGTCTATTACTGCACATTCTGAAATGTGTTGAGACAGTTGCACACACAGTTCACAACAGCATCACACATCATTACATATGCTATAGAGTTTTGTACCCCTTTCGAGACCTACATCCTCCTTATCATCTGTCTCAAACCCTCTTTCATTTCCAGCTGTATTTGTGGTGTTCTCTCGCTCGAGTTCCATTACTGTGCCAGTAAGGGGCGATGCACAGCTGGACTGTGGCTTCAGGCAGCAGCAGCAGGACACGCCCCCTGAGGGCGGCCTGGGGCTCGGCCTCGAATGGCGCCTGCAGCACAGAGGAAGTGGGCGGAAGATCCTGGACATGAGCACCAATGAGGAGGAGGCAGGGGCGGGGCCTCAGGGTGAGTGAGTGACAGCTAAATTAACGACTTACTTTATAGCACTTTAGGGCCACTTGCCTAAAGCTATTGGTTTTGATTGGCAGTGTCTGCAGGGCGGGAGGGGGCTAGTGTGGACCCCGCCCTGGCAGTGGAGGAGGGTAACGTCTCCCTGTCTCTCACGGAGCTCCGAGTGTCCGATGAAGGAACGTACATCTGCACTGTCACCTCTGGAATCTTTCAAACTCAACAGATTGTCCAGCTAAACATCATCCGTAAGACACACATACATACCTATACTTGTTTTTCTATGTTTGTGAGGACCCTCCATTGATACCATTCACATCTAACTAAAGTGTGTCCAGACTAAAACAATCCCTAACCCTAAACTGTCAGTAAAGAAATGTTTTTGCACTTTTACTTTTTTCAATAACAACAAATTGGCCATTTTATCCATTTTTTTCTAGTTTTTTTGACATTTTGCCCTCACAACCATAGAAATACCTGACTACACACACACATAGACAAAAACATGCTGCTATGAGAAACTCTCTGGACCTGTGTAGTAATCATCTACCCACACCATGCACACCTACAGACATAGCACAACAAGGCGGTAAACTGTTAACAGCAAGACATACAGCATAAGTCTTATGTGAAGTGGAAAATACATTGTGTCCCAGTTTTCTATGTGTTCTGTCATTACACAACAAATGGTCGTTCTTTACTTGAATTCCCAATTGACGTATGGTTCTTCTTGTTCTGCATCCCCTTTAACTTTTTCACTATTTTTATGTTTTACCACCATTTTTAAATGAGGTCATCCTTGCCTTCTGCCATGTCTACTTTAGCTGGCCTGTCTAGTTGGTGTGTCAGAAACGTATGCATACATTCAGTATCTGTGCTACCTTGACTTAAAGTGTAAAAGTGTGTGTCTCCTGCTCAGAACCTCCTAAAGTGTCTCTGTCTGAGGAGAGGATGATATATCAAGATGAGCCAGCCCAAAAACTCAGCTGCCACTGCATAAGCTACTACCCCCTCGATGTGAAGGTTTGTCTTTTCCAGAGCTGCTCTTCAGTTGTATGCCATGAAGGAAATTCCTTTTTTTAATTTAGTAATTCATAATTCAGTTAGAGGGCATATTTATTCACAAAAATGTACGTTATACACAATGACTTTCTTAATGTAACACATATACAGTGTTTTCTATGAGTATATGTGAACTGGGGGTGTTAAACCCATAATTTTGTTAAGTCAGCATCTAAGTCAGCATCTTTTGCTGCCAGCTGAGTTGTACTGTAGGACTGTGCAAAAATAGAAAGGCTGTTGCCCACAGGTATTTGTTCGCATCACACCTGAGTCACACACTTTACTTTTGTTACCTTAGTTACACTGTAGTTAGGCTCTCATGTAAACCTCAGAAAATGAAATAAAATAAGTGAAATTATCAGCTATTCTTTACTAAAGCTTCTTTACTGTTAGTAGACCACCACCTTCATAGTTCAGGTGTGTGTATCACTCTTTACACAGAGACAAACATAAATTAATAATACTAATACTGATACACGTTTCACCCAACTTGGGCTCATAGGTGGAGTGGTTGTCAATCAGCTCATCGGAGGCGGAGCCTGAGGAAATCTCAGATGGGGCGTCGCTGTCTAGTCACAGGCAGCACGCTGACGGAACCTTCTCTGTCTCTGCGCACCTGATGTTTCACCTGTCTAAGTACCCGCCTGGGACCACCATCACCTGCAGGGTCACCCATCAGGCCTTGGACTCCGCAGCCGACGTCAGCAGCAGGGTCCTCGCCCCCGAGATGACAGGTCAGTGGCACTGGGGAAGGTACATAGGTGGGTACAGCAGGAATGGAAATTGGCACCAGCCAAATGATGAATTAGGAAGTATAGGCGCTATGAAGCTATGCTGTTCTTTTATGGCATATTCTCCACTACTAACAATGCAAACATCTCTGTGTTCACAGGTGATAACTTCTACTCCATCATTATTACAGTACTGATCGTGACAGTGGGAACAGCTGTTTTTTATCAAGTGATGGGTACCAACTGAGCTGGCACATGGAAGATAAAGCCCTTTTACTGCTCAAAACTCTTTTTTTTTTTTTAATGCTCATAGAAGTGCTATTAAGTTTTGTGCTAATGTTTAGAAATACTTTGGTACATGTAGACAATCTTCTGTGAATATGAGAGTTTGACGTTAAATTGAAGATTGCCGTTTTTTCACATTGCTGTTACCTCCAGGGGGAATACTGTGACTGTCACATCTCTGGGTATTGTTATCAGGGATTGTCTTTAATCACCTGTTCTTGAACCTTCTGTCCGAAAATACATCTTAGTATGTGGTGGATGATGGTTACCAGTTGTCCTGGATCAGTCTGAGATTGTTAGTTTTATATGCTGGAGTATAAAGCATCAATGGGCACACAGTAGACTACAAGCTCCCAGTATGGAATTGACTATAAAGCAACTCAGGTCTTAAGTTTAGCCTGTTTTGTCCGTTGTTGTCAATTAAATATTTGGAGCCTTGCTCTGGTGTGTGGACATTCATTCTTTCTTTAACTCCTCTATGCCTCTTTTTTAAACAGGTTAGATTTAAATGAAACCACTCTGCTGAATCTGATTTTGTAAATGTGACATTTGATTTGACATTAGGGCAACATACTGTACATGTGACAAATTATGTTTGTATATATTGCGGGTAATATAAGTGGCGCTTTTGGGCAGTATGAGTGATAAAGCACTTCGTGTGTTGACGTCTGCATCTCTGTCACTTGTGGCTTCATTTTTGATAGCTAAGGCCGTAAATTAACGCTGTACATGAATTTATTTGT
This sequence comes from Coilia nasus, assembly GCA_027475355.1. Taxonomy (NCBI): domain Eukaryota; kingdom Metazoa; phylum Chordata; class Actinopteri; order Clupeiformes; family Engraulidae; genus Coilia; species Coilia nasus. Next base: position 22,209,787 of record CM050218.1, on the reverse strand, counting down.
TTCCCATAACAATGTGTGTAAATTCTGATTGAGTTGAATTAAAAAAGTGTCTGACATTTATGTGAAACAAAGTCTTTTTTGTCACAGTATCATGCAATCAACACCCACAAACAGACCTGAGTACTACATTTAATATTGATAATTTCTTTATTGGCATCAGCAAATGTGTTAAGTAAACATGCACTGGCACTTTGCCTGCTTAAGAAGACCATGTGCTAATGTGTTTATAGTATAAGTTGACTGTTTTAATCCTGCAGTCTCCATCAGAGCGGACTCATTCATATACGAAATTTCAACACAGACCTGCTTTCCATACAAAGTAATCATTTTACCAGAATTGGACCCCCAAACAAAATATAAAAATAAACATAACATTCACATTTGCATACGTAAAGTTCCTGATTCTGGCATACATCAAACATTATAAACATGTTTCTTTTTTATTCCTGTCAGTATCATCCCAAACATTCTGATTTTAAAGCAAGTAAAGACTAAATTTGGCAGGTTTATTTGCTTCACTAGATTGTAGAGAAAAGCCATTTTGTGGCAGATAACTTCTCTTAAACTTATATAACAGGCAGTATAGTGTTTGAGAAGAGTCCTGAACGTGGGAAACTCTGGAGTGGATCCTATGCGGATCTGGACTTAGCCCTGTAATATGCGATTGGGGAAACATGACGCACACAGGCAAACAACAATGTGCATAATTCGAAAACCTCAGATAGGACTCCCACATCAGTCAGCTCCCATATAGACTTGTATTAAGTGACATTTCGAGCCAAAGGGCTCTTCCAGTTTTGAAGTATGAGGAAGAGCTGCATGGCTCGAAACCTCACTTCATAAACTTCTATGTGAGAGCTCTGAGTGTGTGTGTGTATGTGTGTGTGTGCATTCATTCTGGCTGTGGATGTGTGTAAAAGGAAGATGTAAAACTTTGTCATCTCCTCCATGATAAATTGCAGCACATTGTATCTTGTGGGATTATCTTGCTATTTAACTAGTCTTTAGCTGGCATTGGCAGTTTGCTCGTAACTGGGAGAAGCATCAGCGTCAGGGGACACACCTAAAGGTGCGTTTGGAATCTGTAGTGTCGGCAGCACCCTCCCTAGAGCAGTTCAGCTGGCAGGAATGTAAATCTGTACACCTGCACAGAATAACATGTACCTGTGTGTGTGTGTGTCTGTGTGTGTGTCTGTGTGTGTGTCTGTGTGTGTGTCTGTGTGTGTGTCTGTGTGTGTGTCTGTGTGTGTGTCTGTGTGTGTGTCTGTGTGTGTGTCTGTGTGTGTGTCTGTGTGTGTGTCTGTGTGTGTGTCTGTGTGTGTGTCTGTGTCTGTGTGTCTGTGTGTCTGTGTGTCTGTGTGTCTGTGTGTCTGTGTGTCTGTGTGTCTGTGTGTCTGTGTGTCTGTGTCTGTGTCTGTGTCTGTGTCTGTGTCTGTGTCTGTGTGTAAGAGTGAGGTTTGTGTCAGTGTATATGAACTGGTCAACCCTGTATCTGTGTGCTTTCACCTTAAAAAAAAAAAACTTTCGAAGTAAAACTGTTCAAAAAACACTGACCTGAAACTCATTTTCCGTTATGTGCTATTGTAATTCTAATGTCCTTCATTCTTTCATCTTGTTCTTCTCTAGCCTTGTGTACCCATTTTTCTCTTTTTCAAGCTCTGTTTTTGTCTCTGTTTGGCAGAAAACTAGAGCCAGAGCAAGACAGACAAGAACAGGAGTGCTGACTGAGCTGGTGAACACTTAAAACAGACTTAATCAGGAGACTACATCTAAAAACCACATAGGAGGGTTTGGATCAAAAGTTAAAGATCTCGCATATGTACACCTAGGTTATTGTCATTCTCCTACAGACTGGCAGAGATAAATACGCTAAGTAATATTACTATTAGTAGCGGTACTGGTGTAGAGGGCTGAGGGAGTGGGAAGATGGAGTGGGTGGCTGTAGGGGTATCAGGATTAATGTACAAATATAGGCGTGTTTCCATTAGAGGAAGTTATGACGGTAATTCAGGGAGGGGCAGAGTACAGGGAAACTCATTAGTGTGGTCCTCTTACCCTGCGTCTCTACTACAAAACACAACATTTGTCAGAAGCAAAGGAAAACTACCTGTCTCAGAGCAGTGAACATGACTGATTCCAGGTTTGCATCTGTGTTGATTTGTGGATTAAACTGGATAAATCCTAAACATTTGTGATAAGTGTTCCTATTTATTGTGAATTTCCAGCAGTATTAACCCATTTATGTCTAATTTGTTTCATAAAATTAGATGCAAAAGCGACGAAAAATTACCCGGAACTTCCTAGAGCGGAAACACGCCTTATAAGATGGCTGGTTAACAGGAGAAGCCGGGTGGCGGGCGAAGGACTGTATCATCTCACACACATACGTGTGATTAATTTTCACTCTTTCCCTCACATCCTCACACTCCCTCGCAGGAACACATGCAGTCACACGCTCACACCTACCCTTCACTGCCACCCTTCTTCCCCACACGGTTAAAAAGAATTTTCTCCAAATCTCTCTTCTATCACCCTCTGTTTTGTAATGCTTTCTCTGTGTCTCCCTCCTTAATCTCCTCCCTGTTTCTCTCTCTACTTCTCTCCCTCTTTGTATCACTCCCTCTCTTCTATATCCCTTTATATTACTTCTCTCTCTCTCTCTCTCTCTCTCTCTCTCTCTCTCTCTCTCTCTCTCTCTCTCTCTCTCTCTCTCTCTCTCTCTCTCTCTCTCTCTCTCTCTCTCTCTCTCTCTCTCTCTCTCTCTCTCTCTCTCTCTCTCTCTCTCTCTCTCTCTCTCTCTCTACTCCTGCGGAGTGTTTAAATAATGGATGAGTGTAGAGGAGGTCCAGTGAGAGGAAGAGTAAAAAGAAGGGGCACAGAGAGGGAAAGAGAGAGAGAAAGAGGTGGGAGAGAGAGGAGGAGAGAGAGAAAAAAAGACAGAGATGAGGTGGGACATGAGAGCCTGAGAGAACAGCTACTAGTACTAGCTAACGAGGCGACCCGCACATCTATCGTTTAGTGCAAGATGGCTGGAGTAAAGATGGAGGGAGGGAGGGAGAGAGGGAGGGAGGGAGGGAGGGAGAGAGGGAGGGAGGGAGGGAGAAAAGGAGGAGGGGGGTGGGGATTTTGTAGTGTAGTGTTGTTTGTATTTCTTCACTCTCACATGTCATTCTTTCATCCTTTCACTCTTCACTCCGTCATTATGGAGCATCCAGCATAATGGAAGGCCTGGCTCAAGAGAAGAAGTGCACTAGTAGAGGGAAAGAGAGAAGGAAGCGGGGGGTGGGGGGCAGAGGAAAAGCAGAGAGGAAGAAAGAAAGAAGGAGGGAGGAAAACAGATAGAGGTAAACAAAGATAAATGGGAAAGAGAATTAACAAGTGGAAAGACCATCCACATAACAAGTGGAAAGACACAGATTAGGCTTGTTCAACATGCGCTCCGCTGCACAGATCTCATCCCTTCTAACGTCATGCATCCATTGGATCTCAGCAGCAGCATGGGCTGCTGTGCTGTTTCTGGATGGAGGAGCCGCTGTGCACAGGGCGGGTAGGGGCAGATAAATAATTTACTGGTCTGAGGCCTGCTACATTATTGACGCTGTGAGGGGTGAGTTGGCCCTGGTCACATGGGTGCCCTCCAAGCCAGCCTCAGACACACTCACAAACCATACACACACTCGCTCCAATAGGTGAGGTACAGTCAGTGCTGCTTTTGGACCTGACAAAAATCCCTCTGCCTATCCATCCATCTATCCATTCGTCTGTCTGTCTGTCTGTCTGTCTGTCTGTCTGTCTGTCTGTCTGTCTGTCTGTCTGTCTGTCTGTCTGTCTGTCTGTCTGTCTGTCTGTCTGTCTGTCTGTCTGCACCCCCACCCGTTCATCCATCCTTTAATCTTTATCTATTCATTCATCCATGAAATGTGTGCGTGGAATAGTATTCAATCTGACTCACTGAAAATGATTCCAACCAGGATGACTCCAATAACTCCCATGATTATCATCATCTGGAAGAAGATAAAAAGCAGTGTGTTAACAGCATATCAGCTCTCTCTCCTTTGCACTCTGCCACACACACACACACACACACACACACACTGGTGTTGATGGACTAAGGGGAATGATAGAGTGAGTACTGGAACTGCATAACGAATAGAAACTGCATAGTCAGCAAAAGGTAAGAGATGGAACTGGAGTCCCCGACTGCTGGATTCTCTGCCTGTCAGCACTGTAGGGGGTGTAATCCCATCTGGGCTTGACACAGGCCAGCTTTTATCAGTCTTCCTCTCACATTCATTGAAAGGAGAAATCAGAGGGGGGTTAAAAAAAAAAGACCCGCCGGGCCAAATTTGTGAGTCAATCCGCGCCCTCTGGACTGATGACACAGCACAATGAGCAGGGTCTACGGTTAAACAGCACGGAGTGATGGACTAGCCAAGACCAGGGCACTGAGGAGGGCCATAAGGAAGTGATAAATAATAATAATAATATTAATAATAAAATTTACTTGTATAGCACAGTTCATACATGCAAGATGCAGTGCTTTACAGTTTAGCAGGGTTGTTACAGGACAACATTTCTTGCAGTCCAGCGGTGCCGGAGCAGATGAATACAGTAGCAAACCGACTCTTGCATGAATACAGGTAGGCAGTCCTTGTAGAAGAGTGTTAGGAGAAAAAAAAACAAATATCAAATAGCCCCATGGCAAGGCATAGTATCTCAAGTGTGTCAGCTCTTCCTATTCACAGGGGTCTGACCACCTGGCTGAGCCAGAAGTGTTGATGTGATTGAGAAACAGTATGGCTTCAGACATACCCCGCTGACTTCTAAAGCACTCGTGCACAAACTGGGCTATCTCTATTACAATTAACTGGAACTCCTTTTCACCGATAAGCTGTGCAAGTTTGAAATTGAATAAGTTTGTAGATAAGCAAGCAGTTCTCAGCGATTGGTGAATGTTTGATCTTTTTTCCCAGTATGCAAAAAGCTTATGGTCCTGCATACTGATGTCAGTTTTTCAAACACTGCTTATTTGCTATGCGTCACTGTTGTCACATGGATGCCACTGCATCCCACAGAACTCTATATGCAGGATGCCTTTCAATGCCAGCTATCTGACTGGAGTTACTGTTACACAACACGCCACCATCTTGCCTTCCACCCCCCTCCTCCTGCCACAGAGATTGAGCTCTTACAGTGCTAACGAAGTAATTATCAGCACACACACACACACACACACACACACTGTGTATCCTATTACAGAGTGTGTCTGAGTGGACACACACACGATCAGGAATAGATGCACATATGCACAGAGGGACACACACTAACATTGTACATTTGCATCATCTTGGTTGCAGCACAGAAACTTCAAACATATGCCACATACACATACACACATACACACACACGCACACACTCTCACACACACACACACACACACACACACACACACACACACACACACACAGTACATTTACATCAAAAAAGTTAACCACACACAGTACATTTTAAACACCTTGCAAGTGTCAAACCTCACCCACACACACAAACCCACACATTTACATCAACTTCGTGCCACAAAAATATTACACACAGTGCATTTGTGTCACCCTGCTAGCACCACACAAACCTTACACATACACTCTCTCTCTATCACTCACACACACACACACACAGACACAGACACAGACACACACACAGACACAGACACACACACAGACACACACACAGACACACACACAGACACACAAACAGACACACACACACACACACCTCTGGCCCTTACTCCGTGGTGTTCTCCCTGTGCCTCCCTCGTGGCCATCTGTTTGTGCTGCGTGCTGTGCTCACCTTGCAGTTCTTCCACCAGTACTTGTTCTTCAGCTTGGCGGCGCAGCTCTCGAACTGGGAGGCCCCGGCCTGCAGCGCGTCCGCCCGGGTCGTCCAGCTCCGACAGCTTCTGGTCACGCTCCAGCACCTTGTCCACGTTCACACGCATGATGTCCACCACCTGCAGTGGCACACGGTACAGAGGAGAGAGGCGGGATTTAATGGCGGAGAGTAAGCAGGATTTTAACGGGATAAAAAGTTAGAGAGGTGATTCTAAAAAAAGACAGAAATGGGAGAGAGCAGAAGGAGAATCTGATAGATAGGGTTTTGACAGGCAAAGTAATGATAAAATGTGCAACTGATGCAAGAAAAGTTAGTGGTAATGATAAGGTTTGAGTAGGTTTAAGTAGTGATGGTCAGGTTTCAGTAGTGATGGTTAGGTTTCAGTAGTGATGGTTAGGTTTAAGTAGTGATGGTTAGGTTTAAGTAGTGATGGTTAGGTTTAAGTAGTGATGGTTAGGTTTAAGAAGAGAAAATAGCTATGTGCATCATAACAGTGGTAACATTGGTATGTGCATCATGATTGATCATAGGGAAGGAGGAGGTGAAACAAAGGGACAGGCGAGTAGTTGGTGCTATGGATGGGGTTATTGATTGGAGGGGTGGGGTTATGGATGGAAGTGGTTGGTGCTATGGATGAGAGGGGTGGGGTTATTGATTGGAGGGGTGGGGTTATGGATGGAAGTGGTTGGTGCTATGGATGAGAGGGGTGGGGTTATTGATTGGAGGGGAGGGGTTATTGATGGAAGTGGTTGGTGCTATGGATGAGAGGGGTGGGGTTATTGATTGGAGGGGTGTGGTTATGGATGTGTCGGTGGGGTTGTGTCTATGAGGGGTGTGGTTATGGATGGGATGGGTGGGGTTATGGATGGAAGTGGTTGGTGCTATTGATGGGAGGGGAGGGCCATAGGTGGAAGGGGTGGGGTTATGTGCAGGATGGGTGGGGTTATGGATGAGAGGGGGTTGGTGATATGGATAGGTGGGGGTGCCCACTACTATCATTACTACCAGCAGTATTCACCACTGATTTCACCTACAGTCTTGTGCTCCATGCCTACTGTTTGTGACACTGTCCTGTGCCACTTGTCTACTGTCTCTTATCGTTGTCCCATGGGTAAGAGTTAGGTTTGGCACAGTTAGCAAATGGCACCGGAACTTGTGGGACTGTCACAAGAGTAAGTAAGTGCCAGAGGACAAATAGACAAGTGGTGTGTGGCACCAGCAACAGCAAAGTTTTCACTCCAACCACCTCTCCATACTGTGGACCCAATTATGCAACAGTACAGATGGAGATGGCAGGAAGAGAAGGAGGAGGAGAAGGAGGATGGGGATGGGGATGAGGAAGAGGAAGAGGAGGAAGATGCGGAAGAGGAGGAGGAGGGTGCTGTGTGACATGGATTAAAGATGAAGGAGCTGAAGGGACAAATGGTGTGGTGACAGTAACGTCAAACATGTACAATATAAAAAAAGATTCACAGTGTTTGAATCGATGAGATGAGACAGAAAGGTGACGGTGAAGCAGCTGGGGAATTAAAGCAGGTCTGATGACAAATCACTGCTGCTTGTTAAACTGGCACAAAGACCCTGGTCCGGCTTACTTTTGCGACAAAACAAGGCCCCAGGGAACTGTGTTTAATTGGACGTCTGGTTAGTCGGAGTGGTGTGCTGTAAGTAACCGCTCAGGTTGTGCATATTCCTACTGTGATGTTTTCTATTCAAAGAGAACTCAGAAGCTTTTTTTCCCATATGCACTGCTTTCTAGCTGACCTCGTTTGAGTCCTCCTTGCAGACGTTTTCAGCTCACAGAGGCTTAACCTGCTCTGTCCGGACTCACTGACGCATTCTGCTCATATATTTAGGCATAAATCTACAGTATTTGGAGACACATTTGTTAGTGTAAAATTATGTTCACTCAACACGTGTCTCTACTTGAATAGCACGCGCACACACACGCACACACAAACCTGCACATCCAAACAAGTACTCCCCTCCAATAACACACACATACACATACATACATACACTCACACTTGATACACACAAGCACACACATCCACGCAAGCACGTTGTCTCACCTCCTCCACTTGCACCTGTGTTTGTTGTAGTCTGCGGTTGCTGGTGGTGTTGGGGGGAGGGGCAGGGGCTCCTGCGGGAGCTCCATCGGCTCCGGGCGCGGCACCATCAGGGGCTGGAGCAGACCTGCGGGTGGAGGAGGTGGTGGTGGAGGCAGGGGAAGGGGATGGTGGTGGAGGTGGTGATAATGGTGGTGTGCGTGATGGAGGTGGTGGTGATGGTGGAGGTGGTGGTGGAGGAAGTGGTGGTGCAGATGGAGGTGCAGGTGATGGAGGTGGTGGTGATGGTGGAGAAAGTGGTGGTGGAGGAAGTGGTGGTGCGCGTGGTGGGGGAGGTGAGGATGGAGGTGGTGCCAGTGGAGGAGGTGGTGATTGTGGTGCGGGTGGAGGTGATGGTGGTGGAAGTGGTGGTGGTACAGATGGAGGTGGTGATGGCGGTGTGGATGGAGGTGATGGTGGTGTTGATGTGGTGGTGGTACAGATGGAGGTGGTGATGGCGGTGTGGATGGAGGTGATGGTGTTGATGTGAGGGGTGGTACAGATGGAGGTGGTACAGATGGAGGTGTGGATGGAGGTGATGGTGGTGTTGATGTGAGGGGTGATGGAGGTGCGGGAGGTGGAAGTGATGGTGGCCACACCGTGAGGAGGAGCGATAACACAGTTTCAGTCCAAAAGGAGGCATTTTGTTTTGTAAATGCATCACTTTAAGGTAGAGTGGAGGAATCTCTTGTGATATACCATACCTCCAAAACAAACAAACAAATGAATGATGGGGTCCATTCGGCACCCCTACCTAATCTGGTACCCAAGCACCGTCTTACTATTGCTCACTCCACAACAGATTGGTACACCCAGCAAGTCAAGTAAGTAGCTAAATTAAACACATGTTCATAACGCTAATAAAAAGCATTACACGATTTCCAAGGCAGGTGTTTTTTCGAAGACCGGAGTTACCCTGCTCTTCGAGTGAACTGGACCTCTTCGGGTGAATTTGATATTGTAATTTCGGTGACAGGAGGACAGCACTCATTTAGCTATTTAGTGGATTATTTTCTGAAATAAAATACTCTCTCATCTACATAGGCTATAATGCTGAGTAAGCAGATGACATGCTGCCCCGCAATTCCCCGAAATGAGTGTTTCAATTATCAATACGACCCTTTCGTAAATCTGTCGCCAACATTGGCAGCTGCCATTTCAGCCCATACTACCAATTTCGCTGAAAACACGCAGATGTCGACCAACAACCACTGCTATGTTAATAAGAATTTTCTTATCAGAATATAGGGAGTATTTAGCAAAAAATAAAACATATAAAATGTACCTGTATAATCTAAACGACCGTCAGAAAACTTCCTAACTTGTGACACTTTTTAAAAAGCCTGTCAGGACTTATTCAATAAAAAAACAATTATTTACAAATAATGGAAAAGTCAAGTAAGGCTACTTACATTTTCAATGCAGCTTAACGCGACAGCCTCACTGACGGCGAGAGTCGATGCTGGATGAAGGGGAAGAACCAGAGGGGGGAAGGGTCTTAAGTGATCTATAATAATTTTAAAATCCCACAGAAAATACAAGACGTGGTATGTCTATTTCCCGACGACTGCGAGGGAAAATTAATTTCAGAAAAGAATACGTCTGGTTTGGTCTAAATTTGTGCTTAGAATCCCAGCGCCGAGCGTTCGCCTTTTTTCGCCGGTGTAAAGTGCCGCATAACCGAAACACGCGTAGGGCAGTAATTCAACCTCCCTGGGCATATGGGGGTGTGCCTATAGGCCAGGCCTGCTACATGTGATAACCCAGATACAAGTGGAATGAGTTTATCAAGTGTTCAAAGTATACGCTGATCAAAATCGACCCAAAACGTCCCAAAGTGCGCAAAGAAACACAAAAGATTGTATGACATAGTTGACAGAGCGAAGCAAAATTATGTTCTGATGTTCTACGAGCCTGTACAGTAGTCTTCAAGCACCTCTTTACAGACGTTAGTCCAACATGCAATGCTGCAGACTGTAAGTATGTTGGGGGTAGTTTTTGTTTGTGCACCGTGGCTCTACAGGCTCCGACAATAAAGCCCACCCTCTCTATAATGTTGCGGCACAGTGATATTGAGGTGTTTCTTTCCTCCTTTCCTCAATAATTTTGAGCAGATAGCTGTTAGAAGCCTGTCGCAGGTTGGCGAATCGCATATTCTGCACAACCTGTAGTAGGCTATTCAAACTACAGCATTTCAAACTGCTGCAAGGGATCGGTTTGGTATTTCAATATGAAAAGCCGTTATTGCATCTTAGTGAACGCTGGAGTCGGTTGCTATGGTAACATCACTGGGTACCAAATGGAAATGATGCTTCCAAAGGACCATTTTCTAGCTTTTCCCCATTTTTGCACACTGGGATGAGCATTTTTGTAAAGAAACAGAGGCCCGAGGAAAAAAAAAAACTTACCATGCCAAATCCTCACTTCCACGCATGTCCCCGAATGACTCTTTCAATGTATTTATCCTAAACATATCCTGATATCAACCATTTTTTTTTTCAGTTCCTGGTTTGCCTGAATTTTACCTTGCGATTCCTCTTCTTAGAGTTAACACTAGTTGCTGTAAGGTGTCTGCAAACTTTTAAATCATCTAGCAAGCAACACACCTTTATTAAAATCTTGATTAATAATTTCACCATGGGAGGCTTTCATGCCTTACAAGACAAGTATCAACTATCAAGTATCGGTAGTTCATTGGGCGGCAATCAGACTACTAGGGTCTTGAACTTGTCTGATTGGCCCAAATAACCAATAAATAAAACCCACAGAAGAAACCTTTTTTTCTACCCAAATGTTTATTTTTGGGATCATATGGTAGCGGACACAAAAAATGACAAATTTAGACTTTGTATGCACAGCCGGCTCTGCGACCACGAGCACGCTCGTATTTCCTGCCTTTGGAGCAGACGTACGGCCTGGAGAGAGAGACAGAGAGAGAAAAAGAGAAGGAAAAGGAGGAGTCAGTCCGCTGAAGAGAAGTAAACCAGGGCACCAAGGTGAAAAAAGTGCTATACAAAGCAATATAAGGCATTTAATATAGACATGTACTTCCACATTCACTTAGCACACGAGGCTAGGAGTTTAATCCAATATGCTCACACTAAAGACATTCTAATATATAATTATATATTTTGGTGTACACTAAAGCCAAAACGTACTTGGTGTGGCTGTGGGGAGTTCCTGGGGCTTTGCCGAAGTGCCTGTACACCTCTCTAGCCTTGCGAGGTCCTAAAAGATAAGGGGGGGGGGGGGGGGGGGGGGGGGGGGGGGGGGGGGGAGATGCCGTTTATTAAAAGAGAAAGCATTTCATATCACATCCACAAAATGAAAGGCAAACACAGTGAAGCTCATGATTTGTGGTAGCCTGAGGTCACAGAAAATGGCCTTATATTCAGTGGCGTTCTTGGAGCAATACCAGTCTTGCCTTTTCATTTGGTCAAAGATGACAAACTGCACAATGAGATACAGACATAAACCTCAGTCTTTAAATTAATACCAGCTCCTCCACCAAGGGGGTGATTAAGTCAATTTGTTTGTCTGCATCACAGAGATTTTCATAAATCCTGGAGAGGTGTAGCATAGGGGAAAAAAAACCCCCACTAAATTATGGGCCAAATTTGAGTCACCTTACTTGTGGCTCAAGTGTTCATTTGATCAGCAATGTGCAACAAAGTGGCTCATCAGACTGTTACAATGCATTCTGACAAGATGTGGTAAACTGATTAAAATCAAGAGCAGGGAAGTGCATCTTGAACAGTGATCAAGTCAGGTAAATGTCTATGATGAAAGTAGGCAGCAGCCTATCAGAATTTAGACTTCCTCTACTGATGTTTGTGAGCAAAAGCAGTCCATTTAACTTGCCCGTCTGTGTCAGAGCATCCAGAGGACCAAATTTTCATTTGTGTGTCTAGTAGGGAAGCCAGGGCAAATTTTAACACTCCTGCAAACCTGTGGTCTGATGGTTATGGTTAACTCTGGAAGGACTGGACTTCCCCCAGACAGATGTGCCAGCTGCGTACCCTCCTGCAGGTTACTCACCTGACAGCAGCACGGTGCCCTGGCCCTTGGGGGCAGACAAAGCCAGCTGGTCGAAGGTCATGATCTTGCCACCAGCCTTCAGGATCCTGCGACGAGCACCAGCGGTCACCCTCAGAGCGCAGATCTGTGTGGAAATGAGATCAGTCAGACACATGCCTAAATGAAACCACAACAGACTACACTAGGAACTGGGAGACTGGGAATACAAAAACCTATCTGTACCTTTGCCAAGCATCCTGTTTAGATCAATCTCTTACTACTGTGGTACTCAACCCTGCTTGTCCGGCTGGTCCCATCCGTACAGTAATGCGCTACCCTCATTATAAACATGTACACTTCACTGTTCAGGTCTGATCCAGTCACCCTCCCACAACCCCTGAGCAGCAATCATTCCTAACAGTACACCAACTCAACACAATGGCTGGCATCAGTAGAACTGAAGATGTGATACGGCACCTACTACGGTTGGCATGACAACGATGCAGTGGGGATTTGGAGCAAACACACCCTGAAATACTCACTCCAAGAGAGGAGTCGTGAATACACAAACATCTGGTAACACCAAATTCTAATATCTGAATCACAACTTTTGGCATTGAGCAAAGATGCAATCATTTAAAACTTGCGTGTTTTCACTCATTTATGTGGGTGTACAATAGGAATACAATAATATCTAGAATATCTAGCTCACAAAATCACAATCTGATTTGTATTCACCCATTTCCCACCACATTTGTATATTGCTTGAATTGACAACTCAATTTACGTTTTCAAATCCATTTGTGTCTAACTGCTCTGAAGAGGCCCCAAGTGTTTGCGCCTTCATCTGTGACATTACACATAGAGAACCGTCTGGTGAGGTAGACAGCCATTTATAAGCCGCGTAGCCAAACCTCCATTCCAGACACAATTACTAGTTCATATCCTGCACCAACACTAAGCACTGTCACTGTGTTAAATTAGCAAGCCAATTTCATGTCTCTTCATAATTTGGTTAATGCCAAGATTACTACGAGACACTGTCTCATTACTATAGCAACCGATGGTAGGCTAGACAGACAAAGAGCTGTGCCACCACACACGCACCCACCAGATCATTCGCGATGTAAAATGGCAGAAAAATCAGGACAATTAAACATGAAAAAAAGGTGGACAGTGTTGAGTGACCCTATAAAGATTCCTTGTTACTGAAAGCTTGAATACTTATTAGCTGCCGTTTGATGTGCTATCTATCCAACACAGATTAACTGTACGCGTGCACACTTCATTAAAAACTAAAACCTCATTAAGCCAGAGTAAATAATCTTATTCAAGTCTTTAACGACAGTAAGGACCGCAGTCTCAAATAATTGGCTTCCACAGATTCACTTCTCAGTACATTACATGACAGGTACTTCTGGATGACTACACAACCCCCTTCAATGCTTACTGCCAGCTGTAGGCTTCTACACAACACATTTCAATGCCTAGAGCCAGCTGTAGGCTGCTACACAGTGCATTTTAATGCTTAGTGCCACTTGTAGGCAGCTACACAACACCTTTTAAGCTTTAAGCGCGTCCTCTGTACCTTCAGTTTGGGGATGTCATGAATCCTGATGTCATCAGTGACTGTTCCAACGACAACAGCGGTCAGGTTGTCACGGCCTGGCAGCTTCATCTTACGGATCTGGGAGGAAAAAACAATGATACATTAAACACTACACACATATGGGAAAAGTAATTTGAAGATGAGTTTAAGCTGTATAATAAAAATTAAAAAAAAGAGACTTTCCATATGTCCAGAAACACTAAGCTGAGGCAGTGGGATGGGTGAGGCATGCACACAACCGCTCTCTCACAGATACAGACACACACACTCACCAGGCGGGCCAGAGAGAGGGGAGGTCTGTTGGTCTTGCTCATGAAGAGTCTCCTCAGGATGACCTTGTTGAAGGGAGCATCAGTACGGCGGGCCAGGAACCTGTACAACTATAATGTACACACACTAGGTTAGCCTAACAATACAGGAAGCTGTACAACTGTAATGCACACACACACTTAGCTTTATGATACTGGCATGTCAGACATACCAGCACAACCAGTTCACTTACACTCATGCAGACTTGGAATCAAACTACCAAAACAAAAATTAAGCACACATACAAGTTGACTACTGAACATTGCTCACCATTATTCTTTGTACCTGCCAACAAATCTACAACTTCAAGCCTCGTAAGAGTTGAACACAAAATATTAGTGTGCATACTTTAAGAAAAAATGACACTTCACTCACCTTGACCAGGAGCCTCAGGTAGATATCCTGGCTCTTGGGCTCCTTCCTGCGAACCTTGCGGTCCTTGTTGTGCCTGATGTCAACTCCCTGTGTAGAAAACACAGAATTCATGAGTTTGAGACAAAAAAATTACATCTTACACTAAATGTGAAACGTGTCCTGCGGTGACCCAGTTCAAAGAGAAACATCTACATCAGTCAAAATGCAGTCGTTTCACCCACGTAGGCCAGAGGCTAACCTAGGAAATAGTTTTTGCTTCAACCCATCACAGGTTCACATTGCTCAGTAACTAGACAACTAAATACTCCACTAAAGCACAACCTCTCTTTCATACATCCTACTAGTAAGACAGTGAAGCAACCGTAATGTTTAAAGTTATGCGACCATTATAACTCCCTTTCATCAACAGCAAAGTACTGCCAACACATGAGTTTACGTTAGCTTGGCTCAAGTTAGTTACTTAGCATGGTTAGCATGCAATTTCTAGTAGCTTAATTATTTACAGAAGCCAACAACGATTGCAATACTATTTTAGAACATGTAATGTCTCGATCTTTCAGACAACGGAATAAGGTCTGTATATAACATTACATTATACACACATTGTAACAGCTTTGAGTACAAATCATAAATCCTTGCTACCGCCGGTGAACTCGCTGTAGCCTGCCTTGTAATAATGTCAAAATACACAACTTCATCATAATACGTCCCTAAAACGAGGCCAATGACATTGAAACATTAACATCATCTTAATTTATCGCTTTTCGCAATGAAAATACACCAGATGGCACTGGATTTATTTATCATATCATGCCGAATGGATTTGTAGCAGTGCCTACCATCTTGGACTTGAAGTGAAAAGGGAAAAGGAAGGGCTCGGTCTCGCGATAAAGTCTTGAGCGAGATTACAGAGGACACTTGGGTCACATGTCGCCCTAACTCGTCTGTTATTGGTCAACAGCTTATATGCTTCCGGTGGACTTCAGGAATTGGTGACAGACAGCCGGTGTTTGGAGTAAGTACGTGTCACTCTACATCTGTTAAACAGCGAAAATGGGAAGAAGTTACATTGTTGACGTTGTAGTGGAGAGATATTTTTCCAACTTCGAGGCTAGTGGTGCAGCTTGTACAACTGGCTTACTAATTGGTCAGTCTTCACCCCAAAGAGACTTTGTTGTACTATCTACAAAGACGCCGCAGAGAGGCAACGAGAGCAGCAGTGGCACGTTGGACAATGTTGATGTTGACTGGGTGACAGAGCATGCGAAACAGGTATCCTCAATGCTACCTGGTGGTCTATCTGTACTAGGTGTTTTCTTGGTCGTTCCTCCAGAGCTGTCAAAGGAAGCTACGAATACCCTGCGAAAACTAGTGTTTGTAGTTGATAAGTATTTATCCAAAGGAAGACTTTGGTATGATACAGAAGAGGATGTCACAGAGAGGGTCGCCCTGCAGATATGCTCCAAAACCCGAAAAACCATTTGCAAAACGTTTGACGTGAAAGACCCAAAGAGCTCAGCTAAACCAGCCGAATGGAAGTACCAGAGTGGCGTGAGTTCCACCTGGTCAGTAGTGACGTGCTCGGTAGGAATAAACCTTCGTCTCCCAGTGTCAGACAAGTCTTTAGAGGACAGCCAAACATGCATTAAGGAAGGACTACAGAGGTGGGCAAAGAGAATCACAGCTGGCACTTGTCTCTTCAATGGCAAGTTCATGGTACAGGAGACGGAGCTGGTAACTGGGCAGAAAAAAAACCCCAAACTCAGCCAGCAGAAACTCCAAGCACAACTTCTCCTGCCCCCTGAGGAATGTCAGCCGGAGCAAACCTGCTGTGTGGTGTCTCAGCCTAGCGCCTCGGTTGTCATCAGAGGACAGGTCTCCTGCAGGGCTTACCTCCACCCCAACAAGCCCAAGGCAGGGCAGGCCACAGAGGCCATCAAGCGGGACATCCTGAACACTGTATCCTGCAGGGTGGACATGCTCTTCGATGACCTCTTCATGAGCCAGGCACAAGGCAGAGGGGCAGTGGAGAAGCGGCACAGTCTGCCCCTGAGAGTTTTTGCCCCTGTGCCAGAGGCAGGTTTCTGTGTGTGTGACTACATGTTCCCCGATGAGAGTGTATCAGCAGTGACAGAGCACTTCCAGGAGATACTGGACTGCACCATCCCAGAGGAGAGCATCAACACCGGCCTCGAGGTCAGCCGTGAGGAGCCCCACAAACCTGCACACAGTACAGGTGACAGCTGCCAGGAGGATGCGCCTGCACAGCTCCACACCGAGGCACCTCAAGACGTCCCCAAGAAACAGAGGAGCCTTGAATACTTTGTTGGATTGGCAGTAGCAGGTGGCGTAGCCCTCTTGGCAGCAGCCACCTCTCTGCTGTATTTGGGAGAATAACTACACGATGGGACTAACAGACTTGCTCAGGTGATAACACAATAATGAGTAATCCATTTTGTTATTATAATAATCAATTACACATGTTGGACTGAATTATTCAAATCAAGGAAAAATTGCATAGCCCCTGTTTATGTTGTGCCTGCTCTGCTGAATGTCGGTATTAACTGTTGCATGGTGACAGTGACTTGATGTCTGAAGACAGAGGTGTATGCAGCTGAATAAATCTTTTATTTTTCTGTGGCTGCTGTTTTAACACTTCCTGCCTCTTAACATTCATCCCACTCTGGCTACTCTCCTGGAGGCGGCGTTAGGCTCACCTAAATATGCATGGGTCAGAAAACCTTGGATGCAGTCTCGATGGACCACATTTATGTGCCAGAAGGCTGTTTAAAAGTTAATACTCCTACTTAATTTCCACAGAGTTGGAGACATGCAAGCTATGCAGACTGGTGCTGGCAAGGATTGTACTTCCAAGACTGCATCACAGATTTTCAGACGAGTAAAAAGAGAGCAGCTGACTTCTGATTGGGTAAAGAAGGGACAGAGACATCCTACTGCAGAGTCTGTGAATAGGGTTTATTCAAGCCAAATAATACAGATAGCAAAATTGTGACCCGTTTGTATCAAGTCTTTTCTACAAATCTGTACACTAGGGTAGACACGGGAAACAGTCCTTTGTGTGGGAAAGGGGTTAGTAAAATAAAATACAAGTCAATTGTCCTTAAGGCATTGGATATTGGATTCAGCTAGTAAGCACATCATGCATTTTTATTTGAGCGCTTAAATTATTTCAATGATGCACAGATTCAACAAAACATTATGAAAAGAACTTCTAAAAATACATTGTCTTGTACAATTTAGCTGTAGTCAGTATTCTGTGAGGTTGGTCCATCTGTCTTTTGTTATATGACAATTCTACGAGGGGGAGTTTGGCTCAGAGTCACTTTTAAGCTGTCGAAAGTGGCAAAGAAAAACGGTCCATGTGAGAGCGACGCCTCCCACAAACACAGTGCGTGCCACAGGTGGGACCAACGAGAAATTCACGGCCTACAAGAAGACACGAGAAGAAGAAAGAACTGTTTCAGTAAAAGGTAGGTTCATTTGTTATAAGGATGATCATTGTTAAAAATAAAGATTGTACCTGCAATGTAGACCAGTATACCACTCCAGTCTGTGGAATGAAAAGAAAAGGAGAGATTCAGATTTACACTGATGCACTTATGACAGTACAGTCTCACATTTTAACCTCTTAATGGTCACTGTATCGCTGGTGCTACGACTTGCTGTGACTGAAAAAAACGTAACTACAACATTACTACGACATTACAGAAAGTCTTTAGTAACACATTACAACTTGGTAATTGCCATTCTGGTAACAACAAAGTTATAATGGGGGTGCGTCTTAAAGGGTTAACATCCGGTGGTGATTCAGATACACGGAAAGCAATGGCCTGCCTTGCAGAGAACAAACCAAACTACAGTACTGGCTTTGTTTTTTAGCTAAGTAGTTACCCACATTACCATACTGCTTACCTTGTAGGAAGTCCAGAATTTATTTCTCCAGTCCTCAAAAGGATCTTCTCTTCCCTCAAGTGCACTGAGGCCTATGAAATGTTAAGGGCACTAGTAATATCCAGAATTTCTTATCAATTGAAAATACATAAATGTTATGTATTGTGGGGATATATTACCAAAAAAAGATGATCAGGTATTGGGCCCTGTTTTACTCATGTGTCTAGGGATATCTGGTGACATCATACCTATGTAAAATGCACTGATGGTGGCAGGGGCAGCCACTAGTTGATCCACTACCACTTTGAGTGTCACTCGCTTGGCTCCACCCCCCGGCCACATCCGCTCCAGTGCCCTCAGCCAGTGGTAGTTGAAGTTGGCATGGAAACAGAATCCAACCAGTGCCACACGGGCAGTCTGGGCCCAGTCGATACTGGACAGAGGGGCTTTTGGAGAGGCAGCCCTAGTCTCTGATGGTGAGTGTCTGTCAGGGTCACTTTCTCCTACTAATGTGTGTTGGTCCTGCTGGCTGGGGTGCCCCTGGATTCCTCCCAGCATGCTTTGCTGGATGAGGTCGGCCGAGGCAAACAGAGCCGTGTAGCCCATGATGTTACTGAGGTACGGGTGAGATTTAAACAAAGTCCAGGCTCTGTTCATTATGCCTGATTGGAGAAATGTGGGTCAGCAACATAGCAGGCAAAGTTGTGCAAGGCCTTTACAAGATAACGTGTTGAAACACAAAATGTGTGAGTCTTTTACAAACATGGATGGGATAAAAGGAACAAAACACAATAGACCTGCAGATAAAGAAACATATAGCTAATTCATAGAATATTTGTGAAGGTATTGGATAGAAAACAATTCTAATGCACAACATGAGAGTAACACATTTCTTGGTTATTCAGTAACCTTTTGTTGAGGCATTTCAATCAGCAGAGCCTTATTGAGAAAATACACATGTAAAACAAGACATGTCTTAGCTTAGTAAGTGTTTAGCAGAACTAAATAGTGAGACAAATAAATGAAAGAATGGACATTACTCTCACCTTCTGTGTGCAGTGAGTTTCAAAGGTACGGCAACACGTGCAGAAAATCAGATCTGTTCCTTATTGGCCCTCAGAGGCAATCGGGGGTGGGCTTTCACTGTCTTCATCCAATGAATGACCAGCTACCACCTGTGACTGTCAGACAAAGTTCTAAGAGGCAGGAATGTCCACAGTGTGTCAGATAAGACATTATGGGCCACAGTGTGTCAGATAAGACGTCATTGGCTAATGCAGGAATGTGAGAAAAGTACAGCTGGTCATGGAGTCAGCAATGTTCTCAAAAGTCCCATTCAGGACTACAACTAATGCTGTTAGGTAAAGCAAGCTAGCAGTGGTGTGTTGGCACACACTGACTCACAAGTAATTCTTGTCACCAGATAGAATGTGTACTACAGCTGTATCAACGTCCACTCTAACCTCATTGCTCAATTTTAATCTCTGGATATTTATGATTCTATTCAAGTAAACACAAGGAACACCCCTACAATGAGAACTCTCAAAACCTATTATATCATAACAACAACAACAACAAACATGACACATGATAACAACAACCTCATATTCCCGACACACATGGCATAACACACTTGTGACTCACCAGTTAAAGACCTGTGTGTCTGTACCAACATTCACTCACACATATTCACCGTACACACACACAAACACTCACACATCCACAGCATGTCTGAATGGAGGATATCTGAGAATGTATAGTATATAGCCAGTAGTGTGTTCTGCCTGCGGCCAGTGCAGCTGTGCAGAGCACATGTGTGCACTGGATAAATATAGGGCTGAGGTGGCCACTCCTCACTCCTTGGGTTACCCACCACCTTTTAGACCATAAGCACAGTGTCCACTAGAGGGCACTGGCTGCATGGGGTTGACTGGGGGTAAAAAAAACAAAGCAAAGGAAAATGTCTCTAAAGTTTATCTCCCTTTAGAAGTGTAGCCTCTTAGCAGTCACCGTATCGCCGGCGCTACGACTCATTGTGACCGCAAAAATGTAACTACAACATTACAACATTACTACGACATTACAGAAAGTCTTTAGTAACACATTACAACTTGGTTACTGCCATTCTGGTAACAACAAAGTTATAATAAGGGGTGCATCTCAAAGGGTTAACAGATACAGTGTCTAGCTTTGTGTGTTGAGACTGGACACTGCCAAATCATGGGTATTTCACTAAATACTGTGAAAGATCAGCATTGTTATTATGTGCAATCTGTATGAATAAAAGTGCAGACAGTAAGCTGATATATACAGGAGGCTGTTTCATAGGTGTAGCCATGGGTGGGCTAGGGTCGGCCTGTGCCCACCCACTTGTCAATCAGGCTTACCCAATCAAAAGACTATAAGTTCGACTGACTATTTTAGTAATAGAAATAACCTACGTGTTTTGGGCTAGGCCTACCTGATTTTTCTCTGGGCCCACACATAATTTCTGGCTACGCCCCTGTTTCATGAGAGTAACTGTAGGAGTGGGACCTATAAGGGAGGTCATGAGACCCACAAGCCCTGATTTCAGCTTGATTTAACCAGAACTTACCTATGATCAGCCTGGTCAAAAATCACCTGCTATCTGGCATCATGTATTCAGTATATTTTTTAATCAAAGTTATATAAATATGCTATCAGAACATAATGTAAATAGTAAACTATACAAATGTGTTAGTCATCATACTTGTTGGTTGTTTTATGTAATTTAATGTGATTTTTATTTTATTTTATTGTGAGTGTATTAAGGCCATTTCATACGGGGATTCTGCACTTCAAACAATTAATTGATTGATTGATTGATCGAGGAAACTAGATTTGACATGATAAAAAACAGCAGTCATCCTGGTGCCACGTAGATCTGACGGTAACCCACAGACGGCTGGTTAATTTAAAACAGCGGCTCCATCTCTGCCTGTGACAGCTCTGCTTTTGCTTTTGTGACACTGATGAGGCCCCATTCATCCCATTGCTTCCTGTGAGGCGATAAAAAAGCAATTCATCTCCACATCCTAGCACAGGCATGATGCGGCGCGCCACCAGGGGCAATTTGCGTGTGTAGCAACTGTGCAGGCTCTCCGCTGGGAGAATGTGGTAATTAAGGCCAGAGTTTAAGTTGATCAATTAAGGGCTCGTTAATGCCGTTACCGTTTTCGACTGGTGTGCTTTGGAGGCACCTCTGTTTAACAAGCGCCCCTTTGGACCTTTGACAATGAGGCGGTGGCCCACTCGTTCTGGAGCAGTTGACTTCCCTTTAATTGCCGTCTTTTCTGCCTTAATCTCCTCTCCCACATCCTCTGTCTGCCACCCGCCACCATTGTGCATGGGCTCTCTGCTTCTTTATTCAGGCACAGTCCTCAGACATGTCCTTCTATTAAGCATCTACGCCCACTTCCCCCTACCCCCTACCCCCTACCCCCCCACCCTCCTACACCTCTACCCAAAACCAAGACCACCCCACCACTCTCTCACTCTCTCTAGCTTCTCTTCTCTGGATAGTGACAACCATTGCAGTGTGTCACCTGAGTTCATTTACATTGCTGGACAGAAACGCATGTATTCATTCACAGCCACTCAGACTGGAACAGTGGAGGTATATTCTGTTTTGTTTTTTTCTTTTTGCGTGAATGTCAACAATCTTCATCTTGAGCAGCACTGGAAGAAATTCTGAGTTTTGGATTCTGAGTTTTGGATGCATCGGTGTATGACATCTTTAAATATTCGACAGATGTAAGTGACTTAAAGACACACACACACACACACACACACACACACACACACACACACACACACACACACACACAAACACGCGCAGTCACACACACACACACACACACACACACACACACACACACACACACACACACACACACACACACACAAATTACATTACACTATAATTGTAATACTTTATTGTCTCAGAAGCATTTTGCTTGCCCCACAGGCGGACAATGTCTTGGGTTTAACCTTACACATTGGACTCTAGTATTATTGTAACGTACAAATGTACTTGCCTAGTATTCTGTTGTCTTACTCATACTGTGAGGACATGAGATTCTGTGTTTTAGAATCGGTATGCTGACAGTTACAACAGATGTAATGTAACCCACCTTTGCACAAAATGTAAATATTTATGTATTACGTCCATAAAT
This sequence comes from Coilia nasus, assembly GCA_027475355.1. Lineage (NCBI taxonomy): Eukaryota > Metazoa > Chordata > Actinopteri > Clupeiformes > Engraulidae > Coilia > Coilia nasus. The sequence goes on along the minus strand of CM050218.1, from coordinate 22,187,372 downwards.
CATGTTGGTTCAATTCAAACGTACAGTGTTCCTTTTGAACAAAAACATATTTAACATACAAACGAGAGAGAGAGAGAGAGAGAGAGAGAGAGAGAGAGAGAGAGAGAGAGAGAGAGAGAGAGAGAGAGAGAGAGAGAGAGAGAAAGAGAGAGAAAAAGAGAGAGAGAGAAAGAGAGAGAGAGAAAGAGAGAGTGTAATTTTACTAAGTGTGTTATCTCTGTTTTTACTGACCTTCCATTTTGTTGTTGCATATTTAAGTGTATTTAAGCTTGATATTCTGTGAAAAATGATCAGAAAATGTATTACTAAAAATTGTAAACAGTATTTTTCACAAAATCTAACATTTATTCTTCCTTTCCACCTACCTTGTGTGTAGGTGTAGGTGGCACCATTCAGCCACTGGCAGAATTACAATTTGTCAGCAGATAGGGCAGTAGGGAGACGCTCATTTTTATAGGATACAGTACATAACACACTTAAAGTGGACCACAGTTGCTTATTTTTCACAGGTTGCAATGTTCATATTTAGGGTGTAGTAAAATGTTTATAGCATACAGCTTTTTTTTTATAGCATACAGCTACATTTCTGGTTAGCACATACGTAATAGCATACAGCTACGTTTCTGGTTAGCACTTACGTAATAGCATACAGCTACGTTTCTGGTTAGCACTTACGTAATAGCATACAGCTACGTTTCTGGTTAGCACTTAGGGTTTCTGTGCCTTTGCAAAGTTTACTTAAACAAATAGTTATGGAACACAATAAGGAAATGAGAAAAATCAGAAGAGCACACAAGGCACCCTTTAATTTTTTCATCATATAAAAAGAATATCTTTATCCAGTAAACATAACACAAATGTCCTGTCTTTTGTAAGAGATCTCTTATTTCTACATTTTTGACAGACATACGTTCATGCTGCAACATGACCTTTGAGCCTGCAGTGGAGCGTGGAGGGCCTTGGGGTCGCGACCTTTTTACCTTTGTGACCTCAGCAGCATGTCACATGATGCGTACTCTGCAAAAGCCTCGGAAGAACCGTCCGTCCAAAAGACAAGTCAACCATCGCAGGTTCCTCCACAACATGATTCAAAGGTAAAGCACTACCACAGGAAAGGAAGAGAGAGATCGAGAGTTTCAGATACAGGTCTTCATAAGCCTCTTTGCTCCTATGGGGTGTATATAGGCCATTGACGAATATTTTCCACTCCACTAGGCAGTGAGAGAGGAAGTTATCCCAGTCATTACAAATTAGAATAATAAAGGATCGACTGCAAAGTAAAGTTTAACCCTAGTCTGTGCTATGTGACAGAGGATATGCTCTCCCCCTCACAGGAAGTTTGCTGAAATTGAAGCAGCCAATCACCAGCTGGCCTCTGCCCTGTTTTCATCATCAAGACCAAACAACCAATCAGATCCCCCATCTCCAACCCAGCCAACAAATCAGCTGTCACCTGAATTGTCCAAAGAAGGTACTGCCCTTTGTCCATGGATGATAACATTACCCACAATAATTTCCATTTCTGACAAAACTAGAAGTACCACATAGTAGTGTTGCCATATTCCCATGCAACGAATATAAGCACACTGCCTAATTAATATAAGCACACTGTCTGCACATTTTTAAGTGAAGTCATGATTCACAAGTCTTCTCTACGTTCAGGTTATGGTACTGAGGCATGTTTGAAGATATTGGCACAACATTTTTTTGGCTGGTAAATTCTGAATGGCCATTGCCAGCCATTTTGTTGATGTGAGCAACAAAACAACTAGCAACTATTTGGCCTAGTGGAAGCATAATCAGATTTCAAAACTGTACTTTAAGCAGTTCTGAAGATTAAAGCACCAGCAATGATCCTAATAATTCCCAGGTGTCAATCCCGGGTTCAGAAAGTAAAAACCCTGCCACAAATTTGGTCCAACCAGCTCTGAATCAGCTGATATTAATGAGCACTCAAGACAGTTAGATCAGCTACTCAGTGAAGTCACCTGTCTTAGAAGGAAAACGTGGCAGTGTTTTTACTTTCTGAACCCGGGATTGACACCTATGATAATTTCAGGGACTAATATTTTTCTTTTTTTTATTCCCACAGGAATGTCAGCTTCCTCTCCACAGATGGGCACAGGCGTCAGTGGCCATGGGGACGCCTGTGAGCTATGGGTCCTGGATGCTGACACTGACACTACAAGAGAAGAGACAGACCCTCCAGGTCATCCTCCAACTGTTCACCATAGCTGCCAGAGGCTGAATGCCCCTCGTGATACTTTGCCTGCAGGTGAAAATACGTCACCTGATCAAACTCTCAAGCCCTGTCAAGCATTACATCACACACAGCCACAGCAGTCTGAGCCATCCTCTGAAGAAGATCACTCCGAATCTGCTTCAGATGGTATTGAGAGTTTGTCAAACATGCTGGCCATGAATGACTTGTGGCTGGAAGGCACAAAAATTGTTCAGAGAGCGAGTTCCAGTTTACTCGCCCCTACGTCTCCCAACATGTCGAAAGAGCTCCTCATGACCGGCTCAGATGGTGCAGTGTTTGACTTTCTGTCCTCCTTGCTGGACATGTCTCAGCCCTCTCTGGACACCTGCGACTTTGGGATTTCGTTGTTAACAGGCCAAGATCAGCCCCCCCACCTTCACCCCACCCCACCCCCTGACAACCCCCCGATGGACCTCAGCACCAGCCTCGACCTCTTTGACTCCGAGGAGGAAGGAAGTGACCATAAGAATGGACAAGACTTACAGATCACCATGGCAACTCCCTGGAGTGTTTATTTTGATGAAGAATCACCTTCTGGGATCCAAGATGATGGCACACATCCAATCGCACAGAGTAATGGCTGTATCACAGAGAACCAAATCAGCATTTATGGGGACCAAGATGGAGGCCCATACTTATGTGCTATAAGCAACAGTGGCACTCACACAGCTAACACATTTCAACTGCAGGTGAACAGTCTTGTTAAAGATCCTTTGGCTGATGACCTCCATGGTAATAGAGACATGGCAGTGACTAGACCCAGTGGTCCTCTTCATCATGTAAACCAATTGTCTACACATAGACCATGCATGAAAGGCTATGAGGTTGAGCCAGAGAAAAGATGCTTTCCAGATGAGGGCACTCATCCACCCCAGTGTGACAGCTACAATGCTTTCAGTGGTGTGCCAAATGAAGGCTACAGTTACTATCAAAGCAGTTCTTCTTGTAATGTAATCATCAAAGACCGGGTGGGAACCCTGAGCCCAGACCTGGGCAGACTTTCTGCTGAGGCATTCTGGGTAGACTTGGCTAAAGAGGCCTTGAAACCAAATCCAGGCAACCAGGCCTCCATGCCGGATGAACTCCACCAAGAGTGTCCGAGAGATGATGTTTCAATGCATGAGGACTACCTGGCCGACTCTGTGGAAGTCCTGTCGAACTTAAGATCAGCTCTGCCTGATGATGTCTTTCAGCGTCAGCCTGTGGCCACCAATAGTGTTCAAATAGCCAGCTACCCGTCATGTTCTGAACAAGTCTCTGGATCACTTTCTCTGCACCTCCCACCCTCTGACTGTTCTCACAGTTTAGTCTGCAGTGTGCCGAGTTCGTGCATGAAGGATGACTCCGCCACTTTGTGGTCCAGTAGCTTTTCTCCTGTATACCCCACCCCTTTTGCGGGAGTGGCAGTGTCATTCCCTGCCCCTGCACAACAACCACGCCCATGTCAGGTTGTAACTCCGCCCCTAGATCATGATTTGTTGTTTAATGACATCATGGAAGAGGAGATGGCTGTAACCAACACAAGAGCCTTCTCTGGGCTTCACTGACCCAAAGGCTTTCACAGCAGCTCCTATCTGATGGGCAGTTGGCAGAACTTGGCTTTGAAGAAAAGAACCAGAAATGGACACCCCAGCTTTGGAAAGTAAAAATCTCATGTCATGTATATGTATATCTACATGTATATCTTCCTACCTGTGTATGTAACACAGGTGATTCCACCAATAAGCTGTTGTAACAGGCTCATGAGTAGTGCTAATTAGGATCTGCTAGGTCCATGAATGGTTGGAACAATCACGTGCCAGGACTCTCACTTCCTAAAGCTAGGATGTCCACTTCTGCAAAGGACAGTACACAGCACAAGTGACTATAAATACCGTGGCCAGGAAAAAAATACTTTACATCAATTTGTTATAAATGTTGTAATAAAACAAAACAGTGCTCATCAACTTGTACTGAATGTTGTACTTTCTATTTCTGTTTTGCCTTTCTGTATATGCGCAACTCGTCTTCTGGGATATATGCGGTTTAAAAATGGAAAACAGCTTCAAAGGCAAGATAAGCACAAATACACTACAACTAGTGCTTGAGCACTAGAATCTCTCAAGTATCAATATCTTTTGGTGTTAAAAGTGCAATTTATGAACATATCTGTTAGGCTTTCTGTGTTGCCTTACAAAGTGATTCAACTACCTTGTGTAGAAGTTTATTTATTTATTTTCCTATTTATCTCAGATAAAGTTGTCTGTGTATATTAATAAATGAGTTGCTCTCACTGTCATTTTGATTTATTACTGACTCATACAGCAGGTATGGTGCATTTATGCTACTTCGAGTTAAACCCGCTACCATGATGCTGTAAGCACTCTACTGTTGAATCTTTGTTAAACTGCATTACATGTAGGAGTCGGAGATGCTTTATATCCCGCACATCCCTTTCTGATCCAGAACACAGTTTGCCACATTCTCCATATATACTCTTTACTGTCCCTGGCTCTGGAAATGAAAAAAACAAACATGGCGGCTTACACCGACTCATAAACAACTCATGCTATTCAACACACTGAGCTCAAATATTAACAACATTTTACCAGAATTGCAGATCGCATCTTCAAGTATTAAGTATGACAGTACTACAGGACAACACAAATGTATAGGATGGTATGCTTGTATTAAGATGTCACGCATGCCATACACACTGAATGTAGAACAGACAGAAAAGTAGAAACATTCAGAGAAAAAAACATTTTAATCAGAGTATTACATCATGGTACACTGCATTAATAAACCAGTGGTCAAACGCAAATGAAGTTGACCCATAGTGGGGGCTAGTCCACAGTCCATGAGTGCGTTTGATGGGTGTGTATGATGAGTGTCCATTTCAGCAGTCAGACATTCTTGACACAAGGTAGAAGCTGGGCCGGGCTGTACAAAGTAAAAGCAGGAAAACAGCAGAACGTATACAAAGGAAACGGTTACAGAAGCATCGCCACAACACTTTCACTACTTTTAGTGCAAAGCTTTACAGTACGGCTCAATTAATGCACTTCATCCTCCTCGCACTAGGGGGAGCTCTCTACACTGTCAAAGTGCCTTGTGGCAGTGACCAGCCCTGTGGCCATAATGCAAAATGTAATTTGCGTCCCTCAAAATTACCCGCTGCAACAGAGACAACCATTTTGAAAACTCTTTCTCCAAAAAAGGTTCAACTCTGTAAGAGATGTTCAACAGTAAGTGAAACAACACACTTTCAGCCTTGGCCAGCATACACACACGACCAGGGCTGTCACTTGCCTGGACATACACAAGGGAACCGAAAACAGAATCAATAAATGAATCTAACCTCAACCTTCATTTTAGAGATTACACAAACCAAGTGGACAGCCACTCATGAAGTTCTGAATGATATGTCAAAAGAGTTAAATGCTACAGCTTCAAGGAGTGAGTAAATGGGCAATAGGAATGACAGTGGAAAGGCGCTGAGCTGTGCTGTCTGCACAGTGGTGAACTGGGGGCTAGCTGGAGCCATCATGGAAACACAATTAGGGGCTTTTCTTCACCAGTTAAAGCTAACATTGCATTACTGTGCCGAGAACATGTCTTAACTCCTCTGAACTTCATACAATTAGGAACTTAGGGATCTTGCTCCTTCTCTGCTGGGCAGTAAATACTAAACATTCATGACTAACCTACATTTTATAAAGCTACTCTATCTTCTCAGCCCAGAGAGCGTCACCATTCCAGGTACATCCAGGCAGGATATGAGTTCAGATGGTCTTTACAACCTCTCTGAAAACTCTTGGTAAAAACAAGGGGGCTTTTTAAGTGGAATAGCAAAGGATTTTCCAAAATGGAAACTAGAATCTTTCTTCAGAACGTTTCCTGTAACGGCATTCTAGTCTACGGTTACTAATCTATCCTATTCTACATCTTTATGTCCCTTTTTCACATCCATGCGCCTGATATTTGGTGAAACACAAAAAGCTTTACTCCATAAATATTTTACATCATTGTTAAAAAAAAAGAAAATTACATTGTACATTATGTCTGTTTGATAAGAAGACCAAGACATTTACATTTATGATATGGTTGTAAAGAGAATGGCTAGCAGTCTCTGACAGATTAAAACATCCAGAGCTTTATTTTAACCTTTAGATATAGTTAAGATTAAACTCAATCCTTCATTGCATGGCAGTAAGACACCTGTTGAGAGCAGTGGCTGACCAACACAGACAGCAGCTGAATCCGGGGCGTGGATTCTAGACCACATTTAAGCCAGACTTGGCCCTAACTGGGCTGGACCTATTCCTGAGTCAGCCGCTATGTATGTCCCTGTCACCATATTCTGCTTATTCTCACAGTCTCGCAAGCTGCTTGCTATCCTCTTAGCAAAGGCCCTTCCCCTCCACGTGGTGGCCAGCCCCACACCAGATCAAAACTGGACCTCCTGTGGGCTGCTCTGGGATTCCTTCCCAGAGGCGTAGCTACAGTAGCCAGCAGGCAATCACTAAAGGGCCTCAGGGGCTGACAGCCTTTAAACTACAGCGGTGGCAATGCAGTTTTCAATGACAGTAGTGTTTTTTTCCCTGGGGCCCCAATGGAGTCTAGAATTGCCTTTGCTACCCTTTGCTTCCCCCTGATCCTACTCAAGCGTCTGCCTGCCACCTTTCTGCTGGCCCTGTCACAGGAAGCCGCACGGCTGTGTCTGACAGCACTGGTCTGGAGGATTCGCTACAGCACACCTGGTCTAGAGGATTCGCTACAGCCCACCTGGTTTGGAGGAGTAGCTACAGCCCACCTGGTTTGGAGGAGTAGCTACAGCCCACCTGGTCTGGAGGATTCGCTACAGCCCACCTGTGGCCAGCACATACTCGAGAAGACACCAGCACAGCCCACAGGGACACAGAAGGACAGAAAGCATAAATAAATATAAACATACTTCCAGTTAAAACCACAGGTTGACTGATGTACGTGTGAATGACACTGATCCTGCCCGCCCAAATGAGAGGCGATATGTTAAGACATTATGTTAAGGAATTACTCTAGCTAGGTATCTATCTATGTACGTGACCTGTCCCTCTACAGTGCCTACTTTCCTACCCTAACGGACGAGGCCTCGGTTTGCGTTACCCGGGACACTGGGTGAAAACAGCTGAAACAGGTTTATATGCACAACATGAAAGCGCTCAAGGTAAGCCTTACGTTCCAGAGTTGATTTTAGGCTCAATATTTCCAGTATATGTTCTCATAAAGTAACTCTTGGCTTTGCTATTGGTTTATGCATACAGCTTTATCACAGTAAACATGTTCTTATTTCTCTTTCTCACACACTCATTCAGCTGACCTACTATATTACCCCCACCACGCAGTGCATTATGGCTTATAACACGCAGTGCGTTACAGGTTTCCAAATAAAAATATTCTTACAAACTGGGTTTGATCCTGCTTATAAATACTTCTTCAGTGGGATCTCAGAAAGAGAGAAAGGTCCCTCTCCCTAATCTTAAATGCATCAAGACACGTTATCCTATGAAAGTGAGAAAGAGAAAACATACAGGTTCAGGTAGATAAATAACTCGTTCTTCAAAGCCCGCAGTGACGTGGTAATACTGATGGAGCCAATGGTAGCCTGCTCTCTTCTGATCCCGTGCTCTTTTTTAAATGACGCATGACCACATTATCACTTTTACAGCTGATTGCCTTAAGATACATGCAGATTGCCCTTACAAACGTTTAGTAGGATTGAACGAGTGCTTAGGTAGAGAAGCCATCTCAGTGCTACTGCCACTGAAAGCCTTATGCGATGCATTACCACTGGGGCTTATTGGTTCACTCTGTGGTAAACCAATTTTCCCAAGGGATTCTGGGAGGTGTAGTTTCCCCACCCCCCCAGAAGTCAAATTGTAGTTCCTTTTTGTCTTGTCGTTATTTTACACAGCCAACTCTCTCTAATTATTCTTACACCTGTTTTTGATGTCAATTTAATTCTTCTTTTGTTCATTGGACTTTGACGTTTCCTCTGGCTGTGGGTTTGCCTCTTGTGACGCCAGAATCGCTGCAGGCCCGAGTCTGGCCCAATTCCGGCGCGGGTTCTGCAGCGGGCCCGGCACTGCGGAGGGTGTCCCTCGGCCCTCTCACTCTGCGTCGTTGAGGGTGTAGGGGGGCGGGGGCCCCAGGCTGTGCTCGGAGGGCGTCGGGGTCCCCGGGGGCCCTGTGGAAGGGGTGGGGGAGGCCGGGGGCTCCTCAGAGTCCGAGTTCTCCAGGGAGAGGTCATCCACCAGGGCGCGGCGTCCCGCACGCATGGACAGGGGTAGCGGAGCACGTCTGAGATGGAGGAAACAACGATGAAGAGTTACGGGAGGTGCAGGAGGACAAAAAGGTACTGATGCACCACAGTTATTCACATCTGTCACACGGAAAGAGCAATAGCCACAGCTCAGTAATTAGCTAGAAAAGGAAACAATTTACTAACTAAAGAACTTACAGTATAATGATAAACTACCCTCCTTTAATTACAGGAGTTGTTAAGCAAGAATAACTAAATAGACAACCTAATGTAATGTAATGTCTTACTAGTTACTATATAGGCAATGCTATTGCTTGGAAAAGCAATAGCATCACAACAAACTCACAAGGATATGAAACCACTGATTACAGCATTGATTGGTTTGAAATTGATTGGAAGTGACTGAAGGATTGGAAGTACACAAATCATGGCTAATCAGGGTAGGCTGTGGAGCTGAGGAAAGGAGAGGAGAGGAGAGAAGAGGAGAGGAAAGGAGAGGAGAGGAGAGGAGGGGAAAAGAGATTAGAGGTGGCAGGTGCTGAATGATCCTCTAAATATTGCTTCTCTTTAGCCAACTCACAAGACCTTTTAGGATCTGCCTGAGGCTTTCCCTGATGCTTTAGCTTGCTGTGGCTAAAGCATCCTTGTAGCTTGGATTGCCTTCGGTTCTGTTTGTTATTGAAATTATAGTATCGGACACATACTGGCAAATCCTCAATAAACCTTAGCAGCAGTCATGTAGGCACATGTAAAAGTCATTAAAAGATACCAAACGAGAAACTTTAACATGTCATAATACTGCTGGAAAACGTGTCCTTGCTTCTTCTGTGAAGTTTTGATTTACGTGTAAGTAGTCCTTCTACAAAGAAAAGCTGTGTCATCTCTACACCGCAAGGCAATCTACACTAATGCCAGCTACCTGTTTTCAGATTTCTCCACTTCTACTGTTCTGTTGTATTGTACTACGGGACCAAAATGAAGCTTTTTTGGACCTTGGCCCTAGACCAGCCTCAGAGTTGGAAACACAAAGAGGTGAGACGCTTTTCACCCTGGAGTGTACACTGGGATATTCCAGCACAGGGGTTCCCTGCCTTGTTACCTCGTTCCCATTTCATGCTTTTATAGTGCCACAGACTTCCTCATGATGGTGTGTGTGTGTGTGTGTGTGTGTGTGTGTGTGTGTGTGTTTCCATGAGACTGTTGGGTTAGAGAAGTAGGAATAGACATGGTACCAGTGACAGCTGATCAGAGGATGGATCTACACCACATCAGGGCTAAACCTGGGCCAGGCCTGGGCCAGTCTAGACCTAGACTAGAGCCATACCAAAGGGCTGCATCAGGGCCAGTCTAGGCCTACACTACTGCCATACAAAAGAGCTGAAAAAAGTGCCAGTCTAGGCCTAGACGAGGGCCATACAAAAGGGCCAGAAAAGTTCCAGTCTAGAGCCATAGCAGTGCCAGACTAGGTCTAGACTGGGGCCAGATTTGAGTGATGTGAGAAGCATATCCAGTCAAGAGCCAGCTGCATTCTGGGACACTGACCCGACCCACAGAAACCAAGACAGGGGAGAACCCAATCACACACAGATGAAGGAAAATGTGCCAGACATACACACCACACACAGACACAGACACACACACAGACACACACACTCACACTCACACACATATATGCGACCTACTTGTCTGTCCTCCAGTCTGGCACGCTGAGTGGAGGTGAGAGACACACACATGGACATGATGATGGTAGACATGGATGAGTGGATGAATCACACACACATGCACACACACATGCACACACACACACACACACACATGCACACACACACACACACACACACACACACACACACACACACACACACACACACACACACACACACACACACACACACCATGGTTATCACCCAACACTCAGACATTGAAACCTCCCAAGCCCCAACTCATCAGTTGTGTGGGGCTCAAGATGTCCTCATGTCCTCCTGATGTCCCGACATTAAACATCTCACAATTTCAGTCTCACAGTACAAAAACAAAATAAACAAACAAATAATGTTCATGTAAATAATTCAAACCAATAATCAACATATGGCCATGACATAAAACTGAAAAACAAGTGAATGTTTGTGATGAAGCCTGCAGTGTTACAGGTAGGCTCTTTTACCCAAGTCTCCTTAATGCCATCCATGAGCTGGTTATGTTATGTACTGAGTTGATTAATGAGGTCTGGTTGATTACTTGAGCTGTCTGCATAGTCACTGGATTAATGGTGTCTGTGGTGCTCATGTACTAAGCTGGCTGTGTGTAGCAAGTTAATTTATCAGGTCTGGCTGCTTACTTGAGCTGCCTCCATGATAGAGTTAATTAGCGAAGTGTTTCTGCGTACATTAACTGGGTTACACAGAGAGGCATTCTCTTGAGTCAAGGCCCAGTTGAGTTCATTTTTCCTGTGCAGCATAAGCAGTTGATTTAATCAGGTCTGAGTGGCCACCTGAGCTATCTGCATTGCGAATTGATTATTCCAGTCTGCCAGCTTTCCATTGCTGGCTGTGTAGGCTGTTGATGAATCAGGTCTAAATGCATACTTGAGCTGTGTGGCTGGAATAGAGAGACGATCTGTCGTTATCATGGTCTGGCATGCCGCCTGCCTAATCTATCTGCAGAGTGGCTTGATTATTCTGGGCTGTCGGCTGTCCAAGACTGGCTGCATAGTAGGTAGTAGAGATGCGCGGATGGCAGTTGCAGCCGTGGACTCCGCGGCTAAACCACGGGTCGGGCGGATCACGTGACGAAAAATAATAATTTCATTAAATTCGGGCTAGTTAACTACTTTAACTACTCAAATAAAAAACATATACATAGCCTACATTGGTAAATATGGCGTGTGGGTGTGGTTTTGAAAATTGGTCAAAAACCGTGGGTGCAAATGGATAGCGGACGGATGATGAGTTTTGTGATGCGGTTGCGGATGAAAAACTAACCCATCCGCGCATCTCTAGTAGGCAGCTGATTGGTCGGGCGGTACCTGAGCTGGCTGCGGAGCGAGGTGATCTCTCTGGTCATGGTCTGGCTGCTGTCGCTCATCTCCTCCAGCTCGCGCTGCAGCTTCCTGCGCTGGGCGTTGGAGCGAGAGTTCTCCTCCTCCACCTCCTCCAGCTGACGCTTCAGCTGACGCAGGCGCACCATGGACTTATCCAGCTGGAGGGCAGATAGAGAGAGGGTGAGGGATAGAGAGAGAGAGGGAGAGAAGAGAGGAGAGAGTGGAGGGCAGAGTGGAAAGGAGGAATAGAGAGAGGGAGGAGAGAGACAGAGCGAGAGAGAGAGTGGGGGGCAGGGAGGAAAAGATGGAGAGACAGAAAGAGAAAGAAAGGGAGGGAGGGATAGAGATTGAAAAAGAGAGAGAGAGAGAGAGAGAGAGAGAGAGAGAAAGAGTGGGAGTGAGTGAGGTGTAGCCGCTGCCTGTACTGGTCTTCACTGGTCTTATAAAATAGCGTGTGTATGTGTGTGTGTGTGTGTGTGTGTGTGTGTGTGTGTGTGTGTGTGTGTGTGTATTTGCACGAGTGAGGTGTACCTGTACTCAACGTATGCCTGTATGTGTTGTGTATGCATGTATGTATGATTGTATGCGTGAGTGTGTGTATTTGCATGTGTGTAAGAGTGTGTGTGTGAGTGTGTGTATGTGGCTGTGTGAGGTGTACCTGCTCTCTGTACTGTATGTGTATGAGTGTGTGTGTGAGTGTGTGTGTGTGCATGTGTGAGGTGTACCTGCTCTCTGTACTGTATGTATGTCTGTATGTATGATGCATGTATGCACGTGTGTATGAGTGTGTGTGTATTTCCATGTGTGTATGAGTGTGTTGTGTGCATGTGTGAGGTGTACCTGCTCTCTGTACTGTATATGTCTGTATGTGTGATGGATGTATGCACATGTGTACATGTGGGGGCAGCTGTGGTGTAGTGGTTAGGGAGTTGGTCTTGCAATCGGAAGGTTGCCGGTTCGAATCTCGCCCCTACCCCTACCCATGGTTGAGATGCCCTTGAGCAAGGCATGTAAACCCACACTGCTCCAGGGACTGTAACTGAAACCCTGTAAATATCTGTAAGTCCTCTGGATAAGAGCGTCAGCTAAGTGTAATGTAATGTGTATGAGTGTATGAGTGTGTGTGTGAGTGTGTGTATGTGCATGTGTGAGGTGTACCTGCTCTCTGTACTGGTCCGCGTGTCGCCTCTCGTCCTCGGCCTGTATCATCACCTCCTTCAGCTTCTTCTCCGTCTTGCGCACCAGCTTGTTGGCCATCGCTCGTTCCCTACGGTGGGGGTGGGGGTGGGGGTTGGGGATGAAAAGGAACAGCTTAGCTCTAAACACTACCAAAGACACAGCAGCAGCAGTAAAGCACTAGGTGCTGTATCCATAATCTATCAATTAAGGTCAAGAGGAACTAACTGGACCTTAGGTGTTCGACAGTTTCTGATCTAAAGAAAGCCATGAGTTCTGGCAAAAGAGAAGTGTCTGGGATTGTGCGGCTGACGTTAAAGCACTGCGGTCCATTTACCCCTACCCTCCATTTACCCGTTTGTTGACACGCCAAACGTCACGTGCCGTCCAACCCAGGAATAGAGATCAATGCCTTTTACTGTCACTCCTGCACCCCCTGCCCCCCCCTCACTCTCTCCTTTACCCCTACCCCCCCGACAGTGAGAGTGGCCCTACTTACTCTCTCTCCACTACCCCCTCCACCTCCACGGTGGCCCTACTCCTTACTGTCTCTCCTGCTCCAGCTGCTCCTCCATGGCGTCCACCTTGGCCTCCAGGGCGGCGACGCTGAGGCGGTGTTTGCCCTTGACGGCGCCCTCCAGCTCGCCCAGCCGCGTCTTCAGATCCTTGTTCTGCCGCTCCAGCGCCTCGCGCGCCCCCTCGCTCTTCTGCGCCAGCGTCCGCTCGCCCGCCAGCTGCACCGTCAGCGTCTCCACCTGACACACACACACACATGTAGCATGTAACATGTAGCATGTGTGTAGTCTGTGTGTAGTGTGTGTACAATGAAATGCACTACGTAGTGTGTGTGTGTGAGGTCTGTGTAAGGTGTGTGTGTGTGAGGTGGGTGTAAGGTGTGTGTGTGAGGTGTGTGTGTGTGTAAGGTGTGCGTGTGAGGTGTGTGTGAGGTGTGTGTAAGGTGTGTGTGTGTGTGAGGTGTGTGTGAGGCATGTGTGTGTGAGGTGTGTGTGAGTGTGAGGTGTGTGTGTGTGAGAGTGTGTGTGTGTGTGTGAGGTGTGTGTGTGTGTTTGTGTGTGAGAGGTGTGTAAGGTGTGTGTGTGTGAGGTGTGTGTATAGTGTGCGTGCGAGGTGTGTGTGTGTGTCAGGTGTGTGTGAGGTGTGTTTAAAGTGTGTCTGTTTGTGTGTGTGTGTGTGTGTGTGTGTGAGGTGTGTGTAAGGTGTGTGTGTGTGTGTGTGTGAGGTGTGTAAGGTGTGTGTGTGTGTGTGAGGTGTGTGTAAGGTGTGTGTGTGTGTGTGTAAGGTGTGTGTCAGGTGTGTGTGAGGTGTGTGTAAAGTGTGTCTGTGTGTGTGTGTGTGTGAGGTGTGTGTAAGGTGTGTGTGTGTGTGTGTGAGGTGTGTGTGTGTGTGTGAGGTGTGTGTGTGTGTGTGTAAGTTTCTGAGGGTTACCTGCAGTGTGGTCTTCCTCTGTCTCTCTGCGATGAGCTCCGCGTTGCTCTGCTCCTCCTCCAGCTCCTCCTCCAGCTGAGACACGCGGGCCTCCAGACGCCGCTTCTCATCGCTCAAGCCAGACCTGAGGACATTTACACACACACACACACACACACACACACACACACACACACACACACACACGCACGCACAGGCACACACACACACACATGCATGCGTGCACAGAAACACACACAGACACACACACAGAGACACACACAGACACAGACACATACACATACACACGCAAACACTTCAATACATTGCATTTCATGCAGGCCTTTAAAAGCTACTCCTCATTGCACATTTTATGTAGTACATAGAGAGAAAGCCATGTTACCTCTCTCTCTTTGTCTCTCTCTCGCTCTCTCACACACACACATCTACACAGAAGAGTACTCACTTCTCGTTGCTGATGTTAAGGACTTCATCAGCCAGCTCATCTCTCTCCTGCTGGGCCTGCCTCTTCACCCTCTCAGACACAGCCATTTCCTGTAGGAAACACCCATGCACACACGCACGCACACACACACACACACACACACACACACACACACACCCACAAAAAGAATACACACACACGCACAAGTACACACACACATACACACACAAAGACATACACACATACACAAGCACACGCACGCACACAAAAAGACACAAACACACACACACAAACACACACTCAAAAAAGACACACATGCACACAAAGGCTCCAGTTACTGTTGTTTCTTTGTGAATTGTTGAAATACATGGATTACAACCATGTATTTCAACAATTGTTTCAGCAAACATACTGGGACTTGTGCAAAGTGATATGTTCCAGTAACATAATGCTGTTTTAGTACATCTGGGCAGCCAACACTGCCATGTGCCCTCTCCCATTCTTCACTCACCATTCACCAACACACACACACACACACACACACACACACACACACACACACACACACACACACACACACACACACACACACACACCTCAGTGAGCTGAGCCAGCTCAGCCTCCAGAGTCTGCAGGCGTTTCTCGTTGTCCTTGGATTGGGCCACCACCTCGTCACGAGCCAGCTTACTCTCATCCAGCTCCCGCAGAATCTCCTTCATCTGAGCCTGAAGAAGCACAGACACACACACACACACACACACACACACACACAGAGATAGGTACAGGAGAATAAGGCAAGGGCACATTACTTGAGTATTTCTTGAGTACATTTAAGTACATTTTTGTCAAAAGTTGTCAAAAGCATGCATGCACACACACACATTCTCTTTTACACACACATACTCAGCAGTCAGAGTCAGCAGTAGCTCTGTTACCTGTAGACGGCGGAGCTGTCTTAGCCCCTCCTCCCGTCCCCGATTGGCTGCCTCCACCTGAGACTCCGCCTCCTGTACCTCTGCCTCCAGCTGCTTCTTGACTGTTTGGGCCTGAGCCCTCTGAGTCTTCTCCTCCTCCAGCTGCACCTCCAGCTCTCGCACCTAACACGCACATACACACGCACACACACACACACACACACGCATAAACACACCCATTCCGACACAAAAACAGATGTCAGCAAATGACTTTTGCCTGTTATAGTGAGTATAGTCTGTTCTCTTGTCTCCTGTGTCACTGAACTTCCAAAAGTAAAGATCTTGTCTCATTCAGTTAGTTTTCTTATGTGAGAAGTACACCTATGTTAAGCTCTGCGTGCCCTACTGACCACATGCCCTCTCTTCTGCTGTACCCACCTGCATGCTATTATCTGCACCTGCAGATAATTTTTATGTATCTCACAAATCTATTTCGGAGATATATTTCGTATATTCGATATATCGCACAGCCCTACGCCCATGCATCAGGCCAAAACTGATCCCCACTTTAAACCACCACACACTTGTGACCACCACAAATCTTGCTCTGCCTATCTACCATCTTTGCTCAAGTGCTTCTCCTGGCTCCTGACCTGTTTGTTGAGGGCGCGCCTCTTCTCCTCGCCCTTCTCCTCGGCGGCGCTGATCTCCCTCTCGAACTGGGCGCGCAGGGCCTGCAGCGTGACCTCCAGCCTGAGCCGCGCGTTCTCTGCCTCCGCCAGCTCCTCCTCCAGCTCCTGCGTCTGCTCACGCAGCGTCTGCGCCTCCGACTCCAGCGAGCGCCGGCAGCGCTCCAGCTCATGCACCTGAGGGAGGACAGGAGGAGGAGAGGAGGAGGAGGAGGAAGCAAGAGGAGGAGGAGGAGGAAGAGGAGGAGGAGTAAGGAAGAGGAGGAGGAGAAGAAGAAGGAAGAGGAGGAGGAGTAAGGAAGAGGAGGAGGAGGAAGGAAGAAGAAGAAGGAAGAGGAGGAGGAGGAAGGAAGAGGAGGAGGAAGAGGAGGAGGAGGAAGAGGTGGAGAAGAAGAGGAGGAAAGGCAAGAGGAGGAGGAGGAGAAAGAGCAGGAAAAAGAGGAGAAGGAAAAAGAGGAGGAGGAGGAGGGATAGAGGATGGGAGTAGGGGAGAGCAGGAGGAGGAGAAAGAAGGAGGAGGAAGAGGAGGAGGAAAAAGAGGAGTGAAGAGGAGGAGGTGGAGGGAAGGGAAGGGAGGACAGTAAAGGTGAGGAGATGACGGAGGACGGGAGTGGAAAAGAGCAGGAGAAAAGAGGAGGAGGAGGAGGAGAGGAGGAGAGGAGGAGGAGAAGGAAAAATAGGAGGAAAAAGAAGAGGAGGATGAGGGAAGACAGTAAAGGTGTGGAGATGATAGAGAATAGCAGGAGGAGAGGGCAGGCGGAGGAGAGGGCAGTAAGGAGGAGAGGGCAGTAAGGAGGCAGTGAAGGAAAAAAGAGAAAACGGAGAAATGAAAAAGAGGCAAAATGAGGAGGAGGAGGAGGAGAAAAGAGAAAAAAGGAGAAAAGGGGTCATTTTAGAGGACAAGAGGATGACAAGAATTAATCAAAGGAGAGGAAAGATGATATTAACAATCAAAAGTCAGAGAAAGGTGACGTACAAAAACAGAGGAAATAAATGTATCTTTGTGTCTTCTACACAGCCACTACAAATTACCACACACACACAACCACACATATTGTACACACACACACACACACACACACACACACACACACACACACACACACACACACACACACATATATATCCTCAGCTACT
>CM050218.1:22157500-22162500 GCA_027475355.1 Coilia nasus | reverse complement strand
TGTGTGTTACTGTGTTTGTGTGTGTGTGATATATGAGTAAGCCCCCATGGGTACCTTGCTGAGTCGGTCCCTCTGCTCCCCCACGTTGAGGACCTCGGTCTCCAGGCTCTTCACTTTGGTCTCCAGGGTGACCTTCTCCAGCAGGAGGCGCTGCCGAGCCCCTTCCTCCTCCTCCAGCTGCTCCTCCAGGTCCTGGGGGTGGGGAGAGAGGAAAAGGGAGGGAGAGAAAAGGACAGAAAATAAAGGGAAAGAAGGAAATGGAGGAGGGATAAAAAAGTGAAAGTGGACAAGAGAGACAAGAGAGGAGAGACGAAGAAAGGAATAGATAAAAAATGGGAAAAAGTGAAAAGAGCAACAGAGATGGGGAAAATGGTTGTTGGAAAAGAGGAAGACATGTTAGAATAGAGGGACTTGATAAAGCCATAAATCGAGATGGATAGTGACATATGCTGTCTTATGCTGTCTCACCTGTACGTTTTGCTGCATTCGTTTTTTCTCATTGGTCAGCTGCACGCCTCTCTCCTCCTCCTCCTCCAATCGAGCCTCCAGCTCGCCAAGCACCTCCTCCAGTTCCTGCTTCCTGCTGGCCAATCGCGCGCGGATCTCCTCTGCCTCAGCGAATAGCTCGGCCTCTGCCTGCAGCTGATCAGTAAGAACTGCCTTCTCCTCCAGCAGCTGACATAAAACAGGAAGCAGGCATAAAGCAGAATGGAAGTTTATGAGATGTTTATACCACTATAAGAATGATTTATACTTCATCTGTTGTATATCAGTAATGATACAAACTTTCCATCTATGCAGACAAGGTTTCCATTTAGGGGTTTAGGGGTGGAGGGTAGGTGGGAAGGGGTCGAGGGGTCAGGGATGGATGATAGAAAGATGGGGGTGATGGGGGATGGGTGGAGGGTAGAAGGATGGGGATGAGGGGGGAGGGGTGGAGGGGATAGGGATGGGGATGAGGAGGAACGGGTGGAGGTGTGGAGGGTAGAAGGATGGGGATGAGGGGTGGAGGGGTAGAGAGTAGAAGGATGGGGATGAGGGGTGGAGGGGTAGAGGGTAGAAGGATGGGGATGAGGAGGAAGGGGTGGAGGGGATAGGGATGGGGATGAGGAGGAAGGGGTGGAGGGTAGAAGGATGGGGAGAGGGGGGGAGGGGGGGAGGGGATAGGAATGGGGATGAGGAGGAAGGGGTGGAGGGGTAGAGGGTAGAAGGATGGGGATGAGGGGGGAGGGGTGGAGGGGTAGAGGGTAGAAGGATGGGGATGAGGAGGGAGGGGTGGAGGGTAGAAGGATGGGGATGAGGAGGAAGGGGTGGAGGGGTAGAGGGTAGAAGGACGGGGATGAGGGGTGAGGGGTGATGTCAGAAAGATGGGGATGAAAAGTGGTGTAGGGTACAAGCATGAGGATGGGGGAGAGGGGTGCAGGGTAGAGGGATTGGGGTGATGGCAAAGGGGTGGAGGGTAGAAGGATGGGGAGAGGGGTGGATGATGGAAGGATGGGGGTGAGGAGGGAGGGGTGGATGATGGAAGGCTAGGGGTCGGGGGGGTGGGGGAGCTTTCTACCTGCTGGTGTTTCCTCTCCAGGTCGGTGAAGTCCGTCTCCGCTTTGACCAGCTTGTCTTTGGCCTTCTGAAGCTCTGCCTCTCGCACCTGGATCTCCTCGTCCTGACGGGTCACCTGCAGCAACGGCTTCACCTGGGCAACCACAGGTCAAAGGTCACCCAACGCACTTCCCATCACATGATGAAAACACTTTTATGCATGAGAATTTCTGCCAAGCACAGGTGGAATGATCTGTCAAAATAGACACTCTGATGCCATAATTTATATTCACGGTGCATTTATGAGTTTTACACTAAACAAATACAGTTTGGCCTGTATGATGCACAGGTTGATAAGGTTGCCATGGATGCTGTGTCAGGGATGTTGTGGCGTTGCCATGGTTACCTTGGTGAAGAGCCTCCACCACTGCCAGTTGCGCAGCTTCAGGTAGGCGGCACAGTTCCTCTGCATCACTCTCAGAGCACTCAGCTGCTGCTGCTTCTTCAGGAATGCCCTGTGTGTGTGTGTGTGTGTGTGTGTGTGTGTGTGTGTGTGTGTGTGTGTGTGTGTGTGTGTGTGTGTGTGTGTGTGAGTGTGCGTGTGTTAGTAGGAGACACATCAGACATTAAAAAAAACAGCTGCATTTACACACGAAATTACAAATCACTGGGCTGATGCAGTTTGCTTACACACACACACAGATAGACACACACACACACACACACACACACACACACACACACCTTCTAGCCAGGTATCCGCGGGCGGCGCTCTGGAAGCGTATGATGGTGTCGGTGATCTTCAGGTCTCTCTCCTCCTCTAGGTGAGCCAGCACTCCGGCCCGGAAGAACACTTTACTCTGGCCCACTCGGAACAGGTTCCGGTCCAGCTCCAGAGCACTGATCTGGGGTCACACACACACACACACACACACACACACACAGGTTTGTACACGAGTAGACACAAACACAACATTTGTACCCTCTTAGCGTACCTTTTTCCACAAACACACACACTTGCACTCAAACCCACACTCTGCATACACATGCATACACACATACACAATTAATCCCATCAAGGTAGATATGCCCTTAAGTACAATTTGATGTACACACACTCTCTAGATAAAAAGAGAAAGGGTGATTGACAGGTCTCACCATGAGCTCACAGGCCTGCTTCCCATCCATGAAGGTGCGAGGGATGGCATTAGGAGTGAGGATCTCATACCTGACACACACACACACACACACAAACAAGAGTGTGATAGCAGCAGTGTGGAGCTTTACATAATGTAAATGTCTAAAAGTCTGAAGAAATACACACACACACACATACACGCACACACATACACACACAAATACTCTACACACACACACACACACACACACACACACACACACACACACCTCTGTCTGAACTCCTGGAAGGGGATGCGGTTGGGGAAGCCTTGTCTGCAGATGCGGATTCCCTCCAGAACACCATTACACCTCAGCTGATCCAGGACCAGGTGAGGCATCAGCTTACCTGCCTAAGGGGGCGGGGCGAAGCAGCATTTCAGTAAGTATGTAAAACAAACAAAACATAAACACACATACAATTGATGTGTCATTGGATAACCTAATTTACACCCATCTCTCCCTCTCTTTCTTCAAAGCTGTCCTTGTTTTTTTGTCTTGTTAGTCTAGCATGAATAATGCCACAGTACTCCCCTCCTATCTGCTGACCTCATCTTCCAACCCGTGTCCAATACTTTTTCTCTTGTTTCCTTTCTTTGTTTATGTATCCCACCTTCACCCCTTTTTAAGCTCTCTCTCTCCCTCTTTCTGTCCCTGCATGTCGTAACACTTCATATGGCTACCATCCCTTCCTCTCTCTCTCTCCCTTCTCCTTTCTTTTTCTCCTCTCTCACTCCCCCCATCCATCTCCTCCTGAGCCCTGCTCCCCAGGGGCCCTCATCTCTTCTTCCCTACAAAGGCAGTACAGTACAGTACGTTACAGTACAGTACAGTAACTACACAAACACTGAAACTGAGAAAAATGTCTTCAAAGTTGTCATACTGCCCAGTCTAACATAATAGCAGTGATGTTTTTATCTACTTTCTTTATATGAAGAAGCAAGACATTTAGTCACAAGATAAAGCCAATGACCAGTTAAGGTCTCTCTCTCTCTCTCTCTCTACTCTCCCTGGGATATTTTGCTATTCATATCTCAGTCTCATTCAGATTTCATTTGCAGATCGAGAAAATCTTTATAGAGGGTTCATGCCCCACCCTCACTCCAACCCCCCACCACCCCTGCCCTGCTTTTTTGGCCATTTCCAAAATCCTGCAGTAAGCTGAGTTAGGGCTCAGGGCTTACAACACCATCCCTCCCTCCCTCATCTCCTCTCCCCTCTCCTTCTCCTGCTGCCCCCAGTGCTCAACATGGTGCAATGGGTGGAGTTAGACTCAGGGCTAATTATACTATTACTACGATTCAGCTTCCAGGTTTTACTCCCTAATCGCTACTTTTCCCTCTCCTAAATCCTCCTCCTCCTCCCTCCTTCTATTCTCACTTCCAACTTTCATAAATACCCCTGGATCTGACATTTCTCCCTGGTCTCCACTTTCCTCTCTTTCAAATCCTCCTCTCTCCTCCTCCTCCTCCTCCTCTCTCCTCCTCCTGCTCCTGCACCTACCCTCTTCTCTCCTCCTCCTGCACATACCCTCAAATCCTCCTCTCTGCTCCTCCTTTTACACCTCCTCCTCCTGCACCTACCCTCTTCTCGTGGTTGGGGATGATGCAGCGCAGGAAGTTGGGGTTGGTGTTTCGGAGGGTGGCCATGAGCTTGGTCAGGGACTCCTTGTAGAGCTGGCCCACCGTGCGGAACATGCCCTTCTTGGTCTTCAGGCCGGCCGCGCCGAAACTCACCGCACCGCTACTCTCACCCCCTACCTGGTCCAATCCCACAATCCTCTCCACTGAGGGAACAGGGGGAGGAGGTGGATGGAGCAGAATTTACAAATTAGTAACAGCACATCCCATTGGCCGATATAGAGATGGGCTGGAAATGTGTGGTGTGATTGGTGAAGCGGGGCTGTAGTGTGTGATGATTGGTTGTGGTGAGGGGTGTGAAAGTCTTGGATTTTCAGTGGCGTTGCATGGTACAGGATATGGTACATGTAGTATGTGGAGTGACTAGCTATCTAGTTATCAAAGAAATGTGTAAAAACCATGCAATGCTTGGCTGGAAATTTAGTGTATTTCCACCAGATTGCTGAAATTCATTTCTGTTTGGGTTGTTGAAATGTCATTGAATTCACTGTAAATGTCTGCGAATGAATTATTAGATCAGGATGTACATCCCAAACAGAGTGAATTTCACTCTAAAGAAGAAGCACAATAAGTCACGGAACTGAAACAGCTACAAGGACTCAACATCTCTACACACACAGCTACAAGGACACTACATGTCTACAT